>JACDQD010000006.1:18737280-19969740 GCA_019843655.1 Lethocerus indicus
AAAGTGGTAATCGATTTTATTCATTTAACTGAAACGGCAACTCGAATTTCTGAAACCATCTTTACATTGTCAACAAGGGAGGGAACAACAGGTTAGGACAGTTCTAAAACAAGTTAAAACGGGTGGCAACAGGTTAGAACAGGTAAATTAGAAAGGCTAATAGAGGGATAAAATATTTTAGATCGATAAAAGATTTTACAATAGATATGAGATCTGAAACCTATATATAGTCATAAATCATTACGCTGTATGTATTACGCTGAATAATTTACGCTAGCTGCATATCGCATTTACATATTGTTTTGAATATATAACAAAAGTCGTTAGAATATATGTCATTGAGTTTTATTAATAACAATGCCATTAAAAAACACGGTTCTATTTATTCTTTCGTATAAATAAGAAAGTTATAATTTTCTTATACACACCCTCTCCTTAACAATCTTCCAGTACGATTTTTTTAATTATTTGTAACCTTACAAATCAATAAACTTCCTTCTGTCCGTTTGACGAAGAATTAGGCACGTTTGTCATTATTTTCCACAATTCCAATTTACTTGTGATCTTATGCTGTGTTGGACCTATATAACCGCTGTTACTGCCACTGTGCATATAAAGGCTATATAAACTCTCACAGTGGAACCTAAACTTCCGTTTCAGGCCATGTGACTGATTGGATAAACCTCCCTCCTCCTTGTAGTTTTATTTTAAAATTTGTTTATAACCAAATTATTAGTACTATTATAGTATTATTAGGAATGTATTTCATGATATACATTTAAGGAGGATCTCATTTTAGGATGAGATTTTTTTAAATAGTACATATAGTAATGTTTGCTAAGTCTGAAGCTCAAAGTTTATAATTTATCAAACTCAAATTCAGAAGTCACAATGTACATAAAATAAAATGTTACATTTTATTAATGGACTGCTGTCACAGAAAATGAGTTTTGTTATTACATTTTCAACATGAAAACATTTGAAAATAAATTAAGAAAAATTTAATGATATAAAATAATTAATACAACCACAGCAATGAATACAACCACAATGAATATTTTCACAAAATTTTCCATTGTGGTCATTCTAATATTTTCAAATGAATTAAATTTGTATGTAATAAATATTCTATATACACAAACATTTTTACACAATACATAAATGGAATAAATCAAGAAACTGTCAATACAATTTTATGACTGTAAATAATGATTTGGAATACAGATTACTTATGGAATTTATTCCCTAATTAATTAACAAGTAATTAAAATAAACCTAATCCTCTGCTCCAATGGTTAAAATTATAGGATATAATTAAATATCCTAATTATTACAACACAAGATCATCTGTCAAAAAGTTGTCATCATAAATCTGATGAAATGAATACACTTGGAAATGGTGCTTGTTGTGGCACCTATATATTCCCTGTTATAATTGTTTCAGCCAAGAGGAAATGAGACAATGGGCATATCATTCTCCTTGGACCAAGTCAACAACTCTTGAGGCAATTCTTTGTCAGCTACTATGAAACTACCTCTAGGCACACTATCTGTAAGTTGAGAACAATAATAATAAGACCATCAATAAATAATTTCAAAATCTTCCACTAAAATATGATAGTTTTACTGCTAATAAATTATACATTAATAATCAAATGATGACATGTAAGGGAGTTCCCAGGTCACCCTGAACTTGCCTAATAACCTTGCCTGATATAATAACAACTTTGGCACCAGCATCTTCCATTAGTCTTTTCCACAACTTCAATGAGGTAATATTTCCACCTGCTGCAAGAACACACAAGTAGTTCTTCAAAGGTTTCATTATTGATTCTAAAATCCATTTCCCTGTCTGAACTGACCGACCACGGGTAATCGACTGCACTTTTCAATAATTGTTTTACTGGCTTATTCTAGTCCAAAAAAGAATTTTTATAAGTAACTTATAATTTCTGTCATACCAATTATAAACATATATATAGAAGTTAAATTAAACATACAAAGCAGAAAAGAATAAAATAAACATATATGTATAATGAAATAGGAATAATGGTTAACACATTTAAACCAACTGAAATTCTTTAAAAGTGTAAAGAATTTTATTAACAAAGTAATAATGGAATTTACTATAAATTGCATAATTTTATTGTATTATAAAAAAACTAGCATTTTTTTATTGAATTAAAATTTTTAACTCTATGCCTTACTTTGACTATTCTTTATGACTAAAAAATATAAATTGTTGAAATTTACTTTCTAATATTTATGTTAGGGAAAATAACTTTAAGCAATATAGTTTTATCTTTACAATAAGTATGATTGCAGAATTAGCACAGCTATAGACGTGTATTAGCTTATAAATGGAATGTTTAAATTTTAAGGGTTGCAAACAACAAAAATAGTTAATGTATTCAATGGTCCCTTGGTGGCTTAAATGAAATAAGGAAGCAGTTAATAAGATATTGATCAGGTCAGTATTTCTTGCCTCTAGGTTTCTAGCATTGTTTAATGGTTTATTGCAGCCATAAACCAGTAAATTACACCAATCTCATAAATGAAACAGTAGATGTTCAATTTCTGATCTCTAAGTGCGTTCCATAAAATTTATACAATCTTCATTTAAAATAATATTTATCTTAATACAAATAGTAATTAATTTGTATACTAATACTGACTACATATTTTCTGCACAAAGAAAATAAATACTATGAAGTTTGGACCTCACCACTAGGAAGTCATACATAATAACTTTACCTGAACACAATCAATAATAATAAGATCATGGCGAAAAATTTGAATCCATTAACAATAGCAAACAGGTAATTGGCAGTTCTGCAAGGAGCATCAGTGATGACCAATGTTTTGAGAGTTTGTCAATAGGAACATCAGTAACAAACTCATATACTTTACCGCCACCGGCAGTTATTTGACTTTTCAGCCTCATGACATCAAATGGAATATCGGTAAAATAATAGTCTTCAACTGAGAAACAATCAATTATTAAAATTATTTAAGTTCTTTTTAATTTGAAAATGCATTCATATTTAAACCTAGAGCAACAAAAGCTAACACCTAATCTGTTCCTTCAGAGCAGCTATTTGTATCAGTTGGAAAACATTGACTTCCCTTAGCATGAGTCAAAATATAGTTAAACTCATCAAATATTGGAAGTGTAGGAATTGGGCCTAATTTCTTCACTATTGCTTTATCCTCAGCAACTATAAATATTAATTGAAATAATCAGAAAAAGTTTATCTATTACTTTTAAAATGTATAGTTAATATATACAATTTATAAAATACTTTTTAATTCATACTCATAGTAGGTGTTCTGGAACTAGACTTTGCTTTCCTGAGATGAACTGTTTTCCTGGCAGTGGGGGGAAAGTACTTATGAATACATAATTATTTTATTCAAATTAAGTTTTCCACTATGAATTCTTATATCTGAAACATATTAGTACTTCTGTAACAAAATGTCATTTAAAAGGTACTTATGAATACATAATTATTTTATTCAATTTAACTCTAGCCTATGATAAATTCTAGTTTAAATGTTTACAACTACTTGTTCAAATTTTAAACCTAACATGCATAAAATATTTATACCTTGCTCACTAGAATACTCCTCACTAGATAAAACCTTAACAGTACCAGAAATTCCTAAAACAGAATGCATAACACATATTATCTACTATTCCATACCTACACTAAATCTAATGAATATGCATGCAAATCTAAAAGGGTTCTGCAAAGGTGAAACACTAAAGAACTATTTGTACCAATTAAATATTTAATAATTGTGTAATATCTTTATTTACCCTTTAGATGTTTGCTGATCAATGTTTGGTTTCACATCAATTTTAGCAGAATTAATTTCTGCATCTTCAATAGAAGATGATACGGCAGAAATAGGGCTTCCTGAACATGATACCTAAGAGTTCAAAATTAATACTTAAAGGATGTAAAAAAATAAAATACTATCACATTTATTGAACATTAAGTCAATAATTTGTAAAAAATGATAAACAATGAATAGAAATGCTTGCCTAAATATTTTGCATTATTCTAATGTCCATCATGACAAAGTAATTTTCATTTACCCAAAATATTGCAAATATTTATGTGCCCAAAGTATTAAATTTAACACATTAAAGGATTTGACGAAAGTATGCTAGGTAATGCGAAAACTCCTCCTTGTTACAGTCGAGAAAAATTGTAGTACGAGCTACCGCCTTTATGTTAATACTGTATTTCAGGGAATCTGTTACCTTTGTGGTCCACATGATACCTTTGAAGTCAAAGACGGTATGCTGTAGAGGCACTTCGAAGGTCTTTGTCGTTTACCTCTTGTATATTATCTATTTAACATTAATATGCGATATTTTAATTTAAAAGTTGATAAATATTATAATTTTATAATCTCAGAATGTCCTGTCGACAACAGGAAGTTTGTTTTAATTATCCAGTATTTCAAGAATATCAAATGGAAGTTCAGTAGTTAATCTTTCTTCAATACAGTCACAAAACTGGCTGAATAATATGAATTACAATTGAACTAATAATTACTATAATCCAAATTCAGTTATTCAGTCCTGAACATGATGCCTAAGTGGTTCAAAATTAATATTTAAAAGGATGTAAAAAAATAAAATACTATCACACATTTATTGAACATTAAGTCAGTAATTTGTAAAAAAATTATAAACAATGAATAGAAATGCTTGCCTAAATAATATTTTTGCATTATTCCTAATGTCCATCATGCTTGACAAAGTAATTTTCATTTACCCAAAATAAAATATTGCAAATATTTGGAACTATATTCCAAAAATAATTATGTAACACATGATTCATTACTATTTTTTTGTTGCTTATGTGTTATGTAGATTAAATTAAAATGTTACCACAACTTATTTTGCTTGAAATTTGCCCTTTCGCTTTAGGAGTCAGCAACAATAAGATGTTCTTTTCAACTGCTTGTAAGTAGAATTTGGGACAATGATTCTTTCAAAAGCCACATTTTAACAACATCTTCTTTCTTGATTTTATAAGAAAGTGGTATTTTTTCTTTTTCTTTTTTCAGAGTTTGGACCCTAGAAATGTTCCAGTACAAAATATAAAAAACATATGACCATAATGTTACTGTCTAATACTGACTACAGTATTAGAGTAATAACAGGTAAATATGTTATATCAACAATATTATATTTTAAATGATGTGATAAAGTTTACCTGTCAACTGATATGACAATATAAGAACCATAGTCATTATTTTCATCTTTGTACATGATTGTAGCATCAGGTTTGATAAAGTGAGCTGGAAATACACTAGTGCTTGCAACTCTCTTTGTTAAGTTATTTTTATCACAGAATTTCACTTTCAAGTAAAAATTTTCTTGCCAATATTTACCGTTGACTCCTTCAACTATTCCTGGATAAAATAAAGTACTACCAGGCCTTTTAGCAAATACAAGCAGTCCTCCTCCTATAAGTAAATTCAAAGCAAATTATACTATTGAAAATTCATAATAATAACAGAACTGAATAGACTGATTAATGAACTGAAAAGACTAACTTGATTCACTTAGTGCCATATCTTCACAGAGGGGTGGCTTATCAGTTAATTGTTCAGTTGTCATAAATGAATTATCATCAGATTCAGAAATTTCCATTTCTATGGTTTGTGAATCATTTCCAGTTTCAACGTGTTCCTTTCAAAAATTATGGAATAATTCCCAACAGTAAAAGAATGTTATATAATATTTAACTTTTGAGAATTAAACCTTTTCGCGACTTGACTAGAAGGGTATGAGGGTCCATTTCATTGACTGGGTGCAGTAGTGATGCACCACTCAATACTTTCCTTGCCAGTAGCATAATCCACACTTTCCAAGTTTCTCATTTTTTCATGCCCTACAATTATACACCCTCTACAGTAAATTTAATGTAGAGAGAGGTTAACTATAGACATATTATGTTAATTCCTTAATTTTTTAACCATGAAATAAAATACTCAAAATTGTTTTATTTCTAAGGTGAAATCTTTATATTGATGATTCTTAATATAATAAATTGAAACAAAATATTTAATAATACATTATATTCAATGAATTATCCAATAAATGTAATTATTCTTTCCAAAACGTCATTAAATTTACATCCTTCGTTCTGGTCCACTGATGAAGCGAAAGATAACCTAATTTATTATTTTTAATCCAGATAAACCTGACAAACCTGATTTTGTGATAACAAAAATGTAATATTAGGTATAATGTTTGTCTTAAATTGTGTGTTATGATATGACAAGCATGGAAATTCCAAACAAAAATATGTTAGGACAACACAATTAGGTGCTACAATAACCTCAGCCCAATGTGTCTGAAGTTGTGCTGAAAAGGTTAACTATTATAATTATAATTATTTATGGTATGATATGATATAATATTAGGAATATAATGTATCTCAGACATTTAGGCAGATTAATGTAGAATTAACATTTTAATAAGATATGAAATTAAGCTTATTATGAGTTAGTGATAGCATTTCACTTATCTAATGTTATTCAATATTTTAATAATAGTTTTTATAGTATATTAGTTATAAAGAAAAATAAAATGGAATTCATTTTATGCATAAAACAAGTGAATAAATGGTTTAAAGTTATGAATAAAATCATTGTGATATAATTTCCAGAAATAAAACTTTAGTCTCCTTCCCATAGGAAAATACAAGCTAGAGAATAAAATAAAATAATTTTCCATACCACATCTTCATTCCTAATTTTAATTACTTCCTGAGTTTCAACTTTATTTTTACAGGTTTCTTCTGAAGACTGGATTAGCCTGAAATAAAAATACAAAAATAATTTAACTCAATTAAAAAAATTTAATATTGGATAAGATCTAAATAATAAATAAAATATATATAAACCTTACAATTCTGATGTACATGGGCTAATGTTGGACAGTTTTCTTGCTTGATTATTAAAAAGTGTATTGCAATAACAAGTACACACACAATTTCAAGCAGTTTAAAATTTGACAGCTTCAAGGGAAGTTGAAAATTCCCAATTGCAGGAGGAATAATAAATTCCTTACTTTTATCTATAAAGTAAAAGGTTTAACATATAACAATATAGAAATATCAATTGCTTTAGCTTGGTTCCATCTGAAAGAAGTGTTCCAGGCAAAGGCTTACAAATTAAGACCTGAAAATGTGAATTTATAATTTTACCAATGAGCCCATGACCATTGGATCACAGTTTTAAACAATTAATTAGCATATACAATTTTATTACTACAGACTTAACACATTAAATTAATATGCAGGTAGACTTACCGCTCTTGCTAATGTTGAAGTTGAACTAGATGTTGTGGACGAACTACTAACAGGTGTTACTGACAGTGGAGATCTTTTAACAAAATATGGTAGTTGTCCACTATCAACAAAAAGGATAAACTTGATTTACATAAGTCCATTTTATACAAAATGGTAAAATATACATATCAAAAATTTAAATAATGTTTTGACTGCAAACACAGTGTGGAGGGAAGTTATATTTAATCAATTAAACATCTAGAAAAAGGCATGAACATGATTGATAATTTAAAAAAGAATGTTCTTAAAAATACTCACATTATAAGCGATATTTATCTTAGAGAATATAAAAACACTATGAAATAATTTAAATATTCCAAAAGAATTCTCTTTTTTAATGAATAACATTATGAAATTGTTCCCACTTTAAGTTACCTACACACAATATGTGTATAACAATTTTTTAGTTAGATTGAAAAATTGCATTCTATTGATAACTATTTATCACATATGAATAATGGATGTTATTTCTTTTATAAATAATTGTCTTCTTTTTTATACAATACAACACCAACCTGTAAACACTTGCATCAGAACTTGATGACACTGTACTTGTTGATTCTTCAAACATGTTGAACTACAAAATTCAAATATAAGCACTACGTTAGTAATATAAATACTACTTTACTAAATGTATCATTCAAAATTAGAAATGACTAATATAAATAAAAATAAAATTGAATTTTTCCATTTATTACATGTTTTGGGTGTTTTGTTCAAGCTACTGCATTTTATTGTTATTAAACTATTTTAAATATTCAAGCCTTCAAGTAAAATCATACACTAAATCTTTAGTATCAGATTCAAAAAATGTGCATGCAGTACACATTGGTCCTATTAATGATAAAGCATTAATTGTATTCACTATTTACCTGGCTTAAATAAACAGAAACAATTTCTTGTTTATTTTCATCAACTGCAAATGTTATTGTACTATTTAACTTTTCATGAAACAGTTTAATACTGCCATCCAGTTTTGAATCTTGTCTTTCCCTGTTGGCCTAAATCAAGCACAATTGAATTAACTTTTTAATAACAAAAATATATCAGACATTAATTTGAAGAAAAAATGTTTTCAGTTAGTAATATTTTATTGTGAGGAAATTATTTGATTAGGATTGTAAATAATTTAATTTTAAATATGGTTGTGCACTTAGAGACTAATAAAATAATATTTTACAACTAATGAAATACAAAATCAGGAAATTTGGTGTTATTACAAAATCCTTGAGTTATAGAAAATTAAGATTTTTTAAAAGCTAATAAACATAAGGGTTTCTTTTTTTAAATAGACTTTTCCTTAACATAATTTTTTATATTGCACATTCAATCAATGTGAAATTAATATTTTAAATAGATGAAATTAGTATTTTATTTTCCTAATATACCAGATAAAGTCATTATGAAATAAATGTACAAAAATGAAACAATAATTTAAATTAATTACTGAAATTTTAAGAAATAACCTTGATTTTATTGTATTTAAGTTTGTAATTTGTACTTGATTAAATTGTATTCTGGTTGACACAAGATTTATTTTGACTAAAAGATGATATATTTGACCATGTTTTCTGGCTTCATCTGAGTCAAATAAATCTTAAAATGAAATAAAAACAACTAAAATGATTTTACTGTGATTATATTTCTTCATTCATTTAATTTGTATTTTTCAATAAAATCAGGGGGCAAGAAATACTCTAATGAATACAACTCCAACACTTTTATAAAACTGAAGTTAGATTAATGTGCATAAAAATGTCTTACTCTTGATGATATCTCAGTAGAAGTATCTGGATAAGCAGGTTGAATTGGTTTATTAAATAATCTTGAATCGTCAGAGCTAACTGATTTTCTGGAACCTGAAACAAAATAATTTATAAGGGAGGAGGTTTCAGAAGTATAATAGGAACTACAAAATACTTGAAGTAACCAAGACTGGAAATCAAAGTTACAATTTTCACAAATACAAGCAAAAAATAATAAAATCTTACCACTTGAAAGTCGGAAATTGACTTTTCAGAATCTGAAATAATAACATCTTGAGAAGGTGTTCATCCTTCCTACAGTACAAAGCATGAATTAATATTAAATTATATGAAAATTATTACAATAAACTCATTATCCTACCACTGATTTCTATTTAAACCATTGTAATTCAAATTTTGTTCAATATTTTCATACAATATTCACTAAATAGGTGAATTGAAAATAACAGCAGCAGAAATAAACGTGTAACATATAATTGAAAATGAACTCACTTAGTATGAGCATTGTAAAGTCTTTCTACTCTTAGATTTTGTCTCTTGCTAGGTGTATGCTCAGGATTGGAAACTAATTTCCTTTTTAGAGTACTTTGTGTTCTGGGATCTCTCCTAAAAAAAAATTAAAATTATCTCTGTAACAATACTCTCCCTTGGGTACGTCTAGGTAGTGCAGCTTCCATGGTATGCCGTGTCCAATCCCTCTAAATCAGGACTGGATTCAGTGGCAAGAAATTTTCATGTAAGTATATATATATATATATATATATATATATATATATATATATATATATATATATACACACACATCCTTAATCATTTAAAATATGTATTGGTGTTGTAATTTGTGTCATATTTTAAAATTATAAACAATATCCAAAAAACTGATCACAATAAAATTTGCCAATAATTTTATACATACCTCTCCAATAAATGAGGGGTTGAAGCCAAAACTGTAGCTGATGTCAAAACAGGTGATTCAAAATTACTACTGGTGTGGCTTTCTCTAAAATAGTTATAAAAATATTTCACATCATTTTTAATTTTGTGAGGTCTAAATCTTAAAATCAGAAACTGAAGACTTACAACATAATAGAGCAATAACAATATATTCTAATGAATTGATATTATAATACTAAATAACACAAGTTCAATCAGAATACACAAATTTCAGGGTAAATAAAATTCCAAGAATCAAAACAACTTCAGCAAAGAAATTTATTTTCTAAATATATTTCGCTTGCTTTGAGTTTTGTTTGTCAATTTTCTGTCTCTTATGATTCTACGGGATGAGCTTACACTATGGATTTTGTAGATTTGTTGAAGGAAGAATCACTACAATGCCTCGATCCATCTGTTGCACATGTCGATTCATTCTGACTATTAGACACATTGAATTCTTGAGAAGCACTTGGTTTTGTAGGTAAACCTAAACAAAAATATATGTTATATCAATTAAAATCAACTCATTAGAAGTAGACTTCTATTATATTAGAATATAATTCATTAATTATAATAGATAAACAGCTTTATTAAATTCATGAAATAATAAATTAACAGAACATTTAACTCAATATTATTGAGTATTATAAGAAAGAAATTTAAATTTGTATTTTGAATGGAAGAATTATATTTCAATCTTATTCATGTACACTAGATGATGCCAACAAAGTTTGGAAGTCTTTTGTTTGTAAGATTCAAAGTGTAAACTTTATTCAAAAAATTGTAATTTTATAGCGGATATACAGATTGGTTATTGTATGTGACCTAGGCACCTGAACTGTCTGATAAATTTGCCATATCAATGTTTTTTCTTAATAACCTAAATTATACAGTATATTTTACAAAACACTTCACGTACCAAGTGATACATTTGGTGACACTGGTTGTGTATCAGGCAAGTCTTCAGATTCACCTTGGAAATGTTTCTCCTCTGTTTCAAAATCTCTGAAAGAGTTAAATGCAAAATATTAAGCAAAATCGAACAGGAAAGGAACTCATTTCAAATCTGCTGGGATCAATCATTCACCTTAAACTATTTAAACTCTCTTGATTTTCGGTTGAGTCTTCAGTGTTATAAGATTGAGATGAAGACTGTTTAGAACTATCACTCATATCTGATAATTTAATATAATAAAAAAGTCGTCACAATGTGAAAGCCAAAACAACAACACACCAACAACAACAACAACAGCGACTTTTATACACCCTGGCGACTAACGGTTATTTGACAGTGTTACCACAAACTGTTACTGCGAAAAACTTTCCCTAATAACTTACCTTCTTTTTCTATGAATTTTTAAATATAGCGATTTGTGCCATAAATTGGTACTAAAACATGTACTTATCAGATTGGAAAGGTTATTTCAGTTTGAAGTTACAATGTTTTAGGTATTTTAAATGAAGACCTGTATATAACTGGAGAAAATGAAAAAATATATTACATCATTTTTAGTAAACTTAATATTTTATGTATTTATTATGCTATATATTATTTTTATTTTACAAACACGATTCTCGACTTCCTACAATTTTTACACAACCCATCCCGGTCAGTCCCTGACAAGGGAGATGCCAGTAGCATCCACAACTAAATAATAAATGCCATCAATTTTGATAGACAATTATTATTGTTGATTCATTTTAAAGTATTACTATATTAATACATTATGATATACTAAATTTAGTTGTGTAGCCCATAATGTTTAATTTTGTTATGATAAATAATTTATTTTATTAATTTTAAGAGTAGTTTTCTAATGCTTGATGCAGCAGAAGGTTAAAAGAAGGTAAAGTTAAGAATACCTGTTTACATATATATATATATATATATATATATATATATATATATATATATATATATAAAATAACAGTACAAGTGACAGTAATAGTGCAGTGAGGATGCCCAAAAAACATACAAAGTGTCAAAACTGACTAACACCGCTATTGAAGATGGCGAGCAGCCGAAACCGGTCTAATAAAAGACCAAACCAGCGAGAGGAGACAGAAAGACACGAAATCTACGGTATTCCAACCCCTCGCAGACCATAAAAGAAGTATTTTAAACTAATTCTCTTTCATTTTTGATAACAGACAAATTTTATGAAGTGCTTATGCAGCTGTTTTGTTTAATTCCAATTTCTACAGTTGTCAGCAACTCATCAACCTACATTTTAATGATAGAAACAGTTTTTCTCTACTATAAAACTGATTTTCTGTTACTATAAAACATGGAACGTGTTACTATTATAATACTTGGTTTTCTTCATTTGGTAAGCTGTCAATTTTATAATGAGGTTTTTAATAATATTTCTGCCTTACTGCATGATATTATGATGGTTGCAGACAGTAAGTGCTTGGACTCTCGTCCCTGCTGTTGATATCAACCACAACCTTTGTGAAAATTGCAATGGAGTTATGGCACCAATAATTAACCAGGGTGATGATGAAAATGCTATCAGTAAGTTCTATGAGATTCTTAGTTATGTTTGATAAATCAGGTATATAGTTTTAACACAAAAAATGTTCATCCTTCTCTAAATATTGTTTTCTAAGCTAATTTCAATGGGAGTAAATTTTAAGTCAAATGTATGAGATTTTGTTATTTATATAATTTTCTAAATGGTTCATTGGTCCTTATGACTTTTTAGTCTCAGTTACTATTATAAATAAAGTAAAATTTATAACTTAATATTAATATATAAAATAATAACAACAACAATAACAATAATATTATTATCTTGTCACTGTTTTCAGTTCAAAATGTGCACACCATAGCCTATGCCAACGCTGATCAAAGCAGAAAAGTAACTGAGTCCTACGAAAAGATGCTGAAAATTTTAACAGTGTTTGGACAAGTTGAAAACTTTCTGGCCAACAAAGTTAAAATGTTCAGCAGAATACTGAGCAAAGTGATTGATAATGATGAGTACAATGGAAACTCCTGCCTCTCATGCTAAATTCAAGCAGCTCTTCTGTTTTGGGTTTGTAATGTTATCATCTAAAGCTCATTATAAAGATTCCTTCTCATGTCAAGAACAAGAAATATTATTACAAATATTATATCTATATCTATTAATAGGTTATCATCTTATAAAACTTCTTAATATATTTCTTTAGGTAAAGAAATATATAAACCTAAAAATTTTTAGGTTTATGGTGGATAGAAAAATATATCTTGCTATATATTGGTTATTTTATACATTAATAAGAAATGGGTTAGCATTTTTTAATAATACTAAAAATTTTAATTATTTTAAGAATCTATGGGAAATCTATTTTTATTACATAATAATAAAAAACATTTTTATTAAGGACATATATTTGTAGGTTCTATTATTAATTCATAGTGAGAAACGTGGTAAGTAATTATTTGTTGTAATAAAAAACAAAATTTGAAGTAGATTAATTCAGATACGATTTAATAGAATAATTGTTAATAGTGGGTGGGAACCTTAAAATTTTGAGTAAGAATGATTTTGGTAAATATGACATTCAACTGAAAATGATTACTTCTATCAGTATATAAACAACAGAATTTAAGGGTAATATTGTTGAAGAATACCTGTATTTTTACTAATTATATTTTGTACATTTAGATATATAAAGTAATACACTTGTAGCACATAAAACATGTATTAATGTAATATATAATATGCATCTAACTCTTCTTATAAATTATACATAATTTTTGATGACATTTTATTGTACGCACAAAAAATAAATGTCTATATCAATATAACAAGGATTCAAATATACAGTTCATATCAGTGTATATTAAGGTTACCAACAAAAATATGTTAAAGGAAGTAATACAACAATATATATCTGTATGTTGATGTCAAGTAGAATTTTAAGATTTTAAATGAAAAAAAATATAATCTAATCTTGTTTTTAAAGCTGCTGTAGAAATATTTTCTTTTCATATAAAATCACAAATGTTTGCCAATTATAATCCTAAATGGTTTAGTTACAATTTAGTGAGGTCCAATATATAGCTCGTATAACATAAAAAAGATACAAATATAAATATATATGTATATATATTATGTATATATAAACTACTCATACACACCTGTGTGTATAATACATTGTGTTTTTATACATTGTTACATCAAACAAAGATTTACTATACGCTAAATAAATTAATAATGCATTAATTAGTTAATGTCTTGTAAATGGAGGTACACAATAGATACTGTTTTAATACTTACATCATTGAAATTCCTGTTATGGCAAAACCATTACCAATGCTTTAAATTATTGTTCAATCTACCAACTTTCCCAATTATGATATCAGCTTGACATAATTATCTAGAGGCACTACACTGTCTTGGATTTATACCGTATAACAATAAATAATAACTTATTTTCTTTAGGAGTATGTAGCTGTAAAATATATGTTCTTGCATTGTATTCATTAGAGATTAGTGTGAAAAGTATTTAATTCGAAATGATATTTAAAAATTGAAAAGAAAACATCAAGATACAATACTTGTTACATAATTAAAGCCCTCTAAATATTCCAGCATATTTGCTTATCATATTACTGAAACTGATCGCAAAACTCATCAGTTTCAAAATTTGTTATTCTCATGTGCATACATATTTTCATGTTAACATCAGTAATCACATAACAGCATAATCTAACATCCAATGCACGAGGGCAATCTACGTGGCAAATTATGATCTGGAAATTGCGTGTACAAAACTTTTGTGGAATAAATAATATTACATTATTCTTCTTTTATAAAAAGCCAATCATTAAATTAATTTTAGAAATAGTATAGAATGAATTTTTGTCAAATGGAGTATGGCTTTATTTATGAAAATTAAATGTTTTTTCCTCTTACAAAAATATAAGACTTTCATGGAAAGTCTAAGAAAAATTGTCAAAAAATTTCCAGATCAGTCTAACATATTTCACATTTTCCCTATAGCTTTTGATCTTGTTTATATGCATATTAATGTACACAGAAATATATCTACATTTATATGCATGTATACAAGTATACAAAGGTTTGGTGACTAGTGGACATTTTTTAGAACTATGGGATCCTCTAATGAAATGGAAAGAGCTCACATGATTAAATTCATAAGTTACTTTGAGCTTTGGATTTTGGATGTGAGCACTTGTCCAATATTTATACTAAATTTTAAGCGACCTGTCTACCATGAAACTGGTTACATATGGCTTGTTTCATGGCTTTCAGAAGCTATTCTATGTATCACAACAAATATAATACAACAAATAAATAAATGTGCTTCACATTCATTTCTTTTTAAGAACGACACTTATAAGGGTATCATGGCCCCACACCTTTGATATACAGATTTTTTTTAGTAGTGTTATTTGTGGGACAACATTTATTTTGACAATCACTATTTGAATAAGTTGTCAACACACAAAGAAATACTATATGTATTTTTTTCATATTCCTATTAATTACAGCATGTTGGATCTTTGTGAGAGAGGGCCTATATGATTTTGAAAAAAGAGCAAGAAGAAGTGTCCTCCTTCAGAAATCTATTTGGCCCCTCTCATGTTTATGCCTTGGAAATTCAAAAATGTGGGGTGTCATACATATAAAATGACCTCAAGCCCTCAATAGTCTTATGGCCAATCTGAATATATCCTTTATTTTAAAAACAACCATTATCATTGATCAGAATGTAGTTATATTTTATTTGTTCATAATATAATCTATTATTACAACAAAATGTATCCCAATAAGCCACGTACACCCATAAGACTATAGAATGACTATAGGAATAGTAAGCAACACATATAGAACCACAAAACTACAGCTAGAACACCTGACTCCATGTTATCCAAATAAACAACTGCTCTAAAATTAGACATACTAATAGCTATGTATACTAAATAAACTATTAAATATTTTAACAATGTTCTCTTTTAAAAACGCTTTTGTGATATATTGCCACCATTTACTGAATGACTAACAGCGCCTAAATACATCGTTACATTATTTTTTAATACATTACAGTCCTGTTTACATAAATCACAATTAATTATTTTAGGGAATAATTATTTTCAGTTCCAAATATGTCAAAATACAAGATGACTAAAAGTGCCTCATAAAAAATAGATATATATTTTCTATATATTATACTCTCAATGTATGATTATAGAGATAACTGCATCTGTTGATAAAAATCAGATAGTAGACTTAGTAGTTCTTGGAGAAGACTTGGGGTTGTTACTAAATCAAAATCAAATATTTCTACACCCTCTGAATTATTGGAAGGGGAGTTCTGACTGTGCTGAAAACCTGAAATTGACATACAAATTCTCTCAATTGTCTTTGTTGTCAAATTTTCTTTCCAATTTAGTTTCTGTGTTGGTTAGTTAGCCAGATATAAATTTACGGGTAATAATTAGAGAATTCTCAGGTTATGAGTTTTTCTAATACATCCTTTCACTCTGCAGTGCCTTTTTCAAGAAATGATTATTTTCTTTATCACATATGAAAATAAAAAATTTCAAAAAATTTTTTTTATAATTATTATAATCACTAAAAGTGATTGACACATCCATGGTATGTTCATTGACTGTTTGTTTAATAACATTCAACAAACATCCAACCAAGCAACTCCTCCTGTAGTAATTACATTAAAAAAATTATTTTTAGATTAATGGGAACAATATAATCTCTGAAATGACTACATTTTATTTAATAATTAGTGAACATTTTTGTAATAATTATGATACTGGTTACTTATTTAAATGTGTAATATTCCTGTAATCCTATAATAATTACAACCTTTTGTTTTACTCAGGCTTCAGCCTGTGCCACTGGACTATAGTCTGTCTTGGCTTTGTTATCATGTCCTGCCAATGTTTTGTTTCGGATGCACCAACCATTCTTTCCTGTAAAACAAATTCAATTTTTCAACAATTTCAAATGTTCTGTTCTAGAATAAGAACTAGATATGAAATTAAAAACAAAAGGATTCGGTCATTCTTCAGCTGTTCCAACTTACTTGGAAACTGAGGATCAGAGGGTCAAAATACCTGCTAATAATATCCGTCCTATGAGTTCATTGCGGCCGATATTGTCAAAATCCATGACCATGACATCAAGTGAGCATTCCCTTATCTTCTCCCAGGGTACATTGAAACTGAAAGTTTCATTGAATATTGGATTAAGAGTGCATTTGAAAATGGGTGTCTTCCTTTTCTCAATCCTCTTTTCACCAAACTGGAGCCACACTTTCACATAGGGATCTGAAACAAACAACAATAAATCATTAACAGTTTCAAGTATAAGTTGTAATATACTATTTAATCAGAAGTACACGAAGTAAAAGAAAAATGCAGTATTTCATTTTCATTTAGGGTGAAGTTATTGAATATATATCACTGAAATTATTAAATTCAAAATAAATTTAAGATTTATAGAGAAATACAAGCTAATCATTTTCTACGTGTTATTTTTGCAAACCGGTTGAATTACATGAGTATTACAGGCCATATACACTAATAATAATATAAAATATTCCTTAATTAATTAATATAAAATATTCCTAAATTAATTAATATAAAATATTAATATGTTATAAAATATTGCATTATTAAGACTTTATTTAGAACATAAACAACAAATCTACAATGTTATGTGGAATACAAAATGGTTATTATTTTAGTACTTAAGAAAAATAAATACCTATTGAAACACCTGTAGAAAGTAAGTTAATTAAATTTAAAAATTATGGAATCAATTAACTTTGTAATTGAATATCTGCTTTGGCCTAAAGATCTTTTCTGTAACTCAGAAAACACATTGCTTTCTAGTTTCTGTGAAGACGTATTATCAAATAACTAATAATAATAATTTCACAAATTGTAATTCATTAATTACATTGATGCAAATACTTTTTAGTGCTATCAAATGAGGAAGATGAACTGCCCATTGTCAGGCTTTGATTAGCTTCAGATCCTTTTGGATTACTCTTATAGTTATGAAATTCTGAATATTGGTAAATACCTGATTTTCCATTGATATCTTTGGCCTTGAGGTTCCTTGCTTTGAGAAGAGTGAGTGTCAGGATGCTGTTGCTTGGGTGATAGCAGAGAGAAGTCAGGAGTTCACCACATTTATCTTTCAGAGGGGGTTTCAAAGCTTTCCAGAAAGACGGTTTTTCAGACAAATCCACCTGGCACAAATGGACTCATACATTACTTTTGATGTCTGACAATTGTAATACACATTTGACCAAAATGGGGGCATACAATTATTACAAGGTAAACTATGGCAGTGAATCAATTGCCATAAATTAGTGCCATTAATTTCACATAAATCATAAATTGTAAAGATATAAAATTAACCATTTTCATAGATAAATATGTAAATAAACGCCTTTTGATGAATGAATATTTTGAGGGAACATTCCAAAAAAAAATCAAAGTAAGCTGTAAATTAATTTATAAGTTTGGGAAAATTTTACATATCAAAGAGTTTTACTATAATTTTGCTAAATAAGACTTATTTGCAGTCATATTTGGTACACACCCTACTTAGAAAAATATACTTCTTCAGAAAGAGGGAGTAATAAAAATATTGAAACTCACTTGGCATAGGGGCAAAAATACTTCACCGATGGAATCATCCCTTGAGAACCTGTCATAGTCAAACACATGCAAATGGAGAACCCGACTCTGCAATTTCTGTATGGGAAAACCTGAAACAGAGGAATGAGAATATGTATTTAGTATAGATTTAAACTTTCATCTTTTTTGCACAAATTTTAGAACACAACAGCCTCATGAAGGCATAAGGCACCCAATCTTCAATCTAATATTTCGTTAGACATACAAGCAAAAGATGAATATTTTATCTCCCATTTAATAATTCATAATATTTACTACGTATCGCTACACATAACTATGCATATCTTGTCTGCACTATCACTGTTCAGCTACTGTTTGCTACAGTATAGAATATTTGTGGGGCCAGAAGATTGCAAGAGTGGTATTACAAACACTCGCGCCTACCACTTAATACATATCTCCTATTGTTTAAAAATGAATTTTTACTTCCATACCGCGAGTCGTCCCTCGTCATTCAATACTAAGGTATAAAGATAAATTATAGGTTTATTTAAAATATCATAGTCTGGGCCTAATTGTCGTAATTAAAGTGGAAATAAAGTTTCGGTTTTAACGATTCCCCGGCGGTTGTTCGCCGCCGTCATCAGCCTTTTCCTCCTCAGTGTTGCCACTGGGGCAGTGGTGGAGAGAAATTATTATGCCGGAGCTTAATTAACTGTGGGTTTAATCGAAAAGAGCCAGAGCTGGCCCGCCGACCAATGCAAATCAGAAGGTACCCTTTCGTGAATTTACGCTCCCAGCGGTTGGAAAGAAGTGAAACAACAACTAGGCTAATTGGCAAGTCTTTGACATCTTGAGCAGAAGCCGAGGCAGACAGCGGCTCTTTCCCCCTTTATTAGCTTAGCTATTTTACATTGTAAATCAAGCGCATTCAGGGATAATTTTTATCCCCTTCCTCCGAGACTTTAAATGAATACAATCTCCAGTCGATTCATACCGCTTTTACTATAGTTGTCAACACAATTTCAGACCGTGTGTACCCCCGTCAAATAAAACTAAAGTGTAAATGAAATAAAAATATGAACTAAAGTAGCCATCGTTGGTACGTCACATGCGCCTGGATCCTAGATGTAGATCCTAGAGATAAGGAAATACGGCCCAATTTTTCACAGGTGAATGATAATAATCAAACGTCGGTCCCATTATAATCTATGAACTCTCAGACAGTTGAGTTTGAAGACGATACAGTTAATTGGCCCAGTTAGGTCGAGGTGGAGTCGCTGGAGGCCACTGAGCCCACTCACTCGAGTAGGCGCCTTCTTCTAATGAGCAGACTCGAATATATACAGAAATACACCTCCGAACTTTTGTCCCAACTATACTACAAGCTCACTGAATTAACAATTGCGGCGTGGATCAATCTACTTATGCTTTTAAAATTTAGTTTTGAACAGACTAATACTTCTACAGCGCAATATAACCAGAAAAGTCCGATGAAATAAATGAAAATTCCACACTAAAGGACAATTGACGATAGACGTGTAGATAGATAGATATATCTTGCTTGCTAGATATATTACGCTAAACTGAACTTTTTGTTTTAGGTCCGTAATAATATTTAGAAAACGGAAACACGTAAATGGATTCGTACTAAAGTAGGAGATATAAAAAAAAATTAATAACTGTATTTTCGTATTAGCCGAAAATGTCAACATTTTCATTAGCATAATTGTTTCTATATAATAAGGGAAATTAGGAATAGGGAGTACTTGAAATAAGAGTGTACGGAGGAGTGCGGAGTTCATTTCGAATACGAAAAAGGCAATACAATACAAAGACCGTAGTCTGCTACATTCATTGTTACAGAGAACACTACTCCGGTACTCTCACGATAAACGAAAACAATTGCCGAGCTTAATGAAACTCCAGTCGGGCCGAGGCGGCTGCAATTATTAACATTTTCGTAACAGGAAAATATAACAATCAGACAAAAAAAGAGAATATTTTGGAATTAAGAAGCGAGAGAATGAGATGAGAAGTAAGAATTTCGGGAGAATTCCCAATTGCGGAAGAAGAAAGTTTAGAGTGATAAATGGATACCTACCAGATTACTTTTGAAGTGAAGCAAAACTCAGCATAAGAGGAAAAATTGTCTGCAAATGACCGAGCAATGTCGTATTATTTTAAAATAGTGGGTAGGTCAGTAGTTAAATGTGTGAAATCATCACTTTATTTGGGCGTCCTTTCAGCTCTTACAAGATATCATTTTCCTCTTCCTCTCTCTCTCTCTCTCTCTCTCTCTCTCTCTATCTCTCTCTCCTCAGTTCAGTCACCAGGTTCACTGGTAGATCAGCAGTTTTAATATAGTAAGTAGGCGCTTTAACCGACACGCATAATAAGGTCAGCGGATAAGGTGAGTGCCTATTAGAGTCAGAGCGGACTGGCGATCGGGAAATGAGTTGGGAGGTTGTTTATCCGCGTGAAACATTTCGGGAAGCCGGCGGGAAAAGAAACGCTGGTCCCGGGAAGAGTGGAGGGTGGCTCAGTTCAAGGGACGTAAACCGACGGCTGTTCATTTGGGATGCATTAACTAATGAAAACTGTAGGGTTCCAGACCAGAATTTCAATCCACCTCGTACTTTCCATATATGGAGAAAGGTATAGCGACTACAAATATTTCACACTCCACTAGTCCTTAGAACTTAGAAACTAAACTAAACCAATAAAATTCGTTAAAATTAAGTAAGAGATGTATTTTAGAAATGTTAATTTAAAATTATTCCAATATGTTTAACCATAGGTGACGCGTCATAAGGGTTGGTTCATGCAGTGGGATATACAGTTTTACAACTTGTTCTACGGTCTACAATGTTTCCCAGACGTGTAATCCTTTTTCTTTGACTATTTCACAATAAATCGCACAATTGTTAACACTGTCCGGACGAATGTTATGAGATGTTGACGGTTACGAGTTAGACTCGTTCCGGTGAGGTACCTCCGCATCTGTCGGCATTATTCGGCAGCACCGGCGGAAATTGTCGTTGGCATTAACAACCAGTTTATTTCCCGGCTTCCATTAGCAAATGACTTTTAAGCCGACCTTCCGTCCCCCGTTATGTCTGTCTTCGGACTAGGGGCAGTTCGGTCAATTCTCCTCCTTTTCAAGTAGGACTAAATAAACTCGAAACAAAATGGACATATCCTCCGATAAAAGTAATATCTGGACGTTTATTATTAGTAAAAACTGGCTGTGTCACTTTTCTCATCAACCTCACTATACTAATGTACTGAACGGCCTAAACCAGGGATGCTTAGGATCAAGCATTTCATAATTTATCTGCTTGTTTTACAATTGAAAATTAATTTCTAAATAAGCGCCTGCCAAAAAACATATGCCTGCCGTTCTTACATGCCAAGTTCTTTAGCACTCATAGCGAAAAAAATCATGCGGAAAGGGGGACCATGACGAAAAGGTCCTTAAAGGGGAGATTTTTTTTTGTAGCGATAATTAAGGTTGAAAATTTCTTTCGCCTCCATCCAATAATATCCGATCATTTTTTTGTCGCTTTTCGCCCTAATCTCAAATGCGATTGGAAGTGGAGAAACGGAAAACGGATTGGAGGGGAGACGGTGGCCACCCTCGCCTTCCTCTGGCGCTCCGGAAATTGAGTAAATTCAAATTGATTTCCGCCTTTCTTTACTTTTTTCAGTGCGCTGGGATGCGGAGAAGGGCGGGACCGAGAGAAATTTATTACTCTTCGAATTGAAGAGGCTAGTCGGACCTGATGAGCTAGATCAATATACTCCCAGAGGTTTAAATGGGCGAAAGCCCATTGAGACTACGTCCAAAATTATCCCAGTACACCCGGTTGTTGTGTCTTACCGGAAGTTAGATAGTAATAATTCGAATTATGGTCCCGAAAACTTCCTCTCGTACATTAATATTTCATTTTGTTGTTGTCTTGAAACGAAACTTAACAGTAACCCAAAATTTCATTCCGAAACAGGGAAAAATTATTTTTTCAGTATATTAAGATTTATTAATGCTAATTTATCTTTAGGAATAAATACGTTGCTCTGTAATGTACTATCAAGTAGGATAAAAGTCAATGCGTGCTTACATCTATGAATTACTCGGTGGGACATAAATCAGGGTTGTTTTGTTCGAAGGTAAGTTTCACATTTTCGCATCGAAGATTGAGCAAGTAAGTTTACTTTTCACTTAAAAACTTGGAAGGTTTTACAGTTGAAAATATCGGGCCTTCCATATTCAAACATGTGTTTCCACTCCAGATCGCATTTTCTCCTGTTGTTCAATACTGATTTGCTCATATTCCTCAGTGCTTATTATCTTCTTAAGTTTAAGCACAAACTTTGCAATTTTGAAGGGATTTGCTGTTTTATACTTTGTTAAGCGGTGAAAAGAGTTTGGAAATTGTTTTTAAATAAAAATGCAAACTGGTAATTACTACCTACTAATAAATAATCGAATAAAATATTTTTCCTTTCAGGTAAGAGAAGGAAAGAAATCTTTAAGCTTCTTAGACCTTTTTTTAATTTTTTTTATAGCAAAGAGACCTGAGAATGGCTCTTTCTCAATCCTTTGAGTGTTGTACCTTTTATTTTGAACTTGCAATGATGTTTGCCCCCAAAATTATTATAACTGTCCAGCACGAATAACTTAAAAAATATATTTTTGAGTATATTTTATGGAATTATTTTTTAGAAATATTTGATCCAAATTAGTGAAACAAATATATCAGACAGAAAATCCCAGCGCTTGCAACATAACGATTATATAAATCCTTCTCGGAGAGAGTGTACCGTCGAGCTGACAACCGATCTTGCGTTGGAAACAAGAGGACAACCTTTTTGTAAATTTTTGTGCGAATCGGTACAATCGAATGCATTTTCGATCGGATTGTTGAATACATGTTGAGGGCATTTCTGGGGCATTTTTGAGGGCTGAGAATGGGGGTAACAGCAGAGAGGAGCAAGTGGCTGGAACTATTGTGCTCGTCCAACCCTCTCACGTCCCAACCCCTTGGGGTATTTCCTAAAAATCAGTCCGCCCTGCACTGTTTAAGCATTTGGGTCTGTCCGAGTACATATTGAAGAAGTCATGAATACAACGTAAGCCATTTAGAGCACGGTTCCATGAATAAAACAGAAGGCCGAGAACTAAAAACATTCATAAAAAATCCCTTTATTTAATAGCCCTGCTTAGTTTCAACTAAGCGGTGTTATTACGATGACGTTCATTATTTAGCCTCTTCAAAAATAATGTTCCCATGTTCTGCATCGACAAAATTATTCTTATATTAATTCAATATTTATTTTGCGCATTCCGGTTTCATATTTAAAAAAATATACTAGCGTCAATGGAGTGGTGTGGAGTTATTTGAATTCCAGTCGTAATCAAGTGAAAATCTGATTTAAGCCAAAACAGATCCCCAGACCAAAAATATGCCTCGAGGCCACTTACGGTTAACAGTCGGAGATCAACAATAATCAGTAGGGGGATTGCACGAATATTCGAATTAATTTGTAATCTAGGCAAATCTTTCGGTGGAAGTGAACCTTAACATTGATACCTGAGTTGGCTGAGTGGGCTACCGAAATGTTTAGGCCAGGTTAAGTTAGGCAAATTGCTGACTTTGGAGACGGTCGGGCGTAAAGTCGGTTAAGGGGAGGATATCAGGGACACTAATACCCGGGGGAGCCACCCTTCTCCGACTCCACTACAAGATAATAAGTTCCCGGTTTTAGCTTCTGTATCTGTATACGCCGCCCGATAGAGCCGCCAGCCAGAAAAGGGGCTGTCGCCCGACCCGCTGTCCTGTACTTATCTTGCTCACAGAAAGCCCCAGGCTCCAAAAATATGTGAGCTACGGTTTTCCGTTATTAGGGGACGTTCAATTATGATTTAAAAGCTATTTCAAAATGACTCAAGAGAAAATAGGGTATGTCTCTGTTGCACGTGAAAAAAATTCCACACTTTCCCAGGTTATATTTTCATTAACTAATAACTACTATAGAATGGACCTGTAATATATGTATATGTTACATATATTTATCTTGCGAGAGAAGGGATTAAGCTAACCTTATAAGGTACTGGTACATTAAAATGATAATTGTTATAAAACCAATTCTTTAATATCGTATTTATCGTGTGTTTCTGTCTCCTCTCGCTGGTTTGGTCTTTTGCTAGACCGGTTTCGGCTGGTCCCCATCTTCAGTAGAGGTGGTAGTCACTTTTGGTACTTCGGCTGTTTTTTGGGCATCCTTACTGCACTGTCACTGTCACTTGTACTGTAAGGCGCTATATGCAAGGCGCTAATACTAAAATGGAAGACCTACCTTTGTTGCGGGCTAGTATTAGGAGCGCCGTACCATTGAAACGAGTAGCGCATTAAACTGAATACACTACGCCTTTTAATAGTGTTAAAAATAACTCAAATATTAAAATATATTATAACTGACCTTAGTAGAAGATTATTAAATTATTACGGTATTTCAAAATTCTACGGTATTCCAACCACTCGCAGACCACAAAACAGGGATGTACTCTTCAGCACTCTTCAGGGGTAAACAGTGAAGACACTTGAGTGAGGCACTCGTCAAATATGAGGTTGGGTACGGGGCAAACTCGATTGGCGCACGGGACAAATCAGTTAGCACGCCCCCTTTAAGGACAGCTCCCCTTTATTTTTGTAGTCCAGTCAGTTTGAGCGATCGGGAGGGGGCGTTTGATTTGACGTTCGGTTTGTTTTGCGGGGTGTCACTTGCCTCCCAATGTTTTCATATTCCATTTGTTAAACCCGCCACTCAGCAAATAGGGCGAAAATTGAATGGGATTTTATTGGCGACGTTTTAAATTAACGGGAATAAGACCCGGATAATTTTTCTTCAAGCTTACTCGTGTCGTCACAGATCCTTCTGCTGATCATTCTCGGTGTAGAAACCAACTTTAGACACAGTGGAGAGGAAGAACTGATCTAATCCTAAATAAAACGGCTGAAGAAGGTTCATTAGGATGATACATGTATTTCCGTCGGGGGGAACACGCAATGCAGTTGTTTCGACCTTTTCTTAAGCCAGTCAATAATTGTTTCCCAGTCCAGTTCAGCCCTGTCACTGGTAAGGCATCGATGACCTTACCGAACCGATTAATTCTCGGTTGGGCTACCGCAAACCTCATGGCATGACCAACTAAACTGAATCGGCGAGGAGCTAAATCCGTGTCACGATAATGATAACCGTCACAAACGGCCCACTCCAGATACGCGAACCGGCGTTTACATGTTCCCCGGTATATATTATACGGCAATGATTGCGACCAATATCTGCATATTATAGTGCTTGCACCCGACAGACCTGCAGAGCGAACCTGCCCCATGCTAATCCTTTAATTATTGCCAACGATTAAAGCCAGTCGCTGGCAAGTGACCGACCCACCCCATTTCAACAAACAACTTTATAATATTTAAATATAATGCTTCCTACGTTTTGTCCGCGCAAGAGTGACAACTAGATCAATAACCCGTTCGCTCCGGTTGACAAAAAATCTGCAGCAAACCAATTCAATAGGAAACTCCGCGGCCAGTTACACGTGATCAATACAGCAAAAAAAGATGATATTCACTAGTAACAATAGAGAGAACGAGAGACGAGGGAGAATTTCGAGAGCCGAGAGGCGGCAATCGATCCCCAAGCCTCCACCAACCTGCAATATATTCTGGTCGGTGTGTTTTCTACTCCGGAGTCTCTACAGCTGGCAGCCGGCTAAAAGTATATTTGCTATCCGATTAAAAGGAAACGTTTCTCGAGTATTTTGGGTACGCAATAAAACAATACACTGGGGATCAAATTGAATTAGATGATTCCTGAAGTAAGCATTCCTTGGTGTGCGCCGGATAACGCCCAGAATTATATTAATAGGGACAACAATACCAGAACCTTTGACCAATAATTCGATCAATCTTAAATTTAGTTAGTAGTGACATTTTCGCTAGGAAGGATGGGCATCTTCAAACATGTGATATGACATAATCCGTTGCATACTAAATTGCGCACTAACATATATTCGTAACCACTATATCACGGGTAGAGTGATAACATTTTATGATAAATCCCATACTGAGTACAACCGAAGCAATCAAGAAGTACAGTTGACAAAAGTGTCCGTTGACCGAGCGAAATATTTTTCACGGTGGAATGAATAAAGAAAAGTGCGGAGACTCAGAATTTCTTCGAGGCCAGTGCCCGCGTCGAGGGCGGCGCACCAATTATCAATCGCTCGAGAGCGCAATAAATATGCAAATGCCACCGGCGTCCGGGAGACCGAAACAAAGCGAAACGTTTTTGTTTGCCTGCCGAATACTTCTGAAAATGCTAACCTGTCGTTTAACGGACTTGGGAGAAAGAAATTTGAAATATTATATTTCAAAAATATATTAATATATAAATAGAAATCGAAACGATTTCCAGTTTAGGCATTTAGATTCCCACTTAAACGGTCATTAAAATGTATAAATAGAACGGTTGAATTCAACAGCGAATTCATGAACGTTCGTGTCTACTCCGTTAATTTAGAGCTGTGCCTCATTGAGCTGATAATTCGTAGTTTATGTCCGATATATTCTTATACATGTTTTTGTATAATAACATACGTCCATTATAAATAATTTGTTGCTGCCTTTACTGCTCTACACTCTGTCGAAATTACTGGGGCAATCGCACAGGCGGCTAGAAAAGAACCAAGTGCGCGGGCACTACATTTGCGGGTCCTTTCCTTTTTAAAAGCGTATTTTTCCCGGGGGAGAAAATTAAAGGACGCCTTCATCTTCCGACCGACTTGTAAATTATAGACAATAATGTTTAAACCCGGGGGAAGGGATTGGGGTGGAGAGACCTGTTAGCGCGGGCGGAGGGGGGGGGTCTAAAAGGTGTAATTATTAGGGCGCCGGGGTTTCCTGACTTTCTGACCTAATGGCACGTAATTGGAAAGCGGGGCTTGGAAAAGGCAGTCAGCATGTGTCTCACCCTTATGCAACGCCCTAGATTTACCAACTAAGATGAACGGTGGGATGAGCGTTTTTTAAACCGCGATCTGTATTTACCGAATGCTCTCTTTTAATCCACGTCAACTGCTGATATCGGTGGGGATCATTAAGCTCCTGGTATATATATATATATATATATATATATATATATATATATATATATAACATAAATATTTGGATCGGTTCTGTTGAATGACAAGTTGTATATGTTTTGCTTAATAATTCTGTTTAGACTGTCATGGATTTTAGGCTAAGGCTATTCTTCAGAATCCGTCTTCTCATGGATGGTAAGCCCGAAGTGTGTACTGTTTATGCCTCAGTTCTTGTGAGGGGTGATATATGTTGATGGGTAATTGTTTTTTATTTAAGGTACTGTTTATGTGAGCTAGGACCGTGAATGCAAATATTTAGCAGACTCCGCAAGGAGTTTTGTATATATAATGAAATTTTAACGGAACTGCGACCTGTAAATTTGTTAGCATACGCTAAATATTAAAGCACTGTATATTAGAAGGTCTGAAAAGACTGAACTTCCGGTTCTGTGATTTTCAAAGCGGATTAAAACGACAACACTAACTGCAACTTGTTAAATCGCTACCATGTTTTCCGCGGCACTAATAAGCCGAATTAAACGATAGGCCTGGGGCTGCTCTACCTGTACTTGTCGGTTAATTGCCGGTAATTGCTTGGTAAAAGCGGTCACGTGAATCAGAGTTGAACACGATACGGGAGGCGAAAGCTCGGTGAAAGAGGAAGTTCGGCCGGGAGCTGTCTCGTTCAGCCTCCCTGCGTTAACTTCCTGGTCCGAGTTTTAACCAATCCACCTCTAAACTTCTAACACAGTTTAATCCATTTCCAGTGGAAGACGGCGGAGGAAAATTTGGACTTCTAAAATAAATTATGAAGGACCCGCCGAACTGGTGCCCGCTCATACACAAACTCTATTTGGGTATATTTACTGCAGCGCTGCCTCACCGTGTACTCACATTGAATTATATGTGAGCATACTAAATAATGATGTTGTCCTTAAATTATACAGTGTAAATAACGCATTGTCCACTAGTAGATCAGCCGCACTAATTTTCATCTAATAACGAATTGTAAAATGAGAGTCAAAGGTATAGCTTTTCCTACTGAATGTGAAGTTTGGAAAGCGCTAATAATGACGAAAAAAGTAGAAATCATATCCCACCTAACAAAATAAATTTCTGGAACCTAAGCTCCTCACTAAGGCCTCATACACATCTCCATGGGTCTCTATTTCGCTGAAATGCATCTCCCAGAACGATTTTAGTTTCGAATGAATTTCTGTTCATGAATTTATTGATATTTTTTATTCACGTTTTATCGGCTTTATATATTGTAATCAATTATAAAACATATGCTATATTCCACTGTATTTATTATATTATGTTATAAGATCCTTGAGCAGGTATTGGAATGCACCGATAACTCTTTAAAACGGAAAAAGATTTTTTTCATGATAGTAAGTTGGGATAATAAGTTGAAATGAGAAACATAAATCGCTTATGACACAACAAGTTATGTTAGTTACGTATGATCCAAATATTATATTTAATCTATAATATATCACTAATGTATCAAAAATCAAAAACAGTCCAACATAATTACTTTATTATGATATACTTATTTCTAAAACATGTTTTACTCAGACCCTTAAATTAAGTAGACTGAAAGGCTAATTCCAAAATTTGTCAGACGCATGGGCTCCCTTTTGGATTACACTGAAGTCTTTGTACGTTTCTCTACTAGTGACGCAAACACAATGGGGGCATTATTAAAACGTTAAAAACTGTTAAACGAAGTATGGAAAATTCTTAAACAAAGGTAGGTAATGTATGCTTATCGTTGCCTCTCCAAATTTTCATGCGGGCGCCTCTCTTGTGCCATCCGGGAGGTTATACATTCTCGTGAAATATACATTTTTCACACACAATATATAAAAAAATAATCGATTCAATGACCGCAATGGTATTCCAACATACGTGATTGCAGTTTGGCTATTATATTGCAGAATATAGATAAATATATATTAATTAGTATGCCAGAGTTTGTCATTGTAATTACATAAATACAATAAAGGTAGTTTCCGTGAAATGTAGGATTGACCGGCAATCGGGCGTATGACATAACAAACACGACAAACCGAGCTTTAACAATCGGTTAAAGTAATCGTAGCTTAAATTTTCTAAAATTTAAAGAATTTTGACGCTAGTCTAGTACTAGTTTCAATGGTACGGCGCACCTAATACTAGCCCGCAACAAAGGTATGTCTTACATTTTAGTAATAGCGCCTTACATATAGCGCCTTACATATAGCGCCTTACAGTGACAGTGCAATGAGGATGCCCAAAAAACATCCAAAGTGCCAAAAGTGACTAACACCGCTACTGAGGATTGCGAGCAGCTGAAACCGGTCTAGCAAAACACCAAACCAGCGAGAAGAGACAGGAACACTCGAAATATACAGATACTTATGTTTTGGTGGGGCATTCGATTTGTACCCATAAAAGTGTCTTATTTCTTAAAGGTTTAAGTAAAGGATCGTTCCCGTGAAGAAGCTCGAAAACGAAAATAAATGGCTTCTGAATCAATTTCTATACAGACATTTCTTGGTGCCACCAGCCAGGAAAAGGTGATCTACTGCTGCTAGACTCGATTTCACACGCTGATAAAACAGGTCTGAAGATTAATTTAAAGTGACTGACCTTCGAAGTAAAAGGTCTCGTTCCAGCGCGGGTTGAGGGTCCTTCGCTTGATCTTTGTCTCAAGCCTGTGCTTCTTGTCCGGTAGGAGAGTCACTCTTACGTACGGGTCCGACGTTCCGCTCATGTCTTTCGCCGGTAATTCTTTAGCCTGCAATGAGATATATAAAACATATAAAATATCTCTGTCACATTACAAATATTGTATCTTTCTGAATGACAACACCTCCGTGTTGTTTCTCACCTACCGGTGGAACGATTAATTCTGTTTCAAGTGGGATAGAGACATTGCTAAAATCATTCAAATACTCAAAATATTGAGAAAAACCCTATATGGATGTAGTTATGGGGAACCCGCCAGTATATGCAGACAGAATGACTTAATTCAATAGTTTGTGGGCTAGAAATTTGTAATTTGTGAATACTTCCGTTTATTTATGTTGTTGACAGCAAGCCATGTAATACAATAGGAATAATGGTATCGTATTTTATAAATACAACTTCGTACACACTAATAATTACGAAGTAAATGATTAAGTTAATATCACGGCCGTAACAGAAATCTCTTGTTGAATTCGAACCGAGGACAATAGCTTCTCTGTAATCTAGGAAAATCTTCTCGATTAGGCGTCTCGAACGAGGCTTCGCCTGCCATCTGGACGATTCTTCGGACAGGTCTTTTCATCGGCCTCGATTCTTCGAAGGGTTGAACATTTAGCATTGCAGTTCAAGATTAAGTGTTTCCCTCTCTCCGCCCCTACCATCACTTCTCGCAGAGTTTTCTCTCTACTTCTCCCCGATGGCTGCTAAACAATAGCACTTTGTCGGTAGGCCGGCTGTAAGGGCTTAAAGGGCTTCCAAACGTTGTCTCCCTTCCAGCCCCCGCCCTCCTCCTTACTTCGACAATAGAAAAGAACCCCACCATCCTTTTATCTATTTGGAAATGTCTGAGAAAGTTCTACAGCGGGAGAACTTGGGGCCAAAGGTTCGATCCCATTCTCCCTGCACACTTAAACCGGATTAGTTAAAGGAGTTTTGTTACGGGGATTTAATTCTGGCCATTTGAACAAGGTTAGGTCACCTGCTCTAAACTTGTTAGTGTTCTCGTGTCTTACTGTATTCAGTAAACTAGTATTTCGATGCATTTAACGTGTATATTTGGTAAAATTTGTGCGGGAATTAAGCTGTTTTTTTGGTTAGGGCCACAACTCATTTTGCCATAAACGCATTGGAGTTATCTGGAATTTCTAATGTCTTTCAATGGCAATTAGCATAATTGCCCGAAAAAAAGACTGAGAAAAAAGAATATAGAGAGGAATTTTATCACTTATATTTAGTTTCTGTGTCATTTAGCCTGCCTAGTGCTATTTGGGCTATACTTCTCTTCCCAATGTCTGCATTAGATGCAATTACTGTGCATCATTGGACCTGCGGTCTCACTGTAGTTGCAAGGTTGTGCCAACATAGCCGCAGAAATGTGTGTGTGTGTGTGCGTGCGTGTGTGTGTGTGTGTGTGTGTGTGTGTGTGTGTGTGTGTGTGTGTGTGTGTGTGTGTGTGTGTGTGTGTGTGTGTGTGTGTGTGTGTGTGTGTGTGTGTGTGTGTGTGTGTGTGTGTGTGTGTGTGTGTGAAGCAGTATTGAAAATAGGATTGGCGCCAGTAATATTAAACGGAAACACACAAGGCGTGCACTTATGAATATTGCTGTTGTATCAAAGGAGACGAACCGAGTGTTCCATATACGAAACTCAAAGGAAATCAACTCATTACTTATTATAATTATAAAAAAATGCGAGAAAATACATTTTAAAGTAACTTTTCCCAAAAATATGCATAGACCAGTACAACTATAACACTTGTTCAATTAAATTTTATATGTGATCGATCGTCAGTGCACTGCAAAGTAATTTTGAGTCCCATTTTCTATTGTAGGTGTTCTCTGTTTAAGAGCTATTCCGAATTTCGTGAGCCGCGGCGATATTAAACGATCGTAAACTATTATATTATCATAAGCAAACGGAGTGCAATTACTTTTAAAGGCAACATTAAAGGGCTATAGGTGGAGCGCCCTGGATGCTACAAATTATACGGCTCAACGTACAAACAGCTACAAAGCCGGATTGGACTATTCGGTTTAAACCGAAGCAGCGGCAGTAGCAGTAATAAGTGAGCATTGTAGGCAAGAAAATTTCCCTGGGCTCGCCCATGATTTACCGTTATTGCAAAATCTGACTCCGGTTCAGAATTTACATTTTTCGGCCGTTTACTCGCGCTACAAACCCATTGTATTCCTTGTAAAATGTTGTAAAATTGTATTCTTTGCTCCACCATGGCTTTAAACACTGCTAGTGTTGCCAATTACCAATGGCTTTCTTAAATTCCAGTGAAATAAAAAAAAGACATAATTAATTTCCGGTATATCATTTGAACTGTCACTACTAACTCACAATTGTTTCCCACCATCAAGGCACAGAAAACAAATAAAACGATGTGATACTTCAGATGGAATAGCATACTTGAGTTCAATTCCCACCTTCCCCCTCATTGAAAGTTGAACATTTAAATTAGATATGGCCGATTATCAATAAAAAAAAAATCGCCATATTTCAAAATGAATGTCCAAAAAGGCGGGGCATCAAACACTGAATCACCAATTATTTCTTCACTGACTGTGTTACAGACGGAAGAAGGAACTGTTTCACTTTACTAAACTGTAACTAAAGTAGTTTACTTTTACTGTGCTCTGCAGGAGGATTTTCCTGAAGTCCGCTATCAGGAAAGGGAAACAAACATGTGTCGGATTAAACGAATAAGATGACTCGGGTGGGACGGAAACCAATTAGAGGCAAAATACCTTTGACGGTGGGAAGGGTGTACAGACCGGTCTCCCTCGGTGTAGTGTATCGATCGAATCGAGCCAAGTGTATTCGTGCTTGTGGTGGCGCCTCGCGCGAGTCTCTCGTCTGTGAGGAGATTGTTTCCCGTTCAGATTTATGAAAGTGTTTTCCCCTCTGCTCTAGTTTGTCCCGGTTTCCACGGACATGTTTTCCACCGGCTTTAGTAGTGACTCACACCCAGCCCGGCGGACTAACCCAGTTCGGTATACTTCGTTGTACACAGGATGAAATGGGTCAAAAATCCGCCGCGTCACATCCCTTTCTCTGTGATCGTTACTGAAGCGATATTTCTTCTTTAATAAAAAAAAATTCATTTTCACTTAGCACTCGAAGACCTTTTGAATAACGCCTGTCCATTAACCTAATTAATTTAGATAACATATTTGTATATCGAAGATAAAAGAAGTCAAAAGCCTTATAGACTACCCAGATCTATGACGTGGTTTATTTAGCACAATGATAACCAATTTATTTATATATCTTATTACAATTTGCAATTTAAATTTATTGCTTTGTAAATAAAATATTCCAATTAATTATTATAATTAAATAATATGTAATCATAAATAAAATTATTGTAGAGAGTCCACTTAAAATTAACCTGATAAGTGGAAGGATAAGTCGAATTGGAAGCGTTATTTTAATTTATCAGTAAGAATATTGCGGTAACCGTATATGTTAGGAAGTCCTCTGGACCACGGCGCTTGATACTAAGCCTGCACGACCCAGTCACTGTGCGGTTTAGTATCTGCCCCTTTTTAACTGCCCTTTACACTCTCAGTGAAATCGAGCGATACATTCTTGGATCAAAAATAACATTACGAAATTTATTATTACGATTTTCTATTTCATCAGTAGTGATAATTAATAATTACAGGCAATCACAACATCATTATTCGTTCCGGGGTGCGCAGGGCTTTCTAATACCTGAATTATAATGAACCTAGCGTAGAATCATTGAGTGCAAATAGATAAGATTACAAGAGTAAAATAACATACATGTCAATATGAAAAGATATATCTCATAAAATAATATTTATATTACATACAGTTACTTGTATCTCCTCTCTTTATAATGATATTATACGATGTTAGACTCGCCGAATGTCCGAACATCGACTACACACTTCAAATTTAAGAAGTTATTTTCTTTGAGATATTTGCAGGTAGAGGTTAGGATTTTCTTTAGCAGTGCAGTTTAGAATTCAAATGCATTCACAAGCGGTTGAATATGGTATTCAACATTCTCGATCGGGCGACTTCGGTTTTACCATGTGTCATGGCGTCCGCGCAGAATCGCTGGCTTGTGGTGGCAGCGCAGCCAACAACAACAACAACAACAACATGCTTTAACGGTCAAACGCTGCTCGGACAGGGCCGCTACTAAATTCCAATCGAAATAATTGTGGGCAGTGGAAGGGGGAGGAGGAGGATTGGTGTTAGCGTTCGGGTTTTCCCGCAAACCTAAATTAACCTAATGGACTACTAGTCATCAGATTCGTGCTAAACCCTGACCCATTCATCTGACACATTCTCATCTGTCACCTCGCCACACATAAAAGTTCTATAAGTCATATTATCATACTATCATATTATTTTAGGCATATAATTCCTACAGAGTAGTCATTAAAATTAATTATGGGTTTTTTCGTTTGAATGTTTATATATGGAGTAATAAATTATTGAATTGTGTATATATCTTCGTCATAAATTTTAATTAGAACTTGATTTTTAATTATCGTTTGCGAAATACTACTTAAAATTAAACTATAATATAATATAGTGTTTCGTCGTCTATGTATAGGTGGAAGGTTTGTAAAAAGTAAAAAGTGCTTTGAGGGGTGTTGTTTATTTCTTTTAGATATTCTGCCCGTAAATTTCTTTTTTCTAAGTTTATTATTTTTTTTTCTTAATTTGGCTTCTTGTAGTTTATATTTTATTTTGTTCGTCAGGGCGAACTCTGGCGCCCTTGCGGCGATAGGCAACCTTTCCCTTTGTATTTAAAATGGTTTTAAATTTCATTCAAATACGAAATACTTAAAGTCATGCATGGCTTTAAAAATTTCAAGGTGAACTGGACCGTGCATTCTTTTCTCTTGTAGGCAGCGATTGTTCAGGGTTAGACTTTTATCTGAGGAAAGTGCCTTGCTAGGGACAAAGGTCGCTCATTAGAGCGCGCAGTTTCCCACTCGATCGTCCGAGCGTCTTTAGGGCCCAACCTAAATCTGTACTACAACCGACATTCAACATTTACGGAGCGTTTTCTCTTTTCTTTAAAATGTAACCGCTTCTTCTCGTTTCAACAAATCATCAAACTTATACACAACAAAAAATAACACCGATTCGAATCTGGGAATATAAAGTATAAATTAGAGAGAATATGACGAATGAACGGTACAGTGTTCTTCTGGCGTAGATAAAAAATGAATTAAAAATCATTTTTATGTATATTTTTGTTACTCACACTTATCATATCTTTTTCTCTTCGATTAATGTCAAAGATCTAAGGAAATACAAAACAGAAATGACTTCAGACAATTACACGTACAGGGGTTTGCCTGATAAACGTGTAACTAGTCCACATACTCCAGTTGTTACGGAAGCCGTTGCTTCTATTAGATCGATAGAGTTAAATATCCCTTCTAAATGTTCGCGTGCACGATATCCATGCAAAGCGAAATGTTCATCACCCGCGCATTCTCTGCTGTGAATAATCTAACGACCGAACCATTGGTCGGATATGAAGCGTCGAACATTTTAATGAGGATTCTCAACAATCAAAATGCACGTTATCCCACAGTTCATTATTGAGAAAAATTTGTTGAAGAATTTTTTACTTTACGATCTTAATCCCCCTCTACCTTCTAGCTTACTTGCATTGTCTATCCCGCATTTTTGAGTTTGCTGAACTTCTTACGCTTTAAACGTACCATTCGGCCATCATTAAATGTTCTTTATTGATATCATTAAAATAAAAAATTGGGGCTGGCGAACTGATAATAAGCCGGCCACACACATTGACTTCGATGTTTAGTATCTGAAACATTATTAGCCAACAGGTCTTGAAGTGAAATAAAGGCGACCACTACCGAAAGGGTCGTAGAGGGAGTCATACTGGATTTTATCGAATTATGCTACCTTTGGCAATGGACTGATTGTAAAATAATTCCCACTACAAAAAGCATGAGCTGCCCGTCTAATTATCTCCCATTGGGTATTCTCCTGGGAGAGCGGTCGGGATCGATGGTATTAGATGGGTGTGGTGAAAATGCGGGCCCTTGCGGCACGCTGGTCCTATTACCTTTCGACCCAGCGATTATCGGATTCGCGTTTTCCCCTCCCCCCACCGTATGAAATAGTAGAACAGCCCCCAAATATTTGGATCACGTACCCGAACAACTGCCCCGATAAATGTCCGCGGGGTGAAACTCAGCCAGCCCCCAACGACCTGCAAACTCTAAGCCTCTAATGAGATTTCCGGGTCCCGCCGCGCTTTTCCAACGCTCCGCTCCTCCAACCTAGCTCACTCTTATCGGTTATCGTTTTGTGATAGCAGTTCATCTCCGTAAAGAAAGAAACTCCATTAAAACCGAATTTGGTTACGATAACATTTTGGGCGATGTATAACATTTAAATAAATACGATCGATAGTCAATACAATGTGAACGCAGTTTCAACAAAATATTGAAATATAGCGTGTTATTTTATACATCCTACGAGGTTTTTTCAATTAGTTAAATATTGTTGTCTGTTTATTTTCTAAACAGCATTATTGGTCCCTACCTCCTTAGGCAAACTGTAATTCGAGGGAGGGGATCCAACAGAAACAATTATGGCTAAGATTCAAACATGCGTTCCTCCAAGATAATAACAGCGACTCAGTTACAGACCTCCATGGAGATTGTAGTGATTTCAGCCCATTAATTACGAAAAAGAACCAATTTCCTGAATGAAAGGATAATGAAGAATCAATATTCGCACTGAAATGTATATTCACAGATGGCAGTAGCTTGTACTTAGCCGGCCAGTGTGGACAGGACAATGCCGGCGGGCGGGCTCCACCAGCAACGCCTTCTATGAATCCCAAATCACATTGATTATTCATCAAACGGTCCACCCGCCTACGGGATGTTGCATATAAACAAGAAATGAATAGATAACAGATTTTGCAAACCGACGTGGACAACAAGCGCTGCGTTTAATAGAAATTCAGCGAGGGAAGAAATTAAAAAAAAGGAAAAAAAAAGGGAGAAATTGAAGTGGCAGATTGTTCAAAGATCCCAGCTACCGACAACAGCGGCACAATTTAACCGGAGATAGCAAACAGACCCTTTATAGCGCCCACGGCGTAAAGCACCGTCTTGCAAGCAGTTAGGTTGAAACTAAAGGGGAATTTTGTTCGATACCCATCTATACTGAAAGTGTGTTAAAACTAAAAGTTATGACGTTCTTAAAGACAGACCGAATTGGACCTACTAAATTATGTTATTAGGATGCACAACATGAATGATTCTTGTGTAATTAACTAATAGAAATCTATAATTTCCCGTAGTTATTTTATATATATATACACACATATATATATATATATATATATATATATATATATATATATATATATATATATATATATAACAGAGCCAATTTAATTCCAATTAATAATTGAATGAAAATCCGAACAACTAAGTCGCTGATAACGGAATTCCCGCACCGTTACTCCTTCTTCCAGAAACTAAACTCATTATGTATGGGCATCTTGCCACTTGAATTAAGAGCGGTGAAACTTTCTTATAAGCGCACCTGTGATGGGAATAATATTAAAAGGAACAAAATACCAAACTGAAATCTTATAAATGCACAGCAGAATAGTGCCTCGGGATTCGGCATATATGCTAGTTCGAGCATCCAGGAGGCGAACACAATTTTTATTCAATTACTAATTTAAACTGCGGAGAACGTAAACTCTAGTATACTCATTGCACATCAAACATTTGATATTCCTATATATATATATATATATATATATATATATATATATATATATATACATTATATACATATATAATATTAATTAGAATATTTTAGAACTTACGGCATTTTAATTCGAACAGTAAAATTTATATTTCCCGAACAGAAGAAATAATGCACGAAAAATATGTAGGTTTCGGAATAGGAGTTCCCGATATCTTAACTGGGATTTACGATTGGACGTGGCCGTCAAACGTGTTGGGGAATAAATTCGCAAAGATGGATTGTGTTTATGTTTACCGCTGTTCGGTTTTTCCGATGGGTTAATAGACCGGATCCCCCGCCCTTTGACCATCCGCCAAATTTACGAGCGCCCAGTTTCGAACTAATAATTGAGTTATTACAAACAGAAAAAAAGCCTGAACAGGAATGTTTGTACTCGTATGCACGGCAAAATTCGGCCGGGGAACAACGTTTAATGTTGATACTGGAATTGGAACGAGTTCGAACGTTAAAGAGGACGCTAGTTTACGTGGATGTTTCTCGTAAATGAAACTTGAGATGAAGATCACGGTAATTGAATCATAAGCTTCCATATAAAAAGATAAATAAAAATTTATATAAAGTAGAAGTTTTATATATCAATAATGCGACTGGAATTTAGAATATTCATAGATTGATATTATTATTTCAAAATATGGCAACCGATTCGCAAGGGTGAAAACAATGTTACAATAGAGTATTCCCTGCGAATATATACGAATTTCATAGCTCGTGGATTGTTTTGTCTACTGTGACAATGCTTACAGAATGCTTAATTGCAGCTTATCCCCCCCCCTACCCACGTACAAGAAGTAAATAAATGTAACAAAATAAAGTCGATTAATCTGAGTGTATATATTTGTACCGGGGAGACTCGGTCTTACAAGACGGAGAAGAAAGAAGTGATTCTGTTATCGAAGAGTGGTGTGATGTTATCGGAAGGCTGGGAGGGTACAGAAGATGGAGCCAATCAATCAAGACTCGAGTCCCTCTCCGCTCTGAGTCCACCTGAGCAGTTTATTTAGGACGTGGAGGGTTTCAACCTTATCGGTAACCCTTACCCCCGCCCCCACCCGCCAGACCACTATCCAGCATCTCTCGATTTGCCCAATTGATTCCGCTATGCTACCAACTACGCTATCCAGCTCCTCGGGGCTATCGCGTCGGGGATAAATCATCGCCGGCAGCAGGCTTTCGGATACTTTAGGGGGACCAAAATCGAATACATTTTGAACGGCGACTCTCACGGTAATAGGCAACACCGTCAATTTAAAACGAATAAAAGGAATCTGTATTTCCTCTAATATTTTGAAACATTCTTTTTAATATTTTGGTTCTACGATAGTATTCTTTTTGTAACCAATAGCTACTAGTGGATACAAATTTAATCGATAAATATATGTCTTAATGGCAATAATGTAAGGTTGTGTCACTCTATTCATTATAGCATTGATTGTTACAACAAAATACAGCTCAAATAAATATCACCACTGTTAAAAGGACGTTTTTCTTCATAGGGTTCATTCCTATTGTTCTCATTATTGTGGCCTCCGAACGTTTAATTGGCGAAGTAAGCGATTGTCGGACGAAATAGGAAGCATAAATGGCCCCGGTTCAATGGCTCAGACGAAGGGACCAAAACCCGGTCGTAGATTGTGTTCGGTTAATGACGCGTGAAGATATTGAAATTATTGTCTCCGACTTATACAGACCGGCTATATCCCCCAACCCGCTGCGACCCAATTTCCAGCAGGGTTCCGTCCCAATAAACATCGCATTAATTTGATTTTTGTATCAGGATAATACAAGGAAAAAAATAGTAGTCAATAATGCGGCCCAGAAAGACGGCCTAAACAATTCGTAGGATTACTGATATTGCAATTATCACATAATATTAGTGTACATCTATTTAATTCCAAAGCAGCCGCTTACGATATCTCGTATTTAGAATGACGGTATTGAAAAAAATGGATGTATCCTCGTACAGCGAAGATGAAAGAGAAAACGCAGACATTGTGCCCCTCAGGCAACCGAAATACCCGAGTGACTCACCGCCCTGCTAACGAAAGAGATCCTGAAAAAGGCGAAACGGTCTAGCAAAAGACCAAACCAGCGAGGGGAGACAGGTAGCAGAAAAAAACAAGGTATCAAAGCGATATTTACAACTAAAAAAGTGGTTTCATCTTAAAATTTGTTTTTTAGGTAACTTTTTAAAAATTAATTTTTTTCAGTCATGTTTTCGGAGAAATTCATTCCAGTTATGTTGCCTACACTATATTGCCTTTTTACATGTGGGTGGAATCAACAGGAAGGTGAGTTTTCTCGTTTGATAAATAGGAGTTATTTTCTAATAAGAATCAATTCAATCTAGTATAAAAAGCCGTTAGTTGTACCATTTTTGTTTAAACAACATAATTTTGACCGTTCCTAATTACTTAGCTTTATACAGAATAATATAAAATAATATTAGTAAAGATATATAAGGGATATATATATATATATATACGTAGATTTCGTGTGTTTCTGTCTTCTCTCGCTGGTTTGGTTTTTGCTAGTCCGGTTTCGGGTGCTCGCCATCTTCAATAGCGGTGTTAGTCACATATGCCTTTTTAAGTGCTCCCAAGTTAGCAAGTCTACAAAGTTCGCGGTAAATTCACACACTCACCGATGTAGCTCATGTAAAGGGGAATTCAGGGTAAGAAGAATCGTTGAAATCTGAATATCGACTTGGCGGTCGAATACTAGGCGTTTGGCCCGGGCTACGACACTAACTGAATTATTTATGGATTCAAGCTTTAATCCTTCCAGCTTCCCCTGAAGCAGACCCGGCTTCGGGTTTCTCGAATTTGAATTCTCAAACCAAAAGAAGGAATGATTCAGCGGGATTTCCGAAGGAATTTCAGGATTCGGACCGAACCAAATGGGCCTCTCTGCTAGAGTACGAGTAATGAACTGTAATAAAAGTATTACATTTGAAATGTCACTAATTATCGCGGGAAGACAGATACAAATAATACACAGAATCACTGGATACTAAATAAGGCTCCCTTTGGCAGACTCCCAAATAAATATTATCCTAAAAACAAAATATTTGGTAATAATTTTATTATTTTTCCATGATTTCTTGCCATTTCTTAAATTTATAGCAGTAGCTGCATTTTAATAGCGACATAAGTATAATACCGACCGCGAGAAAGTTCCTTGTATTTTGTTGTATTGATTCTTTATGCACAAAATGTTAAATGGACCTCAACGAATCAGGGATTCCCGGAAAACGTTTTGCAACTCATCATCACTTGCTAATGCGGCTTAGATGTTGCGACTTGAGCGGTGAGACATGGAAGACAAACACGACGGATTCCCGCGAATTCAATTTGTTTGGTGCAGAGTGAGCTTCTCGTGCGCAATGTTAGCGGTAGCATTCTTTTAGGCAGAACCGAAGACTTAGTGATAGCAATTATAGTTATATAAGGGTAATGTAAAGTATTGAAAATTAGTTATTATATAAGGGTGGATTTTAAAAATTATGTTTGTCTTCTGCACATCTAAGTTTCGAAAAATAAGTAATTTCATATAAACATCGAATACCGCCATTCACATCAGAATTCCGGATTTAAATCGTTGGGTTGCCCGGCCTATTTAATTTCCGGACTCAAAACTCCACGCGAATTCCTGCTGATTGCATTAGCCTACTTCTGAAACGGGATTTATCAATTGCCCAATGTATCTGAATGAACCCTGGATATGGACTTTTGATACAATGTACATAACATCCCATTATTTATTTCCAGGTCTTACGTATTATTACAATTATCTAATCTATAATAATTTAATGACATAGTGGCTACCGGGAACTAACAAAGGATTTATATTGCTTTGATATCTACACCAAATGAAGCAATTTGTTCCGTTTAATTAAATGTCAAACACTCAGCAATTATTAGTACAAATATGGGTACGTAATTTACTGCTGTACATTCTTCTACCATATATGATTAGTTTTTAAATTGCTAGTTATTTAACATTATTCCATGAGAATACATTTACGTAAAGACATATAAAATTGATTGTTGTACTTACGGTAAGGATCCTGAGTATAAGTGTCGTATTCTGGAAGTCGTATTCGAGGCTGAAATGTATCTGGCCAACGTTCTCGAGGGCTCCGAATTGTCGATGTACATATCAACGAGGGATATCGACCTGTTCTGCAGGAACGCCATCTGAAATCGTAGACAAACAAGCCATTTTTCAACGAAAATGTACAGTTTCTACTTGAGCCGGGCACTAGCGCTAGCGTCAAATAATATTCTGCCTTGATAAACTATGGCTAAGGCTAACTGTGCCAAGTGTGCTGCCTCAAATTAAAGCATTCCATTATACCAGACTACTGGAGTGGCTCAACAAGCGGGCTATAACGCTCTACATGTTATACCTGAATTTGTGAACAAGGGATTTCTAATTTAGTTTTTTTCTGGGTATATGTACGTAATATTTTAGTTGAAATTATAAAAAATTAATATCTATACTTTGAAAGGTTTTGACTAAGTTTTAATGGGGCTCGGCCACTCCTTGGCCTTAGCGTTGTATATATGTACATATATGTATTCTATATATACTTAGTTAACACGGGCAGGCGCTTTATTGCGTTACGGATTAGTGGGTCCTAAAACCTCAAGGTAAATTGCATTTCACTGCAGAAAGGCCCATCGGAGAAACAGGACGTGAGCACACGTGCGTTTTCCAATATAAAAGTCGATTCCACTCTCCCCGGCGTGCCTCTGATGTCTGTTGAGAGGACACTACCCGTTTTTATTGCTCGTTCGCATCGCTCGCGCGGATATCAAAAGGCAGTTTACACCCTTCGAAAAGTACGCACCCAGGTAGATAGGAAACGGTTTATTCGGTATTTTTATGCGCGGGCTTTGAAAACGGGCGAATTATCATCTCTTTCGCTTTTCTCACTGTTGTCGAAATGCAATGACATACTAATTCCCGATACTGCAAGAAATGTTTCCTTCCGCGATCAGCGGACGTATGAATCTTTCTATTTCTCAAACGGAATACTACCGACGCAAACTATCGCACTGTTAATGTTCCAAACCCTCGTGGATCCTTTCTCTATTTAAGATATTTAAGATCTATTTTTCTACAAACAGAGTTGTAGCGGTTTCAGTTAACTAACCAAATAGAGAAGAGTGGCTAGAGTGTTATGACAGGTTTGGTAACTGACTCATATTGGTATGTCGGTGGGGGTGGGGGCGATCGGGATTAAATCTTGAACCAATTTCACGGTTGGTCTCTGAGGGGGAAGGGCATCGCACCCTCGGCCCGACCGCATCCCCTGGGTTAGAGTCGAAATTGCGAACTGGATATCGGAATTCTTGCAAGATTTCTAAATGGGCACAGCTCAGAAAATCAGGAGAGGTTCCGATGTTGTTGACGGACAATGATTTTACAACACTCTCGAATATTCCGGTTTAGACATTGATTTTGATATTACAAACATGCACCAACAGAAAATAATTAGTAAATATTTAGATCCTTCGTACTTCCAGGTCTAAATATTATTACACGATTCCTGATGTACCCTACGTGACTTGTAAAGAACTAGCACGTTTTTCTTTAAATAAGTTACATTAGCTAATTTAGTTCCTACTTTAGATCTAAGGGATCATAACCAATTCTATAATACTAAATCCCTAGAATTCTAGAATCTTAATTTTTTCTAAAATAATTTTATGAATTATGGAATGTATTCTAAATACGGATGAATTCTAAATATTTACGCATAGTATTCTATGTACTCTAAATACGTGGGTCTACATCATTAGCTAGTCGATTTAAATCTATTATTTCTAACGTAATAATTATACATGCAATTCAACGCAAATAGCTTCCTAATTGATGTATAAAAATATTCGATATGTTTAAAAAATATTTGCCAAACCTAATATTGTAATAGCTAAGCCAATTATTTTTGTAAATATAAGTCGTGCAAAAAGCGCAATAGAAAATTTCTCATATCAAGTGTTATCGTAAAACATTCAAATACCTTCAAGAAACGTGTGACCTTCTTTATTCAGTGTCGTGCTAAACTGTGCTCAAAAGTGGGAAAAAGCAGCGGATTTTTCTTGAAGTTAGGCAACATTTAATATGTGAAATATTTTTTGTTCGTTAACGTAAAAGCTAAAAATAATTATTGTTAGGAAGAAAAAATTAATTGAAATAATGTACCTGTAACAGTTGACACTTATCATAGAACATATTTACACATAATATCCGAGTGCATAATACGTGGGAATATTAGGGTTGGTAACTGAACAATCGCTGGGGGTTAGGGGAGTATTGATGATCCGCAATGACATGAAATTATGGGTAGCACTTCCCTAGTAACACAATGAAATACTTACATTGCAATCATCTATTAAAAAACACTACAGTATTATTGTGTTCGTACAGATATTTTCCAACGTGTAAGTGTATCATTGTGTTACTGATGCCAAGGAGGCGTTTATGACGATGGAGAGACCCACACGTGTGGTCTATGTTTGTAATATATTGTGTGAGAGGAAAGAATGATGTGAATGATATGGTACGAGTGGGATGGACAGTTGTAAGGAAATTACAGACACATTGTAGGGAGAACTTTATACAGATATTCGATGACCGAATCTTGTAACAGTTAAACGGGCACAGTTTCGTAATCACGCATGAACAAAGACAGCAGGCAATGGCATTTTGGTAGTAATGGGCCGGAATTCAAAGGGAAGACGAGAAGAAGCTGGCAAAAAAGTTCAAACTCAAAAATCTCATATAAGTAATTACTATAGTATGCGATGTGGCACCAAACCTTATTCAAGAAATTAAGGTTTTTACCTAAAAAGTTTCTTTAATTAATTTCGTATTGTAAAACGCAATTTCTTCTACAAATATACTTTATTAATTTTAAGTTATTTATATGTGGAATATATCTTTATCTTTCGTCCTTTTTCAATCCTTCCGGCGTACGTACTATGCATTTTGTCAAACCCGAGACAGTTTTGTTCGTTTGTCAGACTAAATGTATACCCTGTGCGGCCATGGATTAATCGGCATTGGTAGCGACTGCGCCCCCGAGACCTGGAAAAGTGGCGGGGTGGGAGGCGGCAGTTATGCCTTCATATTACGCACTGGGGAGGCCCGGCGCAGAGCGGGACAGATACAAAACAGATACAGAAAACCTCATCCCGCAAAACAACCCGAGACACCCTGACTCAGGGAATTAAGACCACGTTAAACGCCTCCAACCGTATCTTTATTACATCTGATATAGATGCGAAAGGCTATTAAATTGTGCTCAATAGTTTTGGATTCTAGTTCCACAGTACTGCCTGGCGCCATACACTTAAATATACTATCGGCAATTTCGGCGCTAAGCCTCACAATTGTCTTCATCCTGTCCTCTCATGTAACGAAGAATTTCTTAAGATCCAAGGAAGATGTCCATTCTCGTAGATTTCGTGTGTTTCTGTCTCCTCTCGCAGGTTTGGTCTTTTGCTAGACCGTTTTTTTGGGCATCCTCTCTGCACTGTCACTGTCACTCGTACTGTACGGCGCTAATACTAAAATGTAAGACAGACCTTTGTTGCGGACTAGTATCAGGTGCGCCGTACGATTGAAACAAGTAGAGCACTGTCACTTGTACTGTGGAGCTTGTCTGTTTGTCGTGTGTATATATATGTATCTTGTTAATATGTTTTTCGGGATGTTGTTTATCTTCTTTGGGTTGGGAGGTATTTCATTAATCAGCTTAAGTCTTTGCCGGATTATCGGTAAATTATATATACAACTATTAGGTTCTGACTTCCAAATATATGACAGGAAACCTATCTGGTATTGTGTATTTACAATCATAAATGTTTTCTTGTTGATCCAAAATGTATTGAAAAAAGTTTGTTTTTAGCAATCTAGTTAATCGGTGGAAGTGGACCCAACGAACTTTAGTTAAGTACATTTCCGCACCACCCTCAGGGGGGCGCTAGTTTATCGTTGCAAGTGCACCAAACGAAGTTCAGTTAAGTACATTTCCGCACCACACTCAGGGGGGCGCTAGTTAATCCTCGGGGAAAGAATCCCTCGGTTAACTTCTAGTCGAGACCCAGTGGTCTCTTTTTATTGGGGAGGGCGAATGGGCAAGAATTAGAAATATTATCACTCTTGCAATACCCTGTCTGCACTCAACTGTTTGTTCTAAAACTAGAACGGATTTCATGATTTTTCCGTGCTGTACGAATATTGGTTGCCGATGACAACCGAAAAAACATTGTACCGGAAGTAGCAAGGGTGATAATGTAAATCTGCAACATTTCCAATTAATCGACTCTTTGTTAACGTTACAACGGATAACCATTACATAGACAGTTAACCAGCATTTGAATAACGTTGGAGGAAAATTTTTATACCTCTTATTTTTGTAGTAACTGTAGCAATCTCACGTTTAACAAGAAACATTTAATACGGCACTTTTCCTTTAGTGTTACTGTTTTTAATCTAATCAGTCGTTAAAATGATAAAGCGACCGTAATAAAGATATTCCGCAAAATAAAACTCTATAATAATACTCTTACTGCTAATGTATAATGCCATTTAGAAAGAGTCAGACACTAAACCAGAAATCGTTTGAGTAGCGTAAATATAAACCCAGGAACTAACGACATTTTTCTCCTCAGCCCTCCGTTTTGCCAATTCAATAATGCAGTCGTAACATTTTTTTGTTGGCAGGAGCTACTGCAATTATAACGGCGGCACGTTTACGAGGCACGTTTTATTCGCCCCACACTCCAATCCTAAACGGGGGAGGATTGCACGACCGGCTCCAGAAGACATTCAAATTCGACGCGTATCCGAAATACGCGGCGTCTCTATAAGTCGGGGCAAGAATATGCAAATTTAAGGAGCTGAAAGGAGCCCGGGGTGCGAACCCGTGCACAAAGGCAACGGCCCTTTCGCTGTTAATTCAACGGCGCTGACATTTATGGTTAATAAATGTCCCTTTAATAACAAAACCGATGTACTTGCCACGTTTTGTCCAAAATATCTGCCCTGAACTTCTTTGAACTGTATAACATCAAGGGCGTAAAATGAGGGTAAATTGGAATAAAATTGGCGGTCTATCAGTGAAAATACTCAGAGCTGTTAGTCACGGAAAAATCAGAAACGGTAACTTCTTTTACTTCGGTCTTTTATTTGGATGTTATGAATTTACACATGCGATTACGAATGTAAGGAAAACGTAATTGTGGAAATGTTTTTAATGAAAGAAATAATAGTGTTACATGTTTGCTTACATGTGTACAATATGTGCATCTCCCGTACTTTTACTGTTTAAAAAATTGATGAGAATAAAAGATTGTTTCAATACGAATGTTTTCGTTTTCAAAATATTCAAATAATACAAAATATTAACTTAAATCCGCCAATTGATGGAAGAGTTACCTACTTGAAACTATGTTAAGGATCCATGTTTGGGAAACTCACATTGCCAACTTCTTAAGATCAGCCCATTACTTTAGTCCTGTTTGCCAGGTGCTTCGGCATACATAAAAAAATGTCCGGCGATCTCCAATCAACGGCCCAATCCCGGCCCGAAGGATAATTCGAGAAAACGGAGCTGGGGACCATCATGCGGCCAACTGATAACCCGCTACCGGATCCAAGCCTGCCGTTACGAGCAGCCGCGAGAGTAGGGGAAACAATATTTCCTGCTCAGAACTCAGAATTCCTATAAACAACATTACATACTTTCGTTTGGCCAATTGCCAAAATGTTGGCACACAATTAATAGTGGGCCAATGGATTAGTACATTTCATTTGGCTTGTATTTGTGATTTCTAATTTCTTTTCTTCTATTTCCTCAAATTACTTACTAATAGAATTATTTGTGGAATTCATATAATAATTTCATTGCGCGTTTAGCATATTTGTGAACAAATCATGAAATTTTTTCATTTAAGTCATGAAATATTCAAATATTAAATTCAAATCACAATCAAAATCCAATTTGATTTTCCCCGTGTTAAAGGGATATCTTGCGAATAGAAAGGGAGTATTGGTATTTTCATATCGGTTTTGTTTAGAATCGACGAATAGTAAAACTAATAAGTGGTTTTCGCCGAAGTGAATTATTTGAGAACATTTCTTTAACGGGAGTACGGCTACTGAAAATTGGGTTGGGCGGGAGGAGGAAACAGTCGGAGCCAATTTAAAAAAAAGAAAAATCAACCCTCGCCCAATGCCAATAAACGTCCCTTTCTCTCTACCCCCGGCTGAATATTTTAAATATTCAGCCAACTGTTTGAGTTTGATTTCAATTTGAAATTCCGCTTTATAACTAACCAATTATTTTATAATTAACTGGATCCCAGGGCATTAAGAGGGTTTTAATTGTGAATAAACGTTTTATGAGTTTTTGGCGTTTTCACTCACTGACTCCTATTTGATTAACGGTAAACAGAGAATCGTCAAGCAGCCCGATATTGTACTGATTTTCTATTAATGTATACAAGAGTCACCCATAACATGTTTCATTAACTTATCCATCCGTTCGTTGAAACATCGGCGTACACACTAGATTTTCAAATAATATATACGCACCTGAATAATTTCATACGGCAATATTAATCGGACATAACCTATGAATTAATTGTAGTAGAAATGTAATGAGGAACACCACTCATGGTCACAAACTGGCGAACGGGCCGAAGAATTTAGATGGATGACTCCGGGCGAATGAATCCGAATCGGAGATGCCCATTGGTCGTGGAGTGGGTGGTGGACGAGCCTATTGTTTGCAATTTTAATACACGAGAAAATACCAGGGAAATATTAATAGCGGCGCCATTTGAAAAGCTTTCTCGTCAACTGAACCGCAGCCACAGCTCTCTCGCTCTCTCTCTCTCTCTCTCTCTCTCTGGCAGCTATTGAAAAACCCCACGGCGCTCGCTTTTCGTTATCGCCATAGAACAGGTTCATCATTCACGAGCCGATGAAACTTCCATGCCCCCCTCCTCTAGCAGACAGAATCTTACCAATGGACCGCCCCTTATTGGGACGTCGGGCTAAAAACGGACCTTGCCTAGGCAACGACGTCGACTCGTCGAATAATGCCTACAGAACAACCTTGTTGTCATGCCTTCTTCATTTGTTATAATTGTCGAGAGAAAAGCCTTTATTTAATGTAAGGAAAACGTTTGCACCAGCCGACATATTGCAATAAAACAATATTGGCCGGGGGATCAATATACATCTTTGTACATGTATATGATCAATATACATCATATTGTACTTCATATATTTTTAACTAGAGAAATTCGTAGGGATGAGCCATATAATTAACATCAATATCATTCAGATGTAAAATTCTATCATTAGAATTCTTTATAATTTTGAATATTCTCCAGTAAAACAATGTATTAGCGGGATTTTTATGTATACATATAAACAAACAAACGCACAAACGAAATAATAACATAGCGTAGAATTCCTAACGGGAATTTTGTTTCCGAAATGATGTCAGACCCTGTTTAAACACTATTTATTTTTTAAATCGCGTCCCGTCCAGATTACAATCCTTTCGTTTCAAGCGATACGTGCCGAAACAACATAAAAGTTCATTAGGGCGGGCGGCGGGGGTCCCCGAAAAGTTCATTCCGCTAAAAGTATCCCCCGATCTTTGATAGCGGGGGACTGCGCCAATCCAACGGAGCCAGTGGAAGCCTTATTGTCCACAGTTGAGCAGTGTAGTCCGACAAAAGTTGGACCCTTAGCCGCTCGCAAAGTTACCCTTACATATCTGGCCTCTTTAAGGGGTAAGCAGAAACTGAAAAAAGAGAGTATCGTAAAACTGGAAGCCCGGGCCCGGACTTGAGATATTCCCCGTTATCATCAATCCACCGATGTACAAGTAACAGCATTCAAGTTATTGTCAGATTTGAAAAAGCAATAGGTATAGTTCACGGAAACGGTATGCTAAAACTTCAAATAAATGGTTGTAATGTGACGAGACTCATGGAAAAAGACCCGTGAAAAGATCCGTGTTTCAATAGGATGACGGCAAAGAGTGTTTAATAAGGACGATTCAGCACTCCAAGAGTTAATTCTTGACAATAATTATCATATATGTAGAATTGTAGACAAGCCTTGAAGAAATACTTAAAACGCTTTCCTTGAGAGATCCATACTAACCAAAACCAACTAACAACATCACACATTCTTGTCGACCAGAGTAATTATAAATTATATTTAGGATGTATAATTTTGTATATATCACATAAAGGTTTGTCACAAGAGCGTGACAAGAAAATTCCAAACTGTATCTCTAAAATCCTCATAACAAACATCCTCATAACAAACACAAATCCAAATCATTTAACACATTACTTCATTCGCACTGCTAAATTGGATAGCTGGAAACACAAAGTTCGGCACGATCTGTATTCGTATCACCGTGACGGGACATTACCCGAGATTTTATTTTGATCCGATAATTAATGGGATGTATAGCGGTAATGATCCAATAGGGCGGGCCAGTTACGGTCCCGCGGCCACTTTGAAAATCACTCGTCTGCGCTAAGCTATATAGATGGAAAAATAGGATAGAGTAGTCGGAAAAACTAGTTAAATCCAGGCTTTACAATTGCCTCAGAAACCACTCATTTCCAAGTGATTAGCCTGAACAGTACAATGGTTGTTAAGTGCACGCGGTATTTGAGTCGAAGAAAAATATTCAGATGTTAATTAGTTTTTTATTTCAGTTCTTAACCCGTGGATACGTTTTTTTCACGACACTTCATCGGCATGCGTATTAAACTTGTTGCTAACAGATGGTAGCTTAGGTCCAAAAAAGATAGAAGCCTTCTCTAGGATAAGTATTGCTTAGTGTCAAAATTATTCTGCGAAGATAAATCTCCTGTTGGGAGAATTAATTTTTTGGATCATCCCTATTGTGATATCGTTTCTCTACTATGGTCTAATACTAGAACTGTCTTGTGGTTCCATTAACCGCAGAAGAATTTCGTTAGTCTGATTCCATAGTCTGAGCGGTATTTTAAAACGTCCTCCAGTTTTCATTCGGTGCCTTTCAATCGTCGGAAATGCAATCCACGTCGCCTCCATTTAACGGAGCGAGGCGCTTGATACTCAGCCGATAACACTCAGCGACTGTGCTGTTTAGTATCGCACCCCTTTATTCCTTGGTTTTTCAGTGAAATTCATTCTCGAGACCTTGATCGTGAGAAATATATTTCACCATCATATTTGCTACAAGAATGTCAATTTTGAGTCATGGAAATTATAAGGAAACTGAAGTAACAGATAACTGATGTCATTAAAAGGTTTTTCAATAATTTCTTCTTACAGTAATTAACTGTAGATCCTGGAGGAATCGATCTTCTCATTAGTATTTTATGTTTACTGTTATTATGACATACATAAAACCAAATTTTAGCGCTGGTAGAGAAATATGTTTCCATTTGAAACAACGAACATTGATCTTCTGAATTTTTAAAAATAAATTAGTATAATTGTTGTACAAAAATACTCATTTTCATAAAGTTGGTTATATTTTTTTATCCGATGATAAAAAATGAGCTCTTCTTTGAAGATAAAAATAAGATAATACCCTATTCATACAGAGGAATTCTATAAAGAGAGGCTTGAACGACTTAATAATAGTATGATTCCGGTTTGGCTGAGAGGGTGAAACGGCTCTTAATCCCCCAGGGGTCTCCTGCTCCACTATTGAATTCCAACTCTTATTGCGGTTTCTATTGCATTGCACCGACAAATACGGATCAATTACGGCGATAAAAAATTACCAACATTTCTTATCCTCCTCAGATATTGTAAGATCGCTAATATGGAATTACAAAACTACTTCCATTACCGGAATTCATCATTACAGAATACAATGAATCGTACATTAAGAAGTAAATGATAATATTTTGTTTTCGGAAAAGCAGATATACTACTCGGGTTTGATCTTGTACGCAACATTATTAGGAAGTGATGCTTCTTTACGATTGTCCTGTATGGTAAAAACAAAACGATTTAGTAAGTACCAGGATTGTATATTTATTTTAATCGCCTATTGATATACTGAAGTAAATTCAAACCCATTACAGCAGAGAAAATTCCCATATAACAAAATATGATTAATACTTTAATTAAAGTAATTGTATCACATTATGTAATACTATTACGTCATTCATTATATATTTGAACAAACAGACGGGATTTGAAGGGCGGCCAATGAGGAAAGCCACTCTCACTCTGGCGCTCCCTAAAATGCACGACCTTCACTAAAATGTTTCATGAAAATTTCATCAACGAACTCTATGATAAAGGTGCCAACTTTGTCTCCGCATGATTACAATTGAGTGCGGCGAGCCGTATGGTAAATATAACAAACTTAGGGAGCTACAGGAAGAAAGAAGGAGGGATAAGCCGGGTTAGTTTCTATATAATAGGCAAAAGCGGACTCGTTGTGATGGCCGGTTAGCTTGTGCTCACGTGAGATTTGAACTGGGTGAAGTTGTAGTTTGAACATACGTAGTGTTGTACTTACGGAGGGGTGGTCTCCGCCCTTGACATTGTGGAGGGCCTTGTGTGAGGCGGGCGGTGTCTTGGCCTCCGGGGTGCTCCGGGACCTCCTGTGCCGCCCCCGCCTCCGCCCCCGCCCCCGCCGCCTCCGCCCCCCACACCCGGGCTAACTCCACCGCCCCCGCCTGGAGACTTGCTCCCTCCGCTACCAGTCGTACTGAAACAAACAATATGCGATTAGCACGTTACCTAGACCTAGATTTATCTAAAGGTCCAATCACTTCAATCACTGAAATACTGGAAGTTAACAGGAATTAGAAGATTGCACAACGACTGAATACAATTTATAGAAATAAACCTAAGGGCGAAAAAATATTTTCTCTAAATTTTCGAAATTTGAACACGTTAAAGAGAATTTAAACTGATTATTTATATTCCGAGTTTACTTCTAAAAGGATTGCCAAGCGAGGCCGAGATACTTTTATGCGGATACTAACATTCTGGTTAACGGCTCAAATGTGCCATAACTCTTAATAGTTCATACTGTGTGCGGAGAATAGTTTCGTATTAGCGCTCAATTCAAAACGACTAATATATATTAGATGGAAGGAGAGGTCAATATGCACGGAGAATAACAAATGTTCAGCTGAAGGTTATTGGTGTATTATATAACGCGTCATGAGGAATGAGGGACGTTATAAACCACATCTGCGCACCGCCCTCCCAAGACCCGGGACAATTTCGGACTGGAAAACCAAGATAAAATGCCGGCCGCAATGGCCAAGTAAATTCCCCTTTGTTTTCCGAACGTCTAATCGTACAGTGAAACAGAGTTAACGATGATCCATGACCGTTTCAACGGGTCACTCGCAAGCTCTGCCCTTTCTACCTAACAGAATATTTTTCATTTTTCACTTACTTCCAAAGAGTACAAATTTTCACGCGATAGAAAAATTTTTTTGATGCTTCAGGATAGCAAATATATTCTTATTCTTATATGTATACTAAAACCTGACATTTTGTATGTACGTCCTCCTTCTTTGGAAGTGATTACTTCCCGATCATAAACATTTTTGGCAAGGATATAACCCAGTTATATAACCAATCATTATAGTGATGTATAGTTGAATTCAACATTTGGGAAATTGTATTCTGCACAGTCTCAAAGTTCAAAGCTTGATTCAAATAAAAAGGTTTTATTGTTACAATGATAGAACAAAGTTTGAATCATATTTTGTCTGCTATTATGTTTCAGTAGTCTCTCCTGCTTATTCTCACATGAATGCGTTCTCAATCATCAGTAAAAGTTTATGTAAGGCAGCCGGTAGTTTTATGATAAGAAATTATATATTTATTTTCTTTATATCCTGAAATCTTTGACGGCATAGTTTGAAATTGTAAACAATTATAAATAAATTATTTTGGTGTTATTCATATAACTATAAGGTGGTACCAAACGTTCGGCGGAAATTAAATCGTTCGTAAATATTTCGTCAATTAAACCTGGTAAATCCGCCCGCGGGGACCAGCACTTGACATAATTCAACACCATTAATGCTCCTCATTTTGAAGAATGCATTATGGAGTGATGACGGTGGGAGGTTGCAAAAATAAGTGTCCGATGCGACCGCCGCCTACTTAAAAGTGGAGAGGCTCAACAGGCCCAATGCTAATGCCCATCCCTATGCAAATTACCGACGCATAAAATATCGCCACCACTCTAAACCTCTCTTAACCCCTCCCCCTCTCACCCGTCTACCACCACAAATACATACAAGGGCCGTCCCATTTGTCCCATATTTCCCATTTTAAATAAACCGTTTCTCTTCATTCCCTAGCACCGCCCCATCGAATATTTGTACAACGAGATAACGGCATGCAAAAACCTGCATGTGAGAACGCTATATTACAATAAACTGTGAACAAAAACTGTGATTTTCAAAACCTACACTCATCGTACGAGAGGGGGCATGTATAAACAGAACACTATAAGGAAACGCTTTATGACTAACGTCGATATTTCCTACAGAAGGTATCTAGGACCTCTGTGTTTTTTAAATTAGTAGTTTTACATTGTGAGGTAATTCGTCACCCTGGCAAACGGTGCAAGAGGAATTTATTCCTTGTACCATAAAAATCACGGTTTGCGTAGAAAGATTCGTATTTCGTTACAATCATAACGAAAACTTTAACTCGAGAACACACATTTTTAAAATAACTATTTGATAATAACTTGATTTGATAATAATTTGATTTAATATAATTATATGATTTCGGGTTTAGTATTAATGGTACATTTCAGCGGCAGAGGTCGCTATTATGGTATATAATTTTCCGACCATTTTTGGTTCGACCATCATTTTCTTTATTATTGAGGGAGGATGTGATAGAAGAGGATGTGAGGGAAGAGTGTCGTCAATGAGGCATTGCAGTACTGTCTACTTCTTAATTTAGCCATCGGTGGCTTAATAATTTACCGATCGATTTGTTAGCAGGCCTTTCTTTCGCAAAAACCGGCCTGCCTCAGACATCTTTTTTTTATCCCCGACGAAATCACGCCGTCCAGATTAACATGTATTAACTTGGGTTTATTAATTCGGTTGGGGGGAAACTCAGACGCTGAAAAGGACTCCTCATCCTTTTTAAAAGCACACAAAATAAGGATTAAGAGATAATAACGTAAGATTAAAAGTTAAACTTTACGACAAAAGAATATGAGTGGGGGGTGGGGGGTACCTTCGTAAAACCATAACTGGGTCAGACGAAAGGCAAAAACTTCGGGGGGTAATAAAAACGGGTTTAATAAGAAAATGGCTTAGCCTTCAGTTGCCCCGGTATATGGTCAAATATAAAGGCGGGGGCGGTGAACGGGCATGGTGTTCCCCTCAGCAGCATTCTTATTAACATAGGGATCAGAATTTTATAAAAACTAGTATAAACGTCAAGGCAAAATATATATTCCACAACTACCTAATCTATATCATGAGAATGAGTGCAACTAAAAATATTCAGTTTCGGGGAGCCCTACTAGTATTACTGACTAAATAACTCTTATTTTTAAAGAATTATATTTATTTTAACTCCGGTATCCGGTTACCGGTATCCGGTACCGTAAGGCGCTAATACTAGTTTCAATGGTACGGCGCATCGAATACTAGCCCGCAACCATGGTCTGTCTTACATTTTAGTATTAGCGCCTTACAGTACCAGTGACAGTGCAGTGATGATGCACAAAAAACATCTAAAGTGCCAAAAATGACTAACGCCGCTACTGAAAATGGCGAGCAGCCGAAACCGGCTCAGCAAAAGACCAAACCAGCGAGAGGAGACAGAAACACACGAAATCTACAATTATATTTATAATAACGATATATATTTCGCATCGAGCATTAATTTGATAATGTGGAATATTTCACGGCGCCTAATGATGAACACAGTGGGTGTAATTGTAAATAGGAATTGGATAGTTGTGCGCGCGGAAATGCGATATTTTGGGTGCGGGGATCAATATTGCCGATGGAGGGCCCGCCGCATTGTTCTGGACTAACAAAAGGTAGACCAGTCGAATGGGCAACTGTTGATAATTGTGCAAGCCATAGCGGCCCGAATGCCGACACTAATGGCGACAACCGGACTCCAGATTTCAATTAAAACGAGTCACTTCTGAAATGCAGCCTATAGAAATACTTTGCAGACAGTAACGCGACCAAATACATTCTCGTACCTGACAATTATGAGGTTCGAGCATAGATTACTATTCCTCGAATTGTATAACACTACTTGCCCGAGTGCGATATTTATTATTACTAAAGTAGTATTAATTATTAATTTACGTTAGCAAACGTTATTACGATTTGATACTATCATTATGTTGCATTATTATACAATTATAGTATAAACATAATATTGTAGTTAAAACGAATGCCTTTAGGGTGTAAGAATGTTGTATATCTCAGCCCGTTTTCAGCTTTCCGTCATAGTTACTAGAAATATTTTTTAATGAATATTTTATGAGACAGAAGCCGGATCTTTCGGAGGTACTGTCCAGGTTAATTCTCAATAGACCGCAAACAATGGACGGTTATGCGCTGACTGGAACAATGGGGCGGACGAAGCTGCATTTACCGCAACAAACCCACCGGGAATTACAGCACTTCCCGCTTGCAAAAACTGGGTGATTCGGGCATCAAATTTTAAGAGACATGGGTAAAATATGATGTAAAGAGATTTACACGAAGAGCGGAATGAGAATCCGAACAACGGGAAAAATAGTTCATTACAAAACGTCCCTGCACAAAAAAAAATATTCGTTTTGGTAGTCATTGGTCATTTCCTAGACCAATTATTATTATCTTCAAAAGCTAGAAAGCAATTACAATTGTAAACACTACATGCCTCCGTGTCCATGTTGCATATTTACTTTACTATAGAGTGCTTTTAATGAAGAGAAAACACAATCAATTCAACCGTTACGGGCCGAAAGCTTCGGGATAACAATCCGCATTTTATTGCGTACTGTGATTTTATATCAATTTTATCTTTTTTAATTAATATTTCTAGCCAAAGAACTTTGAAAATATTAGAATATGATAATTCATTCCGGAGTAAAAAATGGGCAATGGCATAGCAACTCAGAAATAGAATGAATGAAGACTCGTTATAATCATTAAGCAGAAAACCTCTAGAGTCAAGTTCGATTATATTTATTTAGAAAATTCCTCCGAAGAAAATCTATAGAATAATCAGTAATGACTCCTATTCGATTTCGCTATAAGAAATACTTATAAAACTTTGGTTTTATAATTCACCATATTCAAAAGGAAAATATATTTGTTAGTGAAGGATATCTTCTGATTGGTTACAAGTAAAACACAATTTAATACTTCCTGCACTAAGTCCGCCCAATCGAATTGCTTGACATCTATTGTAAAATATCTGTTTTAGAAGTATCTGCCAAATTCACTGGCATGATATAATCAGCTCAAATTACATCATTTAGTGGGCCATAACACAGACTGCGATCTTCTCTTTTGAAAATTAAAAAAAAATTATAAACACCGTTAACAACATTACACGAGGAATTATTGTATCATCGAGTAACAATCACTTGTACAGGACAGTATCCATGAAAGTCCAATTAGATCTCGTTACTGAATTAAATTTGGGACGCCTGGTACAGATATTTCAATTAAGTATTGATCTATCGGAAAAGGGGGAGGGTAGGGTATAAAATGGGGGTCTGGTCGTGTCTTTGAGGGCTGCGACTGACATCTCAATATGATCCGGCCACGGTCCCCGCCAACCGACAATGTTCAATTCCCATTTCTTAAATCCTCATTTCGGTCTCAAACCTACTTCGGTTAATTCGAAAACATTTTGGAAATATTTCCTACTAAAGACAGCAGACTACATTACGTTTTTGTAAGTTATAAAAACAAATCGCATTAATTTCAATAATCATCATATGTGAAGAAGCATGTGATGCAGTGAACACCACCGGAGTTACTACTCATTATGTGTCAAACCATAAAAATAATTAAAAATTTTATTGCTATTTTAATCCCTTTTATGAGGAGCTGGCGACTTATTTACATTGAATATGTATTTATCACAGAATCTATTAATTGATTTTCTACCGAGCCTCAGATATTCGTTTTTTAAGTGTTCGGCCATTAACCTTTATAGGTTTCACCAGTTTATATCGGAGAAACCGTATAACTTTCAGACATCAAAAGTTGATTACGTTCGGAATTACAGTCAAACTTAGAGATAAGGTTTAATAACGACTGGGAAATTACTTTGTTAACAGGTAGGGCGCGAGGTCCATTTGCACGAGTTACGTCATCCTTACTGAACGAATCTACCCTATTTACACGGTTGATCAAACAAAGGCGAACTCAATTACTTAATTAGAGATCAACTCAGGGATAGAAGCCATATATAATGGAGTAATCAAACTGACAGCTGTATTGGCTTTTGAAATATGTACTTTTCATTGACCAGAAAGGTTAAAAAGGGTAGTCTGGGTAAATTACTAAGGCGAAAGGGTTTTGTCAGCGCCGTTAAAAAAAAAACTCGTAAACACATTGTTTCTTATGAAATAATAATTATTAAAATTTTAATGCTTCAAAAGCAGTATTAAAATTACTTCTCACTTATGTGCTCAGGAGGTGCTTCTCAAAACCCGCAATCTTATAATGGGGGTAATCAGTGTTAAGTTCATGAGTGGGCTCCTACTGTCGTCAGATATTATATTGGGCAGGGCAAAGAAGATGGAACATAATTCTTTTACAGTTTGGAGCGCTTAGAGTGACAAAAGGCGATAATTAGTTACTGCATGAAACGGAATCCTAAGTAGTGTAAATGATGAATTGTGCCCCGACGTTGGTGATTAATTGAGATCACATTTTACTTAAAACATCACGAAGAGCGAGTGTTCGGGTGTCATGAGAGAGTAGAGCAATTGATAAGGGCCACTAGCAATTACCCCTTTCATCTTGCTTATAACTGATGATAAATAGGTTTAAACACTTTCATAACGAGACTTAAGAACAACTTGGTTTGTAATTAAATAGACCTGGTATTTGTTATTTAATGTTATGGACTTCGAAGAGAAGAAATAAAATATTATCAGAGCTACATCCTCCTCTCTTACTACAGTTTCGCTGTCGTTCTAAGATTAATGTCCTTTTGGTTTGGGAAGAGTTTATTTTGTAGAATAAGATTTTATTTACACAAATAAATTTAAAGAATGCAGTTTTAGCTTAAGAGCAATTACAATTACGTATCACTATGATTCAGTCATAACTCTGACAATATGATTTATTATATTAGGTGGTTTTATTAGGGTTGTTAGGTTTGAATGAACCAACTTCGCTTAATAATATCAAATGTATTTTCGGTTGTCTTCATTGCCTTGTAATAATAAAACTTATGGACGTATATACTAGCGGTAAGAAGCGTTGCTAGAGTATCCATCTGTTCCCTTTCATTTCTCTGAAAAATAAATAGAGAAAATGATAAATAAGAAAGCCCCCATTAGACGTGTGCCATTGAATATTGTTAAACAAAAAAACTAGCCGACAATCAATCACTCTCCTGTCTCGTGTCGAAACATCGTTTGTTTATATCTCTTGAGGAAACAAAATGTGGCGTGCCCTATGCATTTTAAATTCATCGTAAACTCGCTCGGGGCCCCCATAAAGAGGTTTCTCAATAGGTATTGAATTAGAAGCAATAGGCTATCGAGAGATAGCCTCGTTGTTTCATCCCCTACTCTATCTCTATCTCTCTCACGCAGATATCGGCCGGCATAATAAGCGTTTCAACTATGAATATAAATTATTCTATAGGTTGAAGCGAACGGTCTACCCTCCGACCAATTTGTACAAAGTTTGTGGCCCTCGACGCTTCACTTTACGGAATGGAATCGCGAACGAATTTACCGAGGTCGTGACGATTGTTCCGTCGAAATTAATTTCCGAAGAAGGTCGCCGACAATAAGTTAAAAAATGAAATGAGTTAATGCGCTGAAATAGAATAAATTCACAGCTACCTGGAGAAGGGTTCCAGGTCGGACCACTGTTCAGGTGAAAATACTCCCTCTTTTTCCAGCCGACCACAGCCCACCAGGCAATAAAACTGTTACTTACTTTTATTTATTATCCCCCGACCGTGGTTATTGTTGGTGGAAGGCTATAAAACACCTCACCGACTTCTCCTCTTCACTCCCCCAAGGTTCTGTACGCAAAAAATTGTTGCACCCCTCTCTCTTTCCCTCCAGGGCATTAGACGACAGGATCGGATTCCAGTTTTTCAATTATTTATATCCATTTATTTTTGTTGTTGTTCCCAGAAGATACAAATATACTGTGGATTCGTGAACATAAGCATGGAAGCTTGTTGCGTAGTATTGCTCTTATTATTCTTGGAGAATGCGTATATATGGCAGATGCAGCCAGCCCAGTACCATAAAATAGGGCGCTATTTTAATGGGTGATAAATTGAGGATTAAAAATTAAGGAGCAATATCCGTACGTTTCAAAGCACACAACTAATTACTGCGCCGTACAGTAAACTGCGGCGTGACGGCAAATAAAAAGAAAATGAAATTTTTTCAATAAAATTTCATTCAAATTTATGCAGCGCCACCGTGTAAGGTGTCGGCCCCTGAAATGCATGGCTGAGGTGTTGCTTGGGCAGAACAATCGGAAAGCTCACTGGGCAGAAAATTGATCTCTTTCCACTAATGCCAGTCGTCCATCACATTTTCTGCTTCATTACTACCGCTCATGAGTTTCGGGCAGGGGAACCTCACAGTTCTACAATACGCTTTTAATACAACTACAAGTAATATATTATTATACTATTTTGTGTATAAATAAGGCTCAAGAAATTATATGCCGACAAAAATAAATGTTATTCATTCCTAAAAACAATGTTTGGAAAATGCGCCCATTTAGACAGGGGATAGTATAACCATAAATGTTCGATGAACTTCTTCATTTTACATAACTTTGACGTAAGAGTTTTAACTGTCTCGCAAATATTGCTGTCATTACACTATACCCGTGGGCGTTCGGGGTAAATATTACCATACTTCGCTACTATTAAGGGTAAATAGAAATGTATTTCAAATTGCTGATTTTATACGGAGTAGTAGTGACTGAAAGGGCAAAGGAATTTATAAATGTTCCAAACGAAGATAATTTAATTTCAGTTGTTAAGCAGCAAAACACTGTCCCTAGGGCAAGGGATATTAACTGGGCCACAATTAATACAAGGACAGTTTTAAATGAATGGGCGTGGCTTTATATTTCAGAACGCCCCTTATGCCGGTTCCAAGCGCCAGTGTATAACTCACAACGGTCTTCTCTTAAAAAGTTCCCTCATGGTATACATTCCGCTCAACAAGAACAGAATTTAATTCATGATCGAAAGCATTGCTTCGTGTCGATTAATATCACGTGTGAAAACCTTCAAACTGATATATGTACAATATACGAACAAAACCTATTGCGATTTATGCAAGCACTATGCGGCACTAATGCTAACCCGCACAACAGTAACTGAAACTTGTATTTATGAATTCTTAAAAACTTATGAACTCTGTTTGAAACCTATTTCATGAACAAAGATTAATGAATCGGCGTTTATTTTAATCTAATTCGCCTAAATGTAAGAAGCGCGTGAAAAATTTAAAATAGTGGTTTTACGAAAACCTGGTTGAGCGGGGAATTAGAAACAAAAATAGAAAGTAAAGGGAAGTTTACATTTTTAAGTTTTCTGATCCAGAACAATTCTTTTACCAAATGTCGATACCGGAGTTTTTCCAAAAACAAAGTTGTGCCATTTTGACGGAGTTTACTATTGGTGGGACCGATTAAACTTCGAATACGAATGTCTGCTGTTTCGTCACGAACTTCCGGAGTGTTATCCGAAACAACTGTTCACAGAACAAATAAACCAACCCCGCATTTCATTTAAAGTGTACACGGGCGGTGGACAAAAATGTTGGCGGTATAAGGTTTTTTTCGTTATTTTTATTGAGAAATTTCCTCCTTCCGTGTATGCGGAGTTGATAAGACCTGTTCCATATGAATAATGACTCTCTCTTGCGCATTTTCCAAGCCTTATGTTATTTGAAAAATAATAAATTAGAGATAAATATATATATTAGCAATGATCTATAGACTGTTATAGAATGCAGGAACCTATTTAAAATAGTAACAAGTTATTGCTATTCGTATTATATAATGATAATTGCGTTCACTTAATTTCATATGGTTAATCCTTTGTAATTATTACAATATGCTTGACGACATTTACATAAAATAATATCATTTACTCTCATTCTTTCTAAGAGTTCAACCTCTCGTATTCTTCATTTCAAAATAATCTTCGAACACAATAGACAGCTGATGAATGTAATCCGTAAAACGAAACTCAGTAGGGCCCAAACGACACCCAAACCAGTTACCTATTAAATGTCTGGTTGAAGTAATTGTGGATAGTCGTCAAAACAAAGTTATTGTATGTCTGTGTATGAAAGGAAGGCCCCCGGCTGTCTCCTAAACCATCTGTTTTCAGTGAATAATGGTCCCTTGAGGTGTAACCGAAGAAAGTTATTAGCCTGGTCAACTTAGCGTCCCCTGTAAAATTATTTCTGCCAGTCACTTCAGGACGCGAAATTCGTTTATAAAACTCAACCAGAGAGTAATGATATAGAATAAAAAAATTATTACCGTAGATTTCGTGTGTTTCTGTCTCCTCTCGCTGGTTTGGTCTTAATCACAGAAGCGGATTTAGTCACGTTGGCACTTTAGTGCCAAAGATTATTTTGGACATCCTCACTGTACTGTCACTGTCATTTGTACTAAGGTGGTTGTCTGTTCGTTGTGTGTATATATATATATATATATATATATATATATATATATATATATATATATATATATGTGTCTTGTTATCGTGTTTTTGGGGGATGTTGTTGCACATTTTTTATAACCATTTCATTTTTATCCTACAATATTAAGTTTGGATTTGTCTATGAAAGTTTTGCTTTCTCTTCAAATAAAAATTATGAGACATAGAGACACTAGCGCCCCCTGAGGGTGGTGCGGAAATGTACTGAACTAAGGTTCGTTGGTTGGACTTGCACCGATAAACTAGCGCCCCCCTGAGGATGGTGCGGAAATGTACTTAACTAAAGTTCGTTGGGTGCACTTGCACCGATAAACTAGCGCCCCCTGAGGGTGGTGCGGAAATGTACTTAACTAAAGTTCGTTTGGTGCACTTGCACCGATAAACCAGCGCCCCCTGAGGGTGGTGCGGAAATGTACTTAACTAAAGTTCGTTTGGTGCACTTGCACCGATAAACTAGCGCCCCCTGAGGGTGGTGCGGAAATGTACTTAACTAAAGTTCGTTGGGTGCACTTGCACCGATAAACTAGCGCCCCCTGAGGGTGGTGCGGAAATGTACTTAACTAAAGTTCGTTTGGTGCACTTGCACAGATAAACTAGCGCCCCCTGAGGGTGGTGCGGATATGTACTTAACTAAAGTTCGTTGGGTGCACTTGCACAGATAAACTAGCGCCCCCTGAGGGTGGTGCGGAAATTTACTTAACTAAAGTTCGTTGGGTGCACTTTCACCGATAAACTAGCGCCCCCTGAGGGTGGTGCGGAAATGTACGTAACTAAAGTTCGTTGCGTGCACTTGCGCCGATAAACTAGCGCCCCATCGCAGACCACGAAACAGGTATTAAAATAATGATTATTAATTGGGAACACTGAAGACGTAATGTGCGCTACTTAATAATATTATACTAATAATAATAATGCGTTTTATATTTAATAAAATATAAAACACATAAACAATATATAAAATGTTTGCGTTTCGGTTGTATTTAAAAGTATCATTGAAAACACTGCCAGGTATGGCGGTCTAACATCGTAATACCGACGATAGTTTGACGATCGTGTACCACTTATGAAATGTTATTTATTTCTTCTAAAAATTCAATGCTAACGTATGAGAATGCTTTTTAATGAAAGAGGAAGAAAATGTTTCATTTTATTATTTTATTTTTGAAACTGGATCAAAGGAAAAACACTACACAGCGTCGTGCATTCCCAGGCAGGTGGGACATAACAGTCATTTTAGCTTGGAGAACTGTTTCTTTTTGAGTCCACCCTTAGCCACTTAGAGCCACTTCACTTCTGAGATCCACTTAAGGATACTTGGCGCTACATTAACCTTAAAGTTTCTGATAAAGATGTTGGCTGCCGCTGCACTTGCTAGAGCTTCACACTCGGTCTACTGCACACTGCTTGCATAGTATTTACTTAAGCCGGAAGTTTCAGTAAATTATTTGGCTGACTGAATCCGTTCTCTTCTTTAAATATTCAACTCGATACGACTGTAACTTCATTGATAGCATAGCGCTTGTCGTTGAATAATGCGATCAATCACAATCATTCACTGTCCTCAACCCTCTTATCGAAATTAATTTTCATGTTACGCTCCAATAGTAAATACTGAGAATAGTACGGAACTGACCATATAGTAGAAGGAATATTTCACGAAACAGCATTGCCGTATTGTGCTATTATTTTTCATTATTTAATATTTTGTTTTAATATATTGCAACCCGTCATATCAACGCTCAGTAAAACGCAGGGGTTTTTGGCACTAATCAAAGGATAAAAGTAAATAATAGACAGCAGATGGCAGAAATTGTGAACGTATTCCAAAATGGGATGGGGGACACTGTATCCTGCCAACTGCCAAGTGGTTCCTGTTGCACACTGGGCCATCTGTTAAACCTCTTGAAATACGACTGTTGCCATCACTGAACCGCATAAATTTAAATGTGGGAATACCACACATTACCGACAGGTCGGACCCACATCATTTTGTAACACTCGCCAGCAAAAATAATGAAAATATATTTTTTAATGATCAGTAATTTTCTCATTTCTGGTTACAGGAAGGGAATTAGTGGAAAGCCAATACCCGAGTCGTTTTTCGAGTCGCACATAACGCAGTAGGCACAAATCAGAATATTTTAATCGTAAATTGCTGGAGTTTTCACTTATATTATATGCGTGACACGGTCGAAACAGCGACCGGGTTCGGCAGTCAAAACGGCTCGCGTTTCGTGTCGACTTCTATTACGGAGGTTACGACTGTTTCGCGGGGAAAGGCATTTTGTCACTTGATATTATGACCCGAGTTGGTAGAGAAACGTTGTGCCGACAGAGCGAGGGAAGGGGAAGATGGTTGAACTTCAAATCGGTCGCCGGAGAAGGGAATAGCGGGGCCCTCGGAGTCCTTTAATATTTAAAGGACGAGGAGTAGTAAGGGGGAAGTGCGCCTTAGGAGGCGGATGCCGCCCACCCCGGGGGACAACGCCTAACTCCCGTATCGGCGGTGCCCACTCTAATCTCGGAAACATAACGATTTTCCACTCTTCGTTTTCTCTTTAACGCACTGTCTCTTTCGGTTTTATTAAATGTAATCGGCAAGTCCCATTTATCTTGTCAGATTTTGTCGAGTATCCCAGTATAGGATGAGACGAGTGAAGTAACCTGCCTAAGAGATTAAAAACGATCGAAATCTAGTTGTCAACATTATGTCTTCATACTGCCGCAGTATAAATTTAAGCTTGAAATTTCTCTATAAGAAATTACAATAATAATAATAATAATTTTTATATATTTCATATAGTTTTAATATAATTTCAAACGTTCATGGAAGGGCCACTGAAAATTAGGCTCTATCACTCTATCATTTCTAGATAGTACCTCAAAACTCAGATGCGACTGCAATTTTAAGACAAGAGAAATTGTTAACAAACATTTAGATAAATCAGTAGATTATCTCCATCTGGCGGAAATCTTCAATCATTTCGACCCCTGTCGAGAAATCTGACCTACATTGATACAACCGGGGCATCGAATCTAGTTCAACTTTGTTTGTATAAGGGAGTCCAATTCAATTTAAATTTTATTCCAGCAGCTTTCATAGGCTTATAGACGAATTAAAATTTGTTTATTACTTGTCGTAAAAAACCTTCGGATTTTACTCAATCAAATTTGATTGACAATATCTGAAATTTAACTGGAAAGGATTCTATAAATATTTAAAACAAAGAATGAGTGCTCGCTTCGGTGTACAAATAGACGGTAGGTGAAGTGAAGTTGGGTACATGTAAGTGCAAAAGTTGGCGGTTTTCAGAAATAGAGTCGTAACAAATTATTATTCAGAACGCTTGCCGGAGTGATATACACGGGCGGCCGACCAACCTGATTCATATGGTAACTTTTAAGTTTGCTCTTACACAGACTGGAAGAAAGATTTGGAACCTGTAAATCTTCCCAAGTTCGTACTACTTAAATGGTCTTATGTGAAATAGAAATCTCAATAAATAAAGTAATCTCAATAATAAATATAAGTATCTAAATAAGAATTATTCATCTATTATGACGATTATCATAGGTATTGTACTTCACCCATAGATACGCAATCTATAATAAATATGAATTGTTATTCCATTACCTATTTTGTTGGTATAGATAGGTCAGTGATTTCCATAATATAAAATTGATTGCCTTGGACTATCCTATATGTAATTAATTATAAGGCCATTGCCTTGTAATAATTCCCAGAAATTAATCGCTCCGATAAAAAAAAACTATTAGACGCCCTTCCTCTTGTTAATAACATCAATTAAAACCTGAGTAATCGGCCATCATCAATTGATACTTGGCTATAAAAAAATGCTATACCTTCAGAAATTCATCCACTTATCTTTTCTATAATCGTTATTATATGCCTGATAATGTTTCAGTTTTTCAATATCAACAAGATCGAGGCGACACGAATCACTATTCCGGTTGGCCGATTGACCTTCGATTGGCCCGAATATTGATTGGAGTTCCATATCTGAAACATTAATTTCTTTTATACGAACCCGATTGATAGATTTATATTGTCGACAAGATTGATTTTCCTGTTTTCCCTTAATGACTTATTTCCTGTAGTTTCGAAATAAATAGCAACATTACAGACGATAAATATTCATAGAAAACACCATCTGTTGAAAAATAATTATTGTATTAAAGAATTATTCAAAGAAAACCTTTTTTTTCTGGAACTAATTTCAACGTTCGATTTTTGTAGTAAAAAAACTGTTCAGTTTATAAAAGTTTAGCTAGATAATTTGCAATGGGACAATTATTTATAAGACATGTATACATTCAATGATAATAATTTTAAAAATGTCCTTTCTCGAAAATGATTACTATTTTGAAAGTTTGAATCAATTTACTCTTCCCGGTTTCTCAAAGAGGACCTAGCGTAAAGAACACGATTAATTTATTTTAATATACCGCAATATATAAACAACCATTTTAGAAAAATTTGAAAAGGAAAGCCATGCTGAAACATTCTATATGAGCAGATGTTGGTGCAGGACCTTTTTATCAACTATTTTTAATTCTACAATAAAGTGCGCCTTGTAAAATTCCCATTAAATGCCTACAATAAGCTACAGAATTCGAATTTAACTGTCGAGAATGTTTTCATAATCTTTTCGTATAAGGAATTCAATATGAAATGCAAAAATTAATAAATTGCAAAAAATCAAAGGTATTAAATTGAGATATACACATATAAATATCTACCGCGTTAATTCTACCAGCTTATTATATCGATACGAAATAACAGAATAAATCCTGTTTTAAAATACGAAAGGTGTTCTAATAATCATAGATGTGTAATATTCATACGAGTGTGATCTAACATATGTGAAATACAAATATAACAAATGCAACTAATATATGTGGAGTCGGTGAAATTCTGTTTTGATATATTCAAATATGGGGAAGTTTGCACTCCGTCACTCTTAACCTCTAAGCTATACCGATCCTCTAACATATGCGACTTAGGAATTTCGCTTCACTTACTCCTTAACCTTACACCGCTTTAATTATTTGTGGGCCAACTTGCCACTAGTACCGTGAAAAGCGGCCATATGTGAGCAGTTTTGGTGGGAAGCAGTTACTCAAGTATAAAAGTACAGAAGTGGAATCTAACGATTACACTGGAGTTTCTATGAAGCTCGTTCGATTAATAAATCGCGTATCGCGGGCTATTTAATTTAGAGACGGGGCTCAAAAGAGAAACATATTATGAATACGGTGTTCCGGACATAACGGTTATTTCGCGAGTTTATCATCTGAGAGATGCAAAGGCGAAATGTTAATAATGGAACGCGTGTAATCAAAGTTATGGGTGAGGTGTGTGGGACGTGGCAGGTGGAGGACTGCAGTGTCAGCCCGACCGGGAGACAAGAGACAAGTGCGCGCGCAGCCCCCGCACAACTCGCCCCTACAGCAACACTAAACAAGCGACTAGCCCCTCAAAAACTACAGCTCTCCGCAAAAGCGTCAACGATAACTCAAAATATGTAATAAAAGCGGCCCCGCCGACCCGAATAGGGAAGGACGGGGATGTGTGTGTGTGTGTGTGTGTGCGAAGCGGCCAACATGCTGCCCTAATCGAACAAGCCATTATTATCGAAAACTATTATGCGTCACTATGATAAATCGAGACGTGTGTTGTGTTGAATAGCGTTCCGTTGTGCAGGCTGGTTTTACCCCATTGTTGTAAGTAGCTCGCGTGTGTCTCTGTCTGTAAAGAGGTTGGTGGCGGCGGGCGGGCGGGCGGTGGCGAGAGGCGGAGGTACTAACCCACCGGCCGGTTGGGACGCCGGGGCCCGACGCGCCCCCCACCAAAACCCCATCCACCACCCCCTACCCTCCCCTTCACCTTATATATCGCACCCTCTCCATCTTTCTCGTTAACCCTACTCCGCGGAATCGAAACCTGACCCGAATCGGCGAGAGATTTTCGAAAAAACAATATTATCTTTCCGGGCCCCGGCCGGCCGTCTCCTCTTATTTTGTTATCTGAAAAAATTTCCAACCCGAGATAGAGGAACTAGCCGAGCACATGCCGCGCCGCCAACCGGAAGAAAACCGGAATTCGTTTTACTTAGAGATGATTCGCATTGAGCCGTTCGTTAGATCAGTCAATACGAATTTAGAATTCGGAAATATAGGTTAAAAAAGTTTGGCCCAAAATAAACACTAAGTAATATAGCGCAGCAGCGTATGGAACTCCGCGATTGAATGTATATGCGACTAGATAAGGAGGCGAAAAATGGGGAAAAAAATCAAATATAAAAGAATATGGAAATATCGAAAATATATGGAAAAATAAATAAATTTTAATGAAAATTTAAATACTCTTTAAATTTTGAGTTGAACCAAAAAAGAAAAATATTTGGAATTCCTACCAAAAATAAGATTGCAAAAACAGACAAAAATCATACGCGTCTATATTTACAGGATTTGTATTCGGATTGTAAACAGTCAGTCAGTTCGGAACTTTCGGTCGATGGGTTTAGTTTCAAATCTGGTTCAGGTGACCTGGTTGTGAAGCTTCACCAACTTATACGCATTATATTAATGGATTGTATAAAGTTATACACATTTGCATGCACATATATGTATACCGTTGAATATACATACGTATAAATATGACAACTACATTAGTTCCGAGTTTGGAAATGAAGGATAAACATTAATCTATGGCGGTCTGAGCACCGCAGTCTTTCAGCTGAAGTACACGAAAGTTTTGCCCTATCAACCCGCCGAGAGTTTGGAATGGCATAGCCCTTCGATGTTTTTTCTGTATTCGAATGATTTGATCTAGTGCCAGTGGGGTTTCAGAGCCTCGCTGTTAAGTAGCATTCCATCAACAGTTACAGTACAAAAAAGATGCAGCACCAGCAGCCAACATGCTTACAGAGCTTCACTAATCTACTAACGAGTCACTACTGAAGGTAGCATCAACCAAATCAGTGATTGCATAGAGAAAATGGAAATGATGATAAATTTTAGGTTCATCGTATGGTAATTGCTGTAAACTAATAAAAGAAAACAATATCCAAAATTTTTAACATAAATGCTGAAAGTATTACGGATTGGTGCATGGTAGCTTTTCCGATTAGAGATCCCTGGTGATACATAATAGGGGGTGGCTAGGGGACCCCCCCATGTTCGAGTGAAGGGACATAGGGGAAGGACAAGGGGCTTCGACCCATGTCCTACCGAGGTAAGTCCTGCCAACCTTATCTATCTCGTGGGGCGGTCAGTCCCAAGGCCTGGATCCTACAATATTATGTGCTTCTTCTCTCTCAGAAGAGTTCCCTTTGTCTCGATTATCAATTCCAGCCCTTTGAATTAAAAAGAATAGTCCCTCCCGAACTGGAAATTAGAGGCCACCCAATTCGAAGGGATCATTATAAGTAAACGGCTAAAATCGAAAAGCTTTTGGAAGAGAAAGGAATTTGGTACAGGCCGGTTCTTACTGGTCATTCAAAGTGAGAGAATCGCGCAGTTATAAAGGGAGAGTTGGCTATCCAAGTTTGCTAAAACTTGTAGTGAGGAACTGAGGATGGTGGGCGTTATTATTTATTCCGTCCGAATATTATTTATTATTGCCCGTATTATTTATTGTAAAATGTGTACAATGCCAGTTAAATCGTGTTTAGAGACGAGCGGCCGACGGCCATCTGCGCGCAGCGGTAAACGCAAATAAATAAAACACGCTCGGTTACACCGGGACTATGGACACGTTGTAAACTGGGATTAGTTTGCCGGGAGGTGAGATGAACAGTCGGGAAAACGTGTAACTGTGGGGGGCGGGGGCGGGGGCGGGGGCGGGATCGGTTAGTCGGATGTTGGTATTCGGAGCTCGGTGTGAGCACAGCTGGGCCTCCCCCTCCGAGCCCGATCACGCCTCGCCCCTTGCTCAACACCGAGGGCTAAATTATGATTACGGTTGTACGCCGTTAATCCGTTCCCCCGCGTGGAGGTGCACGCATTCCGACGACGTCACAGCCGCACATTTCAACGCGCCCGTTTGTCCGCTCCGGCGATTTCCAATATTGAAACGCATACCGGGGTCAGAAACTGAATCCTAACCAATTGTTGTACATTTATAATGGTTTTGTATTAAAAGAATCTAATAAAGTTGATAAATACTTCTCTACTACATTTCTAGACTTGTTCCAAGACGTAACTAATATGCTCAATGAAAGCGATTAACAAAATAACCATATAAATAGTTACTTTAAAGAATGCATTCGCTCCAGTGAATCCTTTCTGAAGATTGTTGTACAGTCAAAATCTCCCTAGGAAATGGTGTATTAAACGGACTGCAGTATAAATCTATTTGAGTTGGGCCCGGGAATAGGCTCAGAAGGGGCTCGGATCGTCGTACTGAAGTGGAGGGGCCGTTACCGATGGGTATCTCCTAATGGACTTTACCGTATCATATCGGTCCCGGGACAGTCCTTCTGGCCAATCGATCATCGCTCTTTGTAGATACCCATCGGAATCCTATTATTTGACTATTGGGTAGGGGGCTTATTTCTTTGCGGGCAAAACGGCGCTATCAAACTATCGGCTTCGGGGGCTTGATTTGTAGCCGGCAGAAGTCGAGACCGGTAGGTCTGCCGTATCGCACGCCCCCAGCCTACAATCTAGATCGTGGGTCTCGAAGGAGGAATGAATCATAGGGGAATTAATTATTTGCTCCGAGATTTATGACTTCTTTAAAGCTTTAATCGCGGATCCCGCTCCGGATCTTTTGTTCCTAATAAACGGTCCAACACTTTCCAGCGAGTAGCAGATAAAATTTACTGCACGTAACGTATATTTTAATCTATAATTTCTATGATTCGACAATGTGAATGCGGACGGATAATTTTAATGACTTTTGACAGAACATATATATATATATATATATATATATATATATATATATATTAAGAAATACATAATTTAAAGATAGTGTGAAATGAATTCCTCCTTCTTGCAATACATTCCCCACAGACATTAAAATAGACACCATTCCTGTTTATGTTCAAAACCATGTAGTTATAGGAAACAAAAGTAAATTATGATAAAAATAAATGATAATAAATAAAATGATAAATGTGTACTTACTCTAACTGCGCTCTGTTGGTGAAAAGAGGTCCGCATGAAACGAAAGAAAATATTCATTAGAATAAATATTAAAATATAAAAGAAATTTTACTGTAATAGGTTCAATTCCTTTTTAGTAATTCTAAATTTAGGTCTGAATACAAAGGTTTAGTACGTCCATCTAAAGGTGTAACATGCAGTCATATATTGAAATAAGAATTTCTGTAAACGATACATTTCCGATTGTAAAATCCATTTGGTGCGCACACTTTTGAACGATGGGAATCAGCGAGGACCCAAGAATCATCTATTATTTCTGTTTACAGATGAGCAATCAAGTATGTGCTCCACGTAGAACATAGTAGGCCATCCATAAACTCATTGCGCTTTAAAAGAAACGGGGAAAAATTTTTTTTCGCCGGAGTTATTACCAACGTAATAGAGAAAATAAATCTCCTCTATCTTCATTAATAATCTTCCTTAAATATGTATACATTATAAATATTTATAAGATTAAATTCCACCGAATATCATGCGTTCAGGACTGTGATATACTGTACGGTATGGCGTAATTACATCGGCGGTACAATTAATGTTAAACAATTTTTTTACAATTTTCTGGAACAATGTTGGATCTCACTGTAAATTTCACGGATTAGATTTAACAAAGTATTCCGAGCCAGTGCACATATCAGTCGGCCCAACTTAATCCGGGGATTCAATAATTCCTCGGGTTAATCAATTCTTCTGTAATCTCGGGGCGCGGGATAAATGAATTGCTCGGCTCGGCGAATATTTAATACGGACTTAATTACAGGCTTTGGTATAACTTTCGAACTGGAACTTTGAGAATGGAACAGCGATACGACAGCCGAGCAGAATGTAAAACCGGGCAAACCGCTCCCCCACCGCATCACACTGCCAGCCCCCTTTGAATGGCTAAATGCCACTCGCGGAAATTTAGTCGAACGCTCTCAATAACGTGTTCAGAAGTGGTTTGCGCTGCCAACAACGTGTGTGCAATACTTGAAACTGAACTGAATACCTGAAAGGCCTGCTAGAATTAAACAGTTATTAATGTTAGTCCGTTGAATATACTAGAGTAGGTTAAAATATAAAATAAACAAATTTATTGGTCTTCTGGGTACGTTGGAAAGTATGAAATCAGTTATCTTCTGCATTAATCCACTATAGGTTGGTTACATAAAACTTGTTTGGCCGTTATTTTAATGTTCCTGCTGTTATGATATATTAAAATTCATAATTAGTCTTGTCATACTTGGCAATAACTTCAATGTAAACTCGGTACACAGCCACACACCGTATTAAATAATTCGTAATCTCTAATATATATATATATATATATATATATATATATATATATATATATATATATAAACACATTATAATGCAAAATAAATTAAATAAAAACGATCAAAAAAAAGGTTAATGAGCGGTTCATTTTTCATCATGTTTTTAACCTTCGAATAAATAGTTCTATCACAATACGTGTATGCCAATCTCACACAATTCGCAGTAATACACGGAATATGTTGCAAATATTCAAGTTATTTAATTAACAGACAAAAACAGTACACTAATACGAATGAGAGAAACGACGGTTGACAGCGCTTGGTAAGAACCGACATGGAATTATCACAATGTAGTTCATATCGTGTAAGTGAAATATGGCTACAGTAAGCAATATACTGGCATTACATGAGTTGTTACACTCTGGTTTATTTACTGTCTAATGCTGTGCGGTTTGATTACGGATCATACGGATTTATTACTTAATTAGAGATAATTAATTCAAATATTTAATATAGGAACTTCTAATGATGACTATTCTAAAAACTGGTTGATTAGGTTAGATTTACGAAATGTATGTTGGATATCTAAAATTAAATACACATTTCTGATAATTAGTTTATTATTAGATATAGATTAACTAGCGCCCCCCTGAGTGTGGTGCGGAAATGTACTTAACTAAAGTTCGTTGGGTACACTTCCACCGATTAACTAGATTACTAAAAATAAATTTTTTTTTCAATCAATTTTGAATCAACAGAAAAACCTTAATGATCGCTACTTCACACCGCTACTGAATATGACGAGCAGCCGAAACCGGTCTAGCGAACGACCAAATCAACGAGATGAGACAGAAAAACACTAAATCTACTATGGCACTTTGTATGTTTTTTGGGCATCCTCACTGCACTGTCACTCTCATTTGTACTGTAAGGCGCTAATACTAAAATGTAAGATATACCTTTGTTGCGGGCTAGTATTACAGCGCTGTACCATTGAAACTAGTAACGCATTAAACTGAATACACTACGCGTTTTAATAGCGTTAAAAATAACTCAAATATTAAAATATATTATAACTGACTTTAGTAGATGATTATTAAATTATGATTTTAATGTATTATTTAAAAATATTTTAACGTACATTTCGTGTGCTTCTGTCTCCTCTAGCTGGTGTGGTCTTTTGCTAGACCGGTTTCGGCTGCTCGCCATCATCAGTACAAGTGACAGTGACAGTGCAGTGAGGATGTACGAAAAACATCCAAAGTGCCAAAAGTGACTAGAGTAAGTTGGCGAGCAGGCGAAACCGGCCTAGCAAAAAACCAAACCAGCGAGAGGAGACCGTAACACAGGAAACCTATGGTATTCCAACCCCTCGCAGACCAGAAAATAGGTATTCTAAACTAATAAAGTTAATTAATATTTAGTTAAACAATATATTAATCAATATTTAGTCAAAAATAATTTCACCAAGGAAAATATGCTTGGAAAATGCGATTTCTGAAATATCCCATTAGATTTTATTATTTTGAGTGTGTAATCCATTAACTCTTTAATCATTGGGGGAAATTAACAATATCTGTCGCATTATCGTTATAATAATTATCGGGGTCATGCGATTGCGAGATCTAATGCAATGTACCTGGACCCCATAAAAATGGTAATGGTGGACAAATATCCGTACGTGACAAGGGGAAATTCAAAGGGCGATTATTAAGTTAATTGACGGCGTTGTAAGACAAAAGGTCATATTTGCATAGCATTATTTGGTTATGGTATTCGTGCGCGACAGTGTGTTGAACGGAATAATTACTTTAGTACCCGACGACTTTAGGCTATAGTGGAGGAGAGATTATGATAGGCGTAGGGTTGGAGTGTAAAATATTCCACCGACGCACAACAATGCAGGGTTAAAAGGGTTTTCGCAGAGCGGATGGTGGGCGGGACACAGATAAGCTCATCTGTTTTGTATTCCTTTATCTATCGGTTGGGTGCCTATAGCGAGTGAAATCTGCATCCGGAGCAGAGCGCCCAATCGCGCATGACTTGGCTCGGACTCGCCCTGAAAAAGAGGCGGCCACGATAAGCCACTGAGCCCCGGAATTGCAGTTTTCCACACAACAAAATTTTGGATATATATAATAAAAACTCATAGTGAATTTACCAGTTTTAAAATGATTAACTAGTCATACTAAAATGAATACTAGCCCAATACATACTAGGATACATATTTAGAAATATATATATATATATAGTAATAATATTTGAATAAACCTTTTTTCAATATTACATTTCGTATTGGGTTTTATATTTATAAAAGTGCCCACAAGAGAGAAACTATATTTTGCCTATTTGGTTTAGTACTCAGTCATAAATATGATTTCCATGTAATTAAGAAAGGGGTGACAAATATAATAACATCATATTGTTTTTTTCGCTTTATCACTTGTCTCTTCAAAGCGTAAACGTCTATAAACCACGTAAAAAATTAATTTCAATTAAATTACGTAACAAATTTAATTTCAATTGAATTACGTAAACAAAATTACGTAAATTGAATCCCTTATGATCGCGAAATCCAGGGAAAAATACTACGAAAAAGTGGACATCCGGAAGGCAAAATCCTGGATGAAATGTGTGCAAACCGTTGGAAATTAATTGGTTTCGAAGAGTTTGGAATTTTATTTACCGGAAATTTTTCCCTTATAATCCCAACCTAAAAATTACATTAAAATTATAATTGTTATAAAAACAATTCTTTAATACCGTAGATTTCGTGTGTTTCTGTCTCTTCTCGCTGGTTTGGTCTTTTGATAAACCGGTTTCGGCTGCTCGCCTGAAGATGGCGCACGAAATGAAACACACGAAATCAACGGTATTCCAACCCCTCGCAGACCACAAAATATTTATTCTAAACTAATGACAAATATCTTTCTGCGATGCAAATTTTATATTGTGGTACACAGGGAATCTGTGTTTGAATGATCAAATACAAGTTCTGCAAAGATTCCTTCCCAGTTCTCAAACTATATCGACAGGAAGCAATACTGGGTCTTTGTCAAGGTTGATAGTGAAGCCGCCTACAAGAGCCCAGAGCTTTCTTCTGTAGAATTGGTGGACTGAATTTCTACCAATTCCTTTACGATCTCTAATGGAGTTGCTTGTTTCCACCGTCCTTTACGCCCTTTACGTAAATATCAACGGCACTCTTGATTGGTTGCTGTACAGTTAAATTAGGTTAGGTATAAGTAACTGAACAAGATGCTCTAGTAGGGGACATTCCGGTGCTGTAGATATTTAATACACTCACTGCGTTATAATAATACTGATTCTGTGGAGAGCCTTCGTATGGAATTACTTATATAAGAGGCAAGAACAATTCTGACTGAACATCAAAATAAAGTCCCATACATCAGGCATTGATATTTTAAAAGCCGCAGAAAAATTTTCAATTCATTTCTGGCACCGACGTGTTATTCAGATATGGTTTATTGTATAATATTATTTCCCTTTCTTCCAGTTACTCTAAGTTTCATCAAACAATAAAAATAAATAACACAAAAAAGTACCCACGATATGGAACAGAGAAGAGGCAAAGAGAATGGAATGGGAAAGACTAAACGGCAGATATCGTTTACGAGGCTAATTGAATAATTCAGTTTGTCCGAAGAAGGAGGTTTGAATAAAGTCGGGGCGGGGGGCCCTGTCCACGTTTTCACCATTCAAACACGTTTATCTCCCTACCACTCGTTTAGACAAGATTAAATTCACAATTGAGAGCTTCTTCTTAGAGGGAAATTATTTAAACGATCACGTTTGCAGACCGTTGCGCATTTGAAATTGTTATTGGGTTGAAAATTCATAAAATAAATGAACTAATTCATTCCAGGAAGACCATTTCCAACAACAGATAAACAGGTAATCTAGAAGGTACACAATTAATGAATTTTAGAGCGTTATTGAACCTTACTTATTAATGAGTTTAATAATAATGAGTTATAATGCATTAACGCGTTTTAGTCTTCACTAATACTGACTAAAATTTAAGTAAACAAAGTCAATTCTGATTTTGTTAGTTATTTAATAATATTCCTATGACATTTTATCAGTACAGTAGAGCTGATGGTTTATGGTAAAAGCCTTAAAAACATTTAATGATTTAATATGTACGAAGGGAGGTCAAAGGGGAATTTATTTCACTTTCCCTCTTTAATCAACCGGGATGTCTATAGTGCACATTAAATAAAGTAGGACAGAAAACCAGTAACACAAGGGGGTCACGGCTTAATATCAGATCTTAATCTTCCCGGATCTCTCTATAAATAATTTGGACAAAAAATCGATTAAATGCTATCAGCATGATCACTTTAAAGTACGCAGATATTGAAAAACAAAGTGATACTTTTCAACGATAAAAAAAAATTATGTGAGCCGTTATTGCACATTATAACACTACAAAGCATGCAGTACCCGTTTAAGTTAACGGGTTTGTGACTTCCTCACCACTTCAGTAATTCACTGTCAAAATTATAGTAAAAAATATTATCATTTGATATAATTATTTAAGTCAGTCATTGTTTGCTTCCCGATTTTGTTTTGAGTGCGGATTCAATCGTTGGGCTCGTAGCGTCGAATGGTATTCGTAACCAGTTTGGGGAAGGAGGGTGGTTGGAGCGACCACTTTCGGAAATTGTTTAATATCCGAGGTGGCTCCCACTACAGGACCCTGATCAAATGCTCTTGTCCCGCAATCCACTCAGTCGGCTCAGTCCCGTTTTAAATTGGCAGAGGTAAAGACTAATTGATTCTGGTGAATTTTAATTAGCGGTGGCTTCCTCTGTAGAACAGGCCTTGATTTTAATTGTGAACCTCGGCCGGTAATTACTAACTGAGGTTCCTTAACTTTAAGAATTATGTTGCGAGACGGTTCTCACAGGTACCATCTTACTCTTTCTAACATCTTCTTTAAATTCCAATAGTGCATCCTGCACTCGGCCTCTAGCTATATTAATTCCCTAGTGTACTTCGTAATAACGAAGAAATTATTCGTTATTATAATATAAAAAGTACTAATCATAAAATATATTTGTTTTCAAAACAAGGCTGGCACAGTGCAAGAGGTGTACAGCATATATTACAACAAATATGTACAATATTTTAAAATAGCGTAAGGTTCGAGAGGGTTTAGAATATTGGAACTCTTTCCTATTTCCTCTCGTTTGTTTGGCAAGTATAAGCCCCTCATAATTGGAATAAGCGTTTCCAATATAATGTTTTCATTCTGATTATTCGCCGATCCCTCCTAACGAATTATAAACTAATTTAATATTAATAATAAATTATTACATAATAATAAAATATATAAATATTGAAAGAATTGAATACGGCATTGCAAAATAAACTTCTTAGGGGTACAATGAACTTCGGAGACTAATGAATTGTTAAGCTCAAGACGATCCGTGAGAGTTTGAAGGTTGGAGAGCTGGAGACGTCGGAACACGTGTTCCAATTAATGTTCAGGCAATTGGCATGGTTCAATACAAGCTTTAACGAACTCCGCTTCTAAAGCATCACGGAGCAATCACCAACAATATTAATACGGGCGGTACCGCTTTTGATGTTCATGCATTTTATGGAAGCCTACAGGATGAAGCGGTATATGGTTAAATGAAAATAGTAATAGGTGAGTCAATATGAGATAAACTGTTCGTAAAAGTGAGGACGTTGGACGTGATCAGTCTGTAAGAAGAAATTTACTGATCAGTACTCACTTTTAGTTTTATTAAACTTATCTGGGTTAGAATTAGGTGTGGGAGTTATTTGTTTATTGGGCGATAGGCGGAATCGATCAATGCAAACGTTCGGACTTGGGTCATGGCAGAAAACCATTTGTTATTCGATATTCATTTCAGATTGGAGATACGATCGCTGTGTTATATCGCAGCTAAAATAATGTTCGACTTCGCTCCAATTGAGAACGTAATAATTCGATCAACCGAGCAAAATTCCGTTCACCTTCGGGAAACAGTAAAAAAATACGCCATTAGACAAAACCTTATACTCCCTATGGCTCTGATTGAACCGAACTTTCGAACAACTGCCGGTTAGTATGGATCCGCTGTTGTCCGTTTGTTCGTTTATCTACTTATTCATGTCGCGATGATAAACGAATGGTTAATGAACAAAAGTAAAAAAAAATGAAATAGAATAAAAACTATATTTGTTACTGACGATATTTTCTACCTACAAACTGAACTCAAATATATTCTGATCTACAAATCTTTTAATTCTTGCGATGTTAGTAAGCAAAAAATAGAAAGACTGTAAATTTTTGCTAGCAAATACGGGTGGGGGGAACAGTGTAAATGAAAATCCAATTTAAAACGGATTTTGAAATAGCGTTACAGCATCGCAAAAGAAAAAAATGAACGAGGTTTGGAGGTCCTTAGCAGCGGAAAATTCCACACACGGGGGTTGTTTATTGGGATGTGAATAGAGTGTATCGTCGAGATGAATATAGTTGAAAAAGGAAACGACGAAAAATATGGGGCCGAATCGAGTGGGCAGAAAGTCATAAGTACCTCCCCCGAAACTACGCTTTTTATACACTCCGGATTCGGAGGAGGCCATTCTTATTTACAGCCGGGCCCCAGCGCACGGACCCCTACCTCGAATCGATAATACAAGTCCGGTCCCAACTGGTATTTTTCAAATCACCTTTTCCTGCCCAATCCCGTCCGGATTCCAGTCCGAGCCCGGAGAGCCTCGAAGTGTTCAGGAACAAAACAAAATATTAAATCACACTCCCCCTTCCCCCCCATCAGAAAAACAGTCTCGAACAGATGCGAAATTCTGTCCGATGTAGGCGCCGCCTTCCCAACCAATTATGCCCGATAGTATTTATATGCGAAAAAGGAGCATGGAAAAGGCGATCGGAAAATACCCGGGGCCTTTCTAAGAAACGAGATATAACTTGTTATTGTAAGAATCCTGTATATGTGTTCCTGTGTATCGAACTTCCTGTCTCGATACAATGTTGACTACTGTAACTACACGGTGACGGATGTTTTTGCGCCCCCAATCAATTGTTGATCCAGCCGACATAAATACATAGGAAATTATCTCTGTCATATTAAACAGTCTCTCGATAAATTTCTCAGTAAAACTTCTGTTTAGGATCTGTTATATACGGAACTTTCTGATTTGTCTGTTTATTATTCTGGTCCTTCAGAAATCTGTTGGGATTACGCCAATTTACAACACTCGCTTGAAGGAAAAGTTTCACCAAAAATTCAAAACCGCATTCAAATGAGTTTAGAAATATTCCTGATTCAGGTACTCGCTGCTTTACATACAGTGGCTCGGAAACTGCCGCGTCCCAGGAGAGACTAGAAAGCAGTCGAATTTTCATACGTAATCCGCTTTAACCAAACGGAGAAAGTTCAGGCCAGTTGCAAAAATTACAAAACAAGAATGCAAACTTCAATCCTGAAAGTAAAATATACAAAATGCTGACTTTTCTTGATTAATAAAAGTCGTAGAGTCGTAACCTTCCTAACATTGTATACCTCTGAAAACACACACACACCACCCTACTGACAAAAAGAGCTACTGAAGATGGCGAGCAGCCGAATACAATGGAGTACGTTAAGGGATGAAATTCAACAAATTCCATTAAACCTGTCAGGATCTTTTAGATACTATCTGAACAAGAAGAAATATTAATTTATCCTACGGATTTACGAGCTACGGCATGCCATGTGCATTAAGCTCAGTAGGTACTAATTTAGTAAGAATACATTTTAGGGTATTAGTACATAGGGTCGCGCACATATGGTCCAAATGCCAAAAATTATTAACTTCATTTGAACTTTTTATACTTCCACAATATATAAAGTATTTCATTCTATCATTCACCCGCTTCACTAACCTCGGCAACATATTCCCTAGAAAATATTTCCCCGCTAAGAAAATTCCCTAGTACCATGGGATTTGGGAAATGAGTTTTAATAAATAAGGGAACAAACCCCTTTTCATCCTCATGGGAGCAGAACGGGTTATTTTTAAATTAGTTTGCTTCCTTATTCCTATAATTACAAAAAGGTACAGTATTGTATGTATATAAATGAGAAATGTTTAGCTAGATCATGATCTTAACTGAAAATGAATATAAATTCTGATCGATAATGTTTCAGATGGATGTTATTCTTGGGTAACCCGACAGATGTGAGCATAATGTGAGTTATGCTAATTACATATGAATTATAACATAAGTCAATGATACCTTGATAAAAAGCAAGGTGAAAACAAATTACTTTAGGATCAAAGTTGGTCTTCCTTTTTGTAATGACTAATATTTCCTATCAGTTTCCACCACATTTCCGTCCTTTCGGAAACTTTAACCACGCCACTCATATTATTGCAGTCTAGCTTATCTCGGTCTTGGTGGGGCTCGATAAACTGCACTTACTCGAACCATGGGCTCTCAACAATGGGTCCAGTGTTGGCGTATAAAACCAATATAACTCCGGGCGGCCGCCCCCTCGATAAAGGAGGCCGGCCCATCATCCATAATCAATGGTGGAGAGAGGAAGGGCAGAGGAGGGCCAAAGGTGCACTGGAGAGGAGCCACCTCCACCGCTATTGATCCCACCTTCTGAATCTTATTAAATAGTCAAAGAGTCCTACCATTTTGGAATTCCCTCTTCGGGTTTCATTCCGCATTTCTCTGAATATTTCATATTTATTGAATTCCAAGGGTGAGAGAAAAAATGATAACCAGACCCAGATGTTACATAAACTACCAAAGATTGAATGAACGAGTCGTAGACGTCGTATAGTCGTCTAATCTGATGAATGAGCGCATAGTAAAGCGTAGGTTTTCGGCAGAGGTTTAATCTGAAGATAGGTAGCTTGTTTCTCACTACGATGTAAAAATTCCTTATCCTCGGTGCTTAGGCAACCTAGGTCTATGTTATTAATTACTGTTGTTTTAGATTTAAATCAAGCTTAATGCGAATAGTTTGTTCGAAACCAAACTATTGTTAATAAGACGGTTTGTTTCGTAATTATAACAAGTTTCACCTCATACTGCATTTCATCATATGACACTGATAGAAATAAATATCAAAAGCATTGACATCAGCAAAGAATTCTATTTGTTGTTTGATGTTTCGAATTTAATACTATATAATTCACTAATTACTCTAATTTCGTATTTCAACAATTCTCAGTTCTAATCTAAAACATGTAAAAAACGTTCTCCATTGCGAATCTCAGCCAAGCCATCTATCTATTTCACCTATGTAGTAATATACCACCAGCCACTTTACATTAACTGAATGCGAGTGACGATGAATCGAGAATTAAGACCGAAGTTATTAGAATAATTCGTTATAAAGAACAGAATCAGTTTTCCCAATGACACTCGACTAGAGATACAGAGGCGCTACAGGTGGAGGCGGGATGTATACCGCCAGATCTAAAATTAATAAGAAGGGCCCTCTGAAGAGCTATAAAAAAAGAATACTAGAGCTGGCACTCTGTACGGCGTAAATAGAGTAGGCACTGCTAGAACCACCCGTGTATTGAGCGCTGGAAATTGACAACTTGGTCAGTTTCTGATTTCGGGAAGTTTATAGAAGGATGGATGAAGACATTGAAAGGTTGGGATGATAGATGGAAAAAAGAAAGAGTACGAGAGTTCGTGTCCAGGGCGACCTCCCCTGCAGCCTGAGACCGTTGTCTCTTGAAACAGGACTCGGATCGCTCAATGCTTATCTGTTGAAGCGAGGCCTGTCCGACTACTCGGGTTGCGCCTTAAGGGGAAGAGGAAGAACGGGATACGTCCTGCGGGACTGCCCCCCTCCCTCCACTACGATGAAGTCAGAAGAGATTAGTGCGTGACATCCGTAGGCGTCAGAAAGCTCTTTGAGCCAACCGCATAAATGAGCCCAGGACGAAGAGGACTACATTAGCACAGAAATAAAGGGTAAACCAGTCGCAAAGATGAATTGAGAGCTGAACTATTGCATTTGCCACCCATTGAAGATTGAATGAGATTACCAATGAGAATGAATTAAGAAAAGTATAGATGAGGTATCTATTTAATGTTCTATCGATGAATCTGGCGTCCAATAATATAATACTTCTGATGGAACCATACTCAAGATGGTAAGTTTCTAATACCAGTTAATTGAGTTAAATATCTATTTCTCCTCTCTGTACTACTGGTCATCAAGGGTAAACTAACTTAAGCGTAAACAGTTAAGCAGATAAGATATTTACTGTGACTGATGGTAGCTAAAAAAGGTCTACCAGGAATATAATACATGTATTACAATAAAATATAAACATAATATATTTTAGGGTATTCATTTTGATTACAATTACACAACAACAAGTTGTACAATATATTTATAGTCGCGGGAATTTATATATATTTTGTAATCCTTGCACAGGCGAAATTAGATATAACATGAATTGGTACTTTGATTTGCAGTTGGAAGAAAAATATCTGTCCGTTCCAGTGTTATAAAACAAGGAATGCATAGACAGCCCATTAAACCCGGCAAACAAATTTCTCCTATTTTGGCACTTGGACCGTTTTGGCATTGGCCGCTTCGCATAATTCTTCCATCGCAGTAGATATTTAGGGAAATGTTACTGGCGAGATCTCTGATGCCAAAGATTTCCAGGATTTGATATTGTTCAGAGCCGAATGTAATATAGTGCAATTTTATGATATTAATAACACGAGAAATACTGAATGGTGACAACAATTGAATTCTTCGCCTTTTTGGTTTGTATTTTATAATGATACCTGAGATTATTTTTAACTGACAGGCGACATGGCGTTTTTATTAACAGCAAGTTTACCGGAAATGTAATGCAATGCTACCAGTTCCGGGTAATTTAGACCAAGTGATTGCCAATCAAATATTGGAAAGTTCGTTAAACATACCTTTCATACTCGGGTTACATTCTATAATAGAAAATATTTCGGGGGAATATTTCCGACGAATTTTCAATATCGTTATACTTCTTTTGTCCGACCCCTACGGGGACTCCAGTCTAATATGTTCGCCGCATAAAGAAGTGAGTCTTATATTGGAAAGGACACGTGTTCCCTTAAGCGGTTAGAAACCGGTTCGGCGGGCAGTCACAGTATTGAACAATGTTATTGGTTGCGGGTTCCCAAATAAATTGCTTACGCGGCGTAAGGAAGTATTGTGACAGATGAACTATTTCGATTAATTTCAATTTGTATTCAACTTTACTAATTCCAAGGGGATTATTGGTACGCGATGATTGGTATTAGGGGGAACTTGGTACGCAGCTTTTTCTGGTGAGAAGATGCTCATCCAAAAAAATAAATACTTTTGTTTGATAAATTGAATTTTTTTACAGGCTTATATTTGGTCCGGAATATCGGGGGTCAATCCTCAAAAAACATTTCCTATAGCGAAAATCATTTGTTTGTTTAAATTAGTCTATCGATGCATATAATACTATTTTATTAAACCATTAAATTATTTTATATTTGCTAAAACAATTTTTTTATCACAATATGATTACAGAGTAGCAGTGCGGAAAAAACAACTTATTCTTGCACGGTTCGTTAGCGTCGCGCTTAATCATCACCGACGGTTGTCCTCTGTCGTAAGCCTCATTAACCCAATTAAATAGAGACCTTTAAGTCTCTAAAAATTAGTTATATTCATATCATGTTATTCGGAAGAAAACTTCCGAAAATGATCCACGTTTTAAGTCCAAAGTATCATGAAGGCGTAATTTTACGCAACTTTTTGCGGACTATCGCCTGCAGAGTAAATAGTGTTTAGCTGAATAATTACTAATATTATTGAATATTAGTAATTGAATATCCTATAATTTCTACTGCAGTTTAATTGAGTGAATTAAAAGGAAGTCGTTCTACGGACTACCTGGACTCGACCTCCGTTTCTTATCGAGGACGCGACACTAGAAATTCCAAAATCCAATTTCCCGGTTCCGCGAAAGGTGGATAAAAATCTCGAGGACCCGATTCCTATTGGTAATGTGGTAGGACGAGGCAATCTGGCTGGGCTCGGGGCTCCTCCATACACGGAGCCCGTCGGCGAATAGCGCACGGAACATATTCAGACAAGGGGTGAGGTGTCCCGGTCTCCGCCCCCCGATTTCTCGTTAGTAGAGGTAGATCCCGACCCCCGCCCTAGTGCGGCACGTCACTCCGGGATTATTTGACGTATCTGACCGAAGATAGGGAGAAGAAACTCGTTTCCGGGGGAAGCCGCGGGGGGCTGTCACTCAGAACACCGCGGAGGTGAAAGCCCCGGCCCCGGCATTGATATGGCCCTCTCACACTCCTCAACACACACTATCGCCGTTATTTTCCTTCCCTACTTCAACCTTTCAACTAGCAATACAATTTTTTATCGATAGACGCGGTCTGATGAATGTTCCTTGCCTGGAATAAAAAACCTCTAAACATTAACTGGGGAATATATTCAGCTTATGAAAATTTCTCAGTTTACTAATTCAGCAATATATGTTCCTCCCGACAGCATCGATAAAATATTGTTGAACTACAATAATTATTCCGCACTACATTCGTAAGATGCAAATAGCATTCTTCTTGAACATTGAAAATTTACCTGAAATCTTAGCGACTCATTTATCCTCCCCCTTCTTATTTTTGTACTTTATTTTTTCAACGATACGAAATCGATGAAATACTTTTAATAGCCTCCGTTACATTCCACTCGTTATTAGTGTTCGAACATCAATGTCGCTCATTGTATTTTACAGCTGTGAAACAAAAAACAGAGAAAAATATGTAATCTGGGCTTAATCTTCTTTAGTGAATTGTTTCGAGCGCGTTTTCGCAGAACCTTGTAATAATATAAACCGTCTGCTGTGAGGATACGGGTTCAACGAAAGGCCAAAACAATTAAATCAGGCCTGAGATACTTCAGCTTAAATGGACGAAGACAATTTCCTAGGTTCCATCCTTTTGTTAAAAGGAAACCCCGTTCTGCATAGGTCGTATAATTTTCTGTCGGATTCAAGTTACTAAAAGCGAATTTTCAGAAGGTCGTCGGTTGTGAAACCGGATACCGGTGGGTCCGGAGGACAGTGTTATCTCTCCAGTGTTTTCCTCTCTTGCTTCTGCATCAGTGCCCGTCCAGAGAAAATGCATTCCCCCCATTCTTAATCAATACACGCACCCGGGTTGAGTAAACACCACTGCAAGGAATTTATTTAGCTTATTCCCCCAAATACAAAATTCAAAATGAATTGTTCAAAACGGAAAAAATGAAAAATTTAGATAAATACTTATGTATTGATTTTTATTATCTGCCTGTGTAATTTTGTATTCTGCATTCTTCGGATAAAAACTTTATGTTAAAAATAATAATGTTATTAGTTTAGAATACCTGTTTTGTAGTCTGCGAACCCCATATATATTTCACAAATACCGATTACAAGCGTGTCACGTTTACCAATGCTACGTAATCTGATTCTTAATGCAATATTACTTTCAGTTACGACTGAAAATTATTTATTACGATCAATAACATGAAGGACTTCAAAAATATAATGCCCCATAGTATACTTGCTTATGCTATGACATACTATAAAGTTTGGTCTTCGTTCTCCATGACTTAGGAGCAGAACATGCCTTAATAAATCCTGTGGACTTATCAAAGATGTTTGTCCCGTTTAGCTTATTGTTTGACAAAATACTAAAGTGTTTTTCTGCAGTTTCTTATTGGGGTTTTATTAGTGCCATTATTATGTCCAATCAGGTATTTCTTCATTATAACTCTACTAAAATCGATACTTGGAAATTATTCATCGCGATTTTTCCATGAGTACTGGAAAATTTGAGATGGTCTGAGAGCTGCGATTATGGTTGAAGTCGAAATGGAGATAGAGTTCTGTACTGAATACGACATGGAGATCGTAAACCCCGGGCGGGGTCCCAAGGCGATCTGTCACGTTCCCAGAATTTTCATTCTGCAAGAACCGATTTTCAAATTGTGGCCTTTCATACCTTGGACGGGACGGGACACCGACCGAATTCGAAAGTACTCAGCTGCAAGTTGAAAAAGTGAAAACTGCAATATTTGAATTAACGCGGCTGCATTACACTACCTTACAAATTTTTTCCTGGAAAATATTAAAATTAGGAAATTTCATTAGAGGGAGAAATTATGACTAATTCATAACAAAAATATGAAAAGGTAATTTAATTGCATATAAAAATAAAAAAAAAGTGATATTTTGATATAATGTTTCGCGTGAAACGAAAATATTCGTTTCAATTGTTTACAAGAAATATTCGCAAAAACAAATTCATTAGTTACCAATAAATCAAAGCATGGTGTCATCGTACAAGTATAAAGCAATAACAAATCGCTGCTCATGATGATATCCATTTATCATGCGAAAGGAATCCATTAATTCAGGCCTGTTTTGGAGTTCGCGTATATTGCAATTGCTATTACTAGGGTCAGTAATAGTAGGATATTACTGTCCCCTACTGCTGGAGTAGGAGTAAAATATGATAATTACACCGATCATTTTAATAGTATTATTAATGCCACTGTAAATTACAATAGAAGCAATATATTTTGAAATATTTTGACAGCATTAATTTGTGTGTTGCTTTGATGTCTGATTAATTATTTGAAAAATCCAGTTACTTATATCGTGATCTAAATAACTAACTCGTCTCCAGAAAATTAGAGATATTATGAAATCCAATTTTTAATATTGTCTTATTTAGTTTGGAACCTGAAAATCTACACATAAAGCATTAAAATTACTTCATATATTTGTTAAGCAGTTACGAATAAACTATTATTATAAACTAAATTATTAACTAAGTTATTATAAAATTAAGACCTCATTATTTACTGAAATCAAAAATAACACGCTGAAGCAGAAAAGAGACGTATGAATTTATAGGGAGCTCAGTATAAGAAAATATAATTAGCAGTACGTACATCAACATTATATACAACCCATTATTCATTTTATTCTGTCAACCAGGGCTTCCTTAATTAAGAGCCCTATGAAAAATATACTTCTCTGATACCTTACATACTCATTTTTTTATCCCAGAGATTCAGAGGAACCAAAGAAATAAATTTTAATTAGGGCCTGAATTATTGAAGTTTTTCGTCTTGTACGTTAATACACTGGTACCACTTTATAATTACTGAGAATTCCCACGAAATATGTATATAATATTAATAAATGTGGGAGTCAGTCGTCCGTTTTGTGTAAAAAGCAGAATGTATAAACCCAGTGCGAGTCTATCCGTTTTCTTAGTTGTACACACGTTAAACGAAAAAAACGAATGTTTTTATTAGTCTGTTTTTATTAATATATAAGAATCATGTTTATAGTTTAACTACTGAAATGCTTGTTGCGTCAGAAAATAGAATTTATGCCTATTTAACAATCGATGTGGGTGGGTAGTAAAAAAAATCCATTTAAGCGTTATAGCCGGCTAAAATAAACGGTTTGTATTAAATATGCATGTGGTTCACGGTGAGCCGGCAGGCGAGGAAGGACATTTTTTCTGAAACACCGACTGTTTTGGAATTGCAAATAGGAGGGAGGTCGGGTAGTTTCCCGGGTTTTGAAATGGGAATCGACACCAATTAGGGATTCATTGCAATATGAATGCGAGACGGGGCGCGTCGAATGGACCCTGGGATTCTCTCTCTCAAAGCTGATTCACACCGGCTCCAAACCGACCCAACTCAACATCTACCCCATTTAGGCACCCTCCAAGGCCTGGCTGTTAATTAAAACATCCCCTAAACCCCCGGACATTAATCTGCGCTGTAAATTAGTGAGCGATCATAAGGGCCGGGCTTTTCATTTTACACCAACCTCTCCACTGTCAAATATGATTTATAGCGGCGCTCCCACTAAGAAAAAACTGTCTATTCCTCCCCAATCTGCGTCTCCAGGAGGTTAACATGCACGCCATACATTTACCGACAATTCTAGGTACGAATGATATACTAAAGCCACGAATGTGAAATACTGCACATGTTGAGTTACAATGATTCATCAAATTATCACGTGCGGAGCACTTATTCGTAGATTCCATATTAGGGCCCTTACTATATTAGGGGGACTGAATACTAAAGTATGACCATAAATTTAATATTTATACTACATTAGTCCCATAAATCGAATATATATGAGTGTATGTAAAAAAATAATTCATTGTGTTTCTCACTATTTAAACATAATTTAAAATGAGAATGCAATTAATTAGGACAGATTCGAGCATCTTTTCAAAAGGCCTTGAAGCAAATTAAGAGTGTTCGGTCTGACACCATATGGTTAATTAGCAAAAATATTCGCCAGGGGAGGAAAGCTGTAAATTATATCGGGTAAGGGTTGCGGGGCACACTTCCCGGTGGGTGCTTTATTCCAATTTGGCGAAGGGCCCAAACCCAACCCTGCCCAGTTTCACTAATATCTGTATCTTACTTTAGGATCAACATTTGGGTGAGTGCAGAAAGTTAGAGCCGAACATGCAAAAATGGTATTATTTGAACAAAATACAGACTTTAATATATTTCGACATTAAATTTTTTGATAAAACTGCAGCCCGATAATATCAAAATCAGTGGCCATCAAGTCAATATTACAGTATTAGGGTTCCCATTTGACCGATAAAACTATATTAAGAAAGGAGCCATTATTGTAACGCAAAACTAATGGACATAAAATAACCACTATTTTAATAATTAGAGAAAGTAATAATGCATCGTTCAATTATTATATATTATAATTTATTATAATAAATTCTGAATAATAAACTTTCCAATTGTATAGAACTGGAATATAAAAGGCATGCTGATGTTTTAGAAGAGATTATTCCAAAACTCCAACAGAGGTTTTATAGATTTCGTGCTTTATCATCTATGTGACACATTGCCTCTTCCTGTGTCCATAAGAATGTTTAGTGTATTAAAATGTAAAATGAAGTCACTAAAAGCCACCGGTTTGGTGTCAAAGAGATGATCTAGTACAGGGTTTTATTACCATGGGAATGACACCAAATATGACCAAAGCTGAAGTATCATCGCCTATCTATGACTAAGTACGTTAGAAAAACAGTGAAAACAAATTAAGACGTTCCAATGAGTAAGAAAGTTGTTGGGGACAATACGACGATATTATAGGGAATGTTTGTTATCATTGTGATTGTTCCTTCTAGAATAGGGTATGTAATACACGAAGGCGAATATTTTTAATGCAATTTTAGTGACATTCTCTTTCCAAAATTTCTCAGTAGACCGCGAAAGATATAATTGTATTTACAGGACCGGCTCGGTGTTTGTCCTGACAGGGCTAGTTGAGGGGGGTAAGTCAGATGGCAGATAGCGAACATTAGCGTTATTGAGCGGGCCGCCGCCTCCAGAGACAAAACCCGGGGACCCTTCCAGATATCGCACCCGTTCTGTCAGCCCAATTTACATCCAAATGCGCCTACCGCAAAACGGTGACAGAGAGAAAATCACGCCGGCAACGAAAAATTATGAAAATTGAAAAAAAAAATGAAAAATATAAAGTTAAATATTTGTTAGACACTGTCTGGAACTACGAATAATCTATGAAAATGAAAAACAGCCGATAAGGAAACAGTGTACTGCGGAAGAATACCATCATCCGTAAATATTGCCCTAAATTGATCAATTATTCTGATTAATTTTACACAGTTTGTGCGCATGTTAAAATTTGTCGAAAGGGAAGATGCACGGACGTATTGAATACGACTTATTGTAGCTATTACTTATGTCTTCATAATAACTCAGACAATAGGAGGCAATTTTATTTCGTAGTTTCATTTTTATTTATAAAAGAAGATAATTTAGACACGGATGTACATTACTACATGCTTCAGTATATATAATTAAATGTAGTCTTAAATTACGGACAAGTTATTAAGGTGAGATACAAATCCGTGAATAAGGATTCGCCATCATAACATATTTACAGTTATGATGTTAGTGTTTATTAACCTAAATGTATCGTAGCCGTGGAGCTTATACCAATGAATGGATCGATGTATTATATATTAATTTAAAACTACAAACAGATAATTTCGTCATGCTTTAATGCTGGAATTCTTCATCGCCGCTCCTCCTCCTCACCTACACACTCTCCATCCAAGACGACATTTTCTATCTATCTACACCTTTCTTGTCAACCTAATTGGCTCCTCTTAACCTGTTGGGCTTAGAGTTGTAACTTTATTTCTGCACATTATATTCAATCATTAGTGCTTAAGAAGAATAACCAAATTAGAACTTTTAATGAAGATTATTAGAATCATTCTCCCTGTTATTCAATATTCATATTTTCAGACTAATAAGGCATTTCGGTCTGATTTAAAAATACTGTTTTCAGTTCAATTTTGATAGATTTCAGAATTGTGTCTACGTAAATTTGCCGGGTAGACAAAAGTGCAGAAATAAAGCCATCTGAGTTTCCATTGATATAGATGGCGATACACTTTCATTCGTCAAATTGCGAAATACGAGCTTACAATAACTACATTGCTCCTCAAAGTAAAGCAGTATTGGTGACTTAAGTCATCAATGCCAGGCGATATACAATAGGTTGCGGCTCCGGGTACGGAGCAAACGTGTTTCCATGCAAACAATTACAGCGAAAATTTAGTCACAACACAACAACAAAAACATAGTATTGATTGGGTTTTTACCTTGCAGCGTAATATTCGAAGAATGCAACAAACAATTCGAAAGATCTGGTCACCGCCGCCCACATGATGTCTCATTTTTTTGGCAATAACTTTTACACAACAACACTCGTTTGGCACCAGCAATACATCAGCATCATCATCACCATATCATCGTAGTCGAACACTCGTCCATCGGTGACAGCCAACATTATCAGGCCGATAGTTACACGATAATATCGCCTGCCACTCACTATTTGTATGTTACCACGTTACTGTCTTTACTCAGCATTTACCCTTTTCGGTCTCTCTGACGATGCCGTCGGCGGTGGTTCACGTATTATTTTTGTATACTAAATGCGTCAATGTCAATTAGCTTCTAGTGTGCAGGTGTAGTGACTAATTCTATAGTCTAAATCTACTAAGAAGTGTGCAAATATTAAAAAAATTGTAAAATTTGTCTAAACATTCGCATGAATTGTGTGTCTCATCCAATTGCGAGACCTATACATTTCATGCGTTATTAGGAACGTTTTATTAAATAACAAACCATATTTGAAAAAAGCATATTTTTTCATATTAAACGAGTTCCGTTGGAACATTAACTAATACAGGAAGGAATTTCATAAATATTTTAACTATTTTACGGACTGCTTAAACAATAATTGTTGTTACAGTTTTATGATGACTATATACTAGTGTTATGGTCTAAAAATGTCCTGAACGAATAATATTGGTTGAGGTTTTATTGTTCGGGGTAAACGCGACCCATTAACATCACGTCGCAGAATTATTACTGACATTCCTACATCTACTTGATTTCCTTCATTCATTTATACCGGATGCATACTCCTAAAAACCTACCCAACTATAAAATGAGTAAAAAATAATCGTCGATTGTTGACACACATAAGGCGGACAAACTTACGGATCATTATAATATTAGCTTCGCTCTGGTTTCTAATACCTGGCAAATAATCTTTTGTATGGCGAGTAGAGGTAATGAAATAGAGGCGTGCGTATTGAGGAGGACAAGGGCGTGTGTTATTTCAATGGACGAGGGGCCAAACTCCACCGGCCGACTCCACAAACACGGCAAGGTTTTGATTCCCCGACAATCCTATCATGAGCCCGGCCTCCCTTCGAACCAAAACAAATAAAACCGGTCCTCCGCCGTGATCCACTCAGGAATTAGGCGCTAATTAAATTTGTGCTCGGAATAACAATTCCGGCGCATACAGACGAAGTAAGATTATCGATGGATAATGCGAATATAAAATGATTTACATCAGAAAATGGCACTGACATAAATAGGTATGTTCCGAGGACCATCGTCTCGTGGCAGAGGCAATACTCTCATTCGTGAAAGCCTCCTTCCACGTTCTACTTCTAATGGATATTACATAATATTGTTCAATAGTAAAATACCAGTAGCCAAGAGGTAGCATACCAATTAAATTAATTTTTTTCTGGAACCTTAAAGAGTAATATAATTTAGCATCCTATTAGCTGAAAACGTCAAATATCTTATCTACTCGCTTTTGCTATATACAGGTGCATTTGAGAATATCAAAATGACAGCAAGATAAAATACTGACATTTTGAATTTAATTCATTTCATAAACAACATAGATTTATATATATATATATATATATATATATATATATATATATTCAATAATCCAATATATTAATTGTAATCCAATTTCATGCATCCTATGACACACGAGTATCCGTCTTGTAAGGTATCAAGGTTAGCAATACAATTTAGCATAACTATTTACATTATCTTAACGGTCGAATGAACGTCAAACATGAAATAGGGGATAATCGAGGGGGTTGATTCGATGAGGAGGTTCGATTAATTGGCTGTTAGGGTTGGCGGGCGGCTAGCTCTGATTGGGCCGTCAAGAACCGACACCATGTTAATTCAGGTGGCCCCCCCCTCCCAAATTAGTCCTCTGATTGAACGAACCCACTTGTCTGCATTGCTGGGTCTACTTTTCAATAACACAAAGGTCAAGATACGTGTCAAATAAGAAAATGATGAGCCTAATGGGCACTAACTAAATATGCGATATTAGGAATGTTAAACTAATAAAATTTGTTTCACATCAGTTCGAATCCTACTAATGGACGCTAGCGTCTTTTTTTAATGTTTCAAAAGGAAGAATTAACTGAATTTAGAAAGAGAAGTATTCAGGTGATTGGTAGAAATAGGGGAACCTGTAACTGACCATTAAATGAATCATCAAATTTATCATCCCTCTCTTAAGAAGACACGGTATAAAATGGACCGTGAAGAAATTATGATTACAAGTGTTATTTTGCATATGTCGTAGTTTCAAACGGTATCTTCAGTAGCGATGTTAGTAAATGTTGGCACTTTAGATGTTTTTTGGGCATTTTCACTGCACTGTCACTGTCACTTATACTGAGGATGGCGAGCGGCCGAAACCGGTCTAGCAAAAGACCAAACTAGCAAGAGGAGACAGAAACCTACTCCTACTAAGGTCAGTTATAATATATTTTAATATTTGAGTTATTTTTAGCACTATTAAAACGCGTAGTGCATTCAGTTTAATGCGCAGCTAGTTTCAATGGTACGGCGCTCCTAATACTAGCTCGCAACAAAGGTCTGTCTTACATTTTAGTATTAGCGCCTTACATACATCGCCTTGCGGTACAAGTGACAGTGACAGTGCAGTGAGGATGCCCAAAAACATCCAAGTGCCAAAGTGACTAACACCGCTACTGAAGATGGCGAGCAGCCGAAACCGGCTCAGCAAAAGACCAAACCAGCGAGAGGAGACAGAAACACACGAAATCATACAAGCCCTTTACACATCAGCCAGAAATTTTAACCACGCTTTAAAATCACACTATCCACCCAGTCTGAACTACTTTTAATATGAATAATTATTTTATGAAATAACGTCAGTTGGTATATTCCATTAAAATTCCAATTTTTAATCCACCTTGAAAAGAATTTAGACGGTTGTTTATTGAAACACGAAATCAAGGATTTGTCGATATATGTTTTAAAAATGTGACATCTTCACTGTTGAGCGTGGCATAAATCAACTAATAGCCGTTTGGAGGGGGCTTGGATAAAGAATGGGCATCAGCGGGTTGTCATTGTGCCGGGGCTGGTCTCCGCAGATAGCGGCGACAAAGCCCGTGAATTGCCGCCATTTACAGACAAACCTTTTACGGGAGGGACCGTTCCCCCGCGCTACTATCATTTGGCCGGTGAGATAAACTCGGTACATTCTAGATACAAAGTTCTAACCGCTATTATGCTACCGTGAAAAGCAGTATTTTCGAATCGATTTCGCACTGAAATGATTACCGGAACCGGTGGCGTGATATATACAACAGGAAATGTCATCAGATATCATGTTTTCGGACGGGGAAATTAGCGGAAATGCATTTACGCATTGAAAATTGATGACAACAAACATGAATTGCTAGGAGAGAAAAAATCACATAAATTCTATTTCGAGGTAATTACTCTTTTTTACTGTGGAACGATGAAACGCCACACGGGAAAGATAAATATGGATATTTCTCACGGGCCAGGCCACCGCCTCGTTTATGAAGCATAAAACAGGACACGCTTTATGATCTCCATAGTTCTTTATATAATATCTTCTGTCTCGGCTTCGTTGTTTGGTCTTATGGCGGCCCCGTGACGGCAGCTAGCTATCTTCACTAGATTCTTCGGCAGAATGGTGGTGAAAGCACGATCACTCACAATAAAAAAACGCTAAATGCGGGGCTGGTATCTACTATCAAATAATTTGGAACGTGTTTTTTTGTGGCAAGATTGAGGATTGGGAACGTGCGTTGCAGCATGACCGCCGGATGTATTCCCCCCGGAAACAACCTGAATTCCTTCTGAAGGATTATTTTATTGCTCTGCTGTACGAGATTTGTTGTCTAAATGGAAAACGAATTTTTGTAATAAGCTAATTCTTGGGTCACACTTATATATTTATATAGATACTGTATATATAAGTTAGGGACACTGTCAATAAAAAGTACTGATCAAATAAATATCTGACGTATTCATGTTTGCTAGTATAAACTAAAGAGTCAACAAATAAATAATACAATGTTAGTGTTTATAATTCAAATCCCTACAGGCATTTTGTATTCCTGTATGGAGAGAAGGCTCTCGAGCATTGTTAAGGCCAAAATTCGATTCTAGAAGACGGATGCGGTCAGTCGGTAGAATAGTAAGGGCTAGTATGGCAGGTTTTTGTCCGTTCCCCTTAACCGAGCGAGGCCCCGAATTAGTTTAGGGGGTGGGTGGGGAGGGTTTGAGGGCGGTAGGTGCCCTCACAGAGGGGAAATTAACGGAAGGGCACGAAAAAACGGCCCAACGCTCCGGCCTCACCGCTTCAAAGAAACTAATCAGCCCGTTTGAATTATTTATTAGGAAGATTAAATAAAACCTACCCAGCACCGCCACGCCCAGCTAATGATTCCAGGCCCCCTTTAGCAATTGATTAGGAAAGAAGGCCCCCTTACGTTTTCAATTGCGGGCCCGCGTTAAATTTTAGAGTCGCCTAGACTGCCGAAATAGCCAATACATATTTCAGTTGAACCGGGGGCGCAACTTTTACCATCTAATAGTAAAAAAGCTTACTCCAATTTTTTCAAATTGTTACGATTGAAGGCGTCGTCAGGTTGTTAGGATTTTTCGAAAATCGTTAACAGCTTCGCGGAGAATTTTTTGGTAATTAAATACATTATCTAAGTTAATTTAAGAGCCAGGGAGCAATCAGCTGTTTTATTATAGGCAGCAAATCCCATTGGTTGGTGAAAGGTCCAATAAATAACCCTCATTATTCGCCCGAGGGGAATAAATGTCGGCAGGAAAAAGGGGGAGACCGCCCTATAGAAACGACATAAACAAATAGGATACCCCCAGTCAATTGTGATCTGAACATGGACGATGTAAACGCCGAAGCCGGAAAAGGAGGGAGTAAAAAACATGTAATGGAACAGATGGCATCTCTTAGAGAAGAAGAATACTTTAAATCAGTATTAAGTAGTAAGCATTACTAAGTAATGCTTATAATAATCTAAGCAATATCGCGAAGAAAGTGAACGCAGTTATGTGAATATTTGGTACTAGAATTGGTGATGGTTTAATCCCATTACTGTAGGCGACAATTTAACGGTTCGGTCGATTCATCGATCTGTTTCGCATAAAATATTCATTTCATCAACCGGAGTGGGCGGGAATCGGGTTCATTTACCACATTTGGTGGTGGAATTTGAAATTAAAATGGGCCAAATAACCACACATGAGAACTAATTATTCATTTCTTACGTGAGTAGTTTAAGTAAGGCATGTTTTTAAAAAGTAAAATACACATACATCTTTAATACCTAACAAGTACCTAACGAGTAATTTTAGTATGTAAAATACAAAAAAATAAATAAAACAGTTAAAATGAGCGAAATTAGATTATTATTTATTCCTGAGTATCTTTGTTTAGTCACTATTTATTCGTTCCAATTGTAAAGATAGTGACCATATGCAGCAATTAATGGTGATAATTTTGTTCTGGATGATTTTCAGACGCGTACAGTGGAAAATTTACATTTTCAGAATTATAAATAGAAGAATACGGGCAGGACATTTCGAGGAAATTTATATATTTACTGTGCAGGAAAGGAGTCACAGGGAGCGAGAAGTTATGCAGGCGAGCGGAGCCAAGTCGCCGCAAATATTTAGCGCAATCTTAAAGAGATGCCAAGGTTTCATCGGACCATCCAGAATTGGTTGATTTACACTCTTGAGGCTCCCATAATCACTGTCCAGATCTATTCCGAATCCCATGCCACTTTCCCCTGTCAATTTATAGGGCTCAGTGAATTTCTGTTAAATTCGACCTGAAATGTGGGCTATCGTGGGTCGGCATTTCATTTTCCTAAGTGCTATCCATCGTGTGACGCAGTAATAAGGATCCAGTATTTTAGTTCTTGGGTAAAGGCTACAACCACTTTTGAACTACCTTAACATTAAGTAAGAAACCGGAAGGGTATAGCTTGAAATAGAATAAGCGACTGGCGTCTTATTTATCATGGGAATTAATGAAGAAATTTGTGTCATCGAAGATTTAGTATACTTCTTGGGACTTATATATATATATATATATATATATATATATATATATATATATATATATATACATTAATATATTATCCCTTTTTATTAAATGGTTGTTCCTGGACGAAAAAAACGGAAAAATCAAGTTTTCCGATTAATATAGGGAGGAAACTAAGGTGGGATAAGGGTAGCAAGTTTTTTAATAAAAGTCGAATATAAATTAGGCCACTCCAAATATATTATCCTCCTTTTATTAATATTTCAATTCTCAGGTAAGAATATTTCAACATCGCAATCACATTGCTATTTTTAGGCGCAATCATAGTTTCCCCGTTATACGCATATTCTTTTTTCGTATTTAGTTATCGGTAAAATAATTTACATTAAATTTTATAACAAAACAAATAATATTTTTCAAACGCCTCAATATTGTTTAGTGCAGTTGACAAATAATAAAATAACTACAAGTGTAGCAACATATTACTAAACCTGTATGAGAATAGTTCAACAGAATTCATCTGCAAATTATTTTCCTCAGAAATTTTCTAAATAGATCATGTAATGTAACTGTAAAATAAAAATTGTTCTTGTTTCTGAATTATGCACAGGTTTCACTATCTTGTCTAATGAACATTTACAATAACTGATGTTTAATAAATTCCTTGGACAATCTTATGTAGTTCGATAGTTATGAAACTCTCGTTAGTAGGACTCATTTTCCCGGTAAATAGTGACATATTATTACGTAGGATAGGTAGTAGGTGTACAATTAAGATGGAATTACAAGCCCAGGCGTTGGTGGTCGACTGATATTAGCCGTATCGTTGCCGCTCAGGCGAAGTCGGCCAGACACCCATTTAGCGCCTAATGTGATTAGGTATCATAAGAAGGGAGCTTAAAAACTTTTCAATAATTCTTACTCCAACCACTAAGGACCATTATTTTGAACTTTATCGCTCAAATGAAGCTATGAAATATGAGTAACTCATTCTCGTTATGAATGAGGTCGCTCCAACATTTTTGGAAAATTTAAAAATGCCGGTCCCGTAGCATTTCACGCTAGCGAAATTTAATACCAACAATGACGAAGAAACATAAAACACATAAATACATATTCAAGGCGTTCTTTGCTTACCTAAAGAAAACCTTAATTAAATACATTCCAAAGCGATATATAGGATCGGAAGGTTCGTCTATTTCGGAAAAGGCAAAGTCTAATTAGTCATCAAGGTATCAGCTGATCCGACATCTTAAACAGGTCTTAAACATTAAACATTCCTGCGGAAACATATTAGAGCCGCGGCATCGTGTATCGAAGACACGTGTACAATACAAGGTCTGATAGCGGTCATGAATCAAAGGGAATTCGTGGCCGGGTCGAGGATGGGGCGATATCGGCCACAAAAACGTTCGACGGTTGTTACGCCAAGGTGCCAATTTTTCATGACCGCAACGACAGCCGACCCCTTCAATAAATTCCCCTCCTCCCAACCCCTAATATTTGTCTCCCACGATTTGCGCTTTTTGCACGCCCAGTGGAGGAAAGGTGGAAAAAGAAGGTGGAATAAGGTAAAACGGTAATAAATAACCCTAAGCCCAAATGAAAAGTGACTTCATTGAATTCAGAGTGCCAGAAGAGCCATACATTTTTTCCAAAAGAGTAAATGTTTGAAATGAAACGGTTACAAATTTAGTTTTCCAACTCGTATAGTACATATAAATTTTGTTTGTTGTTAAATGCACATAAAACAGACAGTTTGTATTTTAATAAAACTCACTCAACCCCTTGTTAAACAAGGGGAAGTTTGTTAACGCCGGATGACTCTAACCCCTAACTAATCTGAACCCAATGGCTGCTTTTATTGAGAGTGGTACCACATACTGAACATTATTCACACCCCTTGTGTAATGGGGCCATTAATTCCCCATATTTAACAAAATCAGTTTAATAACTCATATTTAAAACACAAAAACTAATGAATTCACAATTTCTTTTTATATCTGCAGTTTTTACTCAGTTCCTTAACATACGGTTTTTCCTCTGAATGGAAATTTGGAGTATGAAATAAGTTATTTCATATCGGACTCACCCCAATCAACAGATGATTGCCATATAGAGCTCACAAATATAAATGAATATTTTTCCAGCTTTCAGAATATTACACAAGGGATGAAATGTCGGTGTTTAAATCTATATTTTTCAAATCGAGCAACCGTGCACGAAGAGCGATTGAGAGATAAAAAACATTAATTAATGGAATTTCACATTTAGGTCTGCATTTTTAAATAGAAGCCTGTGATTTATGTATGCGAAGGTAAGCGTATAATAAAACCGAGGTTGAATAAAACCCATAGAAGACGATTTTGAATAATGAAGACGTTCATTAGGAAAACGGCATCTTATTAATTAATCTATAAGTGATTTATGATATTCCGCGTTAAACCGCTTAGGAGAGTGCGAAGGACGAAAGAGACCTAATTTTCACTAGGCCGTTATCATCGCTGTCTACTTGACTGGGCAAAATTTAATGCTCAGTTCACATTGAAACCCCAATGTAGGCTTTCAATTTTCGATGTCCATTAAGTGACAAATCGAATATTTCAAGGGTGCTAAAGGCCCGGTATATATATAAATAATGTGTAATTTTTTATTAGGAAAAATATTGTTAAAGTTCGAAAGAAGGGAATTGCAGCTTCAGATCAATCATTTTATAGATGACGTGGTAGCCACGTATGCAATTAAGAAGATTAGCATATTTTTAATTATCCTAAGTTTGTATTATTAATGTAATAATAATAAAACTTTTATGAAAAATAAAATGGTTTATTATTATTTCCCTTATTCACAACCTAGTAACCGGTTCTCGTTCAACCATTCTGCAACTGATATTATTACTCCCTCCCAGCAATATTCCTTACATTTTAAAAGAGGCGAGCAGCTGCACCTACCCACCTAAAAATGGAGAAAATGGTTAAGAAGGACTCCAATATGAAACCATAGTTTTATCCTGAATATTTTATTTTACTAACTTGACCTTTTCTAATTCATTGCTTCAACAACAGTTATACCATTAAATGTCATGGGGAGGTGTGTAAATGTAGGCCCAGTTAAATCCAGTTTATTGTTTTTGTGTTTAATTAAAGAACCATAGATTTCGTGTGTTTCTGTCTCCTTTCACTGGTTTGGTCTTTTGATAGACCGATTTCGGCTCCTCTCCATCTTCAGTAGCAGTGTTAGTTACTTTGGCACTTCGGATGTTTTTTGGGCATACTCACTGCACTGTCACTATCACTTGTACTGTGGTGGTTTTCAGTTTGTCGTGTGTATATGCATGTGTCTTGTTATTGTGTGTTTGGGGGATGTTGTTTGTCTTATTTGGGTTGGGAGGGATTTTGTTATTAGGCTTAATTATTTGTCGGATTATCGGTAAAATATATATTTTATCACACCACTGGTCAAAACTATTAGGACCTGAATAGTACATTTCCGCACCACCCTCAGGGGGCGCTAATTTATCCACCCAACTTTAGTTAAGTACATTTCCGCAGCACTCTCAGGGGGGTGCAAGTGTACCCAACGAACTTTAGTTAAGTATATTTCCGCACCACCCTCAGGGGGCGCTAGTTTATCGGAGCAAGTGCACCCAACGAACTTTAGTTAAGTACATTTCCGCACCACCCTCAGGGGGCGCTAGTTTATCGGTGCAAGTGGATGTAACGAACTTTAGTTAAGTACATTTCCGCATCACTCTCAGGGGGGCGCTAGTTTATCGGTGCAATTGCACACAAGGACCTTTAGTTAAGTACATTTCCGCACCACCCTCAGGGGCGCTAGTTTAACGGTGCAAGTGTACCCAACGAACTTTAGTTAAGTACATTTCCGCACCACCCTCAGGGGGCGCTAGTTTATCGGTGCAAGTGGATGTAACGAACTTTAGTTAAGTACATTTCCGCATCACTCTCAGGGGGGCGCTAGTTTATCGGTGCAATTGCACACAAGGACCTTTAGTTAAGTACATTTCCGCACCACCCTCAGGGGGCGCTAGTTTATCGGTGCAAGTGCACCCAACGAACTTTAGTTCAGGACATTGCCACACTCAGGGAGGACGCTAGTTAATCTATATCTAATAATTTTTATTTAATGAGAAAGCAAAACTTTCATGGCCAAATAAAAAATATCTCCCATCGTTTATAATAAATCAAAACCAACTAATTGCGAAAACAAACTGCGATTTACGAAAATAATACGGCATTACACAAGGCCGCACCGTTTCGTGTGAGCTAACTGATTCTATATTAAACTCGCGTTCATTTATCTGGACTTTAATGGGCGCCGGATCGTGTGAATATACCTTCTCTTAGTATGTAACAGTTGTTTTTTTCTTTAGTGATTTTTTTGTTTTGAATTGTAAAATAAAATTATGATGAAGGGGGAGGTGGGCGCGATAGAGAATGAAACACGACCAGCTATCCCATCTAAAATATACTCTGTTAGGGTAGGAAAAAACTGGACATAGACTTTTAAACTTCGGTTGCTGGTAGTGTAATTTCTTTAAGCGTCACGCTACGGCAACCTGTTACGAAAATCTGTATACGCAAATAAAGGTACATCAATGAATGGCGTGTAAAATTTTAAAATATGGTTATCATCTGAAAAATTATAAAAAAATATGAATTTGAAATATTTCTGCCCTGTCTAATTTTTTGAATTTTACCAGTTGCTATGAGAACAGTAATTTTATTTCATCGTTAAATGTCTACATATATTAAGAATATCCCAGAATACGCGTTCCTGTACATCTAACATTTATGAAGGTTATTAATGAAAAGTTATTAGTTATTAGGTCATTAATGAACATTAAATGTTTTAAAATATTCTAATTTTAAAACATTTAATTAGAACAGTTATTAAATATAATTGTTACTTTTGACTTTGAGAGGATCAGTATAGTTTAATAATGAAAAGGAAGGAGCCCCTGTAAATTATTGGGAAACCGTGTTGAAGCAATACAGAGGGCTTGAAAAATAGAATCCGGGCCGTGGCCGTGGAGGGTCTCTTATAAATAATAAACTCTATCAGTGGCTCTCAGGCTCCAGCGACTCGATTTTATTCCATCATTTAAACAGGCGCTAAGCCGTCACGTACTCCGGGTTCCGACCAAATATTTAATTTACCGCTCCTACTTCCAAGAAGAGGAACACTTTTGATTTCCCCCTTTCTTCGTCAAAAATGAAAGAAGTGAAAAATCAGAATGGCGCAAAAATAGAATCTGACTCTTTGGTTGCAAAAGGACATCAATTGAAATAAATAACGTATTAATTTCTTGAATCCTAGTCCGTAACTTTAAAATCAATAAATACATATTTATGAACCTATCAACAATTTTTTCGTTCAATAGTTTTTGTAACACGTTGTAAATGTCAAATGCAATCAATTCAAAAACTCAGCGACTGCCAAGGTTTCATTTGTACTACGGCTAGTACGAAATCGTACGGAAAGTCCGGTAGCGTTGGGTGGGAATAATCTTGTCGCGTGCTTTATTTAGCCATTAATTCGTGGCGAGAATCTATTTCCGGATAGGTGGAGCGAGCGCAGAGTCGGTGGAGGGAATACTTTAAAGGGCGAGGAGAGACTGTAGACTGAAAAGTGGGCAGCCTGTGGTCGGACATACATATTGCATGGCAACGCACGTGGACGACAGCCCTTTCGCTCTCCTAAATTCAGGCCCCCAGTCCACTTATTTATTATAAGTTGGTGATTCAAACTGATATAATCAACTTTGATTGACATTAAAATATTGAGAACTCAAATTACATATTATGTTCTTCTCATGTGCAAACTACAATTCCGAAAACGGTGTCCTATGTTTCAATATTAACGAATGACATCAGTTTCTTATTTCAAGAGTCCGATAGTTACGTTAACAATTATTCTGTCCCACAAAATGTAAATTTCAATAATTCATTGGCATTATGCAAAATGAAATCAGTTGTATCTATTATACAAGAATACTGCACTCATATACACACAAAAACGTTCGGTTCAGATATTGATCAACAAATATATAAAATGTAGTATATCCTATTGTAAGGTGATATTTCCAGGCACACTCTTTGGATGTAATGATGAATTTAAAATTCAATTATTATTAATTTTATTAATTAATTATTACATTTCATTAATTAGTAGTTCACTCGACAATTCATTAAATATCGTCACTTGCCTTGTGTCGGGCAATACATAAATTCTTATTGGGATAATCTATTTTTCAGAACGAATTCGGGGCTGCTAAAACGCAATTACCAAGAGGAAGTGACGGTATGCATGACTAAGATAAAGAGCAAGAGCGCCGTTCTCATTTTCCCTTCTGGATTATCATTAGGCATTTAAGGAAATTAGACTGGCACAATCTCTGAGGGCGTACGGACAGAAATAAAAATCCGATAATAATTTGATAAATTAGGTACTGAATAATACGATTCTCAACCGCCCAATCTGTAGAGGGAAGGATTTTGCAGGACACCAATCTAACCACCTCAATTTAACGATACAAATTTTTTGCAGAAAATACTCAGCCCTTATATAAAGTCGGCCGAAAGTAACCGGAGGGGAACTATGAAACTCAGAACGAGTTTGAATGGGGCCTTTATGAAGTTTGAACGATTTACGATTTTTCAACAATATACCCGAGCGGTTATTGGATCCATATTGGAGGTTTTGAATAATGGAATATAGCAGGTATCTTAACAAAAATACCTGGGTAATTTCTTCAAGTTGTGTTTTAGCAGCAACTTGTAACTACAGTGTTTATTAAGCATGTTGTCAGTAAGCACTTAAAAATGAGGACTGAATTTATTTCCAGTACAATCAAATTATTCCAATAATATCAAAAAGAAGCGTGTTACTTATGCGATTTTCTTTAATGCGTATAAAAATATTATGGAGGTAGTTTGAATGACGTTATAAACGACTTTATAGCCCCATAAATGCAAAGGGGTACTAGCGTTTCACTTTATGATTCAACTGAAGAAATTAACGCATCGTACATTTAGTCCTCGCTGCAACTAACCTAAATATAATGACCTACTTAACACCAGTGGGTTATGTATTAAAGGACGTTTTATATAATCGTACAAAAACACGTAAAAGAAATTTTAAAAAATCGTTTAATTTCCAATCCTGGCGCGTCATCAATTAATTCAGTGTAATGTTTACTCACGCACATCCAAGGATTACTTGGAAGTGACTAAGAATGGAAATATATCCGATATTGTTTCTACCAAATCAAATAACGAGATCTTTCTATAACGCCTGGCTTTTCTGATAAATTCTCAACCAATATTTAGTTTGCTCGGGGCGTTAAATTCCCAGATACAGTTTCCAATCTGCGGGTCGTAAATATCGCTTCGTTTTCCGTCGCCTTTATTGACAGGAAGAGGGGTGATTTCCTTGAGAGCCGGAGGGGGGCTGCTGTTTAAACCGCGTGCCCGTAAAATCGGCCATTATTGGTGGTCCGGTCACCCCCGTTCCAGTTTTACGGTCTCGAAATTGAATCCACCGCCCTCGGCCGAGGCGCACACCAAATTTATGATTGGCCCGAACATGCCGTTTTTTTAATTTTCAGCACACGATAATAAAAAGATCTAAACCGGCGCTAACATACGGTTTTCATTTTTGTATACGGCTATCGGTTTTCCGCATTAAGGTATTAAATACTACGACGAAAGTTATTTTTATCGTCACCATCTGTTGTAAGTCGCGTGAACTAAAATGCGGGACTGGTTTTAAATAAACACACGGGTTTCACAATAAATGCAACCTTAAAACATTGAGTTAAAACATGACAATTCACGTGAATATGTATCATACATACAAGATACAGAGTTTAGGTACTTTTGAGCTTATTATTGCGAATCCATGTTTTTCTGGATTAAATTATAAATTTTAATGTATAAAAATTAACTGCTGATCCGTTCTATTAATCTCAGAGACCTTTAAAGTTCGGACAAGAATTATTACTAACTTCCGGTAAGGTTGCGTTACACATCAAGGTCCGAGTGAAATATTACGTGATCTTACCGAAAGTTAGATGGTAGTAATTCGAATTCCAGTCGCAAGAACATTCGCTTGTTCATTCGAACAAAACTGTTTATCGCCACAGGCACGAATTGTGAATAGGGCAGCATGGAACAGCAGTCGGTTAGTGGGATTTTAAAACACTAAATTTAATCTGACGGCAACAGAAAAACTACTACAGATAGTGTTGCCCTTTCCAGATAACATATATATTAGTCATAACTAAGTACGTTTATAATAAACATGAAGTATTATAAACACCCCAACCCAGGCTACAACCCAATGTAAAGGGCTGGAACCAGTTGTTGATAGATAACTAAATTGAGTTCCTTGTACATTCCGATTCTTCTTAATAGTATTTGGTCTTATTGTTTTAGTTCTCACGAATGCTTTATCTCTTCTCGATACCATCAAATATTTGCCTAGGGCTGACTTTATCATATGACAGGAATCTGACGTTTTACAGGAATTTCACCACGGGTATTGAGAACGGCGGCTAAAATTCACAATACACAAATTATAATAAAAAATAAGAAAAAATTACTTAATACAAGAAAAAACAGAACCGCATGAGGAAAAGCGGTAGGCTAATAAGAAATGGCCCAGACGTTTAGGGAGTTTAGCGCATGCAAGGCCATAACTAAGGCGTGGTTTAATGGTTTGACTGTGGCCATTATCACTGGGAAAGATCTCTTATCCTGAGCAGTCATACGAGCAATCGGATAGAATATATCTACGGGTTTGAAGCTAACTTTCTCAAGCCCTCCCTTTCCCACCTAGTCCCATAATAATCCCTGGAAATTTCCGAGCCCCGCCGGCATATTAGATCCCGATCCGTCTTCCCATCAAGCCAGAAACGCTTCGCATACCTCATTTGCCTTCCGACACCTTCGAATCCCCAGCGGAATTTGATCCCACCGCTCACTTATAAATATCAATAGACCAATAGCGAAACAATTTGAATTTTTTTCGACATCTTGACCACAAGACAATTCAAACTGAGACATATAATTTTAACAATGTAGAAACAGTATAAGAATAAGAAGTATAATGAAATTCAACATATCTTACTTACATACAAAACGCAAGTATTTTAAGAAACCCGGTATATTCTTATACAAATGTATATTTTATTTACTGTGGGAGACTCATACTGTACCTAGTGGGGGGTATAATATACCTAATATAGATTACTATAATTTACTATTAAATACAAAACAATGGATGCTTAAGATTGTACCGTTACAAGAAATGATTCCTGTTGTGCAGCCAAGATTTTTGTTATGGTTCACTTACTTGTTGTCAACACTAGAAAATAAAGGTAACGGTAAAAAAGAGTGTACAGAGTGTACCACAGATATATCGTGTAAGATATATATAAGGTTTGTTCAACTAAGCAAAAAAACAAGACCGGGGAAGGATTGCGTGCTAAAATGTTTTTTTCCGAAGTACTGTTTCCTTAAAGTGAGTCGTTTCATATGCAAGTCTAGGCCAGATTGTTGAGGTTTCCATACCGAAATAAGCTTGGCGTGCATACGCGGGAGAATAAGTTAGCGGGAAACTACGTGTCACTGCCGGGGGAGTTATTTCCACGATGTATACGCCCCTATTATTCTTTACCCTGAGACGAAAAATAATAATAAAAAAACGAAAAAAACAACGCTTGCACGTGGGGACTGTCATTCAGATTTATAGTCGCAACCGTTCGGCATATTTGCGGTAAAAAATCAAGGATTTTAATAGGAGAATTTTAATATCCTACTGAAATAGCCGACCCGATATGAGTCAGTTTTTCTTTCAGTTTTTTGATGCTTGAATATGAATTAAATGATACACCCGAATGATAATTTTTGGTGAAGATTTTGAAGTTGCTGAGACTTAGTATTGCATTTTTTCCATTTGAGAGTATCAAAACATAATAAATAAATGAGATTCACCGATAACACTGAATATCAACTCATCGTATTATACTTGAATGACCTTAGTCACATCATCATCCGAATCATTTCCTGATACTACCTAGTTTCTAGTTTAACATAGGGTACTCGAATAATTGAATCCATAAGTATGATTTATTGTGGTCGAGAAATAGATAACTTAAATTTTCCCGACTCCCACTCACGAGTCCCCGCCGCTTGCCATTTCCCCCAAATTAAATCTCGTTTGCATGAAAAGCGAGAAATAGTTTAAAAAGATTAATTCGGCGCAGAAAGGAAACTTCTGTCCTTAACTAGATAAGTCCCCGGAAGAAATATGCGTCAATTAATTCCTCCGGAAATAACTCGACCGCGGAAGAATTTAAACTTCCTCAAAGTTTTCATATGGACGGAATTTAAGGCGTCGATAAAACTTGTTGCTCGACTCCAGAAATTCTGAGAGGACGGAATCTTCCCGATATTGCGTGGAAAACGTATAGGTTTTAATCAAAGGAGTGTCCGACTAAAAATGTTTTCAGACGAGATTGTTTAAAAAGAATCGGGTAAGTAATTATTGTATTTACTTAAGTTAGAAATGAGTACACAGGAACAATTATAATTAATAATGTCATTTTTTAGTTTTTCACATTTGTGGTAATTCCATTTCAATATAATAAAGTCGAAAGTGTCTTTAGAGACCAATAAACACGTTATTATGCAGTGTTGAATGTACTCAATTTATTCGATAAAACATGTTTTCAGAATGCTCCATTGTAAAAGCTGTTCATCACGTTTTCTTTTTTTAACAAATCGCTTAATTAAAGGAACCTTCCGTTATGCAAGCTTTAGTCGTTTGGCCTGTCGCTCAGTCAATATTACCATAAAGAGCGGGCTTAATTGCTAATTTGCATCTAAGTGTTTGAGTTTGAGAGTATACTCGTCGTACATTTAGATGGTCAAGTCACCGTCATTCTATAAAATTTTAAATCGACGATATTGTACAATCATCAAACAATTATGTGTGATGAAATACGGAATTAATAATAGGTTATTTGAAAAATAAAATGGATTACTTCTTAATTAAAAATTCCACTTGTGCCTCTCCGCAGAGGTAAAGGACTCGAAGGACACCGGTGCTGCAAGGAATCATTAATAAAACTCTTTCATCCAATAAAATTCCACTTTTCGATCGAGACTATACATAAGATATTTAATCAAATAAAGATACCACTGCTTAATTGTACTCCGTAGATTAAATAAGTCGTTTGCATACTACCTGTGGTCTGCGAGGGGGTCTACGAAATACCGTAGATTTCGTGTGTTTCTGTCTCCTCTCGCTATTATATATTAGCAAACTAAGTAGAAAATTTAAATGCCTAAAGATTTATATCGAATTAATTTCTCGAATTTGAATATATAAATTGGATATAAAAACGACGGTTGGAAAGAGGGGAGACTAAATCGGAATAATTTAAAATGGTGACTGGTGCGTTAATGTAATGACCGCATGCGGTTGTATTGATGTTTCCGATGGTTATATGGACATACAGGTTTATTTCCGTTACCGCTTCCAGGAATTTAATTAGAATATAATTAGTCTTATCCACGACAATTTATACGGTATTACGACAATTCTATGTTGGACAGGTACGCGTCTAGTGAAATTAATATTTGTGTACCCCGTCCTTGTACTGCGGGTTCCTGTAACCTGGTGGGATTCATGAGATTCGCTATTACATCTGACAATTTATTTTTAGCAACGTAACGTAGCTTATTCGTGGCGTATCGAATATGGAAAATAACCATAAAATTGTATGAATGAAACAAGAAAAGTTTGGAATTTTTCGAATTCAGCCACTTATTTCCAATAATGATATAAGAGATAATCAAACGAAAAACGACAAAGGGTAGATCAACAACATTTCCTCTTAAAAATAATAGGGACTAGGGGTAAAGTAAATAGAGCTTGCTAAAATCACCATTAAGTAGAAGTAGATTCTTCCGCCGCCTCCGTACTACATGTTGCCATGTCCTAAATAAAGAGGGAAAAACCTCCACCGGAATTCCCATTGTTGAAGAATAATACGTTCCACTGTTGGATTCTGTCAACAAGACTAAGTAATACGAAACTCGGACTAAAATAGGGCTTTTGCTTTGTCTAAGGGCTTTCGCGCTAAGTTGGAGCCGAGCTGAGACGGAGGTTTTTGTCATGAAAGAGTGACCGCCTCAAGTGTGCGCCCACTATTGAATTTTCAATGGGAAAGGGCGCAGGTTCCCACTCTGGGATTCAATGTACCCCTATTTCAATATACCGTCTGCTGCCCTCAATGAAAACATACACAGTTTTATTGTTATGCTTTCCCTTTAATTAATCGAACACGGGACGACGCGTTTATAAAGCGCGAACATTTACAACAAAAATATTTCAAATAATGTAAACAATATTCCCAACTACACCGTAAAACTGGTGATCACGGATTGTTGAGATATTTAACGAACCGAAAATATTAACTGTAACGTACATGTCGTAATAAAAATGATTTTTCATAATTTGCATAACATTAAAGAATTGGCTTTCGATAAAAGGTCGAGAATGATGGATAGTTTTTCTTATTGAACGAGGAATTCTATAACTCTGGCAAAATACCATCCCACTGGAGAAAGTGCAACAGTCATCTTTTTTCAAATGAATGTGGATCATTCCAACGGCAATTACTAATTCCCGCCCCTTTTAATGGAGCGTTTAGTGGGGCTTGCTGTATTGACACTTCTACGGGAGGGCCAAATGTTATTTATAGAGGGTGGCCAGGACTAGATGAGCGATAAGTTGTTGAAGGGTCGGGGGGCTGGGTCGACTGCAACAAGTGGCCCCCTCCTTCACGACCCGTACAACTACTCGGCACCAAATTGCTCTTCTGCCCCGTTTTTCTGAGCCTCCTCGAGGGGCCGAACATGGACTCTCCCGCAAGCGCTTGGGGCAGAGACAATACTGAAGAAGAAAACGCGCCCTGAGCTTGAAGTTTTTGCGCCGTCCGGGGTACGGGTTCCACACCGGCCCGTGGCGGTTCATTCGTTACTCGGATTTGTCTTCGGGAACTCGTGAAAGATATTAGAGAAGTAGATGTGATAATTCACAGCAAACCTTTTGTCCCTCATTAAAAATGAAAGCCTCTAATTGTCTACAATTATTATGCGGTCCTTGTTTATAGTAAATACACTATGCACTATAAGAGAACTAAAACGGATGGGGGATATTAAATTGCTAATGGTTCTTCATAGAAACATAGTAGAAGAATAGTTCTTCATTTCTCTGTACGGCTATCGTTGATAGGATAATGTAAAACTGTATATGGTAGAATGCACTGTAGCCAATAAATAATTAAATAAAATATACGATTAACACATATTTGAAGTTTGAGTGACGCGGTAATATCGAATCTATTGTAGTTCATACAGCCCACCCTGCCAGTAATGGCAATCTGGGTAATGGGGGAATAGGGAACAGTTGCAAGAGTCGAGGGAGGAGGGATGAAACATGAAAATAAGTAGTGAAAGCGGCAGAGGCCGAAGCGGGTACGGGAGAACCCCCGTGCTACCATCGATCCAAACTCACCACCCTTCTCCACTCCACACATCCCACACCGACAAATTGATTCTCACAATGGACGGATGCTTTTATTTTTTTAAATGGTCCTAATCAATTTATCGCCAGTAATTAAATTCTTGAAAAGTGGTCCCACCATCGGTCCCATAATTGGGTTTACCTGCCTTATGTATACCTGTTTTCTAAATTTTCATCAAGGCTAGGTACCAAATACGCTCAGAAATTAACTAAACACGTGTTACTTAAAATCACTGTATTATATATAAGTAATTATGTTGGCTTTCTAAGTAGCATCCTGTCAGTACTATCATTATACAGTTCGTGCAATTTAAATATGTATGGAACAGTAATGATCACTGAGTTTTGGCAAACAGAAATAAAACACTAGGCGAAATTTACATCTCTGCTATTTACCATCAGTTGATCCTGCATAAAATTACATTTATTTTTCGGCTGAGAATTTGTTCAGATATTAGATAAAGAATTCAAATATATATATATATATATATATATATATATATATATACTATTAATCGTTGGTAAGGAAACAACTTATGTGACACTGCAAAGGATACCGCAGGGGAGCGCTCAGGAACGCGAGGGCGATTAGACTCCATTTACCCTGCATAAAATACGTAAACTGCCCCCTAAGCTCTGGGCAGCATAAAGGGGAGGTTAAAGTGTGCCCGGGATCTACTCATTAGCGCCAATTTATAAATGTAAAATATCCCAATATCGGAAATGAAATATTGGGGGCACCCATCCGGTATCCTGAACCCTGATTTAAACCGATGCCCCCGAATTGTTTCCACGCGGAAAATTGACGCTTAGAGAAGATTAATATTACTCGCCAGCGTTCGTTTCAACGGCCGTTTACCGACTGGAAGGAATTCGTTGTTTGGGGGAATTTTTGCCTCATTGATTTCCCGCGAATTCTCGAAATCGCTTCGCGTGACCAACTGTCGTCGTCACCGCATTTCAACGTTTGCATGGAACGTTACCATTCGCACGCTTTACTTCATTGAAACTCGATATTTCGTTACAGAATATAAGACCGGAATAAATAGCTGTCTTAAAACATCTGTCAAACACATCCAGGCGGTTATACGTGGTTAACGAAGGCTGTGGGAAAGTTGTGTCGACTGTGTAAGTATTTAAAATGTATCGGTGAACGGTGCCTTGATCCAATGACTGGAAATCGGTCGTATTAACGGTTTTTATTCATTGTCTTCACATGAGAGCAATAAATGGGAGTGGCTAAGTAGGGGTCAATATCAGTCTCAAGGATATTCGATTAAGCCGTCAACTCCTGCCCCCGAAGAATAACAGCAGAAATAATTCAGAGCATCGGTCGATACCCGAAAATTAAGCGTCGGATAAAACATTTTATTACAGGGTGAAAAACCTATTAACACAACGTTTAAATAGACAAATTTCCTTTCAATACATGTAATGAAAAAGTATTGCACAAAACGGATTTAATGAATTTCCGAGTGATGTATCCAGCAATATCTTGCCTAAAGCGGCAATATCTGTTCCATTAACGTTTCGTTGGTTGCGCTAAACTCCCCTTCAAAAGGTTTCTAAGACAAACATTAATCGGGTACTTTACAAACGGCCAAGATGACTTTGCTTCGAATTAACTACAACCGCCTGTAATCAATCATATGAAAATGGGGCTGCTTAACCAATTCCTTTCGGTGTGCGACTAGAAACCGCGGTTATTTGATGAGAAAATTCAAGGTTTTTACAAGAATTTTTTATGCCCTGTACACTTAAATGTAGCATTTAACTTTTAACTGATGTTTAGATAGGTGCATATTTCAGTGTGTTGCCTACATTTAAATTTACGAATTTCTATCAATTATCACACGTTTCATTAATTTACCATACTATTATATGATCATAAGACACAATTAGGTTTTTCGCAATATTTTGTCATTTATATAATAGGAACTTCCGCTAGAAGGTAGTAACTAACGGAGTATTACTGAGGATGGGACGACATCAAAATCTTTCTGATAAATTCGTACGAATCTTCAAAACTAAATCTTGAACTAAGTAGACTACAACTTAACTATCCGACGACGTTTCGTTGGGTTCTACGTGATGGTTAAACCTGTAAAAACTTTGCTCGTTATACATTTCTGATTGAGATGTCTGAGACATACTATCGTTGAACGCTCACCCTCAAGAGCGTTCTAATTAGGCTTACGGCTTAATTACAATTGGTAGATTCTAATTTGAAATTAAAGCTCAGCAAGCTGAACAACTTTTAGTCAAGCGACTAATTGGGGCCCGGTCGTTAGTGGAAGGGCGTCAATAAATCGGGGAAGCGGAAGCGGCGGCTATAGTAGGTTTAGAGGGCCGACACGTGTTCTTATCTCTGCGGGCTGACTCGCTATCCTATCCCTATCCCTCATTTCCGTTCTCGGCCGTTTTAACGAACCAATTTTGACGAACCGTTCCCCTATTTTCCGCCTGTCAGTTAACCAAAAGCGAGACCCAGACATCCGCACCGCCAGCTTTGCACCACCTCAGCTGACATCAAATAATCACCGCTCCCTTCTAGATTAGCGGAAGCATCTCGCGTAGGTTTAAAGCCCAAAGTAGTAAAGTTTCAGTTATCTATATAAATGGTGGACGTGATCATTTTAAAAATTGAATCGATGCACTGTTCTCGTTTAAGCATTGGTTTCGCCTAATATTCTATTAAAATTGCCTGCCTATAATTAGGTCACCTTCCTACCTATTTGTATGTAAGGAAATGTTTACGAAACTATAATTTGTTCCTCGGACGAAATTATCGTCGTGATTATATTATATCATTTTCAACCATTATTATGCACTCAAATATGTTAATTTCATGAGCACAATTGATTGCCGCATTAATTTGTCCTTAGTTTAGATTTTTATACAACGTCTTAACGGCCCCAGAAATCTTATAGCAATTTGGTAATATCGCTGGATCATGCCAAACGAAGCTGGTAAAAACTGCCATAATCTACCTAATAATCATTTGGGAGTACAAAATCTCGGTTGGCCGGATTTAGTTCAAGCCATAACCGATTGTAATCTAATCACGCCAGGTTATTTTGTAGCACAACGTGAACGGAGAATTTGCACCAGTCAATAATTAATAAACTGAAACCAGACTCCAGTTAAGGAACTTTGGAGGAAAAGAAAACCTCCAAACCGGCGTTCAGATATGGCGACTACTCTGTATGTTATCTGAGAATTTCAAGAATATAGCCGGGAGATGAAATGTGCTCCTCTGTGCAATCAGTACAGACATGGAGGACGGATTGATTCATCAATCAACGTCATACATTATTCTACCCAATGGCAACTTCATTCGTCTTCGAGATTTCAAGCGGCATTCATTAATTCCGCGTGCGTTCCACCCCAGTTTACCATAGCTTATTCGCACTCAGCACTTTTAATGTTGGCATTCATCGCTTCGGTCACAAAACTCGTATCACATATCAAATTAATTGCAAATGGCTGTTATCCCTCGATTTAAAAAAAAATATTCAAGGCATATTATTTATTTGCAGGAAAATTAAAACTTTGTATTATTTATGCGGTGGCATAATCTAGAAAATAATTAAAACGACTGATAATCTAATTTGTTTACATGATTACGTAAAATACGCTGTTGAAGTAACCAAATAATTAAAAATACTAGTATGAAAAGAATACTGTGGATCATAACATATTGATTATATACATATCCTAGTGACCAACAGCATACTACGTGAATTATGATCGATTTAAAATTAGGGATTTCACCCAGCGAGAAACTATCGAAGTCATTTAAGAAAAAGGGACAAAGGCGTATTCTGGATGTTGAGTGGGAATCATATATATATATATATATATATATATATATATATATATATATATGATTGCACCATTGAATTTGAGATAAGTTGAATGCTAACCAGCAAAAATGTATTATAAGATTGAATGTGCATTTCTTACCCTTAGGTATCGACCCGCTTCCTACGTTACACTCTAATAGATTGGGGTTTTAGCCCAGTGACTAATCTGGCCAATGTGCGAAATACAGAATGTAAACAAGAAAATCATAGATCAGGATGAACAGGATCTGTTTAGATATTAGCTTAATTGAATTACGAGTAATATTATTGCATTATTCTATGTTAATTTATATTATTGTTATGGTAAATGAAAAATTAATATTTTTATACCGATATATATCAACATGTATTGCCTATATTTAAAAACAAACTTGTAAAACTATTAAAACCAATAAAGAGGGGAATATTATGTGTACTGTATGCAGTAGGTTTATTGTTAAAATATACCGTAGATCAATCAATAAATCGTAGACTCGTCAAAAGGGGGAGGGGGGCACTAGTTTATCGGTGTAAGTGCGCACAACGTACTTTAGTTAAGTACATTTCCGCACCACCCTCAGGGGGGCGCTAGTTTATCGGTGCAAGTGCACCAAACGAACTTTAGTTAAGTACATTTCCGCACCACCCTCAGGGGGGCGCTAGTTTATCGGTGCAAGTGCACCAAACGAACTTTAGTTAAGTACATTTCCGCACCACCCTCAGGGGGGCGATATTTTATCGGTGCAAGTGCACCAAACGAACTTTAGTTAAGTACATTTCCGCACCACCCTCAGGGGGGCGCTAGTTTATCGGTGCAAGTGCACCAAACGAACTTTAGTTAAGTACATTTCCGCACCACCCTCAGGGGGCGCTAGTTTATCGGTGCAAGTGCACCAAACGAACTTTAGTTAAGTACATTTCCGCACCACCCTCAGGGGGCGCTAGTTTATCGGTGCAAGTGCACCAAACGAACTTTAGTTAAGTACATTTCCGCACCACCCTCAGGGGGCGCTAGTTTATCGGTGCAAGTGCACCAAACGAACTTTAGTTAAGTACATTTCCGCACCACCCTCAGGGGGCGCTAGTTTATCGGTGCAAGTGCACCAAACGAACTTTAGTTAAGTACATTTCCGCACCACCCTCAGGGGGCGCTAGTTTATCGGTGCAAGTGCACCAAACGAACTTTAGTTAAGTACATTTCCGCACCACCCTCAGGGGGCGCTAGTTTATCGGTGCAAGTGCACCAAACGAACTTTAGTTAAGTACATTTCCGCACCACCCTCAGGGGGGCGCTAGTTTATCGGTGCAAGTGCACCCAACGAACTTTAGTTAAGTACATTTCCGCACCACACTTAGGGGGGCGCTAGTTAATTAACTATATCTAATAATTTTTATTTAAAGAAGAACAAAACTTTCATAGTCAGTATACATTTAAATAAACGTTATGGAATAAAATGAATGGCCCTTATATTACTAAAAATAATAAGAATATTGGATAAGATTTTAACTGGCTATACTTTAATTTTTCTCCGGAATCCGTCGGCTATATTGCACTTATCGTTTAGATAAACTAACTTTTCGGGTAGTCTGGCCAACCGACCGTATTTCTTGTCCACAGTTTAATGTGATTTACGTGTTTCATTTCGGTCAGCCTCTAGTTATTCAAATGAGTTAGAAAAGGAACGAGGCTGGTGTGCGCCCGGACGTAAATAGAAAATCAATTTGTACTTCTCCTTATATGTGCGGATTATCAAGTTGTAAATAATTCGACGAATTCAGTTTCGGCGTATAATTGATTGAAAATTTATTAAATGTATAATTTAATCAAAGTATAATTAATTATTAAATGTGCAATCATATTTCTTCATTGATATCAAATCGTTTCATTCTTGATTTTCAGGTTGAAGGATTTTATTAGACGCGTTTGAAGTTAAGTGAAGAAATAAAGAAGTACTCACGTTATAAATTTACCTTTTTGAATCAGTACTCCAGTTCATTCAATGCAGAAACATTTCTTGAAATAACCGTATGTGTTTACTTCGAGTCACTATATTTGCTAATAAAACAAATACCTCATTCATGTTTCAGCGCGGTAAAGAGTGCTGTTATACATTTCAAATTTAATTGTCGTTTTACTATCTGAAAATGCATATTAATTTCAGGAACATATGAAATGTCGTTAAGTAATTATCCGATTGGCTTTTTTGAAAGAAGAGCTACACCGGTCGTGGGCATCACGTCTTCAGAAACGATGTTACAACCAGATTCGGTGAATACTTCAATGATAAAGGCGAGGAAGACGAAAAGAAAAAAAAATCAAGTGGAATGAAAAAAGGTCAATGGGCCCATTAAGCCGAACCCTTAACTTGTTGAACGGCAATCGATTAACTTCATAGTCATCCAGAGGCTTTAATAATCCATTGTTCCAGTCCCGGGTGGTTTTTTACACAAGGGTTTAAAGTAGAGGATCCGACCCATCGAGGACTAATAAATTTTCGTGACATATATTACTTTATTTTAGTATCATAGATACTGAAATCTAGTTAGATTTAATCAGAAATGATAGCGGTACCATAATTGAGTACAGAATTACAAACCTAAAATGCAGTAATATATTTCATAATTTAAAGTAGCACCTCTGCTAATATATATATATATATATATATATATATATATATATATATATATATATTGAATATATTAAGACAGTAAAAAAAATAGTTTTATGGATTATACAGAACCGCGCAGACAGGATGTTTTTATCAGTAAATAGATATCTTTAGCCTCACTATGTTAATATTAGACTATAACTGAAATACCACAGAATGAAAATGTCTCTGTTAAATAATTATAGGGGAGATCTTTTTTCCGGGCCAAGAGGTGTGGTATGGAGATTTGTGACGGCGGAGACGACATATCATTCGATTAGGTGGTCGGGCTGCCGGGGCAGGTCAGCGAGTGAGCGTCCCTAATGAGATCAGAGAACCTAGAGACCCTCGGTACCAATCCGAGCGGCTCTTCCGCCCCCCCCTTATTAAAACCGTACCGCCGGCCGCCCATAACCCGGTTACGGCCCTTTGCCACCCCCAATAATACACGAGCGGCGCTGAAAATAAACGGCGGCCACAATGACATTCCTCGCCCGCCCCCGGACAGGCTCGCCAACCGGAAGGTGAGGCTTGAAAATGCGATACGAAATGGCTTGCTAATGAATCATTCCAGTCGGAAAGAATTCAAAATTTTATAACAGTGTTGGGCTATTTTTGAAAGGAACAAATAAAATAATATTCAAACAGATCACGAAGCTTTTAACATAGCATTATTAGTATAATGCAGATTTAGAGCAAATAATTTATTATAGGTTAACGAATTTATTCTCGCTATGACAAACAGGGAAATTGTTGAAATTGTGCATTCGTGCAGATATTCTGAAATTTACTGTTTAACTGTTTTTACTAAATCTATGCAGGACTATACGTTTATGATTCTGATCAATAATCAGGAGGAAATAAAGTTTATCATGAAATAACAATACAGAGTTAAATTATGGAGTTAAATTTCGACACGGTGTTCGAAATTCTCGCCTTTCAAGACGGTGAACGGCTTAAAAACTGCATTAGCCTTAGGAATTATCCAAGTTAATGCAGCCATAATTGGGCGCTTCACGAGCGGCGCCCAGTCTTAATCTCATCAATGCATCTGGTGAAATTGCCCTCGAATAATGTGCCGGACTTAATGCCGGAGGATTAGTGCCGCTGGTAGTTAGGGGTTTGGGGGGTTGGGGGTGGTGGCGGCGGTTCAAATCGATAGACTGCCGATGACGATCCTATGAGGCGAGGGCGGGCGCCCAGTCATCCCCACCCCGTCTTCAGAACGGGGTCAGTCAATTGGGTTTTGAGCAGACGAATGGATACAGAAAGAAAGCGGGGCGGAGAAATAGAATAAGAAGAAAGCCGGAGGAACAAGAGGTGGAGAAAGATCGGGGCCGGGACCGGGGCCGGGTGGCCCACTAGTGGCCCCCTGGCACAATCGATAACTCTCTCGGCCAAAACATTTCCCCAGCTATATACTGAAGGATGTTAACCCCCGCCCCCACCCACCAGCCTACCCCCACCCGCCACCCACCGATCAACTACCTAACTGGAGTACCTGAATCATCAAATCATTAGGCAAATAAGGCCTTATTAGGTTGTTGAGATCGCCGAACGAACACAGCCGCAGCTCAAAAGAAGAACAGTCCTTTCGCCAGAAGAGGAAATTTACTATTCTAATAAACCTGAAAATAAGTCCGATAGGAATAGAATTTATGTTAAAATACAATAAGAATACCTATACTTTAGATCTAACTATAGTTCTGTTAAGCATGATATCGTTGATAATTTCTTAATTAATTTATTAGTTAAGTTAATTTATATAAAACGGAGTAAGCAGTTTTTAAATGCTGGGCTCGAATGCACATGTAACGATGAAGATTAAACGTATCAAATTAAAAAAACTCAACAATATTTTATTTAATTTCGTATTATCGAACAGTATTTTTCTCCGGTTACAATACTGGAAAATATAGGCTGAATATTCGGCAGTAAAAATATCGTCATTTAAAGTACTCCCAGTATAGTCAGAGACTATATTGACACATAGCTCGGTGCTGAGTATTCAATGGGGTGTTGACCTGTACATTAATTCTAGGGAAGGTAGCTCTTTTATAGGCACTCAAAAAAAGAAATTTTTAACTTTGATTTTATGACTCTCTTAAGAATAAATTACTAATAGTTTCCCCATACTATACTTTAGTAATGACAAAATTGCTTTATATTTAGTAATTTATACTGAAATATGGAAAATAATGTGATAATATGTGGATGTCAGCATTATTTCTTTGTGCTCACCGAAAAATTATGAAAACTGCTTTTAAATAAAGAGATATCAGAAATATTGACTCTAAAACCTCATGTAAAGGTGTTTGTCGGCCGAGAAAGGGATGAAATCATTTCATATGTGGAACTTAGATCCTTGGAGGTTCGAAAAGTATTGTATGGAACGAGCTTTTAAAGAAAAACGAAATGCAGGCGATCACCCGTGCCAGACTCCAATAGGGAGGATGGGAAGTAACGAAGATGGAAAATAAGTCTAGAATTGGGTTCATAAGTAGAAAACAGGAGCCGGATATGTCAGAGCGGATATCGGAGATTAGAGGATGGAAGCGGGAGGCAATGAGGCAGGGTCAGGATGCGGTGTATTGTGGTGTGGTGCGTGGTGACGGCCCGAGACAATCGATAGCCACCAGCCGGCCGGCCAGTCACCAGTCACCAGTCACCAGTCCTGCATAACCGACTGCATAGCCAAATTTTATCCATACCCTCATTATTTCATCCATTAGATATTATAATTTGAAAATGTATCCACTATTTAACAGTCCATAACTTGCAAACTAATTGACGGAGTTGTCTCATTTTTGGTGAAAGTGTAGCTTAAAGTCCATCTTAAAGATAACACTGTAGGTGTTCGAAATGGTCACCATTAACATCCACAGACAAACGATGCCGCCGAACTGCAGCACGAACTACTGTCTGCTACGTGTTCAGTTGGATATTTGCTCATGAATGTACGATGGATTCTCGAAGTTCAACCAATGTGCGTGGCTTTTGTCGATAAACGACGTCCTTTAGTGGTCCCCGCAGGTAACAGTCCAGAGGAGTTAAGTCTGGGGAACGCGGTGCGACGAATCGTTAAACGTGTCGGTGGCTCTGTTTGATACACATTTCGCCATTGCCGTTGAACCTCATTAATGTTTTCGTACTTAAAATACAACTTCAAAACTGACTTCCTTTCATCGAATGTAAGCCTTGCGCCAGCCATGTTTACTCGAGTAACAAGCTCGAGTAACAAGGTACAACTAACAACAAAACACTGACTGTCATCTGACAAAACAAAACAACACAATACAACGCTTGTATGGCGATTGCCGGAACTACAAACTATAACACTACCAAAAATGAGACAACTCCGTCAATTAGTTTGCAAGTTATGGACTTTTAAACAGTGGATACATTTTTTTGGACCCCTCTGTATATATAAAAAGTCGCTGGGGGTAAATCCCTGCTAACCGAGGTTCTTATCACAGTCAGAGATAAGTGGCACAGCTTGTCTCAATACGCCCTGGAAACAAATGACATCATGTTGTACTCCCTAAAAGCATTGAAACCCAGTGTCAGATACTTCACAACAGATTGCGTGTCCACGCTGCGATATCGATTGCATTATTCAATTCCAACGTAAAAACCTTTCCCGACGAGCCATATTAAGTAAAAATAATTATAATTTCGGTAATAGTTTTAACAGCGGACATAACATAGAATTTACCGATCAATAGATCAATAAATTGATTATACGGGATTGGATTGGTGGTTAAAGCAAGCCTAAAGGGCGGGAATGCCGCGAGTTCGGTTGCCACTGCCCGTTTCCATTAACTGCAAATTTAAACCTAGGTACAATTCACGAGCGGCGAATGCGTATGAAACGAACGCATGCTGGATGACAAATGCTGCGGCCTATTACCACTCGGCAAAGAAATATTCGGATCCATAACTGCGGAACTGAATTTCAGGGAAGGCGGCTCAGTTTTATTGGTCGGTAAAGAAAATAGACGTGCACGGCCGGGTAAAATGATAGAGGGCGGCCCTCACTCTGATTTTATTGCACCATTTTATCATTTCCGATCGTTTTACGATAAAGGTCAAACGCCTCTGATTACTCAAATACCGTACTTCCAACCATCATCATGTCCAATAAAAATATTAAACAGCATTCTTTCCATCTGGAAATATTGCGCTACCATTTAACAGGATATTTGGAGGTGAAAAAAATGTGGATAACGTTACTAAAAGACTTCCGGAATAATCTTTTGCCTATTGAAATAATAATAAAATTATTTATTCGTATATTAAAGATTTAATAAGAAAATTAAAACAATTTAGGATTTATTGTACAGAGGCTATTCGGTATAGAAAAATACTAGATAATTTAGGGAATAAAAGAGCTAGGGGTTTGAAATTTAAAAAATATTACATAAGCTTATTGAGGAAAATAATATAGACAGATTATAGCAACGCAGAAGATAAGTTAATATCAGACAATTTTGGAATGGATAGGGAAACGAACAGTAATTTAATGTGCTGATATAATTTCCCGATATGCCTAAAATAATGCAGGACAGATGGAATTGCCTACAGACATATTTATTGGCGTTTAATATTCTGGGTTTAATATTGGGGTTTAATATTCTGGGTAATTTCGAAGTATGACATTTGCGAGAGAATGTTTCCTATCCGCAATTCAAAGCCGACTGTAGATATGTTCTTACTATTGGAATAGGTTCTTTTGCGGGCAAAGATCTTAGTATTTCAGGTACGTAAGTTCCTTACCAATGGTAGCTTCTATTCCAATTGCAAAGGAGACGAGCGGATCTCCAACTATCATTACTCCTGTTATTTTATAAGTCTTATTCTAGACTGTCTTAGCCCTTCGCCACTAACAGTCGCTTTCTGTCTGTAACGTAGTGAAATGGCCTCCGAATATGAATAATACACTGTGACACTAACGTGCTACTGCTGAAGCCTAGCGTAGGGTTGATAAAGCGAGTGTAAATTAACGTTCGCGGATCCCCAAAGTAAATATTCATACACCCGACACATAACAATGTATAGGGTATGACAAAGACACAAGAAAAACTGTGTATTGATTTGAATGCACTGAGTAAGGGAGATGCGGCGATTCCCGATATACCATCGTACCTGGACGAAGAGCAAAAAAGTATATGCAGGTAGATTAAATTAAAAGTGAAGCGGTGAAATGGGGTGGGGAATGAAATTCGGCGCTAGGTATGGCGCCAGGGCGGACTGGCGGCGGTAACAAGTGGTTTGTGGCAACAAGTTGGTCTATTGATCCCCCCTCGAGTTCCCTCATCCAACCAACGGCTGTTCCCACTCCACTACACACCATCACTCTTTCGGCATACACTCCTTTTCTTTTACAATCTACACCGAGTCCTCCCTACCCCCCCCCCCCCAGACCTGACCGTCCCTCCGATCCCGTCCTCCTTCCGCCCGCAGGCGGAACGCCGCCAGCCCTCTCTCAGGCCGGCCCCAAGCATTCAAAACCGAACCTCAAGAAATATGCAATTGCGGAAAGTGGTACTGGTATTTCCAGCAGCAAGAGTCAATCTTGCGTTTATATTGAGCATTGAAGATCTATTGAAAGGGAGGTCTCCAGTCGGATGACCAGCCCAAGAAGAACTTACAGTGTACTAACAGTTGAAAATAGATTTTAAATACAGGATGCCGCTAGTGGAATATTATGCTCAGTACAAAGTTAAAAGGTCCAAATAATCGTATAACTCAGATATCGTTGAGTTTAGGACACTCTAAATATAGAGTTTACAGGCAAGAACAGAAAGTTCACTAAAAATTTTGAATACAATTTGAAAACGAATACTGAGAATAGAGTTTCGATACACGTTCCCCATAACTGATTAAATTATACAGCAACATAAACTTAGATAGTACATAGATTTACTTAGATAGTACATAGATGTACTTAGATAGTACATAGTATATTGTGAAAATACATCTGAAGTAGAAAGGGATGAAAAAAATAATAATAAAACTATAGCCACAAACTTAGATTTCCAGCAGTTTTATCGTTCAGAACATATTAAGGGTTTTTTTTATCTCAAGATGTGCTCTAACACGTCAGCGGTTCTGAACGGGGAAAACATAATAAAGAAGAGACCCTGGTCGAATATCGGCCACCAACGAACCAACTGCCACGAAGAGTTTCCGCCGTTTCATCGAAACGATATATATATTTTTTATGTTTTCTTCCCCTCCTCGTCCTTCCTCCTGATTCTTTTTCTCCCCAAGTTTTTTTTTCAACTTGTTTCATTTTATCGACATTCTGCCAGTGCGGCTTTTCATGAAAGCTAGAGGAGGGCAGTGCGTGACCGAATTGACCGATAAAGGGGGGCCCTCACATCGCACGCATGTCCCGGACCCTCGCCTGGCTAATATGGGGATCCATTAATAATAAAACCGGCCGCGGAAAATACGTTCTAAACGTAATGATGATGAGAAATTTAATGATCATAAGTCTAAACAGCAGTAAAATCTAAATCGATACAGTTTAGGAATATTTGAAGTAACATTAAGGAAACTCAACAGTAGGAAATGAGTGTAAAGGGCGATTCGAATAAAGCTTGCAGGTATATATCCCATTATATTAAGAAATATGATGCATAATTCTTTCCAGGAGATTGAAAGAAGCGATTTTTCACACTTTTACATGGAATATTTGGTCCCAAGATCGAATTTATAATAATGAAAATATACAAGCTTTGAAATAACATGCATAATTTACCCACTGATGAAATAACACAAAATTTCTTATTCGAATTCTGAGAAAACGTTTAAAAATAGACTATTAATCTATAGGATATTATAATAGCCCAACGTGCATCTGCTAGAGTTTACCGGTTTAAAATTAAAATCTCAGACGCACGTAAGTGGAAACCAATAATTTAATTACAAATAAACATAATAAAGAGTTACTGCCATAATTGCTATTCTAAAAAAGTAAAAATAGAAAAAACAATAATATTTGTTAATAATATTTTCCACACTAATTTTTTATGGTTGAGTGTAGATTACATGTAGTGCTAAAAATAACCAGAGCATGGTGAGTCCTTATTAACAAAACCGACCTCATTTCCGTGGGAAAGAAACTTTCTTTTTCTCAAAGGTCGGCCTATGTAGGGTTTCCGCCCTTAGAGCGGCGGCACCGCCTTTGTTCCAATATTCAACAATTTCCCGCACCTTTTCCCTCTGGCCCGCATTCTGCTCCTCTTTCCTTTATTTATATTCTCCGGGAATTATTTCCATCCGAAATTTTTTCCTGGCAAAGTATGTTGCTGTCGAGAAACGGGGACGCGGTAAGGGAAGAAGCTTTTGATACTTTACCGGTGCTCTAATGGCGAGGGGTGGGAGAGCCGGCCGGTCCCACTCTAATCTAGTTAACCGGGATGCCGACGTTCCTTCTCCTCCTAACTTTTAAGTCAATCAATTTTGTCAAATTTAGACTTTCCGCCTCCCTCTACAACTCATCGACGAAAGATGCCCGATAGACACTCTTGTTATTCCCTGAAGGATACGAAATTATATAGGAATATACAACAACCTACCTACCTGAGGTGGTAATGATTGGAAGAAAAATAAGTCATAAGTGAAAGTGGAGTAATATAAATTAGTGGTTGCCAATTACTATATTCCAAAAATGTATGATAATACGCTGTATTGAGAATGTTCTGCTTATCTATAAATTATCTAGAGTCTTAGAAACGTAGAATGAAAGATAAGTAAGCCCAAATTTTAACTGAAGGCTGTGAGTGATGTCAACACGTTTAGCAAGTGGCACAGAATAATCGATTTTCCCAACGCTGCGTGACGAAACATCAGTTTAATCATTTTTCTTACTATTGAAATAAACATTTTCACCATGCAATTGTATGCATGCTTTCGGGGGACGACAGTAGCCGAAAAGTTACCTTAAGCCACCGCCCGTTTGGAGGCTTCCGCAAGATATGTTACTTCCGCCACGAGGGAGCAGAAAGCCGTGAACATCAGATTGGTCAACCGTTCAAATGCAGTAGCGATTGGCGTAAACCTTCAACTTGCAAATCCAGTACAAACCCGAGATGATTTCATTCAGAATACGGATGGAATAGACAAAATAACGGAAAAATTATATATATATATATATATATATATATATATATATATATATTTAGTAATGCAAATAATTTCAACAGAAACTCTTCACTTCAACAATCAAGAACAGTTTGGGCTATACGCAAAATAAAATGTGAATGTTAATATTTAGATAATATTCTAAAAACACCACCTATATACATATATACGTATATATAAGATACATCGAATGAAAAAATTATTAATTTCGGAATTTATTAAAACTGTAAATTGGAAGGCTTGAAATCTTCTAATCCAAAATTTAGATTTCCTCACCGATCAGCGTAGATGACAGGGGTGAGGGTGTTTCAATACAAACTTTTGATTAGCTAAAAGTTTACTTTCACCAATTAAATTAGACAGTTTTGTTCGTTATAGGTACTGTCAAATAACGTCCTTATTAAGTTCAGAAATATATGTCGGATAATTTACGTTCGCAGAGAGGCTCGGCCCAAATTTGAAGCTGGGGGTATATTGATTTCTAAATATATTATTCAAACCTTATAAATTATATACTAAGTAAAAACTACTCATACTACTTGAGACATAACTGAATCACCTAAGACATGTTTCTAAATAGTTTTTTTCCAAATTGAAAGGAAAAAACACAATAAACTGTTCTACTACTCAACTGATCGAAATAATAAGGATGAAGAGATTCCTATCTTCTAATACATATTTATTTTGGAAGTATCTCAAAACGGGATTTATTATAGACTAGTGGCCAGAGTTCCATTTTCTTCCGCATTTTCCCCAGCGGAATGAGCAATATCGAAAAGTGGCTCGCTATTACATTATCGTAACCCGATAATAATGTTATATATTGTGGCCGTGGTTAGGAACTGGCTAAGAATTGACGTGGAATCAGGACCGTGTTCAGATATTGGCAATTCAGCTTACGCTTTTTAATGTGGTCGCATAACTTCTAATATCAGTTTCACCAATCATAAAGAGCAAATTACTCTTATGTAGAGATCACAACTATATTCGAAATCCCCACTATTCAAGAAGGAAGGCTGAATTACCTAGTTTAGCTATTACGTGTTGGGTATTTACCGAACAAGTATTCACTATGGTAGGTGAAAACTATGAAATCAGGATGATAAACTATCTCTACTAAACAGAGGCATATGTGATTTCTCCTTTAAACAGAAACATTGATTTTTAAACAAATGCCATGCCGGTATATTTACAATTTTACAAGGAATACTGGTTACATGCGAGTGGGCGGTGCAGCCCATTTTCATATTCATGTGATCGATGATACTTAATTATGTATGTATAAAAATTGTCATTAACCTCCTTTAAGTTTGTCTCCCACTTTAGCTCACGTAAGTCGTTTCAATGTAGCATATAAAATCGTCACCTAAGTATTTTATATCAAAATATCTCAGAATATGATTAGCCTCAATTATATTAGGTACTTATAACTCTCATAGCTAAAATTCCTAGTACAAATTCATTGATAGTGGCAAAATACACACACACACACACACACACACACACACACCTACGCACACACACATGTATACACATAGGTATATTAACTGAAATTTATCCCAAAATAAAGTTTTGTTGTTATAATACGATCAACAAGCATTAAAAAGGATGCGAGAAAACTATCGTTATTTGAATCATTCTTTGAAAAGTCTTCTCATCAGGATCACTTAAGCAAATGTAGGAAGCGCAGCCATTTTGCATATAACAAAATTTGTATGCACAATAATACTTTTTTTATTATTATGCATACGAATTTTGTAATTTTTGCATAATAATATTATATAATTAATTTTCAATTAAGATGTCCCATGAAAACAGGAAATGTCTGATCGGTTAATATAAATCATGTTCATCCGCAGTAAACTAATAAATTGACCACAGATCCACGGAGATTAGGACAGTTTGCAGATATATATGAAGCTTCGGCAAACGTCGTACAGTGGGGTCTCCGTTTTGTAGGTCAATTTTCGCCGTTCAGAGTTAAATTTCTATCCCGCTAACCTCGGTCCGTTATCGATCACGGAATGAGAATCGGCGAGTAAGTCTGCCAGGAGGGAAGAAAAGCTCGGGCTATGAGATGCGGCGGCTTGGGGGGGAGACATGACAATTTCGGGAGGGCCTCCACTATCGATCAACCTTCTTCACAATTAGTAGCGGTTTGCGGTTCGACGGTAGGCCCGACCGAGACATCGATGACTAAAGGGCGAGAAGTGTATTCAACAGTTGACTGTCGATGACTACCCCCACCAACAATACAAACAAACAATTAATGGTCCGGCTTATTTTATCAGTCGAATTATTAAGTTTTCGATTGTAGATATAGGGTCACAAGTCATTATCCGTATGACAATATAGTGTATACGTATTTTCAGACATTATCTACAAATATATATACTATTACCTAGGCAATTTACACACATCATCAGTGGTGGTAAAAAACTGTAAAAGAATTAGCGAGAAAAATAAAATAATTATACTAATTCGGTCAATACCTGTTAATGAAAACGCACCCTGAACAGTTTGCGATTTTCTTTTTGTGTTAATATTTACGCACTCAAAAACATAAACCGTAGATTATTTGTCTCAAGTTTTCTTTCTTCCTTGTTGTCACAACCTCGGGTCTGCAGTAGTTGTTATCAATACAAAAGAACCAGTTGACATTGACGCAATTAGTTATCACAGCGAGATACGTAGTTGGCGATTATTGTAGTCGGGGCGACGTCACGCGAATTTATTATAATATTCACATCGAAATCGGAATTAAAGAACCACTGATAAATACCGTTCTAAGCTCGGACGAGTTAGCACACGGGGGGAAATACGGGCCGCGAACCGACTGCTAGGGGGCTGCTGAAACTATACAAAAAACTAAGACACTTTTAAGTGCTGCCCGTGGTGGGAGAACTGCAGGATTGTGTATTAGAAGCGGGGTGTTGGTTGGGGCGTGTGGCGCGGACGACCGAGTAGTGCACCCTCCAACCGGCAACCGCCTACTGCAACTGTTTACAAGGCCGGCCCAGGAGACTCACGCCCCCCCAGAATTGCCAACCCCACCACTCCCACCCTTGCCAACTTGGGGCCCCGGAAAATCCCAAATACTCCAACTCTCTCCTCACTTGAACATTTTCTAACCACCTGTAAACCACTGGCCAGCATCGGATCCAGGTGGACCGAACAGGTTTTCTTGTCAGTCGATTAAAATTTGGCCATTAAAAGTTTCAAGAGGTTGAAAAATGAAAATTAGCCAAGAAAAAGAAAGCATTATTATTAATTTAGCACTGTTTTAAACAAAGGTAAATAATTAAATTGTAACACCAAACATGGATACCTCTGGTGGGTTGTCTACTAAAAACGTCATATGTTAGTCATCAAAAGACCAAAAATAGTTTTTTGGGCGTAACCGAGAGAGATTTTTATTTATATTACAATTTAGAGGGAATATTTAGAAAGGAGAAGCAGAAGAGTTATCCTATTTAATTGCTCCTATTTGAACGTCAAGGGAAGATTTTTTACTAGGGTGCAAAATTAAAGAGTTTCAATGCTTTACCTTGAAAAATCAGGAACTCCTACCAACGAAGGTTCTTCCCACATCCTACCGGAAGTCAGTTAATGTTAATTCGAGTTCAGGTCGCGGAAACCTTCGCTCATTTAACTGATGATTAACGCGAGAATTGTTCCGATATATCAATACCTGTAACCCAACGTTATAGGAGCACGAAAAAGCCAAATTCACCTTCATTGGAGAGATGGCGAATGTTCGTTCGGTTGAGGACAAGTTGAATGTTGTGCGACGAACGTTGGTGGATGCAATTTTTGGCGCTGCAGGGGGTACAAGGACGGGTCTAAAATCCTGGAGCAATTATCCGGGCGAGAGAACTCCTTGTTTGGGCTAGCCATCCCCCCCTCCCACCGGGGATTACACTAACGCTTAGTGCCATCGGCAGGTCTGATAACACAAACATTGAGAAAGTTTCCTGAGCGAGAGCCTAGCCCAGGACCGTCCCAAGCCGCCTATCTATCAATCGAGGGAGGCGGGCCGTTGAACCTCCACTATATCCACTACCTTTAATTACTAGCGTGGCTCCTAATTAGAGATAATTTGCATTTATATAAACAATAAATGCCGAGTTGACTGCAGAATGTTTTATCTTTAAAATTCGAGTATGAGAAAATTTGGTGTCAGTTGTAAAATGCTCGCGTTAAATTAAATTGGCCGATTGAGAAAATATAAGGGTAATATGGCCTGGCCTAAATTAAAATTAAAGATTTTCATATTCAATTTTCATATTGAAGAAATATAAAGAATTTTTGAAGTAATGGAGACTATATTTATGTTGTGATTAGTTTCCGGAGTGAATTTTTGAACACCGGTAACGGTTGTGAATTAGATGCAAAATCAATTATAGAAATGATATAGAAAATATTAAAATAATGTTCAGGACAACATTTCGGATTTCAGAAAGCGGATTGAAACATTCATAACCTTTTTTTAATGAGGCATGAATAAATTATTACTATCACAAAGTTATAATGTTTTGTTATAGCGTCTGCGATTTTGTCCGTCATTAATTTTGCACAATTTGACGTTTGAATTTGGTGGATACGAGAATATTGGAATACGTGTAATATGTGTCCTCTATTCTTCCGTAATAAAACCCAGTTAATGTTAAAAGCTGTGAACATTTTTACAGTTCACATATCTCGTGATCTCCTTAATGTCAGCGAAATTATATTCTATTCGAATATATAATATATTCGAATATATATTCTAGATTATTATTAAAATCAAGAAAAGCCAATATATATCGATAGAAAGGAAAGAAGGTGAAACTGTTTAAGCAATACAACAAACGAACTATTGGAAAAATTCTAGCAAATAAAACTATTCAACTATATGTACCAACCCTCAATCAGAATATTGGAACAGGTATGATTCTTATATGCGCGCAGAAATAAACACAAATATAAAAAAAACAAAATATAATATAAATCTACAGTTGAACAATTTGCCAAAGAAACAGGCGCTAGGAGCGATTTCCAGCACAACATGAGGGTCGTGCGGGTCTAGTATCAGCGACGTGGAGTTTCGTCCAGACAATATAGAATAAAGAGCCAGCGACCTATTTCATTCCTTGCAGTCGCAATAAAACCTTATACTAACTCACCTACGATGATTTTGTGTTATATTTTTGCTTTCTAGAGTTGAATGTTAAAACTTATGTTCCACCGAGCTCTGCTATTACAGTGAGAAACATAAATGAGAACAATACTTGTTTATCAGAAACGGCCGAAGGACAACGTCCTCCTATAATGATCGTTTTGTTTCACCATATTTCAATTCATTTCAAATAGATACTATTAAACAGATCGGGGCAAATTTGCTACTGAATGTTTCATACAGCACCATGTAATAAAATGTGGGAAGGCGTTATCAGTTCAAAGATGTAAATCTGCGTAAAAGTAAAAATCAGTTCATCTATTGGTGAAATACGCAATGACTTTATTGCCAAACGAATGGATCAAAGTAAAGCTCAAACTTGGAGACGAAAGCAAATAATAATAATAATAATTCAACAATGGCGAGTACGGTACTTTAGGAACTCCACTACCAGCAGTTCTTCAATTGTCCTCCACAGGGAGACTTGCATTACCGTTTAATTAAAAAAAACTTTCAGTTCACCCAAACAAAGACCTGATTAGACCTGACGGCAGAAATTTCAAGAATTGCTTGAAGTTGAGGTAGTCATAACGAGTACAGAATAAAATATACTGCATACGATCTCAGCTCATATCACTTGCAATACAAATGACTGAAAGGGTAGCTTGAATGACAACAACATTATGATTAGCTACGTGATGAAACTAAAGTTCTGACCAGTGAAATGTTACAAACGTTACATAACGTTTGTTATAGAACTTGGTCCGGTAGAACGCAGCCTTATACGGCCAAGTGGGAGTGCATTAGGAGGGGGTCGGCCCTGATACAACGCCTCGGCCATTAAAGGGGGGCCACTCCGAAGCACCTCTTTATACCTCCTCTACCGCACTTTGTAAAAATATATAACCTTGAATGAACGAGAAAGGAAAAACGTTGTAAGCACAAGCCTAAATTCCAAGAGGATTGACGACACCTCGCCTCAGCGTATATACAGAACCCCAAGTTGATTCACTCTTCAGTGAGACCATGATGATGGAACCAGTAAGCGTAACCTAAGCAGACAACGCCCGGGAAGGGCCCAGAAGGAAAGGGAAATAACCCTTCCAATGGAGCCCACTCACGTGGTTTCCAAATACAGGAAATATCCCGGAAAAGCCGGGGGTCAGCCCTTGCCAACCCGTATTCTTCCCGTTTGTATTGTACTAAATCTGATCGTGAAAAAATAATTTTTGAGTCAAAAATGATAAAAAAGACTATAATATACCACTAACTGATGATGATATGATGCGGTACAATGCTTGGTTTCGCCTTGATAAACACTGATTAATCAGTCAATTATTGACTAAATTAAATTTATTATTTTTGGGAATATAATTGTTGTATTTTTCGAAACCAGTGGAGATAGGACTGATTAATTATTTGAACTCAAGGTAAGGACGATCTTCTAGCCGACTTTATTTTCATTCCAGGAAGAAGGAGATTGCTCATTGTGTAAGGAAAACGAAAAAACCGCTCCCCCAATGTTTTACAAGAGACGCCCGACTCCTTTTGTAAATTTCAATTTAATCACAATACTCTGGATCTGGTTTGCCGATAATAGGCGACGTCAGCATCCATCTGACAAACTCAGATAAAAGAAACTATGGGATTTTACTTCAAATTTCCTTCAATACACTAAGATAAACTTAAAATTATTAATTTAATTTAAGAAACTACTATTTTTGTATACTTATAGTAAAATTTTACTTATATAAACATTTTTATTTCTATAATTTATACTAATTCTATTTTGTACACAAACAAAAATGACTACGAAGCTCAAGGAAACAACAATGAATTACACAATAACGGACAGGAGAATAGGATAGGTGTGGGAAGCCGTTGTTTAAACGAGAGTGCATGTGCGTACCGGAGTTAGTACGTTCACTATTGAATAACGCGTCGTCTGCCAGTGGCGATTCCCTCAGGATAACTAAACCATTGTTAGCATTGTGGGGCCTACCAACATAAACCCAACTCCAAACCTAAATATACAGCGGAATCAATTTCCACAGTCTGGGCACCGAGGTCTTCCTCATCTGTGACCTTCCACGTTGGAGACGCACATATTCCAATATCGCCCCGCAAGTCGATTTACTGCGCTTCTCCGACACAGCATTCTGGTATCCGAACTTTTATAAATACCATTGAATAATGTGGTCCCGCCGAACTTAATGCGTAAAGTATGATAGAGAATTAGGATGATATATCAGGATAGCATCCTAGGTTTACCCAAATAATATAAAGGACGTTTATATCTAAATGGTCGAAGAACATTTTATTTCCCCTAGGTGGAGTATTAAGTTGGATATGGTGGATGAAGTAGGATTAGGGTGGATTAAGTAGGATTAGGGTGGATTAAGAGTGGTTTATTGTCGAATTAAGATTGATCAAATTTGATTAAGTTGGATTACAGGGATTAAGGTGGATTAAGAATGAATTAGGACCGGTTAAGTTTGATTAGGGCGGATTAGGCATGGATTAAGGTGGATAAAGCGGGATAAGGAGGGAATAATTTGGATTAGTGCGGTTAATGTGTGTGGATTAATAGTTAGTTATGGTAGGATTAAGGTGGCTTAAGGCGGGTTAATGTGGATTAGTACGGATTAATAGTTAATTATGGTAGGATTAAGGTGGATTAAGGGGGTTAACAGTGGTTTATTGTGGATTAAGGTGGAGTTACCTTAGTAAGTTGGATGTTTGTGGGGCATCGTGTTTGCACTATCACTTATTTCACTTGTAATATGGTCCTTGAGCCTAATCTTTCTTTATTTGATGCATACAAAGCACAAATTATCCATGATATATGAAATTCCGTTTCGCAAATCTTTATACTTAAATCATTAAAGCATTATGAATTTTTCACTGCACAGCAAAAAAAAAATACTTGATTTACCGATTTATTCGTCACTGAAATATGCATGATTTAGGCAACAACGTATGAAAGAACCATTTTCTTGTGCGGTGCCAATGGTTTTAAATGACTATGACTATTCCAAATACTCAGTTGTTTGTGAGAAGACTGTTGAGTCCGTCGTTCTAAAAATGTTGATTCGTTTCAACTTCTTTCCAGTAGGGTTCGTGACGGAATACATTTGCAATTTAAACCGGGAATTAACGCTGTTCCACCATAGATTTCCTTAAAAATGCGACCACCACCCGTTCCAAACAACGAGTGATAAACAAAACACTCGGTTTCTTTTAACGTCGCGTATAATCGAAAAGTATGAGAAACATCAATCGTCTGGCTCCAGCCAACAACAATAAAATCATATTACATTTTATGTTTTCCTACGCATGTCGCTCGATTTATTTTGAATGACACTCAACAGAATTGTCTTTCAGGACATTCTCTATTCTGTAGGTTTTGTCATAAATCCCCATTACGCCTATGTTTCCAGAAAGACTGGCTTATTAAGTTAGATTAAGGGTGGATTAACGTTCAAATATATTGGACTCTTCCTGTTTGTTCACTAATTAGAAACGGCTTTAAGAAACCATTTTAAAAAACCAGTTTTTAAAAAATAACTTTACTTTCTCGTTGGAATTCTGAACAATAAAATAATTGTAAAAGATATAAAAAGCAAGTAAAAATTATAAATTATGGCGCAAATTAATTGAGACTAGAGGCTGGATCAGCTCTAAATTTTGGTAAGAAATCAGACAAAAAAAATGCTTTAGAGAGAATAATTGACGCTACATTTAAAACCCTTTTCAATATAGTAAGTAAGTATTACAGGTGTAATTACTCGTGAATAATAGCTTACTGTATACTGTGTAGTGAAAGTAAGTATTGATGTGATTCATGATCAAGTAAAAATTACGGATATTATCCGTCATTAATATAAGTAACTACAGCCAACAAAGTAAGATTACTTTTGGAAAACGGAATATTGTGATTATTTTAAACTTACAATGCAAAACATTATTATTGCACTTACACAGTGAAGAAATTGCAACGAGTTAATTGTTAAAATATTAATTACGGATGGAATTGCACACACACCCTATCAATATAGAGGAGCTCTGGATAGTTCAGAATGGAATGGAAGATGGCGACCGAGTGTGACCAATAAGGGCGGCCATATTGGTCGATCGTAGTTCTGCAAGGATCCGCCAGATCACTCTAGAATCCTCTGAGTATCACAAAACACATTTATAACTTCACACAGAGATTTATAATTAATTGAAAAAAGTTATCGTAAATTGAGTAAATTAGTAAAGAAAAGTAAATAATTTTCCATTAGCGAGTGGGCTCTTAAAACGCCAATAAAAAATGAAATTAATAAGAGATTCAGAAAATAATATTGTACATTTTCTAATTTTGTTTAGTATTCTTATTATTACAGTTGCAAATAATGAATTACATTTGTTCGACTGCATACATTTTATAGAATAAAAAGCAAAGATGCATAAATGTATTGAGATAAATGGAAAAGTGTCATCAGAGGAAGAAATATATAAATATTTCTATTCTGCATTCTTTATTATCAGTATAATCATTTTTTTAAATTAAATAATATTTGATGAAGTATTTAAACAATGAGATATGTAAAATCAAAAGAAAGGCATTTTATTTACATTAAGAGAGAAACTTTTAGACTTATGAGAACTTTGCCCTTATATTCTAAGAAAATTAAGGATAAATTTCTTACTTGAGTTCTTTATAAAGTTAGTTCTAGGAAGACAAATGCAAGCAAGAAATAAATGAATAAAATGGTACATATAATAAAACACCCTTATCCCTAATCTACTTTCTTAATACATCTATAAATACATTATGAAATATTTTAAAAATTGATTAATCAAAATGTATCTAGTATCAATGGAATTAGTTGAATATATAATAATTTCAAGCTGACAGAATATTTTTGTTATTTAAGGTTGATTAAGTAACAAGAACCTCCATATGGGTTACATTTTATTTATAGAAATGTTTAGTTTTTCAAATAAGCCTTTATATCAAATAAGTTTATTTCATAACATTATCCCTGTGCAATTATTCCTTTCATATTGTTATGGGACATAAATAACATCTGTATGCAGAACAAAGAATGCTGAGAAAATAATTTAAATATTTCTATATAAATAAGGAATAATTTAGTAAAACATAAATTCAAAACTACTAAACATTCACTAGACTATACTTGTGACACTATTACGAGAAAAATGCAAAGAAATGGAATTTCCAGATGTAACATGTTTATGAAATATCGTTTTTTCTTTAATTTTAAAAATACAAGTAAGGGTATCTTGTCTGGCGTTGTTTCTTGTATATACAAAGTAACAACTTTGTGAAGAATGTCAAATTTAGTTCACAAAAGATATGAATTGCATCAGAACGATGAAAACATCGAGGAAAGTATTTCCTGTAATGATATTCCCAGTATGCAAAACTGCCTTTTTTATATAAAATATTGGGAGAGAAGAGAATAAATATGTATCTACCCCCATAAGGTAGGGCGAGGTTTTCATCTTCCCAAAATTTGCATATATAACCCCTATATTCCGTCAACTTGACTTTCCGGATAAAAAAAGGTTGAAATATAATAGCAGACGCAAGTCTAGCGTAGTCTATATCACGACGAAAGAATCAAAACTGGAGTATGCTCCGTTTCCAACAAGGATTAAAAGAATGGAAACAAACAGTCGAAGTACATTAAAATAATGAGTCTTCTAGTGAACGCGCTGTATTTCAGCATTCAGGATTCGTATCAATGGCGCGAATATGGTAGTGTGTATATATCGAAACTTTGGAGAGAGTATGTTTAATGAGTCCTTACTTATTGATTCACATAGGGATTAAACCAACAATTAAATTAGTGTCAGTATAATCTCGAGTTTCGGCTGGTAAATATACATATTTCCTTTCTTGCCCCGAGCTTCCCACTTTTAATACTGCTTTACCACTAATGACTTCTTCCGGTGTACGTGAGTTGAATTGCATTCGGCTCGTTTTAATAACGAAGATAGAACCACTCTCATTTTCTGCTTTAGTATCGTCATTCATATTGTTTCCCTCCATAGACAGAAGCTATTATTATTTCTCTTGTCAACGGTAAGTGAAGTCCAGAAAGAAAATGCTATTCTATTCTTCTTAGCGAATACATTAGACAAATGTATATGTTTATCTTTGAGTTGCAGTTGTTGACAGGCACATTATTTAAAATTAAATTAATTAACTAGTTCTCAGTTTACCTCATACAGTTAGGCACATATAGATTAAGCAAGGTGATATTCATTATTATTGAATTAACCGAAATTTGTATTTAGTTAAAATTTTAATAAATTAATTTCACTGGATAGCTAAAGTATGAAGTATGAAAATAGAATAGCCTGATTTCGTTGAACTCGTAAGGCCATTATAAAACGTGAAATATATTTTGATTATGTATATATATATATATATATATATATATATATATATATATATATATATTCCTTTGTAATTCAGTTGTTCAAGTAAAGGGCATTTGGAAGGAGAGTATTAAAAACGTTCACACATAGGGAGGCACCCTGCCAACTTTACACAGACTTTATTTTCTCTAATCCCCGCACAGGAAGAGAGGCAAAAAATTGGAATATTATTATAGAAATCCAATGGAGGTCGCATATCATAGAATTATTGCTATTATCTTTTTGCTGTCCAGTTAGAACAAGGAGTTCGTTTTGAGAAATATATTAAACAACACAAACATCCAGTGAAAGAAGTAAGTAACCATTACATGTGTCCGACCTCTCTTAGCATTAGTAGGAAAATAACCCGAATCCCGGACAATCGACAAAAGGAATTTACAACACCGATTCAGTAAAAAGTTCGTCGAGAACGGAAATTGGACCGTAGCCCATTTGAGTGCGAATGGGGACACTGTAATTTCGGTACACGAAGGAACCGGCGGCGAATCGCTGTAGGAAAGCGTCTATTTTCCCGCCCGGTCAGCGATTCCAAATAGGTATACGCGGGATTCGGCATATTCTGAAAAAGTGGACGTAGGAAATTGGCTTTTCTTTCGGGCAGTACGAAATGCCAAACTCTTCCGGAATTTCCCTGCCGTCCGCGTCGCTTTTCCAGGTCTCCCTGTTTTCCGGAAGGAGTGAGCATTGCCGACGGGGCGTGGCCACAGCGTCCGCCGTCGGAACTACGACCGCCGGCCGAATCAAAGGGCCCTTTGTCGGCGGAACAATGTGACACACCGGCATTGTTTCAGAGATTCTTACCCCACATCGTCCGGCCAATCTGGCAAATATTTAAGGACCCCGGGGTACGATAGAGCGTGCTTTTCGGCGTTGTATTTTATTTACACGATCAGAGGGGTAGAGACAAAGGCGGAAGTTATAAACAGTTGCATGCGATTATTATCGCCGGAACATACAAGAGAACCTTTCCTAACATAACACACAATAACATTCGCTAGACAGTTCCGTAAATTACGAAAATACCTTGTCAAAACTACGACGCTAGAATAAACGAGTTCTTAAATATTCTACTGAATACAAATTGTCAATAACTAATAAACAAATGTGAAAAAGTTAAGAAGAAAAAAATAAACTTGGAGGCAGTACATAAATACCGCTTCAAAAAAATAGAAATATTTCAGAAGTTTCAGTCACTGAATTTCTGCATTTCGAAAATGAAACATATCAAACGCATTCAAGATAAATCAGGACTCAGAAGAGATCATTAATTTTCGCGGTAGATAAGGAAATGACATAGGGGTTATTAAAATCTAGGTCAGGATAAAAATATCGCCGTAAATCGCTGTATAATTTAATTCCGAAGCGCCTACGGTTTCATTCGTTTTTTTTTGTAGGAAGAACATTAACTGTTAACGTAGCTAATAAAACTCTTTTATTGCTCTACCTATTCGTGACTTTAGCGCTCTCTGCAAGGACGGACTGGACCCTCTATCACGGGTTTAAATGCCGTTTAAACTCCACTGAAAGGTAGATATATGGGCCTACTCTCAACTTCAGTAGGGAGTAAATTCGGATTGAAGCCCCGTCCAATTCGTGGAATGTTCGAACGGTATTTTTACATAGGAAACTGCAGTAATGAGCGTGCCCTCTACGTATACATTTAAATATAACAACCGATGAATTATGGGCAATTATGTAACGTGTAGGCTCAAATAGATAGCTGAGAAATCATCCTGACATAACTGTTGCTACACTTATATTGTTTGTAATATACTGCAACCCAATATTTCGTATTTTTGGGAAATATATGTGTAAATGTTTTCAAGTATAGGCCTGGAAACCTTGTTACTTTAATTCTATTCGGCTGCAAATATATTTCCAAAGAATTAACTATTTTGTACTAGTAGCTAATTTATGTTAACTAAAAATCTGTAGCCGAATTATTACATGATTTCGTTTTGTTTGTTTATTTTTACGTCTTGATCGTTTTTATTATCTTTGCTTTTATTATCTATTTTTATTTTATTACTTGACGGATAATTATTAAATAAAACCAATATATTTGATACGTAGACTTTCCTTCCGAACAATTGATTTGGAACAAAATAGAAGGTATGAGATATATTACATTCATCGATAGCCTAAATATATTACACTGAAAATAGAGTACCATTTTCAATAACATAAATTATATTGCACCATCTCATGTAAATATATTTTTTAGTAGATAGAGTACTCAAATTATAGCGTTTTTATTAACATAATTCTGTTTGCTACATACGTGTGTTTTAATGTAAGTAAATAGAGATGTGGTAAAAAGAAACAGTAAAAATTATAATCTAATTACGTATCACGTAAAATATTTAAAAATCTCTTACACAATATATTAACTAGAAACATTATAAACAACGTTAAAATGAATATCTTAAGTGTATCTAAGTATATTCATAATGAATATCATATTTCTAGGACATGTTTCAAAGTTCACAATATGTTACATATTATACAAGAAATAGTAGTATATTATTCTGTACGGAGATATAAAGATAGTAGGTAATAAGTAGTATTTTTAACTTTTAATTATCCTTTATTTATTACGAGAGTAAGACATGAAATGTTCAATTCCTTTCCCAATATGGCATTGCAAATGTCTTGAACAGAAATATATAGCTTAAATTTTTTCTATTACACAATTCTATATTGGGATCACAGACTCCATTACGGGCCGGAAAAAATGGGACAATGTGCTCGTAAATTTCCTCACTTTAATCGTTTGAATAATTTACGATTGGTTCGCCCTCCTCGTAATTTATTTCCCAATAAAATCTAAACTATGGATTTAAAACTTGAAATTATTATTAGTAATTTTGCGGTGTGACCTGGTGCGATCTTCTACAGCCGTAACACTGTCAAGAGATATGAATCCTATTACAGTTCCTCGTTTTCATAATAGGGTAATTAAATTAATTCATACCGATACTTTTTATAAATAACTGAACAGTTCACAGTTTCGGATTTTTTGCGCCGATAGAAGCGTGTCACAAGCAGTCGCTTTTGAAACAGTTTGCGGCCACTCCAACTAAACTGGGAACGCCCAATGGAAACTTCCTCCAGATGACAGGCAGTTGGGCCAACTTGAAAACGTCTCCACATTTGGGTAAAATTAGTTCTGAACGAAAACTGGCCGAGTTGGGCGGGATACCAACCCACTAGTCGGCTCTAGTGGGAGGGATGTCATTTGAATTTCTAGTACGGACATGGCACCACGGAAATAATGTATAACCGGATCTCTACAAGGCAAATTACGAAAGGATTTATTATATCATAAAATTTATCGTCACACGAAATAAAAAATTCCTATTTATCGAGATAAGAAACTATCATCAAGTGAATGAGAACATTTTTTTTAAACATTTCTTAGATAGGTCTTTTAGAGTTTGATTTATAGTTCATTTTTTCCCAGAAACCTTCTAATCCTTAATAAAATATTTAATTAAACTGATATTTTTTTTGTCATACAAAGGATTTTGTCCGAATTGTTTTTTTCTGTATCCTTACAACTTATAGGTTAGGAAGAAAGGCGGAAAATAGTAAATGATGAACACTCGGAATTTATCTTGGTTTCCGGACTTGGTACATGTATTTTTTAGGTCACGTAGTGAGGTAATGGCGATAGAAGGAATGTATGTGACAGAGGGGCCCCCGTTTCACGTGGAGTTTCCGCTTCCACGGTCGGCCGATATATCGATATATCGCCGTCCCGATATTGATGTCTCGACCCTCCGGCATATATTTTATAACCTAACTGTTGGAGAACTGCACTTTTAACGTGTTCAATTTCCGCGCTAATCGGTGCCCGACCGCGTTAAATTTATCACAAGTCGCGATTTATACGTGGGCCCTCCGCGATGAAAATAAGCGTAATAATTTAATACTATACTATAATTTGACTTCGAATTAAGGCGTTATAAACTTTATGTAAGGATATGAATGAATTTAGTTGTTGCAAGTCATGCTTTCTCATATATTTTATCATCCGGGGATCCTTAAACGTTTGCAAAGCACACATGTCTAGTGCAGTTGAACATTACCTAGGACTAGACTGTGAGATACTACTTCCATTAAAATAGGTTAGTTGTCCCCCATATTACTAACGAATGCTAGTGGCCTAAAACATTCAGCATTAAGAACAACAGCTATTAAGAACATGACTGAATATTTATAAATTATGACTGTAATAAAAATGCTACTCTATTTTCGAAAAATAATCAGCGAGTCCACTGCCGAATTTATAGGACTAATTTATAGTTCTTAAATACTGCTCACGAACATCGAGTTATTGTCATTTGAACGAGAAGTAAGTCAAATTACACAGAGCGAACACTGAAAGTGGGGAAGAAACTGGGGGCTCATGAATAAAACAAAATGAAAATGACCGGCTCCGTTTAAATTAAGAACTGCCGGAGACACGGGACAACATTTGATGAACGGGGAGAAGTCGGGAAGTTGATTCAGGGACGGAAAAGCGATCCGGTCTCGGTCTGTTATAACTAGTCATTGGGGCGAGTTGTGTACTCCTGGAGGCGGGGGCGTGTGGCGGGGGAGAGGGAGACGCGGTCGTGTAGTGTGTGCACACCAATTTAACCGTCGAAATCCGGACAAGGCTGAATAATCAACGGTGCAACAGACAAGACTTTCGCTAAGTTTACTCCTACACATGTCCTAATCATAGGTAGTACCGTTTTATAAATTCTGTTTCTGGACTCCCCCCACAAAATCGTTACAATAAAACTTTGATATTCCATTTTCCAGAATGTAAAATCATATCGGATGTCAATAATTGTAACCCATAACATTTTCGTCATGAAACCAATAAAAAGGCTGGGAACTAAATATCATTATAAGTAAAAGCTCATTTTAAGTTTAATTATTAGTGTATGTAGATATACCTATAGAGACCCTGTATAAACTATTGAGTTTACGTTTTGTTCCTTAAAAATCGATCCAATGTCAGAGCAAAGTTTAGTATCATAAAATGAAGCTCCTAAATACAATATTTAGAGGCATTAGTTCATTATTTGTAAAAGTAAAAAAAATAAGGAAATGATTCGCTACAACAAATACAATTTTTAGAGTGGTGTATAATTTTAGAGTGGTGTATGTAATGTCTATCCAATGTCGGTTCCACTAGGCGAATAAAACCCTTTTTCCCCTGCTCGTAGGTCAGCTTCTGCCGTGCATCGGACACCGGAAGACGGAGGGCCACCAATTAAGTGTTCAAAGTAAAAGTGACATTAAATACAGGTCAGGGCGGGGCGGCCGCCGGCGGGACAATTAAGACCCGGGCATTTGGAATCGTTTCTGCAGACAGACAAAAGACTTGGCTCCCACACCTCATAATGATTGCCCCCCCCCCTCCAACTCTCGAACAAAGAACCCCAGTCTGGACTTCAATGGGCTCATATTAAAGGTAGCAGCCGACCTTGGAAATATTAATTGCCTCTGTCGAGCGTCGATAGGCCGAGAGCGCGCTGTGAATTTTTCTGTGCGATATTGACACGAGCGGGCATAACAGTATTATTGAGTATTTTATCTGTGTAATATTGATGTAATAGTATTTAGTGTAGTAATTTTGTGAAAACCTTTTAATTGTCCTATCTGTAATTTTCACTTGGTAAAATTTATCCATCCCTTTTCGCAAATATTGGTCTTGCCAGAAGGACTGACTATAGCTCCGTCCCCACCCTCCAGCGCGTCGTAAGGAGGGAACGACTGTATTGTTCGAGAGCGGCCTCGGTCGGGAGTTTTGAAATAGAGTAAGTCGAGACAAAAGAGTGTCATAATAATGGGGGGGAGAGGAGGGAGTGAATAAAAAATGGGGTTATTCCACGGTAGGAATTACAGTCAAGAGCAAAAACTATTTTTCGCCGGCTACAGCAAACATCTAATTCCTTACAGCAGCCCAGGATAATGTAATTACCGGGACTCCGGGTATTTTAGGACACCGGGTCTTTTAATGTAATTATTGTAGGCAGAAAAAACCTCGAAATTAGGACGTTCGGCATAATTCAACACAGTAAAATATGAAATTTCTGGAACCGTAATTTATTAAGTTGGTGTTTAATGGCGTGCGATGTTTGAACGCATTCATTAAACTGCGTTTACTTTGACTTGTGCTTCCGCCTGTAGCTACTCATTAATTCTGATTTCTAAGAGCCTTACGACAACACATCCAAAGGAGAAGGAAACAAGAGCATTACCCTTCTAGAGGATGTGAGGTATATAATGTTATATACTAGTGAGAAGGATTAAAAGTCGATCAACTATATAGCAAAGATTGACCATAATGAAGACAGTACAATTTGTCCATATTAATTCATATCACCACATAATGGGAATATTAAAGAAAATTGACGGATATATTTAGAATAGATATAGGATCCAATGTTTTGGGTTAATTCATTACACTATACGATTTGATATGAGAAATGGATAGGGGAAAAGATGGAGCACCCGGTTAAAATACGAGGGCGAAGTAGCAATTTAACATCAAAAGTTTAGCTCATGGTTGGTAATAAACTCTGAGAATAACACTGGTGGTGAAGATGTAAAAAAAGGAAGCGTTCACTGGAAATCCTTGCGCCGGCCGTAAACCTGGCCAAGCGCCGACTAGGGTAGAGGTAGTAAACACCGCACTGGGAATAGAGCCACGCCTGTTTTCAACTCGACAAAACATTGCCATAAAACAACGACGAATGTTTTCTCGTCATTCAGGTCCCGTAATGAAATTTGTATTAAGTGTAAATATAAAATTTAAAAAAAAATCAGACAGTAACAAACACCATACACATTATAATTATATTTTACTATCCACGGAATTTAAATAGTAAACGCGACAGGAAACAATAAAGAGGTATAAAGTTCTGTTACAATATTTTGGATTGAAATGCCAATTAAACAGCAAGCTCATTAATCAGAAAGCGTACAACATGACCACAGCGGCCATAATATATTCTGACTTTCAGTTTCAAAAGGAAACGGGGATACGGGCGTTAACATAAATCATTGAAAGAGCTGTAGCGCATTGTGCAGCTGGACCTTCTCTGTCAATGTCCCTCCGGTCCATCATTCACCCGGCCGCCAGTCTACTATCTCAGGATATTCGAAATGTCCAACACTGACTGTCTAAAAAATTACATACGTCCGTATGTGTTCTCACTCGTCGTTATTCAAAGTTAAACGTTGCTATAAATCTAATCGGCAAATTTGGGGGAAAAAATTTCCTTCAAAATATATTTTGGATTTCTCGCGCAGCGGAAAAAGTTTACTTTAATTTCCGCCGAAGGGCCAGAGCCCGAGGGGGCAATACTGCAAACTTGCGCAACAGGACCTATAAGAAATGGAAAAGACTTTAATTTTCTTATTGTCAAACCGGGTTCCAAGATGTTATGCAAACAGAAATGCAATTAAACGAGGCGCCCTGTTCAATTGCATAAAATGCGATCCTAGAAAATGGGTCATGCACCGAATTCTCGCATGGAGTCAACACCCGACTGAATTAAATAGAGGAGGAAGGCCGATTGAGCAAATATACGGTTAATATGGCATGGACTAAATTAAAATGAAGATTAGACCCCCCTACGTCGCCTTGTCACGACTCGATATTTATTATACAAACACAATCTTCTCATATCAGTTTTCATATTGAAAAAATACGAATTTTTGAGGTAATGCAGGCTATTCTGATTAGTTTCGAGAGTGAATTTTTGAACACCAGTAACAGATGCCAATTAGATGCAAAATCAACTATAGAAACAATATAGAAAATATTAAAATAATGTTTAGGACAACATGTCGAATTTCAGAAAGCGATTTGAAACATCCGCACATAGCCTTGTTTTAATGAGACAGGAATTTATTCATGTCACAAAATTATAATATCTTGTTATATTGTATGCCATACAGTCCATCATTAATCTTGAACAAGTTGAAGTTTGAATTTTATGGATACGACAATAATACAATATAAGTTCAATAAAGAATGTTTATTTTGTGCAATATAGTCATAGTTTGGTCGGGTATGATGGTCATATAACCACACACTCTCATATAAGAGAATATAGGGGTGTAATATGTGGATATGAGTAGAACAACTCGTCATCCTCTATTCTTCCCTAACAAAAACCAGTTAATGTTGAAAGCTGAACATTTTTACGGTTCACATATCTCGTCATCTCCCTAATGTCAGTGAAACTGTATTCTATTATTATTAAAATCAAGAAAAGCCGATAAATATCGATAGAAGGGAAATAAGGTGACACTGTTTAAGGATTACCACCAACGAACTACTGGAAAAATTCACAGCAAATAAAACGTACCAAATAAAACTATTCAACTACATGTACCAACACTCTACCACATTATTGGAACACGTATAATTCTTATATACGCGCAGAAATAAACATATATAATACAAATCTACAGTTGAATAATTTGCTAAAGGAACAGGCGCTAGGAACGATTTCCAGCACAACATGGGGATCGTGCGGGTCTAGTATCATCGCCGTGGAGTTTCGTCCGGGCAATATAGAATAACGAGCCAGCGACCTTTTTCTTTCCTTGCGGTCACAATAAGGTAAATTCCATACATAAAACCTTATACTATACCACCTACAATGAATTTGTGTTATATTTTTACTTTCCAGAGTTGAATACTAAAACTTATGTTCCATCGAGCTCTGCTATTACAGTTAAAAGAAAAATGTAAATTTTCAACCCAGTGATTAATGCTGAGCTGAATTAAAAATAAATGGCTGGACGGAGCGACATATGGCCTTAATAGATGTCAACCCACGATCCCGGAAGTAATCCCCAAACCAACCGATGACCTGGTCTAAGTCCTTTGTGTAAAAAATATCTCAGAATTAGCAGCGGGTCAAAAATTGAAAATCGCTAGGGCTAGTCAGAAATCCGTTATACCACATCTCTGAAACGGAGAAAGAACAAAAGCGACCATATTTATGCTGTAATACAGATAATAATATATAAACAAAGTTCTAAGGAACTTTTCCTGTACAAGAAATTATGATACAATTAAATATAAATGTGCGTGTGTGTGATCGAAAGGTATAAAATGAAATAATCATTATGTTGTAATATTGAACGTTGATTTATGCGAGTTACATCATTCGTAGCACATTTAATAGTAGTCATTTCGGAAGACAATTATGCACAATATAATAAATATTTTTAATAGGAATGAAACGCACTGTAAGTACTACTGAGTCATACGCTAATAAAGTTATGGCATTTGTATCGGTCTACATTTTTGGTATATCGTTAAAACCTTAAGATGTTAGTCATATTCTTCATTTATTCAAGACTAATTAGAATATGAAACTTTTATTTCTTGAATTTAAAAAGTTTCTCTGTTCATGAACTTATAAAAGTGTGTCTACGCTCTCACAGGAATATTACAATTTTAACGGATATTTTTATTTCTTGTTCCCAGTAGAAATGGTTTTAACGGTTCTATTTTAATGTTTCATAGGACGTTGGAAGGGGGGGGGTTCTTATCTTTCTTAGGCGCTGAAGGATTAGCCATCAAGAAGATAGGGGGCCTTGCATCTGTAGTAATCTACGCCGGGAGATCGGCGGGCATACATAAAAAAGGGCGAAACGACTAAGCTCGGCGGGGAGGGGGGTGGTTAAAGACGGCGAAGGGGATGAAGGGGTGGTCGCTGGGGCGACAGAAGATAAGGGCTCTGGGGACTCCGCTAATACAGCATCCACCGAACGCTCCACACTCGGTGGCCGGCTCTTTCTTCTGGCGGTCCGGCGGACGCGATAAAGCACCCCCCCGCCTCCGCCCCAGCACTTAGCAATCCCGCGCCAACCCTGAATTTAAACGATGACATTAAATCCGAGCAGACGTCTCCCGGGGGGGAAATAGAAAGACGCTGCCATGTCCACGAGAAAACTGCATATATCTGCTCTCTAAGTCAGAAAAATTTTGTCAGGCACCAGGAAACGCATGTCGTTTGTTTCTAGAAACGAGAAAAACTCCAGTCGAGATTACTCCTGCTTGTACACTAAAATAAAATTTTCCTTATACAACTATATAATTAATATAAAAACCGTACAATTTTCAAGGAGAATTTCATGTTTAATATTTTCTGCATACGTATCGGGTGATACGAATGGAGATCGAGAGGGTAAATAACAGATCATTCACTTCACGAAGTTCCCAACCCCGGCATCGGAATGGTACGAGCCTGACTAATTGTAAATATTAAATAAACAAGTACCATTTTTCCCTCGTTCCTCATGTTACATTTCTCCTTCGGCGGGCGAACTTTTAATAAGAATTTTATTCGATAAGTAAGTATAACAGCGCAGGCATTAAAGTGCTTGCTTTTAATTCCGGGGGGGAAAACCAAGAAGTGGTGAATTATCTCGGTAGATAATCTAATGCTGAAAATCTCTGGTTCGAGTATCGATCGGCGAGTCTCAAGAAGCGTTTGAGAAATGGCCATTAGTGCCCGGGTTGGAGAACTGAAATAACTCGCTCCGTACTCTGTTCCTCTCTCATTACGAGTGTTGAATCAATAACTGTTCGTAATAAGTTTGAGGAATAGAGGCATCATTATGAATGATTGAAGGAGGCATACTTCACTGTCTTTATTAGTTGAGATTGAGGGATCGACTCGGACTAAATTTATCGCATTCAATATATAAGATGTCAATATTTACATTAAGAAAATTGGATCTTATATATATTGTTTTAAACTGATATTATCACTTTCGTCATGGAAAAATTTTCGATCTCTTGCGATTTAAGTTTCCATTTCTTCAAAAAAGGAATCATAGTATAGCAATAAAATTAAGATAAAATATCTTCTAGAGTAAATAACTCATTATTAATTTTATTAAGCCATAATAGCCATAATAGATGAAATAATTTTCTGCGAGAAGAGCATGGACGGGCATTAAAGGGAGGAACCTATTCCAAGGGAAGAGGCTGGAGTAAGGAAAAAACTTTTTCGATATTTTCGCGCCATTGACTGGGGACTGAATTCAAGTGACGGGTGTGACGGAAGTATTGGGACCGGCGTAAACTTCGGGGTTTAGGTTAGGCGTCACAAATTTTAGACTAAGCCCAACTTCCTTTTATTTTTCACCTAAGTTCGCTCAAAGTCCAACCTGATCCGGCGGCCCCAACCAACCCGGCTCCCCTGTTTATTGTGGGTGGACATGACGCTACAGTTTGCACACAATTAAATTATGATCCTGGAACCTCTGTGAGTGGTTCCCAACGAAACTAATGAACAAAGAACCAAATAAATTACATAATTTCAATTCTTGCTTCAATTTTGGGAACAGAGAAAAGGTTCCGCCACCAGGAAATCCGAAACGAAGTTTCACTTCTAAAAACTGCCATTTGTTTTGAAAACACAGCATCTAGAGAGGCCACGAATCACGGTGGAGGGTGGATATGATCTAAATTGAAATTTTCCAAATTTGAAACGTTATACTCTTATATGAATTTTGTTATAACCGAAAATGAAGCGTTCTTGTACAAAACACTATAATAAGGCTACCTTACCATAAAAAGTATTTAGTTGCTAATGGAAATGATAAAATTATACACTTCCCTCTTTTTACATTACACATAAATATAAACGACGTATAAATATATAAACAAGTACAAGTTTATGTATCTCTATACTCTATAATTGCTTTTCAATTAATGTTTTGAAAAGTTTATTGCCCCGACAGACATGAATAGAAACTTCGGAGAACCGATTAATTTCAGCAACTTGTCATTCCAGAACCAACAAACACGTCAGAAACTTGTAGTACGAGCACAATTAAGCATCGTATCAATATAAAAGAACATATTGCTCTACAATCAATCCATCAGTCTATTGATCGATTACGGTAATGAGTAATAGATGATAAGTGATGTATTGTTCGCGTAAAGTGCATTAATTCTCGCTTCAAATTGTTGATATTATTCGTATTTAACTGTAGTATAATGACTTGTGGAACTGGTATTATAAATTCCTTTACGCAACTAATATGCGTTGAATATCTATCTGAATTGAGGATGATTTGATCTAAACGAGGTTTCAATTAATGACAGCCTAGAATGTTTCGAACAAACCCTAGCATAAATTACTGAGTGTGAGTGTTAATTCTAAAGATTAATTACTGTTTCACTAGAAGGACAGTCATCTATATACCAGCTAGTTGAATCCAAGTCAAGTAGCCAGAATATTTACAATTATCGTGTTTTGCGTAAAAATGACTATATCTCTTTAGAAATAAATGCATTAAAAGTCTGAGATGCCCAGATAATAGAGAGCCGGTTTGGAATTCCAGATAGGTGATGTACAAGTTTTCCAGGCGAGGTCCATTATTTGTTTGGAAGATAGTCTAAAACTTTTATCATTCCCAAAATATGGCTATATTTATTGATAAACGTATGGTCATCCTGATTGCTCGCTACATTTCCTTAATCTTTCTTGAGTAATCAGATTCAAGTTCATTCCAAAAACATTATTATTTTCATACTAAATAGAAAAATGGAGGAGAGGTGTTTTGCTGACACGCTCGAAAGCGGAGTGTCTCCTACACGTCAAATATTTGACGAAAAATTAATAACGAGTAGCCCTAATTGAAAAAGTTTGAAGCATAATTTAAGGTTTAGCAGGGCGTGCGGGGATGGGGTAGGGATCGCGATGATCTCCAAATTATGGAGCGGCTCTTAGAGTTGGTTCCAAGACATCCCTGAAATCCGGCCACCGACCACAGAATCGATACCACAAGATCTTCCATACCCGAGAGTCCCATACAACCGAAAGGCTCGCCTTTCAATTCCTCCTTTCAGTGTTGGATTTTTCAACATACCGCGACTGTTTACCTTGCCCAGTCCCTTTTTAACAGCCCATTCAAATGTGCAATTACCTTTAATAAAATTCGCATAAAACTTATACATACTATTAAAATTATACCCATACAATCTTAATGATATTGCCCTATATGCAAGTTCCAGAATAGTATGTCTGATCGAACGTGCACCCAACGAAATTTAATTAAGTATATTTCCGCACCACCCTCAAGGGGCGCTAGTTATTCGGTCCAAGTGCACTCAACGAACTTTAGTTAAGTACATTTCCGCACCACCCTCAAGGGGCGCTAGTTTATCGGTGCAAGTGTACCCAATGAACTTTAGTTCAGTACATTACCGCACCACCCTCAGGGGGCGATAGTTCGGTCGGCGCCGTGTAACCAAAAGATACTAGACCGTCAAGACAACTGTGTTATGCTGATTTGCATTAGAGCAACGTAGTATCTTCTTCGCGCTAGTTTATCGGTGCAAGTGCACCCAACGAACTTTAATCAAGTACATTTCCGTACAACCGTACAACGGGTACTCAATGTCAGAATACCTGACATTCAAAGGGACAGAAAATGACTCTAATGCTAATATTTTTAAAATAGAAATTCATCCGAATAAATCCTTCTTGCATCCCATTTGATTATATTTAATATTTCTTCTGCATTATTAAATATTTAATTACCGCGAATAAAATCCAAATAAATGCTGTATGAATCATCTGTCGGGTATCCTGCACAAGAAACTATTGCAGAAGACATTTTGATGATAACATAATTATTTCCTTTAGCCTGAAAAAGAAAAAATAATTGAATCAATTATTCCCACATGAAGTATACACTGTAGGACATCACGAAATTATGTTTCCTTATTATTTTAGTCGTGTTCATCCACAAATTTCAGAACGGCGGGAGATTTATGTTTGTTACAAAATTGAGCCCTAATTCACCGTTATCGGGAGATTGTATTTCCCTCGTGAGGTATAGTTTATGCCCGGGGATAGGGGCTGGCTGTTGCGGTTTCTTGGCCTCGGAGTGATGGGTTGCCATAAATTGCTAGGTCCGTAAGGGGCCGGGGGAGCTCTCTCGTTCTAGTGCAGTTTCGCGGTCTTCCCTAATAATGAACTCGACTTCACCGCTCCGCACCTTCGGCGTGGGCCTTGATTTAATAAACACCAATCTCTGAATAAGCTCAAACGACGGTGCTCAAATTTTAATTGGTCAACCCTACCGTAAGACCGTATTCCATCATACTGCAGTCAGTAAAAAATACTTAAATTGTCAAACTTGAATGAACTTTAAATGAAAAACTGCGAATTATATAGTCAGATAATCAATTTGGATCTAGTTTTCAATTTACCAGGATAAAATCAAGAATCAGCCTAAATTATAAAACATACGCTACCTTATCTAAAAAAAGTATATTTCTGTCTGGCTGACGCGTAATTTATATATTTATACGAAAGATGCGAGATGTTTTCTAAACGAACAATTTCTATCATTCTTTATGTACCCCTTATACTGAGATAAATGCATTGCACACAATTATATTTTACAAATTAAAAATAAATAGTACGGCACTATGGTAGCTTGGTCGTTTCTCGAAGGGTCATTATTTCTGTTAAGCTAAGAGTGTAAAATAAATCCAAATTTGGGGTAATATTCGGATATCACTCTTTCTCTCTCTAGGTACACTCTCTGTTGGTCAATAAAATACAAAATGTCCTTCCAAACAGCATTCAATAGTCATCAATGTAGAATTGAGACGGACATGAAGTTAAATATTCAGATTAGGTGGCCAGAGCCGCGAATTAAAGATTCAAGATATTTTCATCCACTAAATGATCACCGGGCAAGGACTTCCGGAGTCGAGTATCCCCACTCTAAATATTTAGAAGTTCAGATATCTTCGGTAATTGGTCAAAATATTAAAGCAATTGCATGCCAGTAACGCAGTAGGAAATGCACCTCTCGCTCTCGGACGTTTAATATTTAAGGGGCGGTGATGGCAGGGAAGACCTAACGGCCCGCTGCATAATGGAAGTCCCGTCGAGCTGGTACACTCCCATCCCAAAAATACTCTCAAACTCCGTCATTAGACGACGCTCGTCGCGACTAAATATAAACAAATTACGCTCCTTCTTCTAAACAGACTTCTAGACGACGATATTTATTAGGTTTATTTCAGGGTGGGAAATCAATGTTTTTATGGGTGCAGAAAATAGGGCTGTGTAAGTTATCAATACGCGGAAATGTCTATTTTAAAAGAGGTAATTCTGTGATAGAAATGGAATAGCTTGCATTTGGCTTTGATAATTTAAAATACCAAAAATTTGATAATTTTAGGCACCAATATCTGCTTTTATAAATTCTAATTCTTAATCCTTGGTATGATATTGACTCAATGACTCGATAGCTCAATGAACACAAATCAAAATAGAGAGAGTGAAAAAAAGTCATTTGCTGTTTACAAATGTAAGTTAGGAATGAATGTCAAGCACAAATAAAATAGGCGTTCCAACCGTTCGGATTCGCCAAGTCGTTCCCTTCCGCCAAATAACTCGGCATTCAACAACGCGAGATATTCCATTCCACGTACAAGTCCAGGAAAAAGAAGAGACAATAGGGGCCTTGCCAAAAATTTCGCCGGGGACCATTAAAACACAAGGGCTTTGTCTCAGCCTCTCGTCGTCTCATTCTGAAAGCCCATTAATACTTTACGCCCACGGGGAGGGAGAGGCCCTATTGTTTCGTCGATTCGGGAAAACCTCTTTGTCGGGTGTTGTTCCAAGGTCCGTAAATTGAGAACTCCGTTACGACGAACGAAGATACGGGTTCATTAACATTTGCACAGTTGTTTTTTTTTTAGTACAGTATGGACCATCTGGATGATTAATCAAACGTGAAGCGTCGATCACCTACATTCAAAAATTACAATCAGTACAAACAACTTTTGTCTTATATGACAGTACAGCAAAATAATTCGAACGGCAATAAATCAAGGAGAAACAATAGTTTGTTTTGACCGAATTCGGGTCAGCCTCTATGCCACATTACATCAAATGACATACAATTTTTAGTTCGCAAAAATACTAATTTGTAAAATTTATAACCAGGTCATGTTTTAATCAGGTTTAAATGTCATATTTGGGAATTCGCTGATTAAAAAACTTTTTTCGCCAAAACCAAAGAATAGTGGGTTCAAGGTATGGAACGACGAACCTACTTAATGATTTGTTTTTTCTGTTTTATTTTGTTTTTTTTAATGAGAAATTTCACTGGCCACTAGGTAATACGAAAGAAGAAGTCTGTCCTCAAACCGTCATCGAGGTTGAAATGTTTTATTGGGACCGGTTAGCAATAGTTGGGGAGCCTGCGTGTAGGGCCACGCCCTGTGGGCTCCACAAACATCCCCAAGGTAAATTATCTTTCCCTGAGGGCTCATAGGGACAAGGGTCAACACGCGCCCCCATCCCCTCCGTCCGATACAGCGCCGTCAGTATTCCATTTCAAAACATCGTTGATTCGACCAAATATTGGACTGGAGATACGTCCCCTCACCACGTTACATTCAAGAAAAATCTGGAATTATCTGTGTGCCCCGATAGCCAAAAAAAAAATGAATTATATAATCAATATCAGCATACAAAATACAAACAAAGTTCTAGCATAAACGCCATTATATAAGTTCGAAAGACTTTGAATGCGACTTTTTTGGACACGGTTGTGCTTTTCTTTAGCAGACCGTAAACATATGTATTTATGAACAGCAACGTACAGACAAAAACATAGAAAGCTGAGGAAGTGAAAGTATGAATCTAGAGCTTATTCTGATCACGCTTCTCCCCAGCGAAGGTTGTAGTGCTGTGTTTTGCCCAGTCGGCCCCGAACACGTTTCGAGGCGTTCAATCCTTGTCACTAAGATTTGCCAGCAGAACACTCTGACTACGTGCGTAGCCAACTTTGTTCCTTTAAGCATTATATATGCCTACCGAAGACTCGTGCAACTCTAACCAACGAAATATGATGGACTTGGGAATTTCGACCGATTAAAAGAAAGGACCTCGCTGTCCGGGTGCTCGCAATGTGAGGTGAATTTACAAGACCACACCTCCTATTACCACAGTCTAGATGTCAATAGTTAATATAGAACTTAAGATGTGAAAATCGCAGTAAATAAATTTATCGAGGCATGAAACATACATATAATTACAGGTGGAAATAAATTAAATTATTCCTAGGCTTTCTTACAGTAGATAGAATAGCAGCGATTTTGAATGGACCGATATGCTAATACTGTGATGATCTCTGTTTGAGTAAGATAAAGCCAGGGTGGAAAACCTTGTTCGCTGAATATTAAAACGGAATATTAAAACGTATTTGGATATTGAAGCACTACAGATCCGTGAGGCGATAAAAAACTAAAAACAAGCACGGTGAGCCAATTCATTACTGTCAATCAGTACAATATCGCTTTTTACTGACAAATCGAAGTTATTCTTTAAACGACATATATTCTTTAAAAAGAACTATTATAATTCCTACCCTCTACACCAGCCAACAATATAATAACGGCTATTATTCATATACTCACATAAATTGGAAATTCAATAAGGAATTTACAAATAACACTCATATATTAAAACTAATAACAGTTACGAAAGTATCAATAATTCGGTCCGTCTTTTGTTTAATTTTAAGAGTAAGTAGTTCAGGGGACAAGTTTGAGAACAGGATTAGCGTAATGCAAGGGACTAACTAAAGCTGAGTCTCATTCCCGAGAATTAATAACAATGGCCGTTAAACGTAATTTATTTGAGAGCTTATATACACCTTGTCGAGATGTGACCCATAGTCCGACCGCGGCTTAAAGGTAAACGGAAATTTAGCAGCATTATTAACCCGAGGGAAGAATTAAACAATAGATCATTTACCTAAAGCACAATTAAATTCTCCATATCTATGTCACTAATTTTCAGATTTAATAGGGTAGAATAAAAATTATTAATTTCTAAATGACAAAATTTTTTATTTCTATTATTATGAGGAATAGAAAACACTTCAACGGAAAAATAAGAGATTGCACCTAACAGTTATTTAAAGGTGCAGGTTTTCGTTCAAAATTATAATGAACTAACACAATTACTTTTTATAGAGGCGAATAGATGAGAAACCGACGCGTCTTCCTTAAAGTGCTGACTGGTCCCGGGCAATTTTCAATATCGGGGGGTGGACTCTCGGACGGAAATAACGTTTTATACGAAAGAGCCCACAATCGGATAAGAAAGTCGGGCCATAAACAATATTGAACACAGGATCATAGGGGTGTGAGAGGGGAAAGCGGGGAAGCTGTGCGGGTCGGTATCGCGCTCGGAGTCGGGCAATAATAAAGTTGGCGGGCGCGTCGGACTGGATGCATAACTGGAATGGAGTCGTTGGGCACGCCGTTTTATTAAAGTCCTGGAAATTAGGCAGTTACGGGGCGCCCCCCGACGGCTGATTAATGTAGCGACAAATTACCGCCAGCTTTGATCCGGCCTCCTCCACCCAGTCATTTCTTGAATTTAAAATCCAAGTTAGTTAAACTGACCTAGATTTTTTTTTTAACACGGCTCCCGTATTTTCGTCTACTCAATTTAAACGAAGATTTATGTGACCCGAATTTTTACCGCCCTCGGTATATTTTCTCAGCCCAGGACTGTTCCATTACCAACATTTTATTTTGTTTAGTTGACCGCTAATTGAAAAGTGGCATGTTAGAAATATACATTATACATTTTACTTTTATAAGGTTATAGTTTAATATTTATTCTCATTACTGTCAGTAGGGAGTCTGAGTGATGTATTTCCCTTTTAGGGACATATAAAACTAAAAACTTAAAATTATCTATTTTAATTTTAAAAGTTATAATTTAAATACTATTCACGAATACGCAGATTTATGTGCACTTGTTTGAAATTATGGCCCGTTATTATTCGAACAGGGTTAGGAATGGTATTTCTTCGGGATTTTTACTGGTATTTTTTCTATTTGATTCTCTGTGTGATAATTCTGGTAGTTTCATCAGTTTTTCGTTTCGATTCAGTTCGTTCCTCCTCATAGTGGCCTTCGCAAATTACGTCTCACCTCGAAGAAGCGCCTCACAGAGGGTGGCCGACCGCCATACTGAATCAAATACAGCCTCTATATCTGTAAATATCGCCGCCACGTGCTTTGAAGGTGTCCTGGAGGTGCCTACAACTGAATGTAGGACGTCCTCGGTGGAGAATCCCATTTAAAAGCCGTATTGATTTACCGCGGTAGCACTAGATTTTTTTCTCGTGGACCACTCGTTCCAACGCAAGTACCGAGAGTAATGAAATTGGCCTACAGGGCTTAGGGGTAGGGTCGGTCAATATTTTGTTGCCGGTACGTGTCAGCCTTCAAAAGTGTCCAGTCGTTTCCTAGAAACATTAATTACATAATTGCCAATTTGTCTGGCTGAATAAATTACAGGACCGCTAGAGAGGAGTAGAGTGGTGGGGGGGCGAATGATGAGCGGAGTGCACAGTTTTTCAAGTCTGGCGGTTGGGAGGGCAGAGCCAGTGCTAATGAGTAAAGCGTCTGACCGAGGGAAAAGCCCCGGCACTCTACCGCTTTTTTCCTAATGCCCCCGCGGCCATCACCGTCCCACTGTGTATTTCCAACCCACTCAATGAGCAACCCGCGGAGAAACGATGCAAACAGTGGAGGAGAAAAAGAAATGGGACTTCCAAGCAGCGCTGTGGAGCAATAGAAGGTCACGCGTCGGGCGTCACGATAGTACTGGGTTTATTTAAAAATTAAACTGCCGCGGTAATACGGCAATCAAAAAAATGTATATATACTCCTTAATGAGGAGCTTTAAATGTTTTAATAAACTGATTATGATAGGTAACGGCAGAAAGATATGAACAGCCGGTATTCTAGCAGTGAAAATAGGGAATACAAATTAAATTAACGACACGATATTGAAATATCACAAAACTATTCTTGAGAACAGCACTCGGAATTGTAGCAAAGCCACTATCGACCGGGAAGTCGTTCTGGTCTGCTGTTCAGCTGGACAATACGCTAAGCTGAAAAGAAATCTTCTAATCTAAGACTAGCTTACAGCATTATTATCTGGTTCCATACTGCACGCCATTATTTAATCACTTATTGGAAGTTTATCACTGGATATTGTATAAAGAAATTTTAAACCGCAGTATACCAATTACCAATGTATGCCAGTATAAATAAAAACAGAGTTAAAATTTGCTGGAAATCTCATAATGTAACTTATGATTAATATGCGATACATACAATTAAAATAAATTGATGCCAATCGTTAATGTATTTTTGTATCTTTTTTATACGTACTGAGCAGAATGGATCTACAGAAGTAATTAGGGAGGTGTTAAAATTGGGTAGGGGGTGGAGGGGCTATTGAGTTGTGTCGAAAAAGAGTTTGGGCCGCTAGTTTCTCTGTGGTCACAGTGGCACTCCCCCGGGCCCAATACCAACTTCCTATCCCAATTCCAGCCTTTCCCCCAGCTAACCTGCTTTCGTAGAATTCGTTTCACGTCTTTAGGAAACAGGTAAAAACAAGATTTTGCTTCCTACCAATTAAGCATCCTTATTTGTTAGGAGATATTGCGGGGAAATATGGAACTAATATTTAACTAAAACATCCACAATTTAAATATAATAAATCTATTTGTTTGTTAATTAGTGTTTTTACTTTTTTATGTTCTCTTAGATTTTTCTAATGTTTTTAGTTGTACTTTTTCTTCATATTTTGATCCTCCTGATGGGTGTTTTTGATTGTATTGCTCTTTTGTCTTTGCAATATTTTATTCTGCTTTATAAGTGGTCGAGGGCGGTTATTTTTATTAGAGACGGAATTGGTTTTTATTTTCAAAACACACTTGACATATTACGAGTTTTCTAACTCTGCGACATTTTACACCGAAACAATAAAACGCAGGTCCCCATATTCCTCTTGCGCCCCCCAACCAACGCCGCGTGTAACAAGAGAACGGCGAAAATATTGCCCCGGACGGTTGTCAGCATGAGCCTATTCGGCGGCCACTCGGAACCAGCTCGCAAAACCCGTCCCAGGAAGGGGAAGTTGTAATCATACTTTTTCGGTAGCCAGCGGGCCCGACAGAATCATACACAGAGATTGCCACTCCGCATGAGTATATGAATAACTTAGATTAGTATGACTTTATATGAACCGGAAGAAACCAATTCACATTCTTTAAATTTAAAATAAATAGTCGAGCTCAGGTGTCTTCATGTTGGAATGGAGAGACACGCGTGTCGACTATTCCATTGAATAATCATGTAATTTACTTAAATGCCTTTGTACATCTAATCAATTTAGGAACGACTTTTTAATTAAATTGAAACTGGAAAAGCGTAGTTTCTGTTATAATAAACTGATCTGAAATATAAACTTTCTTGCTCTTTCATTGTCGCCAGAATATCAAGCCATGAACGAAGTCAGGTTGCATATAAGTCATTACTAAACACTTAATAAAATCATTACAAAAATTACATTTAAAAAATAAGAACCGTAGCTTTGTCTTATCTAGGTAGCGACACCTAGATAAATTAATGAGATTTAGTATAATAGTTGCATTCACGAAAATACATGCTACAGATGTTGAATTTCATAAGTTTTTACTAATACAAACATGGCTAGTACAAAAAGAATCGGCAATATTTGAATAGAGTGCTACACAAAAGTTGGTTACTACTAGTTCCATAATTTTAAGGTGTGTGCCTCGATGAAGAAAAAAATAATTTAATTGAATAGTAATTAATATAGCAGTTCTTAACATTGATGGGAGAAAGTGGAGTAGGCCTTGTGAAGGGCTACGGTTGTTGAGACAACACTAATGGACTCCCGGTCAGTCGTTAGTTGAAGCAATGGTCTCGAATAACCTAAATGGTTCGGCAGCCTGTTTACATGAGCCAACCAAACCCTCATTAACCTCCAGAGATTAAACCCTCCCCACAAATCACCTACAGGACTATTAAGGTTTACGCCGAGTCTCCCTGGGGAGATGTGGATTTCAGTGCAGCGCAGACTGGAAACGATAGATTGATTACACTTGTAATAATGTTGAAAGTATAATTTATGTTCAGGCCGTGTCGAAACCAACAAAGTAATTCTCGAGAATCGGGACATAAATTTATTTCAGTAGTAAATAAAACTCATAAAATAATACGTACTGGAGAAGATAGTCAACCTCATTATGAGTTATTCAACTCGGGAAGATCACGTGCAATAATATCCTGGGATAGACAGGTTTAATATATGATTCTGACATACTAGCTATTATAAACACGAGAAATAAGTAATATTAATGATGTTCTCTGCAGCATGACGCTATCTTGATCAAAATTTTCATATATATTAGTGTCAACCAATTTTTATTCTAACATTAACTCAATTTCCATTTCGGTAACTGATCTCTGTTAGTGAGGATATTCAATTTATAAAAGACAGTTAATTGGCTCTCAGTGGCGTCTTACGGGTGGACGACTCCCCTCTCCCACGGGTTGATTAGAACTCGATTGGGTTCCTCGCAACTTTCCGAGGCTTTCTTTAATTTCCCTCGAAAGGAGGGATTAAATGTTCTGGGTCCTCCTACCTAGAAACTCAATTAAGAAAAGCCTGCCCGCTATGTTTCTTATTACTGTTTCACATTCACTTTTGCATTCACCACTTTTTCTTCACATTACTTCTCCTTATCAGATCCTATTAATAAAACCGTTCATTTGATTTATATACTATTTAATTAGTCCTACAATTTCTTTTCTCCTATGGAGGATAGCAATTATAATATATCAATTTTGATCTACCTCCTTATACTATTATACATAAACTTGTCGGTATTAGCTCTACTTTTGCATAAATTAATAAATTATTATTATTAATTCTCTTCTTCTGTAATAAAATGTTACAGTAATTTCGTCGAGTGTTCACTGAAGTCAATATTTCTCATGTGAATTACTGAAATATCATAACCAATATAATAGGGGGAAGTGATAGTGGGATTAGATTGTTTCGCCATTAAAGGTCAAATGCCAAAGCATTACAAGAGGAACATTGTGCAAACGTGTAATAATAAGAACAGCATTGTACTTGATGTATCTACTGTAGCCGTATCCGAACAAACGACTCGCTTCATCATCCCAGAACATTCCGAGTGCGAAAACTACGGCCGGGAATCAGGAACAGAGAGCGGATTTTTAATCTTTCCCAGAACGTCCTCTCTTCGCAACAATGAAGCCGGCAGAATCCAGCAGATTAGCGCTCCCGTGTCTGACTCCGAACAACCAAAAAACTGTTTATTTCGGCAATTTTTGTCGACTGCCCGCCTCCTACTTAAAAAACCTACTGGCATCAGTGAAGAGTTATTAATTCGGCCAGAACGATATATATAAATAATTTATACGCACGTTCACACCTATATGGAAACGAATTCAGAAGTAAATATTTGATAACAGGTCGTAAAACTTTAGGGAGTTACGTTATAAACTCGTCTACCTTGTCCCAAAAGAAAAATATGAAATATAGAGGAATAAAGAGACATTGATGAATTGCAAGAGACAAACGTTGAAGAGAAATCTCGTATTGAATTTTAGTTGGATTTCCTTCGCCTAATGAATGGGAAAGGAAAACATGAGCGTTCTTATTTATATGGTTTTATTTATATCCCCAGCGCAGCGATATTCTTTTTCTTTTCATTCAAAGACCGGCAACCGCGCTTTTAACATCGGGCTTGATTAAAACCGAGCAAAGTTCTACGAGCTCAGTCTTATCTTTTGGAGTTTTCATTTGGAAATTACTAGACGATTCAGGACGATATACATTTTTCTGTAATGTCTGTATGAGACACTCATTTTTCCTTTCCGGTGACTTTTTCTACGTTAACTTTTTGCGACTGTAACTGTAATAAATTATTGCGTTATTAGTGACTATAATTATTACTCAAAAACTTAAGGAAACTAAAGATACCACGACTTATATTACTCACTAACAAACTCACAAGTTACTTATATGCCACATTACAATAGAATTATCTTTAGTAACGACGCTGTGCCATTGTAATAAAAATGAATTGTAGTCAGCTTCACCCATTTACGTTCCCCGTTAATTTATTTTTTACTGTTCTACACCGGAATCTCAATATCGTCAGCACTATTGTGTTAATAATTTACATTAATTGTGCAGTTTTTTTTAAGTATTAACATTCAAATATGAGTTTCTAATAAATACGATAATATGGAATAAATATCATTTTTTAACTTTTTGGCTAAAAATACAAGTAGAGTTCTGGGGGCAATCTTAATAAAGGGCGGAGGCGCAATGGTTACCAATATACAACGTTTAATACGTTTAAGCTGACGACCGCAAATGGGATGGGCGTTTCACAACTGGATGTAAACCGGGAGACGTCAAATCTCATTAGAACGTGCCCGCTTTGGCAATTGTTTGCCCGAATAAGCGGCCCTCTAACAGATAAACAATCGGATCATTGCCCAATAAAGTTGTTTCCACGAGGCTCCGGAATTGGGAAAACGTCCGGCATTCAAGCCCAAACGTATTTACCGTCGGCAAAATGGGTAAATGTGTAAGCCCAACCGCTCATAGCTGCAATTATAATTTATTTTCTACAGTAGTGCCAACTATCTTAACAACATCTGATATTCTAATTATAACACCTTAGTACAAAGGAAACATCATTAAGCTTTAATTTCACTTCCCTTACATCAAATAATCGGTTCGGGTAAACATTTAATTTGCAAGGAAAATAGTAAACAAATTCAGCTTTGTTATGAAAAATTATCACTAATATTAATACGTAAGATCTTAACGTCGAGCCATCTGCCATTCTTATTGAAGACTAGTACTCGTGAATATTTATGTGGCATTTGCATTCACATTATTTGCACTTCAGTGGGCAAACTCAAAAGCCCTCCGCCCAGGGCTACTTGCGATTTTTTGCCACCGGTACGAATTAATTAATATTGGTGTCATACAGAAAAACAATTTGAAAAGAAAACTATTCGTAACTTTCAGTGGGGACCATCTGTCCTCAGTGTCTATTGTGACCGCGGGCTATCGGAAAGCCCGACTGGAGCCTGTTGGTTTCCATTGAACTGGATTCATTTTCCCCTCCAACGAGTTCAATATAATTCAAAAAATCATCGTGCATTTTCCGGCATGTTAAGGGGCGGTTTTCCTCCCTTTTTGTAAATGGCCGCAGAAAATGCAAACTCATATTCCACGCTTCGATAGCCAAAGCGTACAGGCACCGAAAAAAGGTCAGGAGCTGAATATAAGCTAGCAATATCTACGACGGACGAATCCTTCACTGCACCTGAAAGGTTAAAATCTAAAATTTTAGATCTTCACCAAAATATTATATACAACTACATCCTTATATAGCCTAGAGATTAAGTTCCATAACACATCAATAAATCACAATAACATTTTTTCAGTCTCATATTCTAGACACGCAGTTTGTAATTTTATGCATTATACCTAGGAAATATTTCCGAATATTATGACCAGTTTCTGTTTGTTGCTTTTCTTAGACAAATAGTTTACACAACAATTTGCTAAATAAGTTGTAGTAATGAAGTTTAGTTTTAAAATGAATAATTGATTCGAACTTGAGTTGAGGGTTGAATGTTACATCAAGATGCAGATAAATGAGGGTGCATTTTGACGTTGCATTTGGCACGCCCAGTACGGAATGACAATCTTTAATTATGCAAATCTATATTGGCCGCGTAGTGTGCCAATAACCCAGTGCAGTAGAGGTTGAACCAGACTTATCAGCTCATGACTGTGACGTTTATACTAATTAGCCGTAATACGTCAGTCCGAGTTACACCACAAGCCCCAGTGTTCCCTGTTTCGTTATTGCTAATGGATATCGACGAAACTAATTCGATATTCCCGAAGCGGTTCCCGATCAGTAATACACGGGTCAATGTCAATTCCAGGTATTGACCACCAGATTGACAGTCGACCAACCCCTTCTTCAAACCTTAGCCACATCAAATATAACATGATATAGTAGTAGTATGACACTATAGAGTGTCAATAATCTGTAACTGTAAAATACGTAGTGTACAAATGCTACTGACAATGTTTGTCAAACTGAAAATAATCTATCTGATAATCAACACTCCCCCCTCAGAATCAATCAATACATGCCCTAAAGCAGGAGTAAAAGCCTTATGAAACCCACCTCCGGTGCGTATCAAAAACAGGGAGATACACTGCACTGTGAATTTATTCCATGAATAGGATCCGAACTCGCACGGCTCCTGCAAATTAATAATCGATATATCCAGTCTATTTACAGCATCGCATCGCATTATGTTGAATTGCCCATTGTTCAGAAGCTGTATATATTTTTTCAATGGAGAACCAATAATGAGGATCCGGTTTCTAACGAATTAAGCGTGCCCTATCTCGGAACTATGCCGTTATCGCTTTTTGCGGCGGGATCGACTTCCCGAGACAATTTATTTGTTCAATCGTTGCGATATCGATCTCTGCTGTTGTATCCACCGAGCGGATCAGATAGTCGAATGCATGGCGGCCGGAGGCAACGCTTTATCGACGCTATAATGTAAAACCGGGGCACTAATTATTCGACGCCCGGTGAAAGCACGCGATAACCAGCCCCGTCGGTATGAAACCCAGAAGGGCACTGAGCAACAATGTACAGGTCCCCAGCCGTTTAAGGACATGAGGCCCACAAGCGCCTAATATGAGCGGGAACCTTATCTAAAATACCACATCAGCTACCCACCAACGGCATTGGGTCACCACTCTTTTGTTTCCTCCAAGCTATAATTTCAATGATATTATATACATATATAATATATATATATATATATATATATATATATATATATATATATATAGCTCCAAATCGAAGAGTTAATTCTCGGGTAGGCAATTGTTTTAAAATATTCAATTGTGGTAACCGGCGCAAGTGCACCGAACGAACTTTAGTTAAGTACATTTCCGCACCACCCTCAGGGGGGCGCTAGTTAATCGGTCTAAGTGCATACAACGAACTTTAGTTAAGTACATTTCCGTAACACCCTCAAGGGGCGCTAGTTTATAGGTGCAAGTGGACCCAACGAACTTTAGTTAAGTACATTTCCGCACCACCCTCAGGGGGGCGCTAGTTAATCGGTCCAAGTGCATACAACGAACTTTAGTTAAGTACATTTCCGCACCACCCTCAAGGGGCGCTAGTTTATAGGTGCAAGTGGACCCAACGAACTTTAGTTAAGTACATTTCCGCACCACCCTCAGGGGGGCGCTAGTTAATCGGTCCAAGTGCATACAACGAACTTTAGTTAAGTACATTTCCGCACCACCCTCAAGGGGCGCTAGTTTATAGGTGCAAGTGGACCCAACGAACTTTAGTTAAGTACATTTCCGCACCACCCTCAGGGGGGCGCTAGTTAATCGGTCCAAGTGCATACAACGAACTTTAGTTAAGTACATTTCCGCACCACCCTCAAGGGGCGCTAGTTTATAGGTGCAAGTGGACCCAACGAACTTTAGTTAAGTACATTTCCGCACCACCCTCAGGGGGGCGCTAGTTAATCGGTCCAAGTGTATACAACGAACTTTAGTTAAGTACATTTCCGCACCACACTCAAGGGGGCGCTAGTGTCAAAAAATCGTTCGATGTGTGCCGAATGGATGCAATGGATGATTTTTGGGCTCCTCACTGCACTGTCACTGTACTGTAAGGCGCTAATACTAAAATGTAAAACAGACCTCTGTTGCGGGCTAGTATTAGGTTCGTATTGAAACTAGTAGCGCATAAACTGAATACACAACGCGTTTTAATAGTGTTAAAAATAACTCAAATATTAAAATATATTTAATACAAATGACAGTTACAGTGCAGTGAGGATGCCTAAAAACATCCAAAGTGTTAAAAGTCACTAACACCGCTACTGAAGATGGCGAGCAATCGAAACCGGTCTAACAAAAGACAAAACTAGCGACAGGAGACAGTGAAATCTACGGTATTCCAACCCCTCGCAGACCATAAAACAGTTACTGGTTGGGCAGTTCTATATTCTAAAGTAGATATGTTCTATATTCACTTATCTGGTTGGTTTCTAATTAGCCCGTGTCCTGATTATGCCACTAATTTCAATCATTTTAATTTAAAGAAACATACAATTTTTATCTCGTTTAAATAGTTACTGTCCATAAATTTGAACGTTACTACCCCCAGCATACGATTCCGATATAAGAAATTAACCAGAGTCCAAATATATGTTCAAGGGATAGACAGTGGTTCCGAAATTTCGTGGATAATTATAGAAAATAGTATTTGTATAATTTATAAAATATGCAATAGTATATAACTGAATCATTTACTTACAACAATATCGATAACTCTGATTACAAATGTATTCCAAAGAATTGAAGTGAGTCCGTTCACTAACGGACTGTATTGTTGAAAATATCACGGGATAACAATATTAATCATGGACACCGGTTGGTAAAAGAGATATTGGTCCCGGAAATATATTGGATTATCCTGAGCGGAATTCCAGTACTGGAATAGCTGGTGGGGGGACTGAGGGAGTGAGAGGGAGAGGAGGGGAGAGAGAGAGAAAGAGATAGAGGGAGAGAGAGCGGGAGCGAGAGGGTGAGGGGCGGTAGGATACAATGAAAAGACAAAGCCTGTGAGATTGTTTGTGCATAATTATGAGGGGCCGAAACGACCAACATCCCCTTGAATGTACAAGACGCGTCAACCGTTCAACCCTCGTCAATTCCAGGCATCATATAAATAGTAGTGTTATTAAAATTTCTATTGTAGCGTTATACTTAAAAATTGAAAGGTTAAAAAAGCCCAATCAGGAATTTCATTGTTTTCTATTTAAGCATAATTAAATAAAAATAACTCAGTGCTTATAGTGACTAAAAAATGTCCCCGAAAAATCTGGAAGGTTTTAGCTAGGTGAATAAAAAAATACAAATCAGTATGAAACGATTTTTCCAGATTCATTGGAAGTAATAATATATCTCTCTAAATCCTTGAGTTCTACTCGATGTTTCCAAACTGTAACGGCTGCGTTCCAGCTTTCAGATGAGGTATAACTTTTGCGATTATCTGTCTCCTCCCGCTCATCCGAACTATGCGAAATTGGTTTGGACTTCTGAGTCATATAATATAAGATATTCCCATTTCGACCAATGTTTAAAAACTAAATATTCAGACCTTCATTTAATAGTCCCATTATGTTCGGTGTTCAGTATGAAGTTTCCTTTATTTCTAGTTCCCGGATAGTGGCCAAACTGCTACAGTAGTCCGGCGGGTAAATCATATACATGTGACTGAAAGTTGGTTTGTTTGCACCACTGCATCATAACTGTGTTAGTGCAAAAGTTTGGTCGTTAGGGTGTGTCGGCAAAATTGAGACTTCAAAAGCTCAGTATAGCATAAAAAAAGTGAAGTATATCAATAAAACCCAGTACCAAATTATTAGAAATAATGAATGTGTAGCGATTCTATAGATTTTAACTGATAGTGTTTTTATACTAATCTACACTATGATAAAAAGGAAAAGGACTATTTTATTACGGTATTCAATTCAGTATGTACATATCAATTTTTATAAAAAATAAATAATTAAATGAAACGCAATAGAAAGGGTATATATATATATATATATATATATATATATATATATATATATATATACGGGTTATTCGCAATATCGAGTAATACACCCTTAGGTTGAATGGTAACTGTGGCCATTGAAGCCCGAGGTTTATTAGGCCGCTAGGTTTATTAGGCCTATTGATATTCCGGAAGATTGTTGGCAATCTCTCTGATGCGGAATTCGTTAATACATTATAGTGACCTAGATGAGGTAACACAGCTGACTGTAATAACTATTCACGTAACTATGCAATTAATCTACAAAAAATTCTATAAAATATAAAACCAAAGATGATAATTATACAAATTTAAATCGAATGATTTCCAACACAATGTTTATTTATAATATATAATTAATTTGTCATGCACATAAGGCATTTGAACCATTTTCTTCTTCTTTTAAATCACAACGTTAACTATAATCCCAAAATTAAATATAGTTAAATATTATAATAACTATGAAAGTATAGGGCGTAAAAGAAAGAAAAACGTGCCAGGTAAAACAAGGAGTTTGAAACTAAATTATAGTACTTGCTTTAATTAGTGCCTGTATTAGTTAGTGCACAATTAAATTATTCTGATTTTGTTCAAATAATAAAAAAAAAGAATAGAAAACAAGAAAGAAATAAGAATATAAATGTTTATTGTTTTCGTAAATTTTTCCAGATATAAAACTTTTGAGATTTAGAGGATCCAGAGGCTTTAGAGGATTATCTACAGTGAGGGAGGATATCCTTAGGATTTCGGTACAGTTAAATTGGTTCAAACGGGGTATAAACTAAAGGAGGGACCCATCAGCTAGGGGTAGAGCTTTCAGGAGAGGTCCTATACCTCTTCAAGGAAGGCTACCCCGAACATACGCCTTTGAAGTTTATAATGGCCTGTCAAAATAAAATTACCTCTCCGATTGACAGTCGATCGAAATCCAATGGGAGCCCTCAATCAAATATACCAAAAGGAGACTGAACCGACCGCATGCGTATAAGTTTATGTTTCAAGAAACTTAGCGTTTTATACTATTTACGTCTGTTAATTAATGACATACAAATAACATTTTGTACACACGAACACACTCTTTAAGGGTAATAATTTTATTGCCAACGGAAATAATTGATACCAACAGAGCCTTTAGCAGGTCTCAGGAGCATGAAAACACAAAAATTGCACATGTTTTAATACACTACCTATTAAAATGTTGCACAATACAGCTAATAAATAAATCATCAGACTAGAATCACATAAATTAATTTTTCAAAATCTTAATATGTGAGAACTTTTAAAACAAAAATATCGCTAATTTGCTGTTTGGATTATTTTGTGCGTAAGGTGATCATCGCTCTGCTTCTCTCTCACCATCGTCATCGGCATTCCGTAGGGAAGTTAGTAAGGGACCGGACGTAATGCTTCATCGGGAACCGACATGATTTATTTGAATGTGTATTTTAATGATGGAACTACGCTAATGTAGGCCAGTGTTCGAAAGTCGTCTAAGTCGAGTGAAGAAGATCGAAACAGAGATGATGTGAAAATAGTTTTTAGACGGATTACAGACTAATAAGAAATATTTTTATTATAGCGTTAATTATTGTGTGTTAAAATGTGCTCTACTTAACATAGGTTTTATGGCATACGTACATATTTTTATAAGTTATAAATAAAACTTAAATTGAATGTATATGGGGACATTTGTCATAAAATCTGACATTTCAAGACAAAATGTTTCTTATATTCTGTGTACAATCCATATATGGAATGACAAATTTATTGCGAACGAAACTATTTCCTTATCTTATTATTAGATAAGGTAAGGTACTAAGTACTTTAATCTCCAAAATAAAAATGAATTAATCCTATAGATTCTTTATGGTATAAATAAATAATCGAGCTTAAGTGCAGTTACAATGTTGATGGGTTCTAATAAACACTAATTGTTAATAATAAATACGAGAAATATTAGTAGCAGAAAATAAGTAATCAGCATATTTAAGAATGGGATGTAACGAAGAAATTTTAAAGCTCAGAATTAATTTCGTTTATACAGATAATAAACCAACATAGCCTGAATAATTAAAACGTCTGTCGAATTATCTGTACACATCATCTCACGATTAAAAAGAATTCAAACATATTATAAAGTCATGATTAATGGAAATGTGGAACTTATTGCAAAGCAGGTTCTATTCCCTTAATACAAACTAATTAGACTGAAAGAATTTAATGCAGTTGAAACAGAATGGTTGATAATAATAAGGTTAGACTGGGTACAACTACAGGAAAGCCTTTTAAACGCTAAAGGGCTCCATTGATTCCCTAATTTTCATGGCTATATTTAAAACCTTAGGGGCATCATTAAATTTAAATTGTCCCGTACAGACCTTAATTGGTTGACCTGAATCTAAAAATTATTCATAAGCATCGCATATTTTTTTTTCCAAATCGCTCAACTTCGTAATAACCAGACCAGGAAATATGGCACAGGACTCGTAGCCTTTGGAATTTTAATTTTAAAGTATTTTTTTATTTCAACTTAAAATTTATACTAAAGAATACAGGGGAAATGTTAGATTTAGCAAATCAAAGACGAATTATTGTTGTTTCTATTTTAGATTTTAAATGAATAGTCGCGTACTATTTTCGATAGCTATAAGAAAAAACTTACATCCACATTGCACAATTATATACAGAGAATGAAAGAAGCAGATTTTTAATTTTTGATAAAATTTTAATGGATGTTCTTTCTTCATAAGCCTGTTCCTAAAAATCAACCATAGTACCACGTCAATATGTGATTTCAGTATTGTGCAACGCAAAAGAGTTAATCATTTATCTATATACCACATAAGAAAGATATTCAACTGATATTTTATATATTCGGAATTGATGTGTTAGTTAATATTTACACGAATTTTTTATACATGGTAAAAAAATAACAGTTCCATAATTTACAGCCGTAATACTGGACGACATTATCCCCGCGTTGTTGATAAAGTTCAAGAAATTCGCTATCATTGTCTATTTAACTTTAAATCCACGACAGTCCCATCGGATGTGTAAAAAGCAATAGACGCTAAACCGGAAGGAAAGTTGATTTTCCTGGCATAACTCCTAGACCAATGAGTGTCAATTGGCGTTGAACAAAATTACTGTGTAATCATAGAAATATCTGAATAAACGGCCTTCTTCATTTCTCAGTTTTTGGAGTTTGCTGTAATAAATTTATTAAATTTTTTAATATATATACTATGGCAGTCCTTCTCTATGTCTTCGTCAATTTGTTAAAATGAGGTTCACTCTAATAGGTATGTGTCCAGTTCACGTATATTGTTTAATACATCAAACCTGTCAGAGTAAAACTACAGCTAAATTGATTGCTGAGGATTTACACCATTTTAAAGATGATTCTCGAGATTCTTCACTTTCCCAAATTATAATGAATAGAATTAATGAACAATTAGTTTAAGATCTTATAATAACTACTATAATGTTCGATACAACTAAATAATTTATATATTCATTATGTAAAACTAAATATTAATCATGGTACTAATACTTACAAACTTTGAGAAAGAAATTTGGATTTTGCTAGCCTCGATATAGGGTTGTTCCTCAATCCGTCGAGCATGGTGAGAACCGACACTGTTTGGATACTCACTTTTGCGGCTTTTGTAACTGTTTGCTGAATAAAACCTGCGGAGCCCGCTGCACCCCTATTACCCTCGCACAACCAATTAGGCGACTGTTATCACTTTCAGAAGACTGACTTGCAGGATCTGTAGGGACTCCGGAAATTTCGCACACGCGTCACAAAAATACGAAATTAATTATTTAATTCAGAAGCGGCTCCTCTTGGGCCGATTCGAAACGGCGGAGAGAACTGTTTGTTCGGAATACGAAGAAAGAAACTTTTTGATCCGAATGATCCGAATTAGTTTACGTATGATATATGTTAAGGTCAGCAGCGAGAAATGAAATACGGAAAGAGAGATAGAGAGAGAGAGAGATAAAGAGACAGAGGCAAGAGATGAAGAAGAGCGAGATGGTACTTGGAGGCTGGACAGGGGAACACTCGGCGAGCGGCACACGGCTCCCTCCAACTCCAACCTCAATGCTGCCAACCACACCCCCATGAAATACCCCACCGCAACCACCCATTCAAACCCTTATCTACGGCCTCTGATAACGCCCACTATCCACTAGACTATATTCCTTCGACCCAAGGCCATATTAAGACTGCAATTAACTTTGAAGATAAACGTTCTTAGATTGGCTCGGTCGCATATGCATAACTATAATTGTTTGATATGCGAAGCTAGAATCTTGTACCTAATATTTGCACTCCATGCCTGAACACAACGCTGTCAAACCCTGGGCTTATCAGAATGCTTAATAACTAAAAATGGTAATTTAATTAAATTATAATTACTACTTAAGGATCAGGCAAATAAAATTTGCGTTATAAGCAAAACGCAATAACTGATGTTATTTCATAAAATAATTATTAATATTAAAAATAGTTCAGGCTGGGTGGATAGTGTGATTTTAAAGCGTGGTTAAAATTTCTGGCTGATGTGTAAAGGGCTTGTATGATTTCGTGTGTTTCTGTCTCCTCTCGCTGGTTTGATCTTTTGCTAGACCGGTTTCGGCTGCTCGCCATCTTCAGTAGCGGTGTTAGGCACTTTTGGCACTTTGGATATTTTTTGGGTATCCTCATTGCACTATTACTGTCACTTGTACTGTAAGGCGCTATATGTAAGGCACTAATACTAAAATGTAAGACAGACCTTTGTTGCGGGTTAGTATTAGGTTCGCCGTACCATTGAAACTAGTAGCGCATTAAACTGAATACACTACGCGTTTTAATAGTGTTAAAAATAACTCAAATATTAAAATATATTTAATGAAAGTGACAGTGACAGTGCAGTGAGGATGCCCAAAAAATATCCAAAGTGCCAAAAGTGACTAACACCGCTCTAGCAAAAGACCAGCGAGAGGAGACAGAAACACACGAAATCTAAGTTATTCCAACCCCTCACAGACCACAAAACAGGTATGTTAAACTATATCCACAGTCCTTTTAATATATTTCAACATTGAAGGTATTCCATTAATTCCAGAAAATAGCTCCAGAGGGCAATAACATCGCTTGCCTCATTATCCGAGTTTCCTGTATAATTTTTCCAGCTTTTGCCAACTGAACTACGCCAAATATAATCCGCCTCTCGGCCACTGACATTGAGTCCCATTGAGGATCCACCGCATGTCAATTACCTCCACGGCTATCCCGGCACTGTAAACAATATTTTTACTAAAAAGAACCGTTACGAAACCCTTTAGAACGTTTACAAGTTTGTTAAGGTTAGTGTGTAAGATAACAGTTTAAAATTATTTAATTCAAGAAAATGTAAGCTAAGGATTTTAACGTGGCCATACAATAGCATATAGACGAAATATTTTTGATGATCCCCTTCGTCAGAAAATGAATAATAATAAGACGGTAGGTTAATAATGATGTTCAATCAAATTGGAACTTTTTTTAGTATTATTATGTATTTAGTAAGTTGGAGTAGGGAAATAGCTATAGAAATAATGCAAAATGTATGACCGAGATTGGGAATGCAGATGGGATGCCAAGGTAGTTGGTACAAGGAAAATATAGGAATATGTGGAAGCAAAGAAATATCTGGACAGAGGAGATCATTGAACGATAACTTACGAACTAATAGAAGAAACACGTGTGATAAAAAACAAGAACATAATGCCAGAAAAGTTGCATTATACATACACTAATAAATAAAATAAATTTATCTGTTGGTTTAACAATTACAGTGTTGTATAAATATTAAACGGGGTGAGATCCACCTAATGAGTTTTCTTATATTAAATTCAGTGTGAAATGTCCGAAATTAGATTACATGGAAATTGTTTCACGACCTAAAAATTTAAGTTAAAACAATTTTGATTTTAGAGCAAGAAAGGTCATCCTCATTACGCCAGTATAACGAAAGCATTGGTCACCAGTGGCGCTAACTGTGGGCAGGTGAATATTTTCTGAAATAAAAGGTAGTGGAGCCGGGCTCTGGCTGTATATTAAGCAGCGGTTAACGGTCAACACATTTATTGCAGAGAGTGTTCACACGGTATTCAGGGAGGGCCAACACTCCTATTATACTAACACCCAATATACCCGCACCTGCTTCACACTTCAACGACGCCTCCTCTTTTACACTCTCGCATAAATTTCGTATAATCAGATTTGATAAAATGTGTCTTTTCTCTTCACAGAAATATTAAATTATTACGGTAAATCTAATATTAAATTATACGTTCAGTCGAGTGCCGGTCAACAAACCAAGCTTTTCAACAATTCTTTTAAACCTACGCGCTTGTTTCTCATTGAATATAATTCTTTCTCTGTCGTTTCATTGGATTTGACAAATAAAAAATGGAGCTCCAATATGGACACGTGGAAGAGCGGGGTACTGTCCTAAAGGTCCCCCCCCGGGGAAACTTTTTCAATTAAGAAGTACCGAAAGCGACGAACAAGGATGGCAGAATATATTTGAAAAGGGTCCAACTCTGAGTACAGAACGCATTTAATATCGCTCCCGAGGTATCGCAGCAATGTCTTTCCACTCGGTTGAAAAAGAAACACTCTCGTCGTACCTTTGTAATTTGGCCGGACCTAAATTCGGTCATTAAATATGTATTTGGAGGCAATTTCATTCGGGGCCAATTTGATTGTTCATACCGTCGGTGGTGGATCTCAGTTAGGAAGCAAAAATCCCATTTGAAAATGAAAGTCGGGCCGAGCGAATTATAGAATCAGGGAGAAGGCTTATAAAAAGCGGGCTCTGCGAACTAGAACAGCTGTAGTGTTTGCACAACAATGTAATCAAGGCATTATTTATGCATTTATAATTACAGTATTCTACAAATAAATACTAAGCTCACGGCTGACGACTATCGCTATTATTATACTTGGTTTTAAAATGTAATTACACACACGTTAATTACATTCTCCGACGGACACGGAGATTTTCATTATTGAAGGAATAGACTGAGAAGAATCGGAGAAATTCGGGAACAACCGAACTTCTGGCGGGAATGAAAAGCGTTCGACGTTAAAACGCGGGGACGAAATGGAACACTTCCACCAAACAATAGCCCGCCCAGTTCTCTTCAAGTTGAACGGAATCCCTATAACTTTACCGCAGCGAAATTCACGACTGAGAGTAAAAAAGTATTTTACGCGTTTCTCTGGCGTCCAAGCTGCAACAAATAACGACCTGCAGTGGATAAATTTATCTATGTGGCGTCCGTTGCCTTATATATAGGAGTCAATCCGTCGGATATTGTTTCTTGCCAATAGTATCAAATTGAAACTACAGCAGTAATAATTCTGGTTAAAACGACTGGCTTAAAAAATGGTAAAAAAGCTAGAAATCTGTATTTTTTTCAGTTATTAAAAACCAAATTAACTTCCAGTGACTTACTTGTTTATAGGTCCCGGAAACGTATACTTAGATGAAATTTACAATGGAAGGAAATAGCAAGTTTACCGGATATGAACAGAGATCGATGCGTATACTAATTAAATTAAAAATCAAGTAACTGTGGAGAAAAATGAGAGGAGATTACCACAATAGTTAGCTGTTCATTATAGCTATCCATAATACTTAAATAGTGTAAGAGAAATGGACTTGAAACAAAATCAAATTGCTGCGTGTTAGACAATTGTTATACAGTTTTATAATATTGACTCTAGTCTATTTTACAAGTGATTTTAGAGGCCGAAAGTGTTACAGCGGGCGGCCTTGAATTCTTTCCGGAACGCTTCCTATTTGTAAATGCAAAAGGGTCAGCGGGGTTTTTTTTAAAGAGGTGTGTGAGTTGCATAGTCTGCTAGCAACCGTTGGGAGCAGTATTAAATTGCAGCTTTCACTATTGGCAGTCCGCCATATAAACCGACTGTTAACGTAAACGGACGTTGAATTCGCAGCGCCGGTTGAACATCTGGCTGTGGTTAGTGGTGTGCCGAAAACCTGGAACCGATCCTTGAGAGGAAATCTATCAAGCCCCTTGTCAGTTTACTTAGTCCGAACCGATTTGCACATCAATAGGATCTCCCATGGAACGATTCATAAAAAATGTACAGTCCATTCTGCATTCCCACAATTTGACGTATTTACATCAGGATACATAGAAATATGGCATTTTTCAAAAATAATATGACAAAAACGGAATATTCGACAATTTGTGTACGATTGCATAATGAAGTAGTAATTAATATGTACCACAAGGATTGAAAAAGCGTTAGACATAAAATATATACAGATGACCTACATAGATATTTCCCACATTTTAACCGGATTTCCTAGGTTGAGGCATTCAAATTTACTGCACGTATATAAACGAGATATAAATTCAAGAAACTAGGACATACATTTAGGATGTTATAAAAACTCCCTGTAATATTTCCAATGGTTATGTGTTTCATTAATTTACTGAAAGAATGCTACCGGCGAAAGAGAATATAAGAAACCAATCTAGCGTTGTAAAGAAGGAAACCGGACTATCAGGAATCGTAAACCGGTAATTCGTAAGTGATGATAGCGACGTAATCTGTTCAAGACCCAATTTTAAATGGTTACAACAACAGTAATAAATTTAAAAATTATATTAAACAAACCGTATTTACATATTTCTAAATGTTTTTACATTTTTTATTGTCTTATCATTTATTTTTTAGACAGAATTTTATTTCGAACAGAGTGGATTAGTTTGGAGCCGGCGGTTCCTGATATCGGCGTAGGCGTATGCCTATAGGGAGGGGAACGGGACGAAGGGATTTCCCCGTAAATAATTTATTACTCCCTGAAAGACGAGGGACTGACTGTAAAATATCGGAACGGAGTCTTGCGGGACCCCCTTATCATAGTATCCCCTTCCGTTTAGGGGGCGAATCAACCCCTACACCATAACAAAACCCCCTTCAACCCTTCAGGCATCACAACTACTAATAAATTATGTTTCACTCGAAAAAGGGTACCAACAAGAGAACCGACTAAAATTTAAACAGTGTAATTTATATTTATCAATCCTTCTGATAGATTGTTTTCTATCCTTCGGATAGAAATACCGTTGTGGTCAATTTAGTTTATCCATATAGAATTTATGTCAAACTGATGAATGAAAGATTATATTTAATTTATATACGAGCATGTAAAAATATAATATAATAGAAAAATATATTTACCATTTATTTGTACTATTTTCAGGATATGAGAAGTGCTTTCTGAGACATCAGACATTCTTGTCATTTTTCAAACGCTGAGACCGTCTTTTCTATAGTGCATATTCGCGAGCGTGTTGTGTGTGTTATCAAGTGCACTTGTGCATTTCTTTTTGCCTTCAAATTGTTTCGGGCTGCTGCGTGATCCGTGAAAAAGATTACTGAGCGACCTTACAAAACCGGTGGGTCGTAATCGTTTGTATCGGTTTGTGTCCGCATCGTTTTGTAACGTAAGCACCGCATAGGTAAAGCGTACACCACTTACGGAACGCCGCTTACAATCTCCGGGGCCGTTTCAAACTGTTCTCATTCTCATCAGAAAATGCAGTCCAAAAAGGTCAAAAGAAGAGAGGGGGGCTTTCCCACGAAATTTTCCCCGGGTAGGATATCGGGTTTTTTCGAAAGTGTTTCTGATTCGTCATTTGCCTTAAAAGGGTCCCTGCCGCCCTCGCAACTTCTTTTAAAATATAGTATGGAACCAGGAATTTTTTAGGGGCGATCAACAATACACTAGACATTTTGTGCGATTTACCGCATACTATGCTTAAAAATTATTTATTATTCCAAAGCTGGAATTGATTTTAATGCACGAGGCACTTTAATAATTTGAGGGAGTCCACAATCAATCAATGGACGTGTAGAAGAGTGTTTGGCTCACATTTTCACGTGATAGGAGGGAAATTAATTTTTATAAAATCTTAAGATTATGACAGTATTGTTCTTTCCTTTGAATTTTACGGTGTTAAACAATGTGAGTTTTCTCGGGCCGGTTTAATAATACCGGTGACTTGTATAAATTATCCCCCCTGAGTCAATTTCCTGATTAGGGCCGGGACTAGGTTAATCAGTAGGTGGGAGGGGAGGGTAAATAATTGGGGAAGCGTCATCGTAGGGGAGAGCATCGCGGTAACTCCGCCAGCCCGACCTAATTGTTAATCAGGCGGCGAGTATAGACAACCGCCCCCTATCTCAACCACCGTGGTTTACCCTCGTTACCGATCATTTACCCATCCTCAGCTTACCACTATTAACCACACACCAATTTCATCATCCCCTATCCGAGTTTGAATCATTGAGTATAATCTGATTTTGAAATCGACAAATTATAATAGAAAAAAATATTATATAATTTTTTTTTAAACTCAAATATAAAAGTGCTCATGTAACGACATGGAGTATCGCAGCACTAGTACTGAATTTAATATTCATGAATTCCTCAATAATTCGGGTTCAACAGTATGAATTTTTTCTTTTTTTTTATTGTACAAGGAAACTGTATTCTTATAGGTACAATTTCGGTGTCTTTAAATATGAAATTAAGGTCGAAAACTTCCAGCGAATTATTCAAAATGTAATGCAGAAAAATAATTTTCCTCGCAAGTATGCAATCTGTTATAAGATAAATATCGGTATTTCTAGAATCCTCCTTGTTCGGAATATTTTTCACACTACAGGGCCGCAATACGAAAAGTGTATTTGTGTGATTAGGAGTCAAGTATAAAGAATTTAAAATAACCCGGGAAAATAAAAAAGGGAATTAAATGTTAGCCGGCTAAAAATTTAAATTGCCAAGTTATGGGCCGACAAACGGCGTGCGGATTAAACTGGAGCGGAGAAGGGGAGATAGCGCGGAAACCGTAACGATTAGTCGGATCTAACACCGAACCGTTCATCTGGAAGACTCTTATCTGAAAACTGTTTAAATCGGTGACAAACTATCAGATTCTTCCCACTCGTAAATAGGACTTAACTGTATGGCCACCCGCCCACAACGAGATTTATAACACGTGAGCAAATTGTAAGCACTGCTTAGAGTGCTTAGTGAGCAAACACTAAGGACAACCTTTGTTCCAATTTAACTCTCCTCAGGCCCTAAAATAATACAAACATTTTGTTTCTCCTAAAGGTAATTGTGATTATTATAAAAGTATTACTGATAAAATAGATGTGGAACATATCAAACGTGGAAAAATGTATAGCAAAAGTTGGAGACAAATATTATTTTTCGATTTACAATTCATCATATCACAAATGAAAAATGTTTTAGAATAGCTGTTTTGTGGTCTGCGAGGGGCTGTCTCCTCTCGTTGGTTTGTTTTTTTGCTTGGCTATTTTGCTAGCGAAAGACCAAACCAGCGAGAGGAAACAGAAACACACGAAATCTACGAAAAATGTTTTGATGTTTAGAAAATGACTTTGGCTATTCCGTCGTACGGAATTAATCTGAATACCGGGATGAACACGCTTCCGTCTAAGTATTCTCTGAAAATGGGGTCAATTGCATCCCCGGTGGGAAATAAAATGATAAAAATAAAACTCCAATCAAAATTATGTTTATGGCCGAACTGTCGAATTAACCCGTTTTTTAATATCGCTCCTCGGGATTAAATTAGATTTTAATGCAAAGCGGTAAAGGGATAAGGGGCTGGTTTGTGCCGCTTTTATAAGAAGAGCAAGCGGTCCTGCCTCCACCACACCGGTATGGACATTAAATAGGCCCAACCTTCCGCCCCTATCGACCCGAAACCCACCCAACCCCAACCACTTAAATTCGGCACAGACTCAACCTCCTATCTAAATACGGCCATCAGAGGAAATCGCCAATATCCCCAGGACAATTATAACGGATACCCAATTATTTCCTGAGGAAACGCTATAAGAAAAGCTGAATTAGTGAAATGCATATTGGCGGTCATTTTTAGAACAGGTGCTGCAATGAATCAATATGATTGACTCTGAATATTTTTATTTTTTTTATTTCTTATTTTAAGATTTATACAAATTTAGCCGTTTGTATCCACGACCTCCCCCGGTATTTGGATTATAACCAGGCAACTGACTGCCTTAGCTTTCGTCTATTAGAATTTTTTACTCCCAGTTTATCATCTCTGATTCACTACAGGTTACTACTTGTGATCTTAATCTGAGATAGTGATCATAAGAAAATACAAATTGTAGAGAAGTTGTGAAGTGCAGTTAGTTGGACGTCATTTAACGTTCTCAGCTCACTAGACGTCTCTATTTTTTCCTATCTAACACCGTTGTAAGGCGTAGTCAGCTGTTGTTTAGCAGCTGTTACCCATCTAACATTTGTAGAAAAATATGAGCCGTTTAGAAGAAGGCCGTGAAGTTGGGGAGCGGGTGGAAAAGCTAAAAAACAAACATCCTGAAAAAATATCGAAAGAAAATAATGCCGCGGTTTTTATTTCACTTGATGGATTTCAACCGGGGCAGAAAGTCCTGAAAGAAACATTCTGAACGGACGAAACCTTTTTTGGGTTAAATTACTAGCATAAAAAGTACGTAACTTATTAACATTTAATCAAGATATAAAAAAAAGAAATAAATAATGAACGTGAGCCCGAAGAGCATTCATCAGCGGATTTTTAAAATAAATCAACTGATACCATACAAAATAATTTGAATGATACTTAATGAAACATCTATAATCGTTCCATTTATCTACATACTTCAGCTAAACTTAAAAAATTACAAGAACTGCATATTTAATACTAAACAGTAACCGACGCTTGACTTTCTAATCCGCCAGATCATCAACTAAAAAATTTTTTATTACCTTTCAGATTGATTTACCGGATAAAAGGGGGCGAATTCAAATATATCATTTAGATGAGAGGAGAAGGCGAAGGGCCGATATATATCCGCAAAATATGAACGTCCGGATATATCGAGAATACTCAGAGGGCCATATTTTAAAAAGGCGAGCGATGAACCCTATTAATCACGGCAATTTGACCAATTGGTTCAGTACTAATCTATAAATTTTAACAAAGATATTTCTCATATTTTATGTATCAAAAAATAAGTAAAAAAATCTTGATAAAAAATAATAATTAAAATTCATTTTGGTACCTTTATCGCTGTGAATTGAATTATTTCGTATGGCAGATTGGTTAACATTTTCAAGAGTACACCAATACATGTATATTTAAATATACTGTTAATATCGCGTAGCTACAAACTATCGCATCAGTCAATTCACCTCACAGCATAAAAGTCAACGGCGCTTTCAATGCTAACCGGCAATACACTTCACGAATGCGGGTAAGTATCAGCGCCGTGGTATCTGCCAATATTTAACCCACGAAATCCTGGCTAAAATTAAGATAAGGAGAGAAAAAATTAAACGAAAGTGCTCCATAAATAATTTAATTTAATAATGTGAATGCAAAAAAATTTTTATACATTGTCATAAACTCTAGTGAGATAATTAAATCGTTTAAGTTTAACTAAATAAAATGTCCTTTAAAATGTCAACCTGAAGAGTTCCCTGTCTATAAAAATAAGGCGAGTGTAAAATTTCGTACTTACGGTCGCACAAGATTGCATGAATTGTCGTTCGTGAAAAGTATTTTAATACGGGCGAAAAATCGAAATAAAAAAACGGGAGTAATAACTCTGCAAGCTCTCTGAGTGCTGCGTGAAAACGGCGACCTGGAGATAGGCGGGGAGAGAGACAATGTGCAGGCGTCCCGAGCGTCTCGCCCGTTCCCTCTCTCACAATGTCCCCACGACAGAGAATGCTCGCCTTGAAAGATGTTGAACCGCGTCGAAAAACCTTGGATAGTCGGGCAGTAGCAGTAAGGGGGAGAGGGGAGAAAATATAGCGAGAGCTGTGACCGCAAAGCGACACCCGGCAAGATATGCTGATTCACACGTTCTGACGACAAATTGGTTTGTAAATGACTACAATCCCATGATCTTTGTAAAAGAACCAGCCTTATTTTACCCAGCTGGATTCTTACATGCGGTTCATCTAGAGTTCTAGTGAATCTAGAGTTAAATAGATCTCGCAAAAATTATGTAATGAATCAATCCCCTTATATTAGCATCAGCATTTAAATTTCTAGGAACCAACTCGAGAACAATTTTCGCCCCCCAATTTTAATGAGATATTTTATTTAATTCTTTATTTACCAAATTTTATTTATTGAATTAAAATAAATTTCCTGCGTGAGGAAAGTATAAATCGATGCTTTCTTACAGCATAAAAATCGACGGCGCGTTGAATGCTAACCGGCAACACACTTCAGTAATACGGGTTAGTATCAGCGTCTTGCTATCTACCAATATTTAACCCGCGAAATCCTGGCTGAAATTAAGGTGAGGAGATAAAATGAATAAAACAAGTGTCGGTTAATATTAGGTGCACCTTCATTGAATCTTATCCTAGCCAGATTAGTCGAATGCGTTAAAAATGTTATTCACATTTTCAATACATTTATGCTTCCTTACAAATCTACATCAGGTTAAAAGGAAAAATGTTACATTATACCTAACATATAATTGGGTCATATTTTTTTATATTTTTTCTAGCTACATTCATAAGGCTGCCTTGGGTTTTATGAAATTAAAAACTTTTAAATTTATATTATTAGAATATGAAACGGCTTCAATGAAACACGAGATGGTAATATCACAACGACGCAATGTTCTAATATTACAACGGCATAATGTACTAATATTACAACGGCATTATCATAATTCCTATTCATTAAACTTGTTTACCAAAACAATGATTTGAAACTCGTTGATTAAGCGACAATTAACGTGTCGTATACTCAGGCGCTTTGGTATTCGGCTGAATAATTATTCATTTGGAATATAAAATAATTACGTATACATTACTTAATTTCATTAATATAATTCTCCGACGGTTTGAGCTCTATTTTAATTGTTAGGGTACTTAATAATTTCATTAAGGTTTCTGGAAATGTTCGTTTGTTAATTAATGACATTCGAAACACAGTTATAAGTACATATTTAAATAAACAATATTTCCATATTCTTTTAAACAATGTTGCGATTATTATCACTATTAAACCAGTGGAGTTCGAGACGTTTTCTCACGTCTCTTCAGGCTGCTGTTTTCCACAGCAATGGGAGTTTGCAGAGTAGTTACTCCCGTTTTTAATTTCGATTTTTCGGCCGCATTAAATAAATAATGCTTCGAACAAATGTCTAAGACGGAACAGACACTCTTACGGGTATTTTATATAAATACATTAAAAGAATGAAGAATTTGTACGTCTAAAATAAATATGTACTAAGACGAATACGGTCATTTGTCTACGAGTTCGGGGTGCAAAGAAGAACACTGCTTCGTTAGTGTATGAATAAAAAGATGTAATGCGACTGTATATAAAGAGGGGGGTTTGGACCAATTAAGGAGACGATGGGTCAATCAGGAGTAAACAGTGAATGTAAAAACTAACTGGTCCCTTCGGCTAATCCCGTCGGTTGGTTTTTGGGAGAGCGAAGCAGCAGCCCTATCGACCGGCACAACGCTCCCAGCAAACTGTATAGTCACCGAACCAATACTACTCCTCACTGCAACTATCTTTAATTCTTCCCGTACACAATCGTTTTTTCGTATAAAATACTTGTATCTGTTGAAAGCATTTTCTTAAATCCCCCAGCGTGAAACAACACGTAGGTAGAGAGTACAACGATGAATGTTGTAATGGTTCTAATTAAAAACTATGTATAATAACTCAGCATTCACCTAGTTATTATGTACCTGCATATGCTTTTTGACACTAGCTGTCACGAAGGCAATCATATTTTTATCATGTAGAAGGAATATCATTAAGAGTAACGGTTGGTAAATTCTTTAATTAAAGGATTTAGGCAAGTTTATTTTGGCTGGATAATGTAAGACTGGTATTAAACTGGTTAATTCTAAACCTGAAGGTGAAGTAACAAAAATGAAAATATATGTTCTACCTTATTTCGAACCCACCTAAAGACAATTTTGCAATTACTTACTCGATATTGGAAAATTTAATCATTAATAATTTTAGCCCCTCTTGTCTGCCCGATTTATGGTGTCCCGCGATAGATTGGAGGGTAATCTATTCGTGCGAATAATTAAAATCATCCGACATGTTATGACGTAATGTATAAGCGTAAATGCATAAATAATTAATTTCAATCGATAAGACGGACGAGGTGTTGTGAGCCCAAACCCTAGGCTGCTTCTATTTGCCTCGCGTCATATTATATTAGGGAACTTAACTTTACCCCCTGCTGTTCGGGGTAAACGGTCGGGGAAGTTGGGTTATACGGGGAAATTATTATTCTGCGATCTGAACGAATGGAATACTTGATGAAGTTTCATACAGGGAGAATATCGGGGGCGGCCTCAATCGCGGACAAGTAGTTTGGCTCCGAAAGGTTTACTTTTAAATTATGTAAGGCTCCGAACCTGCCTTAGTTTGGGAGAATAGACGGGAATAAATAAAGAAGCACTGGATTTGTCCTAACCCGATAATAATTATTCCATAAAATCATATAATAACTACAATTTTATCAAAACGGGATCTGTTAGAATTAACGTCAAGTAGAGCTTTGGATATTAAAATTCATTTAGTTTTTTTTAAATTGCGAATGACTGTCCTACAGTGACCGGCCCATAATTCGTTGCAGGACTGCACAAACGGATTGCGGATAGAGGATCCAATATGCTGTATTTAAACAAGGCTGGAAACTGGAAAATCAGAGTGGAAGCCGGGGATCAGGGGAGCCGGATTCTAAGAGTTAACTCTATTAGGACAAACCGTAATAAATAATTCATCCGGGGACGAAGTCGGCCCGTGACCCGCCCGCCTGCCCAGCCAACGCCCCACCTAAACCACGCAACCCCTACAAAAACATTATCATATCATTGTCGCGGCTTGATACCGAACGAAAATTGGGCTTTATTTATTTATACATATAAAAAACGGTTTTTTTCATTTCTGTCGCACTGCAATAGACTTATTAATTCTGTGAGCGTTTCATGCGAAAAGTGCTTTGCACAATTCTATAATTAGATTATTTTTGTGTGTTTCTGTCTCGCTGGTTTGGTCGCTGCTCGCCATCTTCAGTAGCGGTGACTTTGGATGTCTCTTTGGCATCCTCACTGCACTGTCACTGTGGGTTGTACTGTCCTAATGTTTACTGTTCGCGTTATTAATTTCTAGGTCTCATCAAAATTTCATATTTATACTGATGACACGTACCGCTCGCGCTTTAGTAACTTTCAGTGTTCTCAAATTCGCTATAAACCTCCCGAAACGGTTTTCATTTAATTCCTATCAATTTACGGTTAACCTAATTACAGATCTGGTACTTTATGGGGTTCTTCATTTCGACATTGTGTACGCATGGTATTGTTGATATGTAAGGAGCTAATACTAAAATGTAAGACAGACCTTTGTTGCGGCCTAGGATTAGTTGCGCCGTACCATTGAAACTATTAGCACATTAAACTGAATACACTACGCGTTTTAATTGTGTTAAAATAACTCAAATAACACAGTAAAAGTGACAGTGATAGTGCAGAGAAGATGCCCAAAAAACATCCAAAGTGCCAAAGTGACTAACACCGCTACTGAAGATGGCAGACACACAAACAATAACACACGAAATCTACGGTATTCCAACCCTTCGCAGACCACAAGAAAGGTATTCTAAACTAGATTATTTTTGATAACAGTTAATTCAGCTTATAGTTATTTTTCGAAAGGGGGTCAGCAAGAATTTGTAGCAATATGCTTGCGAGTTAATCTGGCGCTTATGCTGTTCTCAGGATTCTATTAATCTATTGACAGGATTCTTAATCGGTGGCCGAAATCAGTGTTATAGGAATAACCGTGCAATTTGTTATTAGGTGTGGATATTTTGTTTGCGTTGTAATTTGGAAGAAAACGGGCGTAAATTATTTGTCGCCAAGAGCGCAGAGCCGCTAATCCGGAGATGAGGGAGCGCGTGAAGGCGCGGGAGACATGCGAAACTGCGTTTTGTGGGTTATGCGTGAAGGAGGAGGCGTTTCTGAATTAATGTCAGGTGCGATTTGAAGGGACAGTCTGCGGTGGCAATAAGTCAGCGGCCACGGCTAGCCGGGTGTCTTAGTCGGGGGCCCTCAAACTGATTTACTGCCCCTCCTACAACCGGTATCTGACTGCCCACAACTATGATCTATTCTATCTGTTAACAGACAACACCTGCCAACACCGTATTTTCCACGATCTATGGCATAGGGGGAAAAGCAGTATGCGCATTTTTTAAAACCGCGGCGAAGAAGTAATCTCGACATTCATAAAACTAGGGATATGCTAATATGTGAAGCATGATGCAGGGACAATGTAAAACCTTTTTCATATTCTACGACATACATTATTGGTAGTCATTAACCTATGGACACCGACAATATATGAATAATAAAGGAAATACAGGAAATTAGATGTATACAGTTCTATTTAGAAGTTTAGATATCAGGAAATACTGAAAAAATCACTAAAGGAATCCTAATGGCCATAGAAATAAAGAGTAATCGGTTTTTCCGTTTTTCCTTAAGAAAAAATAAACGCATGGGCGATGATACCGTATAAGAGTGATCATGCACATGCCAGTATAACGAGTAAACTATAAAATTAGAACTTATTGCAATTTGATATCACACGTATAATTATATCCGTGCGTTAAAACTCCGACGAAATTATTAACCGTTCGGTACAAAACACCGAAATCAGGGTATTACGTGCACAACGCACGGGACACGACAGACCAATATTAATCTCAGAGTTTTCAGTGTAACGTTCTCCTATCATGCGACAATTATCCTATATAACTGAAATTTTTCGGCCGCAACGTATTTTATTTTTTAATGAAATTATTATATATTCCACCTATTTCTAGAACGAAAACATGCAGGTTTAGTTTTCGTAAAAACGAAATTAAAAAAAAACATAAAAATAACATTTCCACCAGGGAAATTTATGGCAGTATGATGGCAAATTGTTTTATCGTCAACAAAAATGAGAGCCTCAGTGACAGTAAAACAATTAGAAATAAAGTTTTCAATTACTTTTCCAGTGTGTCCTACTAGCGATCGTAAATGAAATGATGATAATATCAGTGCATATGACATGCGTATTTATAATAATTAATTTGTCAATAAGAAAAATGTACTGTAGTTTAAGGTGGTATTCTGTTGTATATATAGTTTAAATAGGTGTACACACAAGGGAGCTAAAGTTATTGCTGTTGTCCGAAAAATAAAATGAATAACAAATTATCTCTTCTCCTTTCTGTTGTATTCACTTATTTTCGGGGGTGGGGGAAGTGTTGGTTTTTCAAACGCGTCAGCTTACTCTGTACGCTAAAATTCAATCTCTGTACCTCTTGTTCGATAATTACATTACACCATGGGGGTAAAGGGATAATTCTGGAGATGCTACTAGGGTTTACCCACTTAGCGTTTATTGTAGGACCCACGGGGAAAAAGGTCACTACCCCTGTCAACATTCCACTGGCGGTAAGCCTTCCCTCAACTACCTCACAGGGTAATGACACTCGATTTCTCCTGCGTCTCACCCGGGATAGGCTTCTCTCTCCCTCCCACACTTACTCCATCAACCTATCTCCCTCGCTCCCGTTCCCTCTCCCTCTCCCTCTCCCTCTCCCTCTCCCTCTCCCTCACCCTCTCACTCCTATATTACATTCCTAATGTGGAATTATTTATTGACCCGATTCAGACCCCGTCCGACTCAATATTTCTCCTACTTCAATTTCTGGTCACCCCATCGCCAATTTTTCCGCCCGATACTACACAATTTTTGAATTATAGCTTCAGATTTACTAAATCTATTCATTAAAACTAATGCTGCCTCAAAACATTTAAATGAGTCCGCGAAGCTTTCCCTACGAAATTTTCAATGCGTAATATTAATTCCAGTCAAAAAAATGCTACAATCTAAAGAAAACTCATTGTGTCCATCGTATTTGAACATTTATTAAATAGTAGCACTATTTTGAAGCATATCTTAAAGTTTGAAGGGGTGAATTCACACCGCAACGTTGCGGGCATATCGTACAGTCCCTGAACAAAGAAACAATGACTTTTTTCATAGAATGGCAGCAAGAAATACAACATTTTTCTGGTCGAGTGCAATGAACGTAGCAATCTCATGGAGATATCCCACAATATACATTCCCCCGAATGATTACAAGAATACGAATACTAAAACCTAAAACAACATTTCACATATCACATTTATAAAATGGTGTGGCTGAAACTATTTAGCCTAGAATGGAGAGAGTTTCCATTTTTAAAAAATCTGACCTACCCCATAGTTCGATTAGTGACCCATAAATGCTAGCTTTTACATAGCTCATACAGCTATTAATAGTTACGAGATTATGTTAAAATTATTACTAATTCTAACGAATGAAGAAGTGAACCGGATAAAAAGAAAACTGGTTAAATTCCTGAAACATGAATGTCGTTTGTGGCTCCCGCCGCAAGTTCGGTAGACTTGCCAGCCCGGTATTCTTCTTCAACGACTTCTGCAACTGCTTCAACTCGAAGAAGCGAGAGATAAGATGGTAAGTTCCAGGCTGGAGTCCTCTCATTCATATTTATACACCCCCTCCGCACCACGGCGCGATACCGACACAGGCAGTCGACCCGAGAATCTCCCCGGCTCTTACACTCGGCAATTACAGGATCCCGGACTCGGTATAAAATCCAAAGACTGATCGGGGATTTATTTCCAATCCTTCTTCTCGTCCTGGCTGAGATTTAAGCCGCGTTAAACTCGGCGTGGCCCACGCGCCAAGATACACAGCGGAACCGTCCCAGAGACATAGATATAGAGCAGGCTATTGATTTTCGGCCCCTATAACACTAATGCCTACGGAGACTGACACGCTTAAATTTCCACTGGACATTTTTTAAATCATATAACTCTAAACGTTGATAGACAAAACAACCGGTAGGATTTAATATAGCTAAACTGGATAAGTAATTCCTTAAAAAAATTGTAAGGAGTGAAAAATATTTAGGGTAATGTTGAAAAGAAGTTGTATTTAAAAATGTACATTTTATCATTAATTATGTGGACAATTAAAAGAAACTCTTCACATCAGATAAATGTAATGTGGCATAATTATATGGTAAAATTCATTGATCTGTAGCTTGGTGAACGTTCGATAATATTTATGCGGCGTGTTTTTTACTGTATCTTTTTTTGCCTCGCATTAATTTAATGTTTGCGTGAGGTACGGCGACAGAAACTGAATAAATCGTGCGTGGTGGGGCTGCAAAAAACGCATCGACGCTCATTTCAATTGAAAGCAAAAAGTAGGAGATCGGCAAAAATACAATGATATGAATCGAGATCGAAAGCCAGTGATTATGGCATGTATCGGTCGGGTATTGATAACACGAGTGCACCACATTATAATTATTTTAACTTAGTTTTGTTTCATTCAGTTTTAGATGCATACAATAGTGACTGTTTTATACGTCCACTGTGAAACAATGAAAAAACGCATGTTGCAAACAAATGTTTAAAACAGAATGTGCCCCACAAGCGTCCAACGTGCCCAAGTGACTAACACTGCTACTGAAGATGGCGAGCATCCAAAACTGGTCAAACCAACGAGAGTAGACAGAACACGAAATGTATGGTTTTGATCAATGTTAAGAAGGAAAAAACGAAAATGCATTTATACGAGAAAATCGGATAAACTTTTTGTTTCATTATGAAATGACAGACATTCGGAGAAAATAATGGTTTAAATCTACATTCACCTCAAGTATCGAATTTGTTAATTTCGTATAGCAGAGAGCTGCAATATAGATATATACTATACTGCATGTGCAAATATGGTTTTCAAATCAGCAAATTTGCCCAAGTGTGTTATTGCATTGTATGGTGAGAAGTCGGAATCGTGCGGTCCCGCCTCACAGCTGATCATTCCTAGCTGAATCTCTATTTCCATTTGGCGCAAGAAACAAATACCTTCACGTCCAGACCCTTCCACTCTGAGGGAGGTTCAATATTGAAAATAAGGGGCGGCTTTTCCCAGCATAAAACGTAAGCAAAAAAGTCTAATCTCTAGAACCAGATGTCTGAAATTCTGTTTATGTACAATTACTCCATAAATTAATTCTTAAATTTGTGTGAATATTATGAAGAACAGTCGAGATAATTTATTTGTAATTGAATGTTTTGCAACCATTCCGCAAATGGTTTTTATGTTTTTTCATTCGTTATTTATATTGCGTGATGATGTTCAATAGGAAAATGTTATCTTGAATCGTTTGTCAAACAAATACCCCGTCATTCTGGAAATAGTTCGTTCAAAAAGTGATTAGCATTAGAATTTCAGGGAAACGCTAATATTGTTCTTTATTTCCGGGGGTTTTGTAACGGACCTTTGTAGGAGCGCGGATTGGCCGGCGGTAGGACGGATGAAATTTTAAACAGTCAAGAATGCGAACTCCGGTTGAATATTTGATGCACCCACCTCAGGTGCCCCTCCCAGCGCCGCTTTTTACATTTAAACGGAACTCAAAACAGAAGTTAATATTTAAGCATAACGATTCACAAAGCGTTTCAACCTATGAAAACTGGACCGGCAACGGCCTCAGGCAACAAGTTCGCAGTAAATGCAGAACAGTTAAACAGAGAAAAAATACTGATAATTGAAAAAAAATTGGTAAAACAATGCCAAAGGAGATATCCTGTTTCCTGTTGTTTTTTAAAATATTGTTAGTGTTTTTTCTTTTATGAATGTTAGTCAATTGTCTCTGTAATAATTTTTCCCAGGGTTTATGATTCAGATTTTCTTTCTGTTTTATATTTTTCATCGCGGATAAGTCTATTCGACTGGTCCTTCAATAACCGCAGTACTATTTTTCTAGAGGCCAATTTTATCTTATATCTACTACACGTGGGATCATAAAGTCGGACATTTGTATTTCTTCTTTTTCGACATATTGTACAAACCGATAGGTTTTGTTTTCTAAAAAGTGCGTACCCTAATTTCGTTAGCAGGAGAAGACCAGGGGAAAGGATATATTGGGATTGTTGTGACGCGGGATTTGGCGGAAGCGTGAACGGTAATTGAAGGATGTCGCTTTAGCCACCAACCAGACGGGGGGATCGAATTCCGGAGAGAGCGAGATGGAGAGGGAGGATGGAGCGAGAGTGAGAGAGTCAGAGGTATGTGAAGTGAACGGGATGGGGGAGGGAGGATCTCCCCGGCCATGATATTTGGGTCAGTGGCCGCCATTACTCGCGACCCACTCCTCTCTCTCTATATACGTGCTCCCAACACTAAAGATATCCCCCTCAGAGAAATTGAACCAAATTGTTAGGGGGATTCATGTCGCCTTGAGAAAATATTAAAGCAAATTAGATTATTCAGCAAAATGTTTTAAAGTAAAACGAAAAAATAAAATTGGGATACATTTAAAATTGTTGGCACTATTATATAGTGCAAACAGGATGCCCCACAAACCCATGTGTCGGACATACTGCTACTGAGGATGGCAAGCAGCCTAAACCTAGCAAAAGACCAAACCAGCGAGACGAGAAAGAAACACGAAATCTACAGTATTTCTTTATGTATCATTATGACGTTCATGGATTTTGGTTTCAGCTTTTTTTAATTACTACTATCTTTTTAAAAACCTTAACTGTAGTAGAGGAAATTATTTTATTGCCATAATGAAAGCAGTAGATTTGAGTGCTACACTTCTCATCATTCTCGAGCTATTTCTTTCGTACAGAATGCAATTTTCAAAACAGGGGCTGCATGATGATTATTTTGAATGTTAAATGAAGGCGATAATTATAACGAAATTATTCTGTAATAACACACACAAAACTTATTACTGACTAATAAACGCACAGTTTTTAAAAGCCCCGTGAGAAGAGATTATGGCCACCTTCATGTAATTAAATACATTTTAATGAAACTTATTAATTGTTTGAACCCTCGGCCAGTTTTTTAATTGTTTTCGGTTCGATTGGTGTCGCAGCGGCTGCCATTATTTATGATTGAATTAATTGTTGGGCTCAATCGACCTAACCTACAATTACTCGACTGCCATTTAAAAGCACGATTCGAATGAAAACACGGATTATTTAACAATCGAATGGAAATGACCTGGAAAAGTTTCTGTCAATTATTGATTTAGTCATCGTGAGTACAAATCATACCCAATATCATACCGTTATGGCGAATGTGACATAAAACTACATAATTTCATTTAAATCTTGCATATTCTATCACAACACCTATACGCTATCATCGTAAAAAATCCTCGTTTTAGTACTAAATTACCGCACTGAAGCTTGTTACAAGCCGATGAACTAGCAGTTATGTAATTTTAAGTGCAATAATAATCCGTGAAATATATAACGACGATATTAAAATGCTTGGGGCTAACGATCCGAAAATTTCGCAAAGTTAAATTGCCAAACTCCAACTCCCCGAGTTGCCACGCAATAGTTGTTCGCCTTTTAATGGATTGCATAATATCCAAATGAAATGGAACTTTCCGCTCAAAATCATTCCATTCTTTAATATAACCAAACGACGACCAATTTAAACATGTTGCTTAACTTAAAATGGGATTCGTTATTATTGAAATGTCCAGTCATACAAAAAATATCTAGAAGGACAAGTGATATCCGTTAGTAGTTACAAAAATTATACATTTACAGAACATTAGTACTATTAAGCGCCAACAAAATTATTCGTGAACATAAAATTAAGGGTTCGACCCACCGATCTCGGGTTCAGGTAATTCTTATCTCCCAACTTCTCGTGGTAAGATCTGACATTGCATTATTTGTGTTATGTATATCTTCGCAAATGTGTAATCTATACTGTTATATACTGGCATTCCTTAATTTTTAATCTCTCCATGGTCGCCCTGATATATTTATGCTAATAACAAAGGGAAATCTTTACTAAAATTTACCTTAAGAATAGTAGAAAGGATCTATTAATTATTGAAATTCTTATTAGTCTATTCTCTTTGACATGTCCCATGTTAATGGTGGTCCTAATAGCCCGTGGCTTGCTGTGCATCGATAATGTCATCCCTGGAATTTATTCCCGCCCGAAGACGTCGGATACTCCCCCGGAAAACGTAAGCTATTGGCAGGGAATATTCTCCCTTGCATTTAACACCTTATAAATAATGAACGCGGAATATTATGCGCGGGTTCTAGCGGCGGCCGGGGGCTGAATGGGGGAGCCGGGCCCACCGTCTAATGGGCCGGCTTACATAAATCATGTCAGCCCACTTCGCAAGAGTCAACAACGCCCAGCAATCGAGCCGGAAACAAAACAAGCGTGAAAGGGGCCGGGGACGGACTCATATTAAAAACAGGAAAGACAATTTCGACGAGCTATCATTTAGGGCGGAATTTCGAACGTATCCGGCCGAGAGTGAGGCAGAGACAGCTAGCAAAATATGTCAGGGATGATTCAGAAAAAATCCACTGAAGAAAATGTAACGGCTTCTTTCAAAGCCTACCTCTGTTCAAAAACAGAGAAAAGCGAAATCGAACATGTAACATTAATGCCAAAATAATGTTTTTAACAGATACTAAGTAAAAACGTCTATTCTAGTAGGGGTAACTATTTTAATACAGTGGAAAGAAGTATGGATTACCACGTGAAACTCAAACAAACAGCTATAGAGACAATCAAATAGAACATGTTATTGATTAATAAATAATTTATTAAATCGCAATGAAGTGATATCAGGAAGTTTATAAGAAAATTATCGTATCTAGGACAGTACATATATAGAAGGATATATATTCCAGTCTTATATATTAGTATCTGTTTTTCCAGTCCTATATTACTTTTGCGCCTGATACCAGTGTATTTTATTCGATAATCTTACAACCTAATGAATTCTGAAAACGCGGCTTGTTGATACATCCTCTACCTTCAAAGGAATCGTTAGGAATATGCAAATATAACGACTGCTACGTATACAGTTCTAGAAGACCAATTCTAAATGGGAGAGGGGTACCGTGACACAATGCAAACTGTAAATCATTCACAATAGAAATTGCCGAGAGGCAAATAATATACGCATGCTCATTATACATCGGTTTCATCTATCGCTATCCGTAGAAGAGTAACCGTTTAGTTAAGAGTGTAAAATAAATATCAACTCACCTACGACAGGTTCCGAAAGTTTTACTACAACAAAGAAATCTTATAACCAAAATTTTAATTTTTAGAAATTTTAATTACTTAAAATACATCTATACATGTAAGTTATTAGATAGCAGAGCTAATTAGAATAATAACTGAATTAAAAATTTTTCTTTAAATTCTTATCTGCATTAAAATGCAGAAGACTTCTTTATAGTATTATGCATGTATTTATTTAAAATATTAATAGTTCTGCATGTGTGCTCAGGCACTAAATTGAGTAAAAACAATATATATTCGATTAATTTTGACAATTAGTTCTTTTATCCTGGTTTCTTATGGTTCCAGGTTTTCTCCTATTTAAACCAGTATGGAAGTTGCTCCTTCAATGTAACTAACCTTTATGTAGGAACTCTCCTTTCAGCTGGGTATCGGTTAAAATACAATTGTTCAAATACCACTTAGGAAACTGAAACTGAGAGTTCGAGTGTGCGACTAGAGCCCATTAGGTGCTTGAATATGGTCCGACCTGTGACTTGAAATTAATGAAATTCAAACGCCCCAACTTATATTTGATAGCTGTTTCCTGAACAACTCCCGCTACTTTGGACCCGACTGTTCTGTAACACCCGAACGAGAAGTGCGGATGGGTTTACTTCTCCGAGCCTAATCCCCTTCGTCTTGCCTCGTTTACTTTAACCATTATTGTCCAATGTCATTATTTCTACTAGTACGAAGTATACCCGTTTTTAATTTAATTTGTATGAAGATAAATTTACGCTCTACGATGATACACTTAATGAAACTGACTTTAATTAAACGTCATTCTGGACGATAAAAATGTCCTGAATGAAGGATGAATGCGTTCTGTTATAGCACTTCAAATATCAAATGCAAACAACCTTTTAAAATAAAAGGGAATATGGTGATCAAGTTCTTTCTATTACACATATAAAAGTTCAGATCATGGTGAAAGCACAATGAAAACAATGGAACCTGATATAGGAACAATAGTGGGCCTTAGTGGCTGTTCCTATTGATCAGAAAACAGGAACTGACTGCTGCATGCTGCGCCATCTATCCACCACTCCACGAATTTCGCTCCCCTTTATCGATGAGCAACAGTATGAATAAACCGCCCAAAAATATTTAAATTATGGAAACGAACAACATAGAAAGATATAACCAATAATTAAGTGCATAGCGAGAAATTTATAAAATATCGATGTTTGAAAGTATTATATTTTTATATTAATATATTTCTTTTAATTTCTTTTGAACCTTGTGAATAAAACAATCCCTTGATATTACTACTTTATATACATAATTTAAATATGTAAATAAAAATTGTACTAAATGGAAACTAGTATCGAAACATAATAAAATAATTTCTTGCATTATAGTAATTTAAGGATTGTTACATTAGTTTAATGAAAAATTATTATTAAATTCTTAGCTGAAATGTTTATCAAATTAATATTACCTTAGTAGATGTCAGCTAAATAAAATTTGATGAGATATACAAAAATCGTTTATAAATTATAATAGCGTTTAAAAACATAAAAAAATATATCGAAACCATGTATGAATATATCATATGAACTGCTACGTATATGTAGTAGATATAAAAATTGATTATATTGAAATATTTATAGATTGTTTGATTTACCAAAAAGAGAGGTTGTTCATTGAAACATTACGTTGAAATTATGTTCATCTTATTTTTTATCCGGTGGTTAACTATGAATAATGTTATTTTGGACACGTGAAGCACACGTATCTGTGCATCTTAATTCCTAGTTCTTCTAAATAATTCATTAAACAAATTTTTAACGCAAGAAAATCAATTTGAAACGGGCTGACCAATTTTGGATGGTAGCGCAACACGGTGAAGAGTTCTGACACTACGAAACAGGAGCAGTTCAAGGGTGGACTAAGAGGTGGCGCTGGTGTCGGGCTCGCAACCTGACGTCACTATTATAATCGATAAAGGGATGAAGCACGTCATCAAACTAATCAAAGTTGAACCACATTTTAGATCAAATATTTTTAATTTCGTAAGAGAAAATATTATATATATAGAACGGCAATTATATTATTGCTTATGCCGATATTCCACAATGAAGTTTAACTTCAGAAAATAAACAAACACTTCACAACAATTTCTGATACTTTCCGAAATTACACTACCAGTGTAGGTTGAATATTAATTCTTCTTTCATTTAAATGTTCGATATCCAAAAAAGAACTGATTGTTGTAACAAAACGAATGGTTCGTGATGTAAAAAACAAACACTTTATTTTATAACAATATTGACTTAGAGTATTAATAGATAATAAGGATGTTTTCATCACAGGCAGATTTGGTTGTAAAAAAATGAAAATCGTGAATTATTAAAACGAGAGAATTTTCATTCGGACTATAAAAAAGGAATAATGGAACTGGACATTGTTATTGCTGTTTATGACTCGCGGGTTTAATTGTTCAGGCATTACTAAGGAGATCGTAAAGTGATTGGCTTAGACCTATAAAGTGCATGCACATACTAGAATACAACAAACAGAATTGTGGCATTTTTCATTTAAGGACGAGTAAGACATTCAATTTCATATTAACCTGATGAAATACAATTATCTTTTCTAATGTCGATGCTGTAACGCATTACAATATAAGGTGCTAATTAGGACTAAGATACTTCACTAAAACCCTTCTGGGTGCAGACCAAAGCAAGGTGAAATGTAATAATAAGAATTAACGATATTAGTGTACATTGATGGGACCAAAACGAATATTTTTACAGAGATATTCCGAATGACAGTTTTCTCTTTTACTTCATTGTTTCAAATTATTCATTTTTCAATGAAAAGTTCGATTTATGACAGAAAATATAGAATAGATGATAGGTGTTAAATGATCGGGTGGAAGGCGATATGACATTTGATGTCGTTCAGGGGCGACATGTGTTAACCGGAGCTTATCCGGCCTTGTGGTGCCGGCGTCGGGAAACCACAAAGCCTGTTCGCTAATAAACGCCTGCCAACTATCGACATCCGAAGAGCGTATTCCGGATCCGGTAGGTGGCTTTAAACGAGCCCGGTAACTGAAAACAGGTTGGACAACCAACTCTGTCCCATTTTTCTATTGTTTCAGTCCACCCAATATAGAAACAATCTCCCCCTGTACTTCTCGTCGGTACAGTATTATATTTGGACATGTAAGACGTATTACGCAAAGTAAGAGTAAAAATTGAAACAAACGTGAAAATAAGAAATAAAGTAATTGTTTGTTCTTCCTATTATCTAAATTCTTTACCGCGTACTTTTTGAACACGACGTGGAAATGTAGCAGAGAAAAATCGATAGGATATTAATGATGGGATTAAAAATTAGTATTAGAATTGTGTGCGTAACTCGGATGGAATCGGGATACGTGAGAAGGATGCCCACGAGCCCAGTTTTCAAATTGGTCATTGGCTGAGGGAGTATGTCTAGAGCCAAGATATGTCAGGGAGAGTAAGTCTAGAGCCCTTTCACGAGACCCTTCTATCTACCCTAACTGCAGTGTAGAAACCATGTCAGTGTACGGTCGTAAATAAATTAAATCTTCCCTCAAATTGAATTAGTGTGGCCTTCCTAATTTCAGTTCCGAATGTAATAGCCCTAACAATGATTTATATATCAGAGGAGGCTTAACTTAAATTGGAATTTTACACTTTTACAAAAGAAATAGAGATCACATTATATGGAATTAAAGAACTTAAATTTAAGGAATTAACAACTTTTCTAGAAGTATTAAACTGTTCTATTTATACAGCAGATGTCTATAAAAAACAGGTATTCTATTTATTTTACACAGCATAGAGTGAAAAGTTTTCCAAGATAACGCAATTTCTAAGACAAGAAGGAGTTTGGGAAAAGTTGTGGAATAAGTATAAGAATGAAGGCTTATTATAAAAAGTTGACCTCAGCCTATTAAAAGAAGTTTAATACGCTTATGAGAAGGCCGGAATTCCTTTCTTCCTTTGAAGAGCTCCATTTCAGAAAAGCAGGTTTGATTTAATTCTACAAATTTCCTCGATTCGTAGTGACCATATCTAGAGGTCGAAATGTAAACCTGGCCATATAAAATAAAGCAAGACACATTCAATCGCACAATATGGAAAACAGTTTTTCCATGCAAGTGGATCTTTCATGTTACATTCATTCTTAAGTGATAATTTTCTTTTCAACGAGGTTCTACCCCGGCGTAAAATGTTGAACAGTCAACCCTCGAATCATATTAAATTATTAATTTAATGTGCACTAGCAACAATGGTTCCAAATATAAACCTGAACAGAGCAGGATTTGATCCTTCTATCCCGCCTTACTGTCTTTCGGTTATTAAATTCATGAGGCGAGAGAAAACTCCAGTTAAAGAGAAAAATAGGAAAGGAGAGAAGGGAAATAAGCCAAGAGCGGTACAAAGTAAGAAGTTTTATATATAAATATCCCAGAGAGCTTACAGTTTGATACGATTATAAGGCTCCAGATGAAATTAGTTCAAGTTAGGGGAAATTTAAGACATATAAAATTGTACTGTACTTCGTAAGAATCTATGAATGTAGATGGATTTCATAGTAAATAAAAGAATAAATAATAGAATTGTGTAAAGAATATAAATTTGCATAGTCCATTCCCTGAAGTCTAGGAGCATGAGCTATAATTAAGTATATTATCTTAAGGTAGTTAAAAGTTTTAGTTACTGTTTGATATATAAACCCTTTGGGTTGTCGTGCTTGTGATTATCGTCTAGTATAAGGAGTACAGAATCTCGCATTCCGTCATTAAGGATAGTATATAATAAACGCGGCGATGATATGAAAAATTTAATATTAATATTTATGAATAATTGCCCCTTGAATATTTAGTATTTTAATAAATCATAACGAGGATAAATTATTACAAACAAATAGCATATAGCATTATATTATAATTCTTTATTATTAGTATTGTTCGACTGATAAAATTTGCCAAAAATGGAATGGTCCTCCTTTAATTCAGTTTCAAATCCGAGGTACGAAAGGCACAAGCATTTTTTAACTTCTGTAAAGTGGTATGAAATCGAATTAGGTGTGACGGGAGAGGGCATCACGGTAGGTAAATTTGTTTACCCACTCCCGCAGATCGGGCCGACCACCACCGCAACTTTAACAGCGCCACTTTCGAGCCCTTTCAAGTGTTACTTACAACAAAAGCCCTCGTTTTAATCCAGCTAAAGCCCAATTAATGCCGGCACCTATTAAAGAGAATCCAGTTATCTGCGTCCCCGTAATGCAATCGATTATAAATACGTTACCGGAGGGATTTGTTACAGTGACTTGCCGAATAACATTTTGATAGCTGTTCGCAACTGCCGTTAGCAGACGAATTCCGTTAGCAGAGGGTTTCGGCGCTTGGAAGAATCATACCAATCACTTGGTCCACAATGAAATGCTCGCCATCTTCAGTAGCTTTGTTCGTCACTTTGGCACTTTGGATGTTTTTCGGCATCTTCACTGCACTGTCACTGTCACTTGCACTGTCTACTAAGGTCAGTTATAATATATTTTAATAATTGAGTTCTTTTTAACACTATTAAAACGCGTAGTGTATTCAGTTTAATGCGCTACTAGTTTCAGTGGTATGGCGCACATAATACTAGCCCGCAACAAAGGTCTGTCTTACATTTTAGTATTAGCGCCTTACAGTACAAGTGACAGTGACAGTGCAGTGAGGATGTGCCCAAAAAACATCCAAACACCGCTACTGAAGTTGGCGAGTAGCCGAAACTGGTCTAGCAAAAGACCACACCAGCGAGAGGAGACAGAAACACGCGAAACGTACGGAACACTATTGATTTAGATTCGAAATTATCGTTACCTGAATGATTTATACTGTCTGCGCTTGCCAAATTATAATGATGAAGAATTCCGTGAGCATTTAAATTGTGCTGTTACTATTTTAATAATCATATTAAAGGGGTAGATTTCGCTGAACCACCAATAAGATAAAGCATGCCGATGAATTTACTTGCCCTGTGCTCTCTTCCAATAAAATGTGGTCCGTAGCCGGTTAAGAGCTTCCCCCAAAGAAATTCTCTGATCGCTCCTTTTTTATACAAGCGGGTAAATGACCTGGGTTTAAACGTTCCTGAAACACAGCCTCATTCCGTATTCATTACAATGTTAGCTCCAATTGTCGCCCTAAAACGTTTTTTTTTCATTTATTGATCCTGTTCATTCGGGCTAATCGAAACAGTACCGCTTTTGAGCCCATTTAATTATCTATCGAGTCGTTCTGACGTGGCCCCAACTGATTACTAGTTTAATGTCTGAACGCAAAGTATTTATTCCTGACTGACATACAAAAATAAAAACAATTCTTAAAATTAGACCACTTGTTTAGTGTTTAATAAAAGTAGAAACGAGGGGAATTTAATACAAATTGTACAAAAATACTCTGCAATTATTCGGTAATGAGGTGAAGGTAGCGTCTGGCCTTACAGCTTAATATTGCAAATAAGGACAAATAAAAATTGTTTTGCAGTATTAAATAGTTCTACTTCATACTACCGTTATTTACATATTCTATACACTCTTATATTGTGTGTAATTATTTTGATTAATATTATCTTCATGTTTCAATTATACATTTTTTATTAAATGAACAGTTTATTCCGCATTATTAAAAATTCATTGATTCCATTTTAATACGCGAATGACAAATAACGAAGTAACATTTGCAACTGGTAATTAAACTGAAGGTGGCAAGCAATCAAAATTGATCTCAATCAATCTGATTGATAAATACCCCATGATCTATGAAAAACAAAACCGTACCCTAATCCTAGCCACCTTCCTCCCGTCTCAGTGATCACTTTCCACATAAGAAGTACAGAACGTTTGTATCGAGCGGGGAGAATCGCGGGGAATATTTCATTTCAGGTTCTAGATGCGACATAAATTTTCAGGAGGCGTTTATTGCCCTCCTCTGAAACCCATAAATGATTCAATAGCCGAGGCCCCCGTAATATCAGTATTTTCGCCCAGTAACTGAGTCATGGCCCTACTAGCCAACCTCCAACCCCCTCAACCCACCAACAATTCCCCAGAGACCCACTCATACCTCCTTATAATATAACTGAAGCGCCCTCCATAGCTGTTTATTTTTTATTAAAATATTTCTAGAATATTACTGACAAATGTGCAAATTTCCCCCGGGGAATCGTCCAGACGGGCTGGTAGTCCTATTTTCATTATTTAATTTTCCTGTTGGCGTTTATCATCATGTGTATTCTGGAAGTTATAACGTTCTCTTGATAATTCAGTTGAAATTTGCAATACAAGGAAAATTGGGCCCGCCACCAGAATGATGACTATAGCGTCTTTAGGGTGAGCGGGTGGTTACGCTCTATATACTGAAAGTGAGCCTTACTACTTAACTATCTTTTGTGTATTGCACAATCAACAATCTGTATTGCAACATCTTATAGGTGCAATGGATTTGTGTGTTGTCCTGAAATTGGTTCACTTGACGAAGAAATCAGCCGTTGGTGACACTTTCTTCTGGCTAGAGAAGATCTCTGGGGCCGGTGGCGTTTAAGTCGCCGAGTATCTGGAGATATGTGGAGTGGTTGGGTAACGGAGAGGAAAGAGATTCGACCAGAGGATTGGGACGAACGGAAAGACGGGGACGAAATTTGTGAATCCTGTGGGTATGTTGAGGTCGTGGTGAAGAGTGTTATTGGAAACATATGCTGTTATTGTTGTTGCGACTTCGGCTGTTGTGGTTGTGACCTAGCCTGTCGTTGTGGTTTTATCTTGTAGTTGAAGTACTTGTTGAGGCTGTTCAATTACATTTTGTTTAGGCAGAAGAATCGTGGCGGTTGGAAGAAATACAGCCGGCGACGGTGCTGTATCGGCTCTGCGATTATTTGTTGATGCATCAATTGTGTAAACAGTACATACTGTGTAGTTCGCTGTATGTTCTCCTTTGCATAATGCACGAGTAGCCGGGACATGTTATTGACTCGTGGTTATTGCCACATCGCACACAGCGGGACCCATGATTGCAACAGCTCTTGGTATGACCGTATCTCTGCCACTCGGTGCACTGTTCAATAGTCTCTTTCTTGTGTGGTTCCTCAACCTTTATTTTCACGAGAATATCTCTAGATTGTATCGAATTTTGTTCCACTAAGCTATCGCGACGGTACTGATGATGAGTACCCGACCGATCCGTACGACTTCAGCCGACAGGTGTCTGCTGGACGTTGATTGGGTTTTCACCCGCTACTGTCTTAACGCATGAACATAAGCGCACAAAAAGTAAGCACTATTAAAAACGATCACTAGGACACACAAAAATACACGATTACAAAAACTGTTTCACTCTCTAAAAAAAGTTTAAATTTGGTAGCGATTAGCAGTAGGTCCAAACGTCAAGTACTCATAAATGTGAAGGAAATGTGCTCAGATGCAGCGGATTCGTTTCGGACAATATTAATTATTTTTACAACTATAATAATAAATAACTTGTTAAAAATGACTTTCAAAATCGATATGATTGTCTATACGAAAATCTGAAAAATGTAAGTTATACTGAAGTACAACACGTGGGTAGTATAAAATATTTTTGTAATGAATTAACGTTAGGAACTATCATGTTATTAATGGATGTAACATGTTTGAGGGGTGGGGAGGGAGGTTCACCTGACCGAAGGCCCAGGAAGGGACTTAATCGATCGTCGTCAGGGGCGTGGGGTAGTCCTGCTCGACCTCGTGGTACCACCAAAAACAACATATTCCCTCCCACCGTGTTCAGATTGCGACACCGGATATATTATTACCGCGGTATATTTTTTTTTTTGGTACTGACCTCCCCGACTCCCTCCCCCCCCACCGTTCAGAATAAACAAAAATGGCACGGGCCGCCGATTTGTGTTTGAGCCCGGCCCAAATACATAAACGCCGTGTACCCTGGCCACAACTGGTATATGTCCGATTGCAAAAGAGAAATTGGAAATTTGAGATGGCTCAGGTAATTAAATAAACATCCATTAAACTGGGCTCACTGCCCCTCTAAAGGGAATAATTCAGATAATCATTATGAAATAGACGTGTTAACAAATGAATTTGACAGGAATCGATATTCCTATTGATAGATCGTAATTCTGCTTATTTTATTATTAGAACGATTAAAAAACCAAGCATTCTGTATTTTACTCATTATGTTTTATGGGTGCAATTAGGTTTTAACTGTAATGCTCACCAGCAATGTTTTAAAATAACTTTCTGTGATAACAAAATCAATAACCCGAAATGGTAAAGCCTTGTAAATGAAAATGCAAGTGTAATGAAATATATTTTGAGGTATTTACAGATGTATAGTACTACATATTTTAAAACCATATCAGGAGTAGAACCATCAGGAGAAAAATTTTTTTTTCAGTTAGCAGTTATCAACTTTCTCTCTTTGTCTGAAGAATACATCACATGAAACGGAACTATTGTCAACTACTTCCATTAGATTTCCACATGCACATATAGAATGGATACCTTACTATTATTGTATTATTATTATTGTAATAGGGTTTTGTTTAGGTCCTTAATTCCTCTAACTGCAAGGCTATACAGACAGCATTATATCGTGTCCATAGCATATATCAGTCGCCGGAAATATATTACAAAAATTACTTGGCTTGTTCATCGGTTTAGTATGACATTAATATTTGATCCAAGCTGTAGGTGGGGTCGACAAGACAAGAATTTCGCGTCGGGCAGGCAAGCTATGCTAATGAGAGTAACAACTAGCTGGACGAAGTGAGTAGGAAGTCAAAGCTTTTGTTGATTGGGAGGATCCTGAAAATGACAGCGCTCAAACACACGTACACACATACGTGGACAGAATACAACACAATGTATGACACTTCTAGGCCGAGCCCATTTATCAAGTACCTCTCAATCACACTCTATCCGCTACATTCCCAATATGCAAGAAGAGAAATGGCTCTGAATTACGCCCGTTCTGCAGGAAAAAATGCCTGTTCGATTTCATTCGCTCCGAACTTTCTTCGGATTGGTATAGGACAAATAGAAAATTGGGAAACAAACGCTAATAATTGTTCGTGGCTGATGTATACCGCAAGAAACAGACAGAGATGACGGAACAACAGTGGTATTATAATACTATACTATAAATAAAATTATGTATTGTGGAAATAAACAACCAGAAACAATGCAATGTTTATAAGAAATGATTACGGTACAGCATTTTGATTTAGAAGGTAGTGTAAATTTATGGAGCTAATCAGATATGGCACTGGCTCGGAGTACAGAACATACATATTTAATTCTGTTTTATTATGTTATATTCGAGATAATGTTACATAGACGACTGGTAAAAACAGTGAAATTTAATAAAACAACCCAATCCAATATTTAATTATATTTCTACACTTACCTTGTTAGTATGAAATGGTGATAAACTGGGCACTAACTGTAGATGTTCCTAGGGGACCCTGTTTTTGTGTTCTGTGACCATACAGGAGTACTGCGATTCAATAAGTCGTTTTTCATGTATAGATATTTTTTAGTAAGTTAATTGTTTTAAGGATAACCTGTTGATTATTTTCACAATTTTAATGTGAATAGTTCTTTTCCAGTTCTCACATATTCCTGTTAATTTTAGGCAAAATTTGAATCAATCTTTATATTATATTTAACCATAGAGTGTACATTACTTGTAGCATGTTTTTCTCTTTAGCCCCGGACGTTTGCCAACCTCTGCAATATAGATAGATGTAACTGGTGGTACTTACCCAAGCGTCTTGGTCGATATAAGCGGGGTCTTGAGGGACAAGAATCCGTTGAGTGTTCTCTGGACGGGCGAGTTATGGGTCTCCGCCTCCGGGTCATGGGAACTGGAGTGATGCTGTCCTCCGGCGCTCTTCCTTCGTCTTCTGCAGCAGAAGTAGACTGCGACCCCCGCCGCGGCCACCAACAAAACCGCCCCAGTCACTAAAGCAACCCCGACAACGACCTCCTTTCGCTCCATTACCACCTGCGAATTATAACGATCATGTAATATGGACTACTGTTTCAAATACACAAATCAATTATTTCTATACGCATAAAACTTACACACGTTTTTGTTTAACCTTGCTTGCATTGCGCAATTGGCAACTTTGGCCGTTATGCGCTATTAAGTGAGTGGGTGGAACCACGTTTTTCTAAACCAGTCGACTGCAACACTTTTGTAAGATATAAGGACGAATTGGATTACGAAATCCGAGTGTTCAGTAATCCTTCTTTTGGACAGACAAGATTTACTTTCTTGTACTAATAGGTATGATATTTGCGAAAGGACTACTGGGGCTACACTTGAAACTCGAAACCGGTGGAAGTCCTGAACGCTGCCCTCATGAATGGCTAATTAAAGACGTTATTTCGGAGGCTATTTTGAAGCCGAGAGTTATTGAACGGTACACAAAAATGTCGACAGAATGAAAGCCGGAAGCGGGAATAACGTGTGGGTGGGCGGCCGGGGTCGAGTGTGTCCTCCAGCTTGGGCCCCCTTTGTATTCCCGGACCTCTTCTTACTACTCTCTCTCTCGCTCTCTTCCTCCCTCTCACTCTCTCTCTCTCTCTTCTTCCCTTCGGGGTCCTTTCAATCCCTCCTTCACTACCCCGCTGACTCCCAGTAAGGAGCTCTTCTCTGTCAACCCCACTCCTACAACTTGATGCTTTTCTTCTGGACACTCGTCCTTTATTCTCGGCGCCCCTGTCTCCACTGTCCGTGAGTCTATTTTCGTTTCGTTAATTATATTTCCCTAATCGGATAGGGGTGTCTGCGTGATTTAAGGGGAAAATTAGACCGTTAAACACGGTAGATACAGAGCCCACAACCCATACTAGAGAAGGAAGTATTATTTAGTACTTGGAAATGACCAGTTGCCTGGAAGGAGTTCTTTGTTTGTTAATCTTTACAGTACAGTTTTTTTGGCCATCTGTTTCTGAATTAATCGATTGGAATTGCGTCAGAGCGAGATTGGGGATCAGCGGAGCTGGCGGATCAATGTAAGTGGAATTTACCTGCCCGGATCAGACTCGCTGAGCATTTCTCTCTGGTCGTTCCGAATATTCCTGTATTTTCTGTTTCAATTAAATCTAACGCCTCCACCTACAGACAAAACTGATTAGTGTCGTTTCTGACAACCGTTTGCAAGATAATACGGCTGAGCTAAGTTAGCGAATGTCAAGACTATCCGTAGTTCAATCTCATTGCTTATATTACGCAAGATATTTAATTTAGTTTTAATATTAGTATTTGTTTTAATATTAGTCCAAGGATTATAATTCCTTGAAGAACCCAACTAAATTCATAGACTATTAGTGAGAACACCCACGGCGCAATGTGCACCTAATACAAAAGCACAGTGACGGTATACACCGATGACCTAAAATTTGGGTTAATTTTTGTTCATCACCCGACGCGCCTAAAACCGGTGAAACGATCAGTGCTTATTAAAATTCAAGGCGTGATCTCCCATTAATTAATACGCTGTTGGTCATAAAGCTGGGAAAAATACAAAGTTTAATGAACAATATTGGAAGCGTCGTTTGATTAATGCCCGCAACTAATAAAACCGTTCTTTCATGTTCGAAATTAGGGCGCCGATGTTAGACAGCGATATTACCCACGCCCTACCTTCTTATTTTTAGGATAAACAAACATAATTATACGGAATTATAATTACATACTATTTCATTATATATTATAAGGAAACGTCGATATAAAATCAATAGCAATGTTTAAATATGTCGAGAACCTAGAAGTTAGGGTAGAATTAATACCTGAATGCTTAGTTGAGTAAATGAGTCTATCAAAAATTCACAACATTTATAAAACATTGCAGTACATCCGTGTTTCTAGACTGTGTTATTCGCAATAACGTTTAACGGTCGTGGTGGAGCCCGGCTAATAGCTGAGGGGCTTTAATGTAAGGTGTTGGGGCCCACTCTCTCGGCCCAAAGAGGATCGTTGATATTCAAGTAGGACTCTTATCCAATTTGCAGTCTAAAGTTCCACACCGCGGCCATTCCGCACTTTTAAATATTCGCGATGCATTCAAGCTCTAATTTACGGCTTGGTCAGCACACTGGCAATTCTCTTTCACAGTAAAATTACACAGATTAACCGCGAAATGATAAAGTGTACCACTCCTAGGGTCCGGGTTGTTCAACCGGTCGTGGGTTGCCGCGGGCCGCTTCGCCCGCAGCGCTATGCGTCCAGGGGGATGATTCCTGATAAATTACCCCCCGGGGGGGAAACGGCCGCATACATAATACCCGCCCGGAGAGACAGAGTGCCCTGTGAGAATTTTAAATTGCAAATTACTAAAACAGGAATGGAACAATGTATTTCGTTACTGGTAAGTCCGCGTCGCTTTTCAACTCAGTCAGGGTTTGGAATAAAATTTTTGATTCAGTACGACTCCAATTGTTAAATCAAATATCATACCGCCGTTTCATGAAATATCATTTCAGCGATCGATATTATTAAAAATATATTATTACCGTATCATATTATACTATGAAATGATAGAAATATATCGATACAAAAATTGTTCGTATCCGTTAAAGGCACTCATGCCTTTGGTTTTATATCCAGATGAAGCTAAACTGAAATAATTTCAGTACAGTAAAGTAAACCATTTATAGGGACGCTTGCCGCTTACAGTCATTGATTTTTTTTTACCAGCAGGAAACTAGTATTGTGTGTGGAGTCTTATATTTAGGTTATCGCCGTTAGAGCTGCGTTGGCCGTATGCAGATTACCGCAAATTACGGGAGGGAGAACAATATCTGGGCGGTCAGTGGAATGACGAGTCATGTCGGGATTGTAGGCCGATTGACCGGTCGGCCAGAGCCAATAACGGCCGGCGGCGGCGGCGGCGGTTTATCAGTGCGAGTGGCACTGATTGTTCAGCGCTATCTGGTGGGGCCACCGCCGCTAAACCTATTCTCTCCCACCAGAGAGCGGTACATCCGCTAACAACCTCCTTCCACAGGGACCATCCCTTCCCCAGGTAAATTACCCAATCAACGCTCTCATATTGGAGGACCGTTATTAATTACCCACTGCGATATATAATCTGATCATAAAAGAAGGTCATTTATAACTCGTTTATATAGTTATAAATACATGCGAGAGGTATATTTTCCCATGCTTTAGTCTTAAATAATAGAGGCAAATCTGAGCACGGTGGGAAGTCAACTACGAATAAATGTTTCCCTTAAGAATTGTTATAGTTTCTTAGCGCTTTAGTATTTAAAGGCAATTCCTTTCGCGAAAAAGGTATTTTCGACGTTGATTGAATCAATGGGGTCTTTATCTACTAAGGGGTCATACACAATTTATAATCTTAAGAGTTTTAATAATTCTCCGACAAAAGTAATTGAGAAGTGAATTATTCAGGGGGGTCGGAAAGTTGAGAGGACTTGTTATTAAGAAGGGCCCGCCCGCTCTGTTTATTAAGATTTCATGGGGCGGCTCTGCACTCCTCCCTCCTTTTTTTTTTGCCTAACCCCGCAATCCGCCACTTTCTTCCCTAACTTCCTGAAAGGTTCACTTCAAGCGTCGCTTCGAGACGTGCTTTATATTGCACTCGAAGTCCCTCCACCGGCTGCCGAACAAGAAATTAACCCGCGGAATTGATGTTGGCGAGGTGTTTAAACCCGGTTAGGACGCCCCCCCCCCGCCCGCCATGTCCTGTGTAATTGAAAGTTCCACAGAATAACGTCAAAAGTTCGTAAAGTAGTTACTGGAGAGAGGTGAACTATTGTATTATGAATCAGACAGAAATCCATCGCCCTCGCTCAGGTTTAGTTTCACGACAGGAATTTCCGACCTTGCCAAACAAAAACATAACAAATTTCACTCCCGAATCACCCACCACCCTAATCCAATGGTCCAAACCCTACTACCTTCCGAATCAAAACCTTCCTTACAGAAGCTTGAATGGGAATAAATGTGCCAGAAAAATAAATAAATAAAATTTTAGAAACGTATGGAAAGCCAGTGTGTTTCTCCTCCATCCTTGTCTACTCGTTAGTGCTACTCGAACATGAATTTCGCTCATTTTATTATACAGTTATGACAATAAAACAGTGAAAAAATTACTGAATTTAATCGAGTTACTCTTATCTAATGTGTCAAAGGGAAATTGAAATTCGTATCAAGCTGAAATACGGGCGATAGATGAAGACATCAGTTGAATTTCCCGGACTGTTAATGTTATAGCGGTGTGTCCGAGGCAGAATCAATCACATCCTCAACTTGAATCCAATCCGCTAAAACCGTTTGTTTAGAACAATATTCCCGAGGGCGTAAAATAAACTAAGTTTAAACGAGACGGGGTGAATTGCTGGGAAATGGAAGGCATTTCCCAGCAATTCCAATATAATCCAATATAATGGGCAGCGGCAACAAGATACGATTTCAATTAATTCACCCATCCACACAATTCTAGGTTGCTCTAAATTTAGACGGCCGAGTCAATACGTAAGGTACTAAGCGAGAATTTTGCAGGAATGTGACGGAATAAAATTACGATCCTTGCATAAATGACGGAACCCGTAATTATGGTTCGGGACGTGATATATCTTAGACAAAGTTTACGACCAATTAATTTTATTCTATGGGGCAATATATAATTAATAATCGGCGTATTAAAACATTCGAACGAAATGTCCTAGGATTTCATTAAATCTATATGCAATGGGTATATTTTTATTCTTGTAGGTAACTCTTACGGCTTCTTTTAATAGCCGGTAGTAATTCATTAAAATTTCGTAGATTTCGTGTGTTTCCATCTCATCTCGCTGGTTTGGTCCTTTGCCCGACCGGTTTCGGCAGCTCCCCATCTTCATTAGCGGTATTAGTCACTTTTGGCAGTTTGGATGTTTTTTGAGCATCCTCACTGCACTGTCACTGTCACTTGTATTAAATATATTTTAATATTTGAGTTATTTTTAACACTTTTAAAACACATAGTGTATTCAGTTTAATGCGCTACTAGTTTCAATGGTACGGCGAACCTAATACTACCCCGCAATAATGGTCTGTATTACGTTTTAGTATTAGCGCCTTACATATAGCGCCTTACAGTACAAGTGACAGTGACAGTGTAGTGAGGGTACCCAAAAAAATCAAAAATGCCTAACACCGCTACTGAAGATGGCGAGCAGCCGAAACCGGTCTAGCAAAAGATCAAACCAGCGAGAGGAGACAGAAACACACGAAATCTACGGTATTCCAACCCCTCGTAGACCACAAAACAGGTATTTTAAATTCATTAGAATTTATTAGGTACACTAAGGGGAGTAATGTAAGCGGTATAGGGCTTAAAATATTATCAACTTAATATTGATACTATTAAGTGCTACTCGTTTTTCCACGGTCGGGGACTTTGTTTCATTCATTGTGGACGCGTCAAATATAAATATGTCATGAATGATAGAGATTCGCGCAAATTCACGTAATAATCAGAAGGTGGCCGGGAAACAACTATGGGTGGACGCAAGTATGGCCGGGATCCGGGGTTGTAGTATAAGTCGTGGGAGGGTAAACGGCCGGTGTTTGGATAATAAATCACTTCATAATGGCTGAATTAAACGCCAGCCTCGTGATATAAACCCCAAACCACCCCCCACCACTGTTCCACAGCCTGCCAAATGCTCTGATTGAGCCCAAGCTAATTTATTGCTCCTATTCCAACAGACGTAGTTCCTCCCCCTCGCCATTTTAAAATTAAATTTGGTTATTACAGCAATACCTTGATGCAATATTGATTTCCTTTTTGATATTTTCTGGAAGGTTAATTATTTTCTGCAATTAATTAATAATAAGTCAATTTCAAATTATATATGGCAAATTATTACAATAGCAACTGGATCTCGAATAATTTTTGTACCGCTATTGATTACAGAGTTTATAATAGCGCAAACTCACCAACAGATTCGCAGAAACCTAAAAAGAACCATTTATGGATCCGTATTTTGTGCATTAAAACAAACATATTCTACCATTGTATAACATATTATATGTCATTATACACTACACGAAACGTAGGTCAATAAATGGTTAATTATTTTTTGATAATACGCAATGGAGAAATATTAAGCGAGATATTCTTCTTCTACAGCAGCAATGTTATATTAAATAGAAAACTGTGTATATTTTTAATTTATATTTTAAATAACGGGAACTCAATATTTTGCTGATAGCGATTGGAATGTAGGAGGCTATGGAATTGAACGTTGTTGGTTCGAACGAACTTTAGTTTGTATAAATGGGATTCGTAATAACCTTATCTGGCTTAGTGCACATAATAAGCCTACCTCATTAACGCGTAGGGAAGTCAAAGACCCGCAGTTTGTCACTCTACTATATCTGCTGAACCTTTTAATTTCCTTCCCTTCATCTTCAGTATCATCAAGTAAAGAAGTTTTATTTTATAATAATTTCTTCTTAAATTGCTTTTGTAGCTAATTTTAATTTTTCGTATACATATAATCTGATTATAAATAATAACAAAAATGAGGGAGCGCTGTATGAATACTGACAAAGGTGGATTAGAAGGTGGGTGGGTGGATATAACTGAGGTAACCCCTTTATTAGGGCTCTCAACCTGAATACATAGAGGCCCCCCACGTTTGTGAATAAGCCGCACAATATAGACGCTTCTTTGTATTCCTCAACACTGCTTCTATACATAACTACTGATAAAGTCGACTGGTATACGCGAATTACTTTGATTGACATTCGCTAAATTAACGCTCATCTAACAGTTTACTTCTAGCAATTATTAACTATCATGTATCTGAGTTTCGTTGAAACTAACCATTAAAATGACTGCATGTAATTAATATGACCTTTCAAACTTTACATGTATATTAATAATTTTTAATATGTGTAAATAAACTAAAAATATTGAGATAATAATTCTCAGCAGTGATATTTTCCAATGTGGATCAACTGACAAGCATCACAGCGAAAATTTCAGTTGTAACCCCATCACAGCAATGTTTTGTTTGACCAACACTGTTGGTGCAATGTTGCCACACCGTAAGTGGCAATATTTTCATTGCACAGATAACGGGTTAACTCGTTGTGTCAATTTAGTTAGATTAAATCAGCCGGATTTTATTTAAACCACGTGGTTATACCGCTTCACAATAATAACTGTGGTCAGAATGCACCCCCTGTAGGCGGCTCTAAGCCGTTATATTATGTACCTAATATTCGTACTAAAATTTGTAAGAAACAAGAAGGAATATCGTAGATTTCATGTGTTTCTTTCTCCTCTCGCTGGTTTGGTCTTTTGTTAGACCGGTTTCGGCTGCTCGCCATATTCAGTAGACGTGCCTGTCAATATGCCGGTAGATGCTTGTGCAACATCTTGTCTGCACTATGATTTCACTTCAGAGTGTACCTTTGTGCAGTGGGACTACATTAAATGTTGGCCAGACTGAGTTTGATGAATATTGTATTTATGCGGACGTGAGGCGTCCAGTTTCAGGAGCAGAGGCGAAATTCCTTAAGGGGAAAGTTAGCGGCCCTCGGGGAGAGCTGAAACCGAGGCCGGTACCGCCTCACAGAAGCCAGAAGTCTCTTCCAGTAAGGGCTAGCCTTTCTGTACATGACCGCTAAAACTGATTATAGCCCCTGAACAAAAGGTCAAAATAGGTTTATGATCTGTCCTCAAAATAACCTCGATGGTTCATACATGCCGAGAGAAGTATGTCAGAAAAGGTTTTTTCAAGGATACTGAAGTAACATATTAAGATTATAAATTAATACTTTATTATTTATCTGCTATCTTTGTTATTACAATCATTTGCAAATTTTAATTGTACTGGAATGTTTATAACATACTTTCGAATACCTGTTTTGTGGTCTGCCAGGGGTTGGAATACCATAGATTTCGTGTGTTTCTGTCTAATCTCGCTGGTTTGGTCTTTTGCTAGAACGGTCTATCGGCTGTTCGCCATCTTCAGTAGCGGTGCTTGTCACTTTGGATGTTTTTTGGGCATCCTCACTGCACTGTCACTATCACTTGTACTGTGGTGGCTGTCTGTTTGTCGTGTGTATATATATGTGTCGTTATTGTTTTTTGGGGGATTTTTTTTGTCTCAACTCTTTGTCAGATAATTGGTCAAATAAATATTTCATCACACAACTGGTCACAACAATTAGGTTCTCAATTCGAAATATATGACAGGAAACCTATCTGGTATTTTGTATTTACGAATTATTTATTTATCATAAAAGTTTTCCTTTTGATCCAAAATTTATTGAAAAAAGTTTATTTTTTGTAATCTAGTAATAAAGTTGAATGGTATCTACGAAATGTACGGTATTTATAACATACATTATTACCACAAAGCGATTTTCGTGATGGGATTTACGAGCATTATTGTGTTACTGGGTTGCAAAGTCGGTGTCCCACACGGAGAAATGAAATTTGTGAGGACAGATTAGATTTCTGGGAACTACGATTTAAATCCGCGGAGGAAATGCCCCTTTCCGGGAAATAAACCGAAATAAAAATCCTCCACACTATATCGATCGATACCTGATAACGGTGATAATAAAATGAACCTGCCGATAACCGCCCATTTTATCTGAAAGGGTCCGACAATCAATAAAAACGTGTCCCAACCCAGGACTGGCAAAACAACGCCTTCACCAGTTATCTGTCGTTCGGAATAACGTCCAATTCTTCAATGTTTTCACAGAATCATTTCATTCAGTCGAAATCCTGCATTTCGGTTAGCTATATCCAGATAGAATTGTATTTTCCTGATGTAAAATTAGATCTGGTCGCCGTGAGCTTCCAAAAAAATATATCGCAAATGAATGCAAATGTCTCTCTTTAAAAATCATATATAACTGCATCAGAACCATAACGTATATATATCTCTCTCTGATAAAAAATATAATTCTTGACATAGGATAAAATTCCAAAGCTGCAGAGCAAAATGTATAATCTTCTGAACAGTTGATATAAGGTGATATTAAAATAACTCTTAATCTCAAGGGTTTACTGTCGAAAAGTAGCAATATTTATGTTTTATGATAGGCCAAAGAAGGTTATATGGAGAGGTAGACGTACCAGTTAAACTCATTGATTATTCCATATATCAGTATTGGTATGGGTTTTCTTAATTTAAATTATATAAGGGTAATTGATAATGTTGTTATTATGACATAAACGACTTGAAATTTCATAGTAGTAATTTTGTATTCCGGTGGCGGATCGATGTGGTGTGCCCTATCCCACTATTTACTAAGTTATGCCGGACCCTACAATCTTCGATTTATGTACTGATCATGTCCTCTTTCTACCTATTAAGAGTACCCTTAACTCGGCTGCGAATTCCAGTGGGGACCGACTTCTCGGAATAAGAAATTTATTATGGGTGGGCTGAGGTCAACGTACACGCGTAATGTAAAATTTTTGGTCTGGGAATTCAAGGCGTCGGTGGAATTTTAATGTTAGAATGCTAGAGCCGTGCACGGGGCTCCAACTTGCATTCCGCTCCCGCCCCCGTACACTGCCAAGCGCATTTTGTAAATTATGATACAACCCCCGATCTTATAGGTGCACAGAGTTGACGCTCCATTAAACACGTTTTACAGAGGTGTTTCCGGGAAAGTAGGATGGAAAAATGAAAAAAAAGCAGTGAGCACAGGACATTAAAGAACGGGAACTATTTTAATAGAGTTGCTAGTGACTAGGAACAAAGTTAATTTATTAACTCCGAAGTAATGAATACATTATGATAACAATTTTTTAATCAGAAGTCAGATTATTTATATAAAAATACAAAAGTGTAGAACATGTTGGCACATGTATGTATGCAATTACATTTTTTCACGCCAGATAACATACTAAGAGAAATATTTACGAAGTGGATTGTACATAATATGTACATGATATAGAAATGAATTTAAATATCCTAATTTGTATTTATTACATATAACAACTGGTTTATATATTTGCAACATTATTGCAATTATATACGTGAAATTGTTGTCTCTTAGTGCAATACCCTCTACAGAAATTAATTAAATCAATATAATTACCATCATATAGATGATGGCTTTTATCATGATAGATGAGAAAAGAACAAGACCCTTTTGGACCACCAAGCGATGACGGAAATTAAAGTTTATGATCCTGCAAATGTTTATTATTAATTACCCAGGGTAACTTTATTTTATTAACTATTTATTTTGATAACTATATATATCATTATTGTCATCGTATTTCACAACGCAGAGTACGATATAAAATGTTGTCAAAATGGAATTCAATACAGAATAATAATTTCCACTATTCTTCTTCCAAACTAGTTTATGTTGTGAGACAAATTATCACGGAAATAAGATTTATGGGAGTATGTGGGGCGGGGTTCCTGCGTATTATGATGTAGAGATCAATTCACCCTCAGGTGGGGCGAGAAGGCGAATAACTACGTGAAGAAGGGCCGGAGACGTGACCGTGAATACTAAACGCACAGCGCCAAACACACTTACCCATATTCCCTCCAATGTGATAGAATTACAACAAATATTGCATATGTATACAAAAAAATCATCAGAACAATAATGCGTTAACAAGATTTAGTTCAATCTGTTAAATCTTACTGAGGCATATTAATTTCCATGAACGTTGGCTTCCAAGAAACCTCGTGTTATAAATAAAACCGAAGCACGGAAGTTGCTAAGAATTGCATTAAATTTATCTGTGACCACAACTAGGTCAATTTGTAACCAAACTCAGTCAGTTGGATAGTGAGGATGTTAGCCAATAGTTCGAGTAAACGTTTTTTTATTTATTTCAATTTATTATTTCTCAACAAATGAAACAGTGTGATACACTGGCTGCAAATCGTTATCCCCAAGAGTCGAAAATATAGGCCAACCTACGGGGTATAAATTGGAATGGGAACTGCGCTTCGGGGGCGACGATACGAATAGGAGTTGGAGGAGTGGTATAGGGTGGGTGGGATGGAGGGAAGGAGGGAGGGAGGGAGGGAGGGAGGGATGCAGCTTTGGTATAATAGGACAGCCTGACGGGTACAAACGGCATACAGGTTGGGGATTGCTCCAACCTCCCCCGTCCCCACAGCCGCCCCTCTCTATTTATAACTGTCAAAGGAAAACGCCTTGTAACGTTAATAATTTCACCCTCCCAAATTTTCTCTCTCTCTCTCCAACTTTCTTGAACTGGAGTTTTCGATTGACCGACCCCAGAGGGGCGGGGCTTCTTCATCAAATAATCGCTAGACAAAAACCATCTATCAACCATCTACACCATCTATATTGGTAGTTGACTTTGAAAGATGACAAGAAATAGGCCGCCCACACCTCCTTTGCTCCCCCCCTCCTCCTTTCGGTGCCCTTATCTTATAATCGTTGAAAAAGAAACCGATTTGAGTTTCAAGAGAATTCCGCGGGATCTGACATATTTCCAACGTAATACCAGATATAACAGCTCTTTAACTCTATATTTGGGAGTCTTGACACACATTGAGCGTTACATTTATTTAAAAGTCAATTTGTCCACACTGATGGACTCGTTCTTAAACGAGTGTTCATGTTCATGATAACAGGCACTATCGATTCCTTAATTAAATAATTATATTTGTAAGTATATGAATGAATACCGTAAATTTCGTGTTTCTGTCTCCTCTCGCTGGTTTGGTCTTTTGCCAGACCGGTTTCGGCTGGTCGCCATCTTCTATAGCGGTGTTAGTCAGTTTTGGCACTTTGGATGTTTTTTAGGCATCCTCACGGCTAATACTAGCCCGCAACAAAGGTCTGTCTTACATTTTAATATTAGCGCCTTACATATAGCGCCTTACAGTACAAGTGACAGTGACAGTGGAGTGAGGATGCCTAAAAAACATCCAAAGTGCCAAAACTGACTAACACCGCTACTGAAGATGGCGAGCAGCCGAAACCGGTCAAAGCAAAAGAACAAACCAGCGAGAGGAGACAGAAACACACAAAATATACGGTATTCCAACCCCTCGCTGACCATAAAACAGGTATGTTAAACTATATGAATGAAATTGTCTATTTAATATTTTCGAATGGGATTATTAAAACAAGTTTATCTAATTTTTAAGTCAATGTTGATCGGGAGGAGAGGTCGTATTTCGCAGGTTTGTTCGAATGCTGAAGAAAATCCAGTTGATATATATACACACAATGGAGAAAGGGATTCCTTTTGGAGGGTGGTGAAGCCCGTTGTGTAAACGGGGCAGAGTGTGTCGGCCCTCAACCCCCCTCCTGGAAATTATATCCACTTAAGCGGCGTGCTCCCTAACTGCCTCCTCCACCCCGGCGTCCCGACGCCTTCCATTTGTCTTTCCCTAACGAGTCTCCTCGGACCCGGCCTGTCAGGCCATGCGCCACTCTCGAGTGGGGGCAACGAAAGGGCGCCTTTCAACTGCCCAACTACATAACCCAGATTTCGGTAGACCGGTCACTGCAAACAGTAAGAATTTATGCTCGAAAACTTCTTGAACCGAAGATTTCCCCCTTGCGCCTTCCCTTATGCTTCAGACAAAACAAATATAATATTCGGAAAGAAGGCTAAGCAGCACTCCAGGACAAGAGTTCCATTTCGGTTGGGTCAAAATATTTAGGACATGCGACAATGGATTGTATTGAATGCAACATTTCCCTGTGTTTTTGTGTTATTGTGAGCAACATTCTCATATTACTTTTTGACTACGTCGTTTTGACGATTTCTAACATAATCGCTTGTCTAAATCATAAATATAATTATAAAAATTAAATTAAAAGATAACGGTAATAATCTCTGTGATAAAAGAGCACCATGACGAATATTTGAATTATTAATTTCGTTACGAATGTAATGTAACAAATGGTTAAAATCCACTTAGAAGTATCCGCTTATAAATTTGAGAAAACCAATAGCATATGAATCCCGATAAAAATAGTAAAGTAGTCTCCAGTTACTATGGACAACACCCGAACCTAAGTACGTATAGTACAGAACCATCCCATCTGGGATTCAGTAAGTGTGGTTTTATAACCTGTACGAACGTGAACAGGGGCTACAAATAAAGAAATATACCGATAAACAAGCGAAGTACTTAAATTAGATGAAACTCATCACACACTTAAATTTAGTAAGGCTCGATTGACTGTAATAACAAGCGATTGAAGTTCGGTCATTTTTTAATTAATTATAAGCGTTTCAACCACTCCAACTTAAATAAATAAGTGAAATATTTTAGGTAAATTCTCGTAACCTCTAGAAATTCAATTTTTAGAAGGCGAAAAATTCAGAAGGGGAGGGGAAAACCCAGGAAAGGGGACGACATCAAAGGATCCCTTCGCATTTTAATACTGGCGCTCATCACAGCCACTTTCCACATAAGAAAAAAAAAGTAATAAGAAAAAGGAAGAGGAAAAGTAGATCACGGCTAATTCCTGCCCCAATCAGATTGAGGAGATGAGCGAAGATATTGAGAGACTGTCAGAGCTGTTAAGTTAATTTCCACATTAAGTTCGGCTCAGGTTTGAAGCTCGGACTGCACCATGTTTTGGAAATGACGTAGTTTTTTTGAATTGGGGGTTTTTATTAAGCGGCTTTTTATGTCTTTTTCGGATTATCGGAGGGTTGAGTTCATTGAGTTGAGTTACATTAGCGGGTGAATATGGAGTCACTTTGGGAATTTACTTTCTCATTTATTAGGTTCTTTTGTTTATGCTTAAGTATTTCCATTTTCACCCAGATGTATTGGTTGCATTTCAAATTCGGTTACAATTTTATAACTTAGTGTTTCATCCGTTAGCTTTTTCGCGAGTATTAAGGATAGAGTTTGAAATGAGGCGATCAGTAATTATGATTCTACGAATAGGATTTTTTTACTTACTCAAATGTTCAGGCGGAGTTATAATTGAGATCATTGAATCGAAAGGTCAACAAGTTGATTGAAGATACAAAAATAATCAAATCACAATGCTATTTTAAGATGAAGGGTGAAATTCAATTTAAAAATGATTAATTTAAGAGGGGAGGGTTGGAATATGCGTTGTAGAGGGTATGGCGCAGAGAACTCCCCATCTCATTTGTCATTCTCAGTACAGCGCCTTTCAATGAAAAAGTGGAAATGTTCGGATGGAGGTGCTGTAAATTACTCATTGAATTTTCAAGATCTGACACTTGGCGTAGGGACAATGTCTCTTCCAAGAGAAGATCGAGAAAAAGGATCAGTTTTTATCAGAAAATTCGCTTCAAGTCACACCTCGTCCACAGTTCCGGGTACAGTTCTTTTGTAATATTGGATATTGATTTCAAGAGGTGAGAGGGCTCCCTTTGCCCAAGGAAGCTTTCTCCTTGTTAGAGGCCCGTTATTTTACACCTGAGGCCTTCCTTTGCTTTCCTTTTCTTCCTTTATCACCTATCTATACAACCCGGGAAATATTGCTCCTTGAAATATTGAGGAAGCATCATTACTGGACTATAAATAACTGTTCCTAATATATCCGCAAAGGTTCGAAGATTTAACAGTCTAACTTCTATACCAGAACAGTAAATACTAGAAGAATTTAGAAAACACTATATATAACTTCGCTATTTCAATTTTTAGAAAGTAGACAAAATTCCCGGATAATGTTAATGTTTTAGCTATAATAAAGTAAGCAATGAGTAATCGATTTCAGAATATCCTCCACATCAGTAGTTTTCGGTTTGTGCTATATTCGAGTAATGAATACATAAAATATTAGTTAAGGTATCGAGAAAAAGAAACAAGTTGAGTATAGGGCAAAAGAAAATAAATAAATAAATTTCATAAACTCCAGGTATGATTTACCACATATAATAAATTGTACATTGTAAATTGTATTTTTTGATTTCCCACATTTAACGCTTACAAAGGTATCGTTTAAAGTTACCAGAGTTAATATGACATTATCTGAGGATAGTGACTAGACTTTATAATTATAAACCAGGGCCGCAAGATCAACAATACTTTGCCTCAAGTGTTCACCGCTCTCAAAGTTGAGTATTAATGAATCCAAAGTTCCGAATCAATTGCCCATGAGTTCCCCACCTTCACCTTATCCTCTCATTCCAAGTTCTGTAGCGAAATTAAACCCGCATTAAATCTGATATTAGTTCAAAATTGTAATACAAGGATACGGGATGTTATTAACCTATATTATTTTCTGGGTTTTACATCCCAAGCTCAATGAGTTGAAATGTTCTGGCTTCTTACCATAGATTTGGTTACGGATAACACTTAGAGCTACTTCTGTTTAAACAAAGTTAAACGAATACAAAGGCCTTTCTACACACTGAGGCGATCTAAGTTTTAATAAGTTGAATAATATTTCGCTTGACGTAAGTAATGACTTTCGTAAGCATCCATTTGTATTAGAGTCATAATTATAAAAGATAGCTGAATCTCGGGTTGATACGTTTAAAACTTTAACATACCTGTTTTGTGGTCTGCAAGGTGTTGGAATAAATTTCGTGTGTTTCTGTCTCCGCTCGCTGGTTTGGTCTTTTGCTAGACCGGATTCGGCTGCTCGCCATATTCAGTAGCGGTGTTAGTCACTTTTGTCACTTTGGATGTTTTTTGAGCATCCTCGCTGCGCTATCACTGTCACTTGTACTGTCTACTAAGGTCAGTTATAATATATTTTAATATTTGAGTTATTGTTAACACAATTAGAACGCGTAGTGTATTCAGTTTAATGCGCTACTTGCTTCAATGATACGGTGCACCTAATACTAGCCCGCAACAAAGGTATGTCTTCCATTTTAATATTAGCGCCTTACATATAGCGCCTTACAGTACAAATGAGAGTGACAGTGCAGTGAGGATGCCCAAAAAACATCCAAAGTGCCAAAAGTGACTAACACCGCTACTGAAGATGGCGAGCAGCCGAAACCGGTCTAGCAAAAGATCAAACCAGCAAGAGGAAGTAGAAACACACGAAATCTACGGAACACCAAGTTTCTTTATATGTTTTCATCGGGTTCTAAGCAATTATTACTCACTAATATTAAATATAGTAACGTAATTTCTTGAATGTATGTTTCCAGTTTAACGGGCAAATTCATTTTCTAATATCTATCGCTTGCTGTCGGCATGATAGAGAAATTGATTGTTAATAATTGAGAATAATACCGGATTGCATCCACATATTGGCTCTAGGCCGGATTATTTTTAATCAGCGTGAGAGATTGTCGAGGAGGGCTTCACTGATTGATCCAACCCGGTTCTGGGGGTTGGTTAGTAATTAGTTCTCAAGCTGAAAGCTGATTGTAGCGTCACATTTAATACATACGAAGGATTTGCAATTCTAATAACTTGGTAATGTTCTACCTGGCACAATTATATATACGTATGGCACGGAAGATACTTCCCCCATTGAAGGGGCTCTGAGGACTAGAGCAAGAAGCCCCGACTGGTTTCGCCGGGGGACTGAAATTGCGACCCATCGATTCAGTACATCGTAGCACAATGAACAGCCCTACCGGTTCCGGATTGAAGGAAGGATCCTAATAACAATGCCGTCCTGGCGATCGTGGAGATCATTACTCAGTGCCTTGATGAAAAATCATATTACTTTCCCTTACGACACGCTAACTTTTAATTTGGCCATTAATCAACTTAATGCTTCATAAATTAAGCCAAGAGGGAGCTCTTAGTAGAGTGTAGTAAAAACACTGCACCGCGAAATATGTAATTTTATTGCCACGCTATAACTAAAAAACGTCGTTTATATTCATACAAAATATGTAATTTTTCTCTTTTTTGGAGATACAGAACTATATATTCGTAAACCTAATTTGCGTGATGACTGGAACGAACCTATGTACCGGCCTAAATTAATGTGGTGTTTTGGGGGTAACGGGGTAGCGGATGCCAGATGATTGGGGTGATTTAGGAGGCTACCTCGGAATTCCCCCTCAACGATTCCTATTTCCGGAACCTATTCTCATTATATTGTACAATTTGTCACTTCGTATTTGCAGTGTGGCGGTCTTAAAACTGCACTTCTAGAAGGGACCAATTGTTTCGGAACAAGCTGCAGAATTATACTATATTCACGAACCAGTTCTTGCCTTGTCTCTCTAAACCAAATACCTTAAAATATCACTATATGTAATTTCTATAAATATTCCCGCGTGAACCTATTTTGATTGCAGGAAACGATTGACATTTCAACCGATTAGAGAGTATAGCAATTAATTATGCACATAAACCCATAAACCCGACTGTCATAATGATAAGAAAAAAATTCCATTTTCCCCGACACGCGATGTCTCAAATTGTCCGCGCATTATATCCACAAGTGAAACATAGGATAAAAGTGCTTTTTATTTCTCAATGGACTTAATGGAATGGGGACGAAATAAATCTATTCCAGGATGAATGTTGCACATATTGTTAAACGAAAAATAATTACACTACGACTAATGAGTAGATCAGTGCGGTAAACGCACTATACGCCACTGGTTCAGAAATCTCCTCGGGTTTAAGTATTACATTGAGTAAAATAATGATGTATCGCAGTTTGAATACAAAGAATCTAAAATGTTATCAATAGAAAACTGGTCGTTTCTTCATTACGTTCTGAAGAATGGCATTCATAATGTTCAAAATAACGTTGGGCTCACGATCTGGTAAATGTGTGCATCATTTAATGATCTCTTGTCCTTCCAAGATTATTGAAATTCAACAGTGAATTCAGGAGCTCCCAGAAACAAAAGAGGAAAATAAAACTGAGTTCGAGATCCTTTCAAACGGAAAAGAAAGGAAGCTGTCTGATGAATAGAAGAAGTCATTTGGAAATAATCATGCAAGGAAAAACGACCCCATCAAACCGCTCTGATGAATGTAAGCAATGACAATGCATATTTTACCCGTAAGGAATTTTAAATTGAATTTCAGTAGACCGCAGTATACACTGGAGTTATAAACAATATATTGACATAAACGGAAATGAAATAGTTCAAACTAAATTTCCTGTGTTTGTTTACAAAATGAAATTACACAACGTAAATATATTTCTTTAATGAACTATTTTTAGTAGGTAATATAAATTATAATATATAATAAATTTTGAGAATGGCCATAATTATTGTTATCATAATATTGCACTTCTGGCAATTTACATGAAATGAATTATAACTATTATTAAATACCTCGTTAAATTATAATTTTGAAATCAGCTGCAGTTAATTTTGTAATGTAATCAATACAATAGTAAGTTTATTAAACAACATAATTACACATTTTCCTTTTGACAAATAGTCAAGACGTTATCCGATAATATTTCAAACGGCAGTCTAGCTCTTGTTGGCTACACGGGAGCAGACAGTAGAAGAGCATTTATTCAAAAACGTGGAAGTTCAAACAACTTGTGGTGATACTCGGCGGGCAACGTGAGCGTACCTCTTCATCATCCGGAGTATTTAAATCCCTCCCCCGGGGGTTGGTGGGCGCATTGCTCGAATTTATTGTCACCAACCGCCCCGGGCCGCTACAACTCCGACTCAACTTCGTAAACCCCAAACAACTTATAATTAAACAACAATGCGCGGATAAGAACTTCAAAATTGGGTCTGAATTATCTATCGGTATTAATTACACGTCTGGAACATTACGGGTGCGTACCCAAGTGGATTATTGAGGCTTCTCGGTCCCCGCATTCAGACTTGGAGCGATGAGTGGCGCCTCGACTAATCGCATAATAATTCATTTAACACCGGTGGCAGAAGATTTCGTTAATTTATAATATCTCGTGTATTCTAGTTTTGAACTAAATATAACGTTTTCAACTAACACTAAGCATCAGTTGGGGAAAAATAATAAATCGTTCAGTTTTTAACAAGGAAAGACACTGGAGTTGTATTTAGGTGTTGCGGTGTTTTATTGAGTAATTACAGTGAAATGAACCCCCCCGTATCTTTTTTCCCCAGGAACTACACCCACTGAATGGATGCCCCTTCTGTAGCTGAATGCAAGTCACGTACATGTATTGTCGTCTTCCGGTTCCTTGAAACGTCCAATGAGCCGTTTCTCCGTCTCTTGAATCAGTTTTGTTCTTGTAAGTAAAATTCTTGTTTCTATACAAGCAATTTTACAGATATCTGAGTAATTAATAATTTGAGTGTACATTTAAGACGGGCATTAATATGGTCACATATCGGAAAGTATTTATGATTATTATATACCTGTTCAGTGTATTAGAATCCTAGAGAGAGAAGGAGCGAATATTAAACAGTTCACATCCTAATATTCAGATACCGGATAATGCATATACCGCATTGATTTATGATTTACGCCCGGTCTTGTATTCCTCTAATAAAGCCAAGGGTCAACCTGCCCCTCTATTTACGGACCGCATATTGATGATAGGGTCCGATTCGAATCTGGATAATGCGAAGACGGCCGGGCTGGCGGCGGGCTTTGATGTCCCCCCCAGTCTGATTTGCCATTACTCAGAGCCAACTCGTGTTCATCTGTTCACAAAGTTTCAGCCACAGGCACTACTGTGAGCCCTCATTTCCCACATATCTCATTTAATTGTAAAGGCATCCACACTGTGCCTCAGATTAATTGATTTAAGGTTGCCAAATTCGGTGTTATTCAATTGTCCTTCTTTGAACCGTTTTGCCTCAGTAATCCGGTAGTAATGAATGTTAATTAAAATGTTCCGAAAGTAATAAGACTACAAATGTAGCGTGTAAAATCGGATAGAATGTAAAAAAAAGTTCGGGACGCGAAGGAAATAGAACGAGTGAACTCCGACCAGCGGAGAGAACAAAACCGTACGAATTGGTATAAGGGAGAGATGAAATATTCAATACCTACTACTTTGTCCGGTCCTAGGGGAACGGGAGACGGACTGTAATAAAATTCCGAATGCAAATGTTGTCACTGTCCGCCCGACCCTGGCTGTACAGAGCGCCCATATTCAGAGTATTGACCGATAGAGTGGGCAACCGTAATCCGATGGGGACACCGCATAATTAATTGACAGCGTCGGTCAATTGTTACCATTCAAACAGCCCCGGGTATCGACAAATTTACCCAGACAGCACGTGAAGAACATTATCCACATTCCTACCTGTGGCGATGCGCCCAGCACATTTGCAAATCTAGAGGAAAATTGAGAAACACCAAAATACAAGGGGGGAATAGAAATCCCCCATTAAAAGCGTGTCTTCTTTAAAATCGGTATTTGGTCCACACCGGGAGTCGAACAGTATTTTATGGGCGGATGACTGTAAATTTGTTTTCTTCCAATATTATTTCAGCAGTTGGCGGTTAATTACAAATTATCTTATCGATACTTCCTTTATGTCTCTTATCAGAAATGTTGGATACGGTTTCCCATAAACAACGAGGGATGGTCGACGGCAGGCATAAGACTTCTGATGGAATCGTAACAATATTCTCGCAGAGTAATGCAGAATGAAGTTAACCAGGTTTTTAATAATGAAATATAAAATCCCACGGTCGAGGAAAAGAAAAATTGTTCTGTAATCGCCGATTTGTTTATTATTTCTGTATCATACCACTTTACTAATGTTGGTTTTTCCTTTACATTTTATTAAAAGTTTTCAATACATTATTGTCACAGTTTCAAGGATCATATAATGAATGGAAAGGCGCATCAAGATATAAAACACGATTTCAGTGCTGAACATTAATTGAGCAGTAGTGCTCTTAAAACGATTAAAAGGACTTTGATATTTAAATAATGAATATGAGCCCTGTAGATGAGGAAATTTAGTTTCTAACTGAATTGACCTGCCCACAGAAGTTTGTAGTTACGCCAAAGTGTCCCCGGTGCCTTTTTATTGATTATGTTTAAATGCACATTCCTTGTATTTAATTCGAGGGAACCACTCTGCGCGCCTAATGGCAGTGCATTCTATAGACATATATAACAAAGCGTTAATAACTTCAGGCATTAAAAACACCAAACCGCTACAGAGCGAGCCTTTCCTGGGAATGAAAAAACAATCTAGGTATAGCTTCGGAATATGACGTCATGGCGCGAAATTGACTTTCGGTTGAACGGACTCAGTGGAGGAGAGTAATTTCCTGGCTATAGCGCCAGCGCCATCAAAGGGCCAAAAGTAATGGAATGAAACTCTCCAATTATAATCCCTATTAGGGGGTCGATCGCATGGAAAATCAGAATAAAACCGGATTTGCCATGATTTTCAGATATATTAAAATATGGAAATACCGACGGTATCTTCGATTAAAGTACATCGCATCTGGCGAAAATGTTCGAATAAGAAATCTGGGTTGTATTTTAGCCGATTCGTATCATTGAACGAACGTATTATGAAATAAAGTTGGACGAACCCGCGGGTTTTTTTAATTCCAGGTTCTGAATAACCCTCTGATAACTTGTATATCATCAACTAAGAAGCACAGAGTCGTCACTGTAGGACTATATTGTAAACATAGTTCAGAAAAGTACGAATAGTCAGGGAAGCGAATTTCGGGTAGACACATTCCTAAAATTAGAAATTCATTTTAGAGAATTCTTCAATCAATATACTTTTCTTAGAAGTGTTATGGGAAGAGTTAAATCACTTAGGTGAAAAAGATTCGCCAGACTTTTTACAATGCCTTCGGTTTGATTGTCACCTCCAAGCCATTGTAAAAGCCAGCGCCGGCTACGAGCCGTGAGGCAACACGAAATTCGAATTACGTAATTCAGAAGCGGGCTCGAAGCGTCTCCACTCTCGACAATAAAAGGCGCCGAGTGAACATCATTCAGCGAGACTATAGGACTTCGAAGGGAGAACTCTTGACGCCAAGCGTTATGTCAGATGATGATAGCATCATTGTTACGGGCCCCCCACCCCCTCTTAAGAGCCGCCCTTGACTTCACACTGGATTATTCGGGCAACTTTGAAATTAGACTTGGTTTTCAAAGTTCAAATCCTACTGCCAACTGCGAAACTATTATATCATTCACTGATGGCGTTAATATTAACACAATCGTGGCTACTTCCTGCTGAAGATAAAAAGGTCCTGACAGCAAATCGCCATAACACTATCTAATTAGGTTGGTAAGAATTCCATCAAGCGTCTAGGAATTCATCAGATATGTTTTATAAAATTCCTCCATTTCTATGTTTATTAATTCCACACAATTTATAAAACATGAACGCTTGAAACGATGGGAGAACTATATAAATTCGTTTTGAGAAGTTTCGATAAGTTTACAATTTCTTTTTATGCCGTAATCACAATTTCTCATCTTTTCAAATTCTGCTCATTCTGATTTCCTTAACTAAATTTGAAATATACGAAATTATTTCATTCAATTTTCTAATGTTAGGCTTACAATATTGTTTTGGTTTAATCAAATCACAATCTTTTATGCTAAAATTGTAGCTGTATAGTACTTTTATAGAAATCAATTTATTCTGTTTAAGTTGGACTTCCCGCTAATTCGTGATTAAATAGGGTCCTTCTGTAAATGCTTTTCCTATTTTCGAATCTATAAATGGGGTACAAATGGTGCCAGCTGCTGTACATAGTTCTTAGAATCCGGCTATTAGTGTCAAGAAGAATCGAGCAGCCTTAATTTATAGCGTGTTGATGTTGTTTCTGTTCGCTGAAAACAGCTCAAAAATAGCCTACGGGGAATGTCTGCGGTCACCTCGAATCTCGAATGTACTCTGCAAAAGAAGTTGACATTTAAATGGGAACAGGAAAAGTAAAGTTACTCTTGGTGACGCGGGATTATGGTTGTTGGAGATTTCCCCCGGTTTATCCGAGCTTATAAACAAGCGTTGCCTTAGGGGGCGCTTCGCAAATCCGCCATGACCGACTTAACGCCAGTCCACGAGCGTTTGACATGACAACTTACTTCTAAGTGCTCTTCCGCCCCCACCCCCCACCACCCCCACTGCGCAACCCACTAGGTCGAATCCAATCTAACTTCTGTTCCCCCTGAGTTGTTCTTACATCGAAATACGCCTATTAAATTTTTTTTTTCCTCAGAAACCCAACTTAAGGTCAGTTTGTGGGGCAGGCGGTTCAAAGAACTAGGATTCTTTCCTAACAAATCATAAGAGTACCTCATGAAATAGGGTAAACTAAACACTATTAAAACAGTTTAGAATACCTGTTTTGTGGTCTGCGAGGGGTTGGAGTACCGTTGATTTCACAGTTAGGCAAATTTTTTTTAAACATACCTGTTTATTTTTATCTTACAATATTAAATGTTTATTTATTTATGAAATGTTTGCTTTCTCTTTAAATAAAAATTATTCGATATAGGTTAACTAGCGCCCCCCTGAGTGTGGTGCGGAAATGTACTTAACTAAAGTTCGTTAGGTGCACTTGTACCGATAAACTAGCGCCCCCTGAGGGTGGTGCGGAAATGTACTTAACTAAAGTTCGTTGGGTCCACTTGCACCTATAAACTAGCGCCCCTTGAGGGTGGTGCGGAAATGTACTTAACTAAAGTTCGTTGGGTCCACTTGCACCTATAAACTAGCGCCCCTTGAGGGTGGTGCGGAAATGTACTTAACTAAAGTTCGTTGATGCACTTGGACCGATTAACTAGCGCCCCCCTGAGGGTGGTGCGGAAATGTACTTAACTAAAGTTCGTTGGGTCCACTTGCACCTATAAACTAGCGCCCCTTGAGGGTGGTGCGGAAATGTACTTAACTAAAGTTCGTTGATGCACTTGGACCGATTAACTAGCGCCCCCCTGAGGGTGGTGCGGAAATGTACTTAACCAAAGTTCGTTGGGTCCACTTGCACCTATAAACTAGCGCCCCTTGAGGGCGGTGCGGAAATGTACTTAACTAAAGTTCGTTGGATGCACTTGGACCGATTAACTAGCGCCCCCTGAGGGTGGTGCGGAAATGTACTTAAGTAAAGTTAACAAAATCTCTCCCAACCCTAATGGGACAGACAACATCCCCCAAAAACACAATAACAAGACACATAATACACACGACAAACAGGCAACCACCACAGTACAAGTGACAGTGACAGTGCAGTGAGGATGCCCAAAAAACATCCAAAGTGCCAAAGTGACTAACACCGTACTGAAGATGGTGAGCAGCGGAAACCGGTCTAGCGAAAGACCAAACCAGCGAGGGAAGATAGAAACACACGAAATCTACGGTATTCCAACCCCTCGCAGACTACAAAACTGGTATTCTATCTGTTACTCATATTAATCCGGTCAGTTCATATTTATTTGAGAACAGTTAATAAATTCAAATTGAGGATTTAGAAATATTTATAAGACGATTAGCATGCTTGTTTTTATATTCAAATTTAATCCCCATACAGGCAGAAAAAAATAGTAATCTTCTGTAATATAATCCTCAAGGGGGAAACACTGGCTTGCCTAATTAATTTCAGCCCCCATGGTAACTCGTTTTTGTACCTCATTCCGCGCTAAAATGATTTTAATATTAAATCCGAATATAAAAATTTACATAAATTTAGATCATTATTTTTATTAATGATCAATTTTTTAGATCTAAAATTCAACCAAGTTCATAATTTTCTATGATTTCAGATTGCCATAAAATCCATTATTTCTGTTATAACAACAAATTTCAGTTACCCAAGAACTGAATATGGATTCGCATACTTTTACTTGCCATTGCTGAAATCTGAAATAACGTTTAAATTAAATAAATTCTGTCTATCTATACAGAAGTAAAATACGATTACAGAAGTTACTAGGATGTACACTCGGCTCATCTCTTGATGTCAGTATCATAACGTTCGTCGGTATTTTGTACCGAAATAAATACCATATTAAACGAAATTTGAACAAAGGAAACAAGTAGAAAGTAGGTTACCTAATTATCTGGGACGAAGTCGGCTCATCGGTGCCTCGCCAGCTACATCCAACCAGCAGAGTTGCTGAAATTGAAGTAGTGGCAATGCATAGCCTAACTTAGTCGAAGTTCGAAACTGATTCCATCCCTCTCAAAGGAAGGAGTTGAACAGAGAAGTCGAGCGCTGTCTAACTAAGCCCCTTCCACCACTGCAGCTCCCGTCTCATTCTTCTGATGGGGCCACAAACTAATGGTGGACGGGACTCGTGTCGTTGCAATTAGCAGTTAAAAACATAGCGCAACTTATACTAAAATTTATTCGTTTCCCATATGGTTTTCAAGCGCAACGATAACACGTAATCCTCGTGTGTTCCGGTCATCAGGGACGGTAACACTGAGATGAGTACTGTTAGTGCCTTAGTTTTGGCGACGTTACTCAGAGTTATATATGATCTTGTGTAATAGTTGTGCATGTAGGGTGCAGTTAATGTGTAGTTAACCTTGCACCCATACACGGGTGCACCTCTGGTGCCCCTAGGGGGTGGTCTTAATAGTGCAGGAGTAGGACTCTGAGCCATTAAACTGAAGGCCAACATGTAAGAACAAACTATAAACCGAAGATAATGTGACGTAGTTAGCGAAGTGAAGTCATTAATTTCGTAATAAAGTTAATAATGTTACACGTATGATTTTTTTATCAATTTTTTAAGGCATACGTTTTAAGGCCTTCGGCTTCAAACTAATTTGAAACTAATTTATTTTCGACTCAAATAACTGTGATACAGCGATGAGATTACAAACCACAATATGCAAGTTCAATTACCACAAAATGCACAAATTATGATTAACTGAAAACTTCTAGATATAGAAGTTGATAATAAAATTATATTAGCCAATCGGAAGGAAGCCCATCTCTCGCGTTTATCCATATGGACCATATTCCGTAGGATTTAACGAATTTGTACAAACAGAAAGGCTCGCGTAACAAATCTGGCCATCATAGAACGCAGTGAAACCGGAGATTTTTTCGTTAACGATTACCTGAGCTGAGCCATTTTCTCGGTTAATTAGCAAGGCAAATTTGCTCTCGCACGTTGAATTTTCCATTAGTACGGCGGGAAGAGCCGAACTGTGGGAGCCCGGCAAAATTGTGAGCAATGCACGGCCACCCGCTTCCAGTATTTCACGAGGCTTTACATTTTCAAATTAGAGTCCAACCGTGTTTTATCTGGGGTGACAAAGCCCCAGATCAAAAACACGATTGTGCAATAGATACCAAGAATGAACTATTTTAACAGTAGCTGGGGGTTAATCTCAAGTTGACTTTATCCTTTATACCGTGCGACTAAAATTTCTGTAATTGAAATAGCGGAAAACGGAAAACTAAAATGATAAATTATGCCACCACCAGCTAAAAGGGGGCCTCAAAAGAAGTGGAATTGCGACTAATCAACTATATCAATTCAGTTTCATCGTTTGATTACTGCATAATTAATCATAAATTTAAAGAATTTCGTTTAAAAAATCAATATCACAGCGATCATCTTCCTGCGGTAATGAACACAATTCGTAATGTAGTGCGTTAAACTAGGCCCTCGGCGCCAATGTTAGCAAAAGGTTAAAATGTGAGGAATTTTGAACAGTATCGCAGTACTGCAAAATTCATTTAGAACCGGGTGAAAATGAACTCTCTGCAATTCACAAAGCTTTGAGCACAAGGCGGACCATAAATTAAAATCATTATCATATTCCGTTATCCCTACCTCGTCGACTCGGAATTATCCCAGGTCCCTCAGATTCCATGTAAATTGATGAATGGCATAAATATTAATAATAGGAGATTGTATTTAGATTAAATTAAACTAGCCACTGCAAATTATCCGAGAATGAAACGAGTAATACGTCAAATGCTCTTAAATATGTATGCAAATTTTCTCTTAATATAACAATGGAATTGTTATTTATTAACCTACCATCAAAGAGTTATAAGTGACTATAGTGTATAAAGACCAAATCAGTAAGTGGTGGAGGTATCGTGAGAATGAAATTCCAAACCTTTGCGTACCAGCTACCATTTCTAACAGTTCTATTAGTTTGTCTTATAATTATTATACTGTAATAGTTTTTCTACAATTCGATCAATTTATCAATATTCGGTGAATAAAGAGATCTTATCGAAGTTTGGAAGGAATATAAGTCGAAGCTATCTCAAATATCCAGTTTTGGTTGGCGGGGAGGACTCGAGGGACGCGGCTTCTCCCAAGGCAAAAACTCAAATACAAGGCTCCAACCTACGCCCCAACGTCCCACCACCACCTACACCCTTATTCACTACCCTTTTGACATCCTGAATACCTACATAGCAAACATAGCCAAACCACGAGGAACACAACGAATACATGATAACAAATGTTAAAATATAGCGCATTTAACTATGAATGGTGTACAAGTCATAGTAGAAAAATAATGTTGGATAGATGTTGCACTAAATCGTTTGCAAGTCTAATATCGAAATGTAATCCCAAGTATAACGAAATATGACGAAAATGCATACGCAGTTGTTTGTTGCTTTTCCGGATTCGCGAAACGCAATTAGATACTTGCAGATGGAATACCGAGTTATTTCAGGATTTGTCGGGGTCGGGAACAGAACTAAACGGACATAAATCGAAACAAAACTGGAACGAATCGTCGACGCCAATCGTGCTCGAGGATGAGGGAGGGAGAGAGAGAGAGAGAGAGAGAGAGAGAGAGAGGGAGGGAGAGCTTCAGGTCAAAGGGACAAAGCCGGGAAAGTCGGGCTAACGATATATCACAACGGCCAATCGATACGCGCGGCTCACACCGGCAGTTAAATAGAACACACTCGCACGCACATAAACACACACGCACACCTCTTCTACCACCCCCATCCACTCCCACAATTCACCAATTATCTATTTTATGTGCTAATCCCATTCTCCAGCCGATGCTAATTAAAGGAGGGGCATTAATAGGAAGCGCCTATTTTGAACCGGTGGGAGAGTGAATTCAATCTTGGGGTTTAGTATTACGTCTCAAATCGACCTTGAGTCTCGAAACTGCGTAAAGTTCATTCCACGGGTATCTTAATAACAACCTTACATTTACATCTAGATTGGGTTCTAATTTCAATGATTTATAGCTCTGGCAGTATTTTCAAATTGTTCCGTTGTACAGGCCAAATATGAATTTATATATATGGCCAATAATTAATTTGGCATTTGAACAGAAAATAAATGTGGTTGCTGCATTAAACTCAATATGTGTTTCACATTTTTTAGAGAAGGCGTGGTTATTTATATATTATATTATTTTTATATTTTATGTTCTGGTTATTGCACAACATTTCCTACGTACGTTGCAGGAATGCGGGAGCTTTGTTTGTCACTGGGGAGGAGTTAAATTGCAGTAAGTTTTTATATATATATATATATATATATATATATATATATATATATATATAAGATGGTCCCTAAGGAGGTCCAACCCAAGATCGCAAAATGCTTGGCAAGGAAATTTGCCGCAGGCACATAAAACACTATAAATCAAAACCATTCAAGCAGAAACAAATCGAAAAGAACACTATCTATAAAGTAGGATGACATAAATGCAGAGAACTGAACAGTATCCGATTATGTTTTTTAACAGCTATTCAAACAATTAAATAAGAATGTTACAAATCCAAAAATTAGACTAAAATGTTCAACAAGAAAAAGGTCAGATTTCATATTGCACGAAGAAAGGAAGACCTGAATTTTTAATTCGCCTTGAAATATATTTAACTTGAGAGGTTACTAGCCGCCCACCGGCCCTTTACGAGACACATGAACGACATTTATTAAAAGTTTCAGAGGGACGTGATTCAGCTGTCCAATTTTTAGAAATGGCTATATGAAAAATTCCAGCATCAATTTAATGAACATTCCGAAATTTTATTTCCATTCGTGAAACTATTTGCACGTCAATGACCAGTGGCATATTCGGAACGGCAATTAAGATTTAAGCCTGTTATTTTAATACAGTTATGGTATAAATTTTAAGGAATCATAATTTGTTTAGAATACCTGTTTTGTGGTCTGTGAGAGGTTGGAATACCGTATATTTCGTGTGTTTCTGTCTCCTCTCGCTGGTTTGGTCTTTTGCTAGACCGGTTTTGGCTGCTCGCCATCTTCAGTAGCGGTGTTAGTCACTTTTGGCACTTTGGATGTTTTTTGAGCCTTCTCACTGCACTGTCACTGTCACTTGTAATGTAAGGCGCTAATACTAAAACGTAAGACAGACTTTTGTTGCGGGGTAGTATTAGGTTCGCCGTACCATTGAAACCAGTAGCGCATTAAACTGAATACACTACGCGTTTTAATAGTGTTAAAAATAACTCAAACATTAAATTATATTTAATACAAGTGACAGTGACAGTCTAGTAAAAGACCAAACCAGCGAGAGGAGACAGAAACACACGCAATCTACGGAATTATAATTTATACGAAAACAAATATCTTGGATTGATCAAATGAGTAATTCTAAAGGACATGTCATAAGTCATTAAAAATATCGATTTAATTCATTCTGTCAATGTGATGAATCAAAAAAGAAATCGTTTCGAAACTATGTTTCATCATTTTAACTTGAATATATAGATTACTTGATAAATGGGATAATTTGTTTCCACTCAACAGACTGGATCATTTATTGATTCGTTTAGTAATCTTCTTCTTAATTCTTGTATGTAATCTATAATTATAATCTTGCATGCCTATAAATTAGTAATTATAATGTGTTCGTGAGTTCACATCAATAAGCCCATGACAACATGTGCTAGCATCACCAATTTATTTATAAGGCGGAGAGTGCGTTTGTTGTAAAGTTGGTCCCAGTGTTAACAGGTACCAGAAGAGAGTGGGCGATGTTTTGTTTGGAGTCTTAACTGGGCCGGAAGGCGGTCTTGAGGCCGGATATTTACCGTGGCTATTCGCGATATTTGCGCCACTCCTGACAAAGGCGGCCCGGGCCCTGTTTGTGGCCTCACCCGCAACAACGTTGGATCTTAGCGCCGGCCCAGAGGAAGCACAAATTCCTTCGGCCGGGTAAAAATTACCCAATATTGGAAGAGTGAATTAAATATTGCTTTTTGTTCATTCAAATTTTACTTCCATAGTGTCTGGCGATTCTTTAAAATTAAGGTCTGAGCCAATTTATTTCCTCTTCATCGTCGGCTCATTCTTGCCATTCGTTCCTCCCCGCGATCCTCGTTAGTGATACTTTTCCTCATTTACGAGCAAAGCATGGGAGAAACCCCTATCGCAGAAGGAAAACCTCGTATATATTTTCAACTGATTTCACAATTCCGTCCTAATTTGACGGAGTGCATTTATCACGAACAGAATTCAATATCGGAATTGTAACGCTCTTACAAATATTGGCATCGAACGAGTTTTCTACGCGAAATGTGTGCCCACACGAGTGAGTGGGACGGACATCGGACTCGACCTAACGAACTGGCAGCGGCGGCCCCTCAGTTTTTATCGGTTCCAAACACTAAAAGTCGGACTTGCTTTTTCGACCCCAAATTGGCTCCCTTTGAAACCCCGTGCCCGTCTCGGATTGGCCCCACCCGGGCTAACGAACGGGAAATGATTTTTCAGTATTAATACGATTGCAAACAAAGCGAAAGAATGGCGGATAGTCTCTACCGTCAATTCTTTGTTTCTTACAGAAGACATTCGGCACTGACATCATCATCAATACACGCTGTCTCCAATCCACGCAGTAGAAAATACATGAGGTAAACACGAATGCTTACCACTGACTGGCTCTTAATGAATGGCAATAATGAACCTTTTTTCCATTATGTTGCTAATCGTATGGATCGTTTATAGGGACATTTGATAAGAGAGTCAAAGTAAGAATTAATTGTTAAGTGTGTCCTTCTAAAGCGTACATTCCAGGCGGGCTTGCAAAAACTTTTGATTAAGAAAGTAGAAAAGCGCAGAGACTTGACTCGAATGTCTCGAATTTCGCGCGGTCATTCCGACCAGTGGGTCCATGTTAGTTCAAAAGTTCACTTTGTTTCTTTAACAGAATTTAAAAGCCCGTAGTTGTGAAACACCAAGAAAATGAAAAATAATCTAGAAAACGAGCGTTAAATAAATTATATATTTGATAATATGGAAACAGGGATATTATAAGAGCCGACAGTATTCAAATCGGAGAGATAAATTTCCGAGGTAAATGTAAAGCTTAATGTCCCTTCTTTTTTAAAAACCACTCTTCAAATAAATGTAACCACCTGTTTTGAATCAACTTTTTCCCAGATAGGGAACGTGTTCGCGCGAATGACAATGTCATTACTGTTAATAGTATTCAGTAACAATTCTACCAACACTCCCATCAGTTAACCCCTTAGTCCCATTGTACTTATACTATAATTGACACCAGGTGAGTCACTTATTTTCTTTTTATTATTTTATTTATATTCCTTGCAATCTAAAAGCGATTGCGTAATAGGAAATATATAAATAAATATTAAATAATAGTGATAGTAATTAAACTATTTTAACTTCTATTCTGTAATTCAGGTACGGATTATACGTACAATAGAATAATAATTTGTTAGTAGAGCCCGCGATTAAGTGTAATTGACATATACGGTGTGTGGAATAATTGGAGTGGGCCAGATGTGGTTGACTCCGGTATACGAGATGAAATTGAAATATTGAAAAAAGTGAAAGCAATTAGCTTGGGTCCAACTGGGAAGGCGGAGGCGGTGGCCATGGCGTGGGCAGGGGTGGCTCTTCCACGAGCCCAATCATCACCCCGCTAAACCCTCCCTTACATTACTATCATCAATGAACGCTTCGATCTGCCCGCCATCCAAAAACCCGGATATGGAGAAAGACCTTTCGACCCACGTGGGACGAGGCGGTCAGTGGCTCTAATCTTAACACCAGCGTATTTCTCAGTCAAAACTCGAAATCATGGCCTGGCTTTGACTTTCCGATCATGGTTTGATCAAACTAGTCAACCGGCATTATCTATCACCTATCGAACTGAAAATAATAATTACAATTGCAATAACTTGGTGTTACTAGAAATAAACGGCACACACGATACTAACCCGCATAACAGTTGTGTATTGCGGGTGTAGTATCAACGGCTCCAAATTAAACTACTCCTTAGAACTAGTACTGTTTTTAATATAGTCGAATACTACCACATTGACAGAAACACCTGCTGAAAATGGCGACCGAAAGAAAAAACCATCGAAAGGATTGAGAAAACTCGGAAAAGCTGGACCCTTATAAACCTGCACCGTATACGGACGCTGGCTGCTGTGACAGTGATAGAAATAGCCGAGAAGTTTCTTCCGGTTGCACGAGTTCCACGCCAAAGGACAACCGGTCTACTCCAAGCAAGTTAGCGATTACCTAAACTTGGTACTAATTGCACACAGACTCCAAACTAAACAGCCCTTATCCTCAAGATGTAGCATGAGTACACAGTCCTGTACAAATTTCAGAGAACCCAACAGAATCGCTAGAAGTTTGGGAAACGAGTGGATTTCCGGAATGATCATAGAAAAGAGTAAATATTAATACAGCTCCAACATTGCATTATGGTAATACCAGGCAGGCATCCATGTGTTAGTTTGAAATGAGTACAATTTGAAATGTATGGAATTATTAATTAAATTGGGCATGTTGGTATTAATTTATCCGAAAAGTAGTTCTAGTAGGGTACAATATAACAGCAAAAATTGTTATTCTGATTTCCCTGAAAATGACAGCCAATTATTTAGGGCGGACATTAAGTTACTTGTCTCGCTGGAATTTATTAATATTTTTGACTCGTTTTTATTCTGATAACTTCCCGGATTTTGTATAGGTTGAAAAATTGCTTGAAAACACTGCAGCCGAACGTTCGGTATCGGCAATTTTAATCGGTGATTGGGTGAACGGTGTTTACGGCCGCAATGAATCCAACTTGTATTTGACGTTTGACACTCCAGTTCGACCAGACAGCGCTAACGATGACGGGAAATATCCGTGTAGAATTATCTCTGAGGTAGAAACGATGTTCCAACATTTAGACTTCGGTGCGCACAAATGCAAAAGTACAGATTTTTCTAACCGCATTTTGTACCTACTAATAATGATTCATAGACTAAACAGTTTTTTAATACAAAACTTTCCTTCCTTTCTTGAATTATTATTATCAGGCTACATTTAGTTTTTCTTTTACACTCATCTAAATGTTTTCGGCAAAAAATACTTTGCCATGTAAGGCAAAAACGTTTTTCTCAGTCTTTTAAATAAGAAAATCCCCTCCTTTATCTTGTTACTTTCTTAACTGTACAATGCATCAATAATGGGAATTTAATTGTCCTATCTGCTATCCTAGCAATATCAATATCTTTTTAATTTGTTTAATAAATATTAATCAAATGATGTTCTGAAATGTTTTTATCTTTCTTTAATGCAGTATATTATAAATTAAACCATTTTTCAACTCAATAAAATCTCATATAAATAAAATTGTGTTTCTCACTATATTTCGTATCCAAGTCTTGAATTTGGCTTAGCACTCTTCAAGTATTTAATTGCTTGTTTCATTTTGTTAGAATCGCATATTACATTTTTATTTTATTTTGAAAACCATAATCCAATATGTTGACACCATATTAGCTGACATCCAATCTGTCATTTTAATGAGGAAATTTATTTCACGGGGGTTAAACGACGACTGGGCCGCTATTTGAAATGAACAATTTACCGTGAATGCGATTGGCACAATAGGTTAGTTCTATATCCCCAAAAAATATGTTTAGACTTACCAGGGGTCTGGCATGTATGATATGGGGCATGCCAATGGATGGGGGAGGCTCTTCGCCCTGTGTCCCTCCCCCCCGCCATACGTCGCTGTTGATCTCGAATACCATCGTTTTTCCTCGCCTTTTACTGCCTCGCTTCCTTTCCTGCCTTCCTTCTCTTCTCCTCTATTATTCTAGAACACCTGTTATTCAACCGCACTATTTTTTTTTTGAATCTTTCAAGAGAGGACAAAAAAGTTTCCTTCGTCACTCAATAGTCAAACAGAATTGTTCAAACAGTCTTTGCACTATATGAAATAATGTGTGCAATCGAGAATATGAGCACTAAAATAACCGAACGCAGATAGATAGACCATAGATGATCCTCAGAAATATTCCTCCGTTACGAAACCGACGGAAATATATTTCGTACTGTTCTAACTCAAATCGGTGGGCTATAAGAGCGTTATAAAGTTCCATTTATTATTGAAAAGGTTTTAAAATTCCGCTTCCATTACCAAAGCGAAAACAGCGCCTGCGATACGTAGGCAGGCACTGACTAGACTAACTGCCGTGACGCGGGCTAAATGTACTGGGAGCGTTCCCAAGCACGCCGCGAGTTATCTCTACGAAAAATAATTAAGTAGCCAAAATCCTATTGAAATTTTATTAATTTAAAATTCGAAAATTATGTCTTAAGGCGTTGTCATTAAATATATATCAGTAAGAGTCCTTTTCTGAATATAATATTCATTATACATCATTCAGAATACGTATTTGGCAAATTAAATAGCATCTGTACGATATTCCTTACAATGTGGGTTTTGCAAGTACTGCAATTTATTAAAAAAGAATGGCTGAATAATACTTAGTATCAAATATCATTATAGCATATCCAAGGTTTTCTACCCAAAGTCGATTTCATCAGAGGAAAGTGCCAATTTCGAAAACATTTTATGGTCCCCTCTAACTGAAAGACTTGATAACCACCAAATCAATTGTTGGAGAATAAACGATGGCCCGAATCAGATTTCCAGTAGATTGCCCCGGTATTTATTAAATTGATTATAACTTATTAGATCTTAGATTTGATTTGAAAGAAACCTTTTGAACTTCTGTTTGACTATTTTGCGAGCCCGGCTAAAAGTCTAATAAGATTTGGGGTGGAAAAGAAACAACGGTTGTAAAGAAGGTACCAGATTGCGCCTTTCTGAAAAAAGTATGTTGAGTCGTTTTAATACTGTTCTCTCGAGGAAAATGTAATATAATCGAAAACTGGTCTAATTTAATCGTCATGCATTTCAAGTTTTGTTTCAAAAGTTCTAATTAACTAATAGATTAGAATCTGTGAGTATCGTTGACCCTCTTGAAATTATGACGAAATACGTGGGTCGAAGGAAGAAACCAGTCGAACTAATGGGATTCTACCTCAGTTAATATTTATAACTATGACGCTTAATTTTTGCGCTCGAAAACTTCCTTCGGAAGGGGGTATTTGAGATGAAAATTCTGGGTTCTAACATCGTGCTATCTTTCAGAAATAATTTACATGCATCAGTGAAGACCTATTTGAATTAAGAAGCTGCGTCATTTCGTCTAGACGAAAGATCGTCTTTCTAATAAGTGAAATCAAGGATCAGTACATTTCAGGAATTAACTATCGTGCAAAGGGGAAATGTTTGGAAGAAGAAGTAGAGTTTTGAAGAGCGTAAAAGAATTGTGCGTAGTAAAAATACTCCAAAAAAACACACCACAAACAATGCAGTCGAATCGAGACGATCCGGCGGAGGTAAAATGTGTTCACGAACTGGCACTCGATCGCAACCCGACCTCGAATCGATATTGGTCGAATCGAGATAACTGGACGTGAAGGAGGATATATATATGATGATACTGGGTGTATATATAGGGCGTTGGGTTGGGGTCGGTTGTACGGGGGCAGACTGTCTGGGAAGTGGCCACGCGACCGAGTCGGTGATGTATGAGAGGGCCGCAACACGTTTCGCTGCCGCTCGGTGGGGGCCGGCCGAACTCGGTCCGCCTCGGCCCCGGCCACCCCCACCCCTATTCCACCCGGCAACAACCAACCCCTACATCCCTTCCCAGTTCAAAACCGAGTAGGTCAGTGACGGGAAAAACACCCCACGTCTTATTTTTTTAGTTTTTAACCTTTTTTTTTATTTTGTACAATCAACATTGAATGTTATAAGTACAAATGCTGTCTGTATTATTTTTTTCACATGCATATCGTGATAAATGAAACCACCCAACGATGGCACATTTGACACGAGAACAATTATGTTCAAAGAAGATCTCTAGGCCGACGCGGGGGGGGATAATAGATGGGTAAGAGAGGAAAGAGAATGGACGAGTGGATTGGGATGAGGAGAAAGGCGGGAGTGGAACTTCAGGAACAGGGATTTTTCGACTTCGTCGACTGTCGGTATGTTAAGGTCAAGGTGGATTGTGTGGTTAGAAACATACCGGGGAGCATTAAGGATGGTACGAAGGACTTTTGACTGGAATCTCTGGATGCGAGCGATGTCGGATGCTCGGTGGAACCCCATAGCTCTATACTGTATGTCCATGTCGGTTTAAGTATCGCTTTGTATATTTTCAGTTCGTTACTTAAGGTCAATTTTGATGTCCGTTTTAGTTTAATATAATCGGTTTAAGTCGATTCTTTTGAGTCGGGTATTGGAATTCCACGTGCCACGTCTTAAGCGATATACGAATATGTTACTTCATTTAAATTGTTATTTTTTCGTTACATTTTTCTGGATGTTTCATACTTGAAACACAGCCTGTAGTTATAACAAAACTTTTCTATGTATTGTCAGTTGAACACAATTGTCATAAGCTATTATATTTATGCATGAAAATATTTTCCAGATAACTAAACAACAAGCGAAATGCGAAGTTGATCATAACTTCACACTTCACATTCTATCAAGGTTAATATGCTAAGGTTCTGAAGCGTGGCCCAGCTACAAGTTATCATTAGACTTATTGTATTATAAGAATATATTTATTTTCGACACATAAATATAAAATTTAGCGCATTATGAATACGAATTTTAATATTATAATTAACAAGTGTTTCAATTTGATTTCATCGAAGATTCATACAGATTTTAATTTCATTACATTATAATATATTAGATACACACGACTGTTATTTTAACAGGGTTTATTCGATGAATTTAACAGTTTTAGTTTGTTTTTAACATACCTATTTTGTGGTCTGCGAGGGGTTGGAATACCGTAGATTTCGTGTGTGATTTTTTGTGGTCTTTTGCTAGACTGGTTTCGGCTGCTTGCCATCTTTAGTAGCGATGTTAGTCACTTTTGGCACTTTGGATGTTTTTTGGGCATCCTCACTGCACCGTCACTGTCACTTGTACTGTAAGGCGCTATACGTAAAGCGCTAATACTAAAATGTAAGACAAACCTTTGTTGCGGGCTAGTATTATGTTCGCCGTACCATTGAAACTAGTAGCGCATTAAACTGAATACACTACGTATTTTAATAGTCTTAGAAAAACTCATATATTAAAATATATTTAATATAAGTGACAGTGACAGTGCACATCCAACATCCTAACTTCCAAAGTGCCAAAAGTGACTAACACTGCTACTGAAGATGGCGAGCAGCCGAAACCGGTCTAGCAAAAGACCAAACCAGCGAGAGGAGACAGAAACACGCGAAATCTACGGTTCAAAGTTTTATTTTTCGACACAATACTGAATAAATGTAGTGATATACTGAGAAAGGAGACTTCTGTTTCAGAATAAGGCTGGCCTCCATTGTACTCAATAGACGCTAGAAAACCATTGAAAAGTTTGCTCGGGAAGTTCTTTCACATCCGCCATATAGACCGGGCACAGGCCAAACAGACTTTTTGTATTTTTCTTTCGTCCTCTAAAAGACTCATATACTGTTACGAAAGGGTGAAAACAAACGTCCAAAGCTGTCTCAGACTTCATGACCGAAGATGTGAAAACCGATTGGACCAGAATGGGGGTGCATAAAGATAGCAGTGGATAACAATTGTTAGGTACATTTAATAAATCATATTAAACCAACAGCTATTTCTCTCTTTGCTTATCGAATGGCCTTCGTATCTTAATGGTCTGAGATCAGGAAAGGAGAGAGATACTCGCATTAATTATGGTAATACAATGCTATTTTAGTCTCAGTAAAATTACATTGCTACTTCCAATTTTTTGTATTTGTTACAATCTATCTGAGCTTATGTACCTTCAACTCCTTTATTCACTAAAACCAACCCATCATATTATTTATTTCAGTCCATGGTCCATAAGAAAATGTACTTACAATACATAATGATGCAAACTGCAGAATATTTCTTCAACAGACCACATCGATTTTACACTCCCTCGTATGGTTTCATATCCATTCATTCATTCCAACATTAATCCGAGGATAAATGTGTATCTTGGAACATTTCCAGCGAATTTAAAACGATTTAGCTAAAATAGGTCCCGAATAATTTATGAATATTTTAATCATTTCTATTTATCTGATTTTGTATCTATTGTTTACTCCGTCATATACCAAATATTTTTGGAACACTTATTAAAATCCTTTTCTTTTTGTAGTAAGACCACAGCCTCCGACTTATTATTATATTTCACAATATTGCTCAGTCGCCAATATAAATTTATAAATCGTTGTCTACGGTCAATCCTGTTGGTCAGACGGAGAAAATATTTAAGAAGCTTCGCTCGATGAAAGTGATGAGTATAACTTTAAGAAGCCAAACTTGCTAGAGAAAGAAACTGAAACATTTTTAATACATAAACAATTTAACCGTCATTAATTTTAAATCCAGGAATGGAGAGCTCAATTAGGCATAGTGAATTAAAAAAGCGTCTGTTACACGCTCGTAATTAAAATGTTCATGAGAGCCCACATGAATTGTGGGTCGGAAAGTGGGGATGAAGCAATGCCCACGCTGGCCGGTGAAGCTACGCCCACGCACCAATCCACACAGCCCCTAGTACCTCTCGAAATAGGATTCCCATTTAATTGGGCCATACGGTGTTCATCTCCAATATCGAAGCAGATTTTATACATTATGCCTTGGCATTTAAAATTATGGTAGATTTTGAATTTTACAGCATATTGTCTAATTGTAGTGTAACACTATAAAGAGAGAATAGGACCAGAAATCGATGATCCATCAGAAACCACAAAGTGTTGTATTAAATTTGTGTTGTTACACCATACTATAGAACTATAGAACCATACAGGGAACTGGACACCTAATTAATGATGTGAAATTGGTTGCGGACACAACTGTGGCACCATAAAATATGTTATGGTACACAGATCAATTAAATATCGGATTTGAATTATTTTTGGCCTTTTCCATCATTCTTGTTTGTTTGCTTGGGGTTCTGGATCTGAAATCCAGAGTGAACTTATAAGATGTAATTATTCGATAATAATGATAACAGGAAGCTCAAAAATCAGAGATCCACTACTTCCGACAGTATGGAAGAAAATAGGGAGGGGTATAAAATAGGATATTAAAACAGGGATAGCACCCTGATTTTAAGCAACTGTGAAACTGAGTAAGAAACCAGAATTAAAGTAAGCGATATGAGAATATATTGCTGCGTACTCGCAACGACAAAACACAAAGTTAAAGTAGCGGGCTTTGTGGACGTGACTAATCACTATTCACAAAGTACTTCAAGAAGGAGTGCGATTAAGAGCCCTGGCAATAATCATTAACATTAACTGATCAATTAAAACTACAGATTCAAGATCACAGAAGAGTGTTATGCTGAGTGGCCGCGTACCGCTAGCATTCGATTGTTATTATTTTAAGACAGAAAAAAGGCGAATGAAATTAAGTCCTTAAAACAACTCAGAAAAGTAGAACTAAGGTAACTTCGAGAGGGGCATTGACGTCAATGCTGCCGGGTAATTTTCGTTTTTTTCCCCTGCGCCAAGTTCCTCTCAAAGCTGTATTCGAATCGCCTTGTTATTTGAACTGCCTTATTCATAGAGAGTGGAAAAGTAATCCCTCCTCCAAATTAAAAACTCATAAATATTATAGGTACAATAACCGAAAGAGTAATGTTCGGAAGTAATAACTCATTAATGAGCAGTGACTCTTTACTGTTCGCTTCCACATGTAACGACATTATAAAAGGCCCTCCATATAAATAAATAACTGAAATGTAATCCGCACGAGGTGCACAATGGGGGACGCAAGGTTATGTTTAATGAAGCTGGGAACGCCTTCGGGGCATATCAGAATGAACCGCGTCTCCAGATATACCGTGTCACCCCGTGTCGTGTTTCCTATCCCGCTAACTTCAATCCACAAATATTAGCTCCACAGCAAAGCAGATTAGCGTTAACGAGGAGGCGGAACGGTCCATTTTTGTTTTGACATTCGCGTTTCGACGGTGGGCCCACTCAGGTTCGCAACAAAAACTCAACTCCAATGAGTTAACCAGTCGATCCGACCTATCGGTCTCTCGCCATCATCTATCTATCGATCAAATCGGGTCCACAACTTTTAATTATTTATCCCAATATAATATAGGGGAACACTTTGGAACTGCTCTGATTATCACCCGCTTATACTACAGTTAATTACCGTCAACTTTTGAGTTATAAATTCTTTTTCCCGTCAAGTGTTTATTACTGAAAATAACTTCTAGGTTAATTTTCTGCAAGGAGATATTAATTACGGAGTTCATACCGGCAAGCTTTGTGTTGACAAGTGCATCAAAGGACTTACTCAGCTACACAACTTCCCTTTCGGCTGGATGTAATTAAGTCACCGTTGCTGGATCAACTTCTGAAATCTCTGTATTGGGCGGAAAATGAATTTAGTTTCGCATAATATGAACCTTGGCTCTGTTGTCTGCAGTTATATTTTCATAAATTCAGCGGTTGATGTACACAATCGGTTTGGGAGTTTGTATTATGTATGCAACGTAATACCTTCATTAACTTTGTAGAAATGAATATTTCTAAATGTCCGTGCCAAGGGGCGCTTTTAGATTTTGTCCTTTGAGAAAGCACGAGTTTAACGGGACTCATTTATTTTTAATATACTTCGTTTTTTGACATATATATATATATATATATATATATATATATATATATATATATATATATATATATATACAAGCCATTGGCATAAATTCTGTTTTGATATGTACGGACCAATCCACCCCGTAGAAATGTATCTCTCAAAAGAAGAATTCCGGCACAAAAGGGTTCCAAGACGGTCGCATTTAATAGCGTCGGTTCTGAGACTGAAGGGAGACCCCCAAGTGGGGCTTTTGGGGCTTCCTATAAAATTAATACGAGGAAAACTGGAGAAACTTTGTTTGAGGAAGAGTCGATTTCGAGAAAGGAAACGCAATAAAAGTTTTCCCATTTATTATTTGTTTCGCAACGGAGGACTCGGGCTCACACCTACAAGATTTTCCCAAGTGTTTCTAAGGGTTTACCGATTCAGGGACTAAACCCTGTGTTTTTGGGAGGCGGTCTCTGTTAAACCTTCTACCCCATTATGGAATTTATTTCTTATAGGTTTTTCATAAATTTCGGTTGAACTGTAAGATATTAAATGACAGTTTCCAGAGATCAGATTTTAATCAATGATGTTCATTTTGTTCTAAGTAAAAATTTTAGTAATATTTTCAAGGTATTAGACTACGAAAAACTATTAAGAGTAAATAAAAACTGTCCTTAAATGTTATTTTTCAATATGAATTATTTTCTAAACCTTAGAACTTTCTTGACATCACCCAGTAAGTTTATTGATAGGCCACTCTATCACGGATGATGACCAAAAAATGAAAAAACTACGATAATATATTACATGGAATGTGTATTAGATAAAATATAACATTATTGGCTATCTGCACTCGATCTACAGAGTTCGGATTGTTCTCAATACATTGCGATCTCGATGTAATAATGTTTGGTCAGGTAAGAAATCAAATAGTGAAGCTGTGTGGGATGTCCCCCTCTAATCCATCCCAGTCTAAGAAAGTATCGGTCAAAAGGTTGCCTCCTTCTTGGGCTATCCCTTTAATCACTCCATTCCCCACCCCGTTATCCCTTTTTGAACATTTTTTATCCTGGAGATGAGAAAGGTTCGGAACTACACATAACAGCTAACAAAATGTTCTAATATTGGAAGTTCCACTTACGAACCATTATAAGGAAATAAAATCTTAACTTAACAAATTTTTTGTTCAGATATTTTTCTTTTCTCAGAACCGTATTAGCACACTTCAGTCTAGGATGAAATAGCCGAATGAAGATAATGCCAACTAAAAACATCTTTTATTTTTCGACTAATTAAACAGTTTACATCTAATCGGTGTTAGTTTATTTAAATATAATAAACTAATAATATTATTTGTAATATAATTTTTCATAATATTACAAATCTGTATTCCAAGTAAAAGATAACTGCTTAAAGAGACCCCCTATATATATTTCAAAACGAGTAATAATGATTAATAGACTAGAATTGTGGGAAAATTTTACTATCTTTTAGGGTTGTGCAAGAAAAAAATATGTCGCTAATTACCTGAGGGATATTTCGTGTTGACTTGTTTCAAGAGGAAGCAACGGCGCATTCATGTTCATTAGTCTCGGCCGAGATTAAAGTGACGGCAAACGGGCGTGAATAAGCGCAGGAAAACTTCTAAATAATTTATGAAACATACGTCTGGCAACTGCAATAGAAATGTTGGCGCCGGCGGCTCAGAACAAGCTACTACAATATAAATTCACCTCGAATAAGTGAAATGTCGACTATTTAACACGCATTTGATGAATGCATAATTACGTTTAATTATAGTATTCCAAAAACATTTACCTTTCTTTGGTTTCTTGTGTGACATATCTCTTATAACCTTTATTCTGTTTATTGCCGCAACTCATTTAATCTTGCACAATGTTGAGTATCCTCTTTTTCAAAGTATTTGAGAGGTAGAGACGTTCATATAATCTTCGGAAAAATACTAATAACATCTGTGAAACATTTTATTCTAATGTAACAGAAATAATAGCGATTGTGGAATTGGAAACTATTCCAGTTAATTAAAAATGCCGCGTTCGGCGAGCTAACGTGAGACGAAAATTTGAAACAATCCCATTAGGGATTATATCCGATGTGCGTAATTTTCGAATTGATTTCCGCTTAAAGTTTGGCTGAGGCCCATCAATTGCGGGCCAGATGAATGTAACGGTTGAATTTCAACCCCAGGCCTCATGGGCGGTGAGTGGAGTCGGTTAGAAAGGATTGGTCGTAGGGTAAGGGGTGGGTGGGGGTTAGTGAGGACCCTCCTACCGACGATATTAAAACCCCGATCCTATTTCGACTCCCCGGGAGCTTATTCCGGGCCCCAGAACCCCCGTCCCCCGTCTAGAATTTTCTTAAAATGATTTCTGCCGACCTGACCTTCCGACCGAACTAGAGTCAAGCGAGCACTTCCGAAAGCGGTGTTGAGGGTACTTCATTTAATATTGTACTCACCTTAATTTAAAATGTATTATTTGTTATACTAAAAACATCATTACCATTAATTCCAGAGTTATTTTGTTGTTTTTTTTTATTTGGATAAGGATTTTTATTAAATTTGTATGTTATAACATAATTCCATATTTGTCTTTACGTCGATGTCATCCTTAAGATGAGTATGTAACTATTGATTTATAATAATTAATACAGATAAGAAATTTATTGCTCCAAAAAATCATGTACGGACAACAATTTGTGATTCATGTTGTGGGGGTGGGGGTTGCATGAAGGGCGCAAATTTATTTACCGGTCCGTTGGAACGTACAACAAATTCAAAGGCTCACACAACAGTGTTTGTTTGGGGGAGTTTGGGTGGAACAATACCGGCTGGAAGTTGGGAGTTATGCCTCGGTCGGTGTGTTTGTTCTGTGCCGAACCGAAGAGAGTGGACGGGCCCGGAGAGTGCGTGCGCGCCCGCTCCCCTTCCTTCCCCATTACCCTCCCCCTTGGGAGAGAGTGCCTTTGATATTTATGCCGCGGCATTCGGCAACGCCATAAATGTTTTGCATGAAAATAGAGAGTACTTGTTTATGTGCTGCACGAAAACCCGGAACGTCTGGCGGCCCCGGGAGGTCCCAGTCGGGGGGTTGGCCCACAAACACGCTAAACAAGCACTTGATGATTGTGTGCATTCGATAGTTAATAATACCAGTATTGACAAGGAATTAGAAATATCTATCTACACAGGAGTCTATCTAGAAGCAAGTCAAGCAGGATGGATTTAAGAAAAATTGGGTAGAACAAGATATATCCTAAGTTCTAAAACTGGTCTTAACCTAATCAAACTTTGGCAAGTCAAGTTCTACTTGGGTTTACGACTCTCGGGGTAAGTTTGTTACTTTACTACCGATTATTAGAGGAACTTCATCCCACCTAGGGTTCTTGAAATGGAGGGAATGGTTGACTGTGAGGTATTGGAAGCCCTCATCTCCCAGACAGTCGTATGATTTCCGACAGTCCGAATGTTGGCACCCGGCAGTATGGAAGTCTTAATAAAGTCAAGGAGAGTCTCCTTGTTCCTCCTTTCAACGGCCTTGAAAATACATTTCCAAGGACCTTTCCACCCCACCAAAAACCCACTTGCCCTCCACACTTTTCCCAGGCCGGCAAAATAACGAACCTGGCTAATTCAGAAGCAGCGGCTAAATGGAAACCACGTAAGGGATAGGAGAATAATGAAAAACAGACGAGAAACAATATGGGATTAAAAAAACTGAGTTAAAAAGGCGGTTTTTTTAGGAGGCTATTGTTTTAGCGGTTAAATATTGGCATGCGCGTATAGCTACCGCGCAAGTCACCATATCGAATGAACCAGATATCGGATATAACCGCGCCAAATAGCGGCAAGGGGACCATTATACCGTATTTCAACATTTTTATTTAGCCTTTCTACAATGCTTTCTGTGATACTGTTTTCGAAATTTTTTTATTAGCAATTGCAGACGTGATTCATAACTTCAAAATGTCGGCATATCGAAACGTAATTAAATGTAAGTCTCCATGTTATTCCAGGATATTTATTGATATTATATTTATTAATTTTTTTGACAAGAGTACAATACAAAATTACATTAACATATGGCGTAATTATATATATATATATATATATATATATATATATATATATATATATATATATATATATATATTACCAAGTATATGCATATATTTATACATATTAAGTTTGTAGAAAATTAAAAGGCATTTAGGAATTTTAAAAATATCTTGGAATATCGTAATCAAGGACTGTTGTTCGTTTTAAAGGTTGTTTAAACATTTAAAGATCACGACCATTATTTATGTCATGAACGTTTGGTGTGCAATAATATTTTTGTATATATATGTATATACATATATATGTAAACATCATTAGGCACATCAAATTTAAAATAAACAGTGATGCTGCAAAAGTGTCACATTCCAAGTGCTTTAAATATGGTTCCCTGTTCCCCAGTATAGCAAGAAAAAGGAAAATTATTTTATTACTTTTTTTATAATAATTTAATTTTTATTCTATTTTGAAATTGATGAATATTATGTACTTATTAAAAATGGATATATATAATACTAGTGTTTGTGGCAAAATAAGAGGTGACATCTAGCGGGAAACCTTAGAAACCGTGGGAGTCAATATCAGTCGACCCTCGCAGTAAGTTCACTTGAAACACCACAGGTATCGCTGAGAACCCGGGGTTGATTTTAAATTCACAGTCATTTCAGTGGTATTTTATTATTTATCTCGATCGATTTCTTTATTTCCGTATGTAATTGTCTTTGACTACATCTAAAACTTCATGTCAGGCCGATGTCTTATTAATTATGGTACTGTAATTGATATTTTAACCATTTATTGGTATAGCATCGATCAGATTACATGAAAAACAATGATAATGCTTTTGAATACCATCAAGCTTCTGTTTCCACTCACAGATTTGATCGTAAGCTAAGACCGGTTTCACCTATTAAACCAGAGCCATCAATTGATGTAAACTAAAAGATATGGCTGAACAATGTAAAAATTAAGACTGCTGTATCCCCATAGTTTAGCGCAAAGATAATATCCTGGAATAAATGTGACGACCTCTTTTTCAGGAACGTTTGACGTTTTAGCAAATAATTCCCCAACATCTAACCCACCCCCACAAGATGGGGACGGTTGGGGTTCGGGTTTATTCACTCATCTAATTGCTGCAGGGGCAGGATTAACAATGTTGTACAATTAAGCGACCCAATTGAAACCGGTGACAGAGGGACAGGGTGGCTCGCGAGGGGACGGTTCACACGCCATTTTAATTTGTTTCCTACCCTTTGTGAGAGAGAACTTCCCGGTGTACACACAGCTATCGGCAGTGCAGTCGCTTACAGAGAACCCTACCCTCGCTAGATGTACAATTCTATCCATTGTCTATAGATTTAAATCCGGCATAATGTGCCAACGCGAATATACCATTCCTTTGTTGCCTCCAATAATATAATTCTGGCAGTAGCAGCGTTCACCTGCAATAGTACAACTGAAAATTGTTTGGCGCCGGCACGAGCGACCAATTCATTTTCCAGGCACACGCCAAAAAGACCATTTATTCGTATACATACAATTGCAGAGAGGAAATGAGTTCAATCGGGCGACTAGAGTTAATATGTTTTCAAATTCCAGTTATGGTTTATTTGAAATAAATGTGAACGCGAACAATATTACAACGCGTATATTCGGCCTTAATAAAGGTATAAAAGGCAATCTCAGGAGCAATTTCAAACGTATTTCTCTCTGGACTTTCTACGAAATTTTTGTTTCTTTTATGAAATTAAATAAAATTTTATAAACGAACTACTAACAAAAACATTTCTCTCAATGCTCTGTTATAAAGACTATCGTGCAAGTGGGAGATGAATCAAGAGGATACTTGTGAGATTGTTTTTTTTCAATTTGGTTCACATTCCCAAACACGCAATTAAAAATATGAATAATATGGATATTAATTATACAAGAAATTATTGAATTCGACTGGATATATTCGGAACGTTAGTATTCGTTTAAGTATTTTATTGGTGTTATAATAATGAATTATATGTATAAGGGAATTCAGATATTCATCACAAGGGGAATCATCTTCTATTAATTCAGCTCTAAGCACATAATCCATGTAGGCGGGGTACAGTGGTTTTTTGAAGTGCAAATAGGTATTTGTTTTTTTTTCTCCAAGAATTTATGGCCATCGGAAATGACGAAAACTGCTCACTTTCTTGTACGGTATATTTATAAACAGTTATAAAAAAATATGACAAAATATAATGTAATAAATAACGATAGTTGTACGTTACCGATTAATAATAATGTTGTATTCTAGAACTTGCATAAGGTGGCTGCGACATGTTCAGCACTCACCTGAAACAATAAAAATTATATTCAGAATTGCACTGCTAATTGAAATTTGGTTCTCACGAATTACTCAAAAATTAGTCGTTAAAATCCGTTATTGGAATCATTTTCAACGAAACAATTATTCTGAATTTTAATTTTAGGATTATATATAGCATTTTTGTAGGTTGATCTTAATTAACCCCATTCCAAAAACGCGTACATTAAGTGCTGAGTTATATTAATATAAAAATATTGTACATTAATGAAATTATAAAATAATACTATAACGCCACATCTTGTCTTGCACCAACCTGAACAAATTTAGTGGTTTTAAGCATTCCTAGAACCGAATATGAAGCAGGTAGCCTAGTGTCCTTGCAGGAGCCACTCAGAATTAACATTTCCTTTATTAATGATTATAAATTGGGGCTAGTTATCTGTCGGGTGGACCGGCGGTTTGTGGGTGGGAGTACGGGGGTACAGGGGTACGGTACCAACTTAGTTAACTGGCTGTGTCCGTCGGCCGCGAGATATTCATGAACGGGGGGAGTCGGGACCCAATTGTGTCCCAGATGTAGTGTCATTAATGCAATTAAGATAACGCCGTTCATTCGGTTAGAGGCTTAACACACGCTGCAACGTTCCAGCGGGTCCTATTACTTAGTAGGACTAGGTAATTAATTTAAAGACGGATGAAACCGATCTGGTAAAATACCAAGCCGCCGAACAGAGACAGAAGCAATGTGCTATTCCAAATATGAGTTTGAAAAAATTATAATTATTAGATAGTGTAATAATATTGGCGGGCCGAGTTACTGAACTGAGATAATTTTGGCTGAGTGAAGACGAAGTGAAAATGCACTATTGGAGTTTGTTGGGAGAAGAGGAGGGAAGGATGTTCACCTCCTAGAAAGAGAGTTATGTACGCCGTTGGTTGAAGAGTGGGTAGAAACTCTGCCACCCTCCTGCTGTTCAGAATGGAGTTACGACTTTAATAAGGCCCTCCTAGTGGGGGTCTAAGTAGGCATCCAGCCAGACCCGAGTTGCCCGCCTCCGAGAGTCTTCCCTTCCGACCACTTGATACAATCAGTTACCGCCAAACCTGCCCTACCTTACTACCTTCAACAACATTTTCCTCTCCACTTACCCTAAGCGAATTACCCCGACGGGGGTTGCAGTCGATCGATCCCGGCCACTGGATATCCGTAACTATATTTTAGAAGTAGCGCTATAAGATGTGTACAAATAAATCCGTTCAAAACCCAATCCCGGTGCGAACAGTTAGGCACCTAAGTGTAACTTAAAGGTGGGCAACTTCTCATTTCGGACGGGGCAGTTGATATAGTTCGAGTAGTTCTGCTCTATGAAAACCAAGTTTAAATCATAAATTATAAAAGGTTCTAAACACAAAAGCACACGAGTTCTTCAATCTCAAATGTCTTACTAATACATTAGATTTCGTGTGTTTCCGCCTCCTCTGGCTGGTTTCGCCTTTTTCTAGACCGGTTTCGGCTCCTTGCCAAAAGTGACTAACACCGCTACTGAAGATGGCGAGCAGCCAAAAGCGGTCTAGCAAAAGACGAAATAAGCGAAAGGAGACAGAAACACACAAAAGCTACGGTATTCCAACCTCTCGCAGACCACAAAACAGGTATTTTAAACTAATATTATAATAACACTATCGGATACTTAAATTGGGTATTCTTCGTTCAGTTTTAATATTCATATTCTTTTAAATATTTGATCAGAAATAATTATTTAATTGTAGTTAGCGGGTCATTATTTATTAATGTAAAAACTGTTGTACTTAGAGAATAGAGATAGGATAAAAAAGAGGCGAGAAAATTTGAGGGGTATTTCAAGGAGTTTAAGACCTCGTGTTTGAGAATGGGAGGCCCTCGGCTCAGAGAGATTTATTTGTTGTTGGCCGAGCGTAGGGTGGCCCCACCTGTCCACCCGTTGCCCCTCACAATAAGCCCCAAGCCAAAACCCAGACCACCCCACAATCGCCTTCAGCGTCTAATGAACCTTTTTCAGACCCCAATTCCCGCCCCTTTTCTTCTTCCCTGGGGAGAGTTTTTCTTTTTCCAGAAAAAAAGGAATCCTCAGCTCATTAGGTTGGCTTGCCTGACTTCGCCAATTGACTCCGCGGGGATTCCAAGGCTGTTTGCTATTCTGAATGCATGTAACTATCCCACCTGTGCAAACGTATAGTACACACAGTAGTATAAGAAAATCCGTTTTCAATATACATGAATTTCTGGACATTTGCTATATCATTATTATGACCTCAGCCACGCTAGACGTGATTTACATTATTTTTACAAAAACCTAAAATAATGACTGTGCGGATTAAAATTTGGAGGTCACATATTCGTCATATATCTTACGGTTGTACCCGGAAACCCCGGCCTTATGAGTAAGTATATTCTCATCTATCAAATTTACGACAGATAAGCGTTAGAGGTGTACACTTATTGTCAAGGATGATTGATGGAATGATTCACACCGATATTGAATGGCCCGGGAACGTTAGAAGAAGAATTTTCTTTTTTCGTCAACAGCTTTACAACAAGAAATATGAAATTTCAGCAGCCCGATACAGTAACATTGAAGATCACAGTGCATAAGATCTGTCAGTAGGTTATTGAACAATGCGTTTACTAACTAATATTAGAACGTTTTTAGATACAAAATATAGTATTATATTACGAAACAAATTATTTTCTCAAGATATTATTGGAGAGGGCTGCGAAATATCGGAAATGTCATATGCAAATTCTACATGAATGACCATTAAAACGTTGTCCGCAACGTTGTCCGGATTCAGTGTATTTTCTCCCTTTTCCTTACTGGTTTCCCCTAAATAAAATTTCCAGAATAATGTAGTACCACTGAATATTTGTATGTCTATGCTACGGGGTGTGCGTTTCTACCGAGCCCTTCCCATTAGCTAGTCCTGTGGAAATATATTCCAGGACAATAAGGAAAAATATTCTCTGGCTAGAACGGCCATATCATAGTTCGCACACTTCCGTTTCGTTACCCGTTTCTTGCACTCTTCCGCCGACAAAACCTACATTTCTGATGTAAATGTTCTCTGTTGACATAGTCAACAGAGCAATTTGTAGCATAATTGTGGCACATTGTCCTCTGTTAATTATGTATAGCATGACTATGCCACACATTGCCCTGCTTGTTGACTAAGTGTGTAGACAACACTCATGCAGATTGTCCATTGAAACATATATCTGTGTGTGTTTTCAGGAATTAATAATTTACATTTAATGTTGCCAATCCATCCCCTTAATTAAATTACTATTTCCATTAAGGGTAAAAGTCAAAGTTCAACTGAGCGACGTTGAAATGAGACAAATAATTGGGTAATTCAGAAACGTAGCAATCAACAGATTAAATCAAATAGGAACTATTTAAATTAATTACCCTTATTGTCAGATTAGTAATATTAACCAGGAGCTAAGTATAATCCACAAGATAAAGTCCCCACACATTATCCACTAGTAAAGAAGTCAGTATGAAATGTTAATTACCTATGTACCCGAATTTTATGTTATACTAATTTTATTATTATTTATTTTATGCTATATTTAATTTTCTTTCGCGATGATGCCAGATTTCAATCAACATAAATTATTCCACGAACGTTTTAAAGAAACTGACTAAAGGGAAAGCATAATACAATAGGAATAGTGTATTTTTAAATGTCAGTAAAAGAAAATTTGAGTTGGAATTCATTGACGTTACCATTTCTTTTATACGCATTCATTTTCAAAATACAGTAAATATTAGAGTATAAATAAATAATTAACGGTTGCATTCGGTTGACCTAATTTGAAGTGTGAATCACAGTTGCATTTCGAAAAAAATTATTTTTTTTTAAACGTTACTAAATAGAATCTTCCAGCCATGCTTGGAGGTATAATAGAAAATAAAAAGTTGGAACAAACTGGTAGTGACCGAATCTAGTTTGTGACCTTCAAGACACGGCACAAGTTAAATGAGTTTCGAGCCCAAAGTAGTTTTGGCGGGACCGCCAGCGGTGTGCACAGTTTAAAGTTGGACCCGGCCCTGATTGGAATACGAAATTCGCCCCATAGGAGGCGTATCACGCCATCGGAGCTTCATCCACACAGGAACACAGCCACTGCATAACATCATTAGCAGATTGCAATGAACAAATATCATCAATCCATTTAATTACTTCCGTCCGGACCGTTCCAGCTTAATATTTGCGTGCTTTACAGGGTTTGGAATATCAACCTTCCTGTATCCTCCTTGTTTACACTTTGTTAAAATAGTTTTTAGTATAATCAAGATATTTTTTGGTGTTCATTCATGCAACCTTCACTCTCCACTGTTTAGCTAGGAGAGTTTCAGCTTATCGCCAATATCATTACTATGGTTGAAGCTTCTTGTCGGAACTGTTAATGTCAGGCATTCGGTCCTGTTCAAGTAAATGGTGAAACTCTCAAAAGTTCAAAAGATGTCCCAAATGTTTGCGGGTCCACAGAAACAACTTTCTGGTACTGAACGGTAAGCGATCATTGTAACCTGTCAGTCAAAAGATGAAACCATTTCAAACAACCACAGACCACAAATTAATTATTCCAAGTTTAATGTGGTTGTAGTTAAAAGGCTCACAATACACTGTGTACTTGGTGGAAGGAAATAACTATGTTGTTATTCGGGGGCACTGAGGACAAAAATATATAAAAGTTATTCAGAAAGTCCTCGGATACTATAGAGTTCGGTTTGATTAAGATGTGAATTCTTTACCGAAAGACTGGGGCAACAATAGAAAGTTCAGAAGAGGCCACACCGAGACATTTAGAAAGGACTCACTCAGTTCCAGATTCAGACAGCTTCAAATAAGTAATCGGATTGAAATCCAGTAGAAGTGGAAGGGGGATATATTTTAGAAACAATGGCTCTAGTGGAGGCTGCGTTTCAAAGACTTTGCTTTGAAACTGAAGAGGGAAGAACAACAATGGGACCATCTGATCCAGTTAAAGTATTCAATTGCCACCAGATTTTCAATTAGCCGAACGATTGCCTATTTATATTTTCCGGATAAATGATGGCGATAGTTATTATTAATCGCGGTATTAATTAATTAAATCAATATTCAAACGGTTTCTATAATAAATTTGAAACTAGAGATACTAACAGTTTTTCTAACAAACTATTTTATAACAAGTATTTGCACAGGTATATTTGTCGAGAGGACACTTTTTTACGTGGTTCATTGAATAATGTATGCCGTAGAACTAAGAAACCACGGGCCTAAACTCGGTCCGAGGTTCGGCTGGTATTTAGAGGAATTTTAATAATTTCATTCATATTTATGATTCTTCATTCCGATTAGCCGTGAAAAAAGAGGGCTGATTTAGAATGGAGATTTATGTATCATTTGTATCTTTACGCGCCGACTTTCAAATCTGTATAATATTCCATTTTTATTCCGTACCTTTCTGTCTCTTTTTTGTAAAATTTGATATGGTGGTCTGCTTGGGTAAAAGCGGGGTGAGAAATGAAGCGTTGTAATTTGGCATGCTTGCTGTCAGACCACCAACTAATCCAGTACTCATAATGTTCCCAAATTTTGTTTATTTTACGCTATTTGCTTTACATCGCTATATGACTGACGATGACAAAAAGCCGATATCTGTCTAGGATGGTGTCTGTCGATACCATCCAATTTGCCCGTATCATACAATGGAAATCAATTTTTCCCAAGGCCTATATAAACCTATATAAACTTGAGCGATTTTTCAGATTTTTCGCGCCCTTCCGCCGAAATGGAGGACCGGAAGATGAATTCAGATTTGGGTGAAGTCCGAACATAGACGGATGGACTCGGGGATAACTGTGTTACTTGCGGAAAGAAGCCCCAAATACGGATTCTACTCACGTCCGGTTCGGCCGCCGGAGCTTCAACACTTCAGCATTCTACGACTATATGTGCCTACACGATTGAGCTCTCTTTTCAACACATTGTCAAAAGAAAGCGCCCCATTTATTAGCATAAAATCGTTGTCGAACACATGAACGAGTATTCCTGACTCTATAAAATTCTAATGAGTTTACTGAAAATCATGATTCTTTCGGAAACCTGGGAAATAAACGAAGTTTCTGCACTAGACGTTCTCTGCTCCTTAGTTAGAATGCAAAAGGAGGGGTGATATTATTTACTGATACTATATTATATATACAGTGAAGTTTTCTCTCTTTGGTTTAAGTTTTTAGATAGGATGATATTTCGAAAAATTTTTCTTCGACGCACAAATTCGGTGTGCCTCATTGCAGAACTTACAAATGAAGTGGGACCGTATCTTAAAAATTGAAAACAGAAAACGGATCAATAAGATCGTCAGTTAAATATTTAAACATTTTATCGTTTTCCTCTAAATGAGCTCATAAAATTTTTCCTTATCGCAAATGGCATAAATATTACGGTTCCCGGCCCAAGCCATTCGGTCGTCGAGTCGATGGATAATGGGAGGTTGGAGGAGTTGGAATATAAAAACTAGAGAGTGAATGGAAAAAACGGAATAAAACGAGGTGAATTTCGGAACGGACAATAAATTGTCGATAATATTTGACCCAGAACAATGGGGCTCAAGCACAACAATAAAATCTTTGGATGTGAATTGTTCAGTAAAATAACACCGTCACATTTTCAGTGACAAATTTCCGCTCATATCGTATATTATAATCTAAACAAATTAAAATTGGCGGAGAAAATACACGTACACTGTGACATTCTACACTATAAAATATCTTTAGGGATAAAACCTACAAATCGGAACAACATAGGATAAAAACGAAATAAAATTACCCTCCACGAAAATGTGTATCGCCGTGCATCCCACCATGCTAAAATCTTTATTCTTCAGAAATAAATGATTTCAAAACATCTTCGAAACCTACAATTCGTCACTTCATTTGTTCATGCACCAATGAATGGGAATGATGAAAACATGAAAAACGTAATACATTTTATCGATAACACAGGTTGGTTATATATTATTTGAATGAGTTGTTTATTTTCAGTGTTTTTTCTGAAATAGTACAGAACGACAAACGAATCGGATAAACGATTGTCGGATATGCGGAGTAAGCAGTCTTTTTTTGTGTCAAGCAATTGAAAGTAGGTCAGCACTTTAAAAAAATGTACATCTCGAATATAAATATTTAATCTGAATGCATTGTATTGGTAGAATATTTGAGAATGTGGTAGTTGGTAGAAAATTTTGGATTAAGAAAATATGTAGAAAAATCTGGGAATTTTATACATTATTTTAGAAGACGGTTAAAACAATTAGATTACAAATGACTTCGTTATTTTACAATATTTTTCGGTTCTGGAAAATACATACGAAATTCCATTAGCTCTAATGCACGAGCTGGTATACAAAATTATTCAGAAAACTATATTTATCATCCAATATCGCTAAAGTGTCCAAAAGTAATTTCATGGCTGCCGAGCGTGAGCGGGCATTTCACAAACCTAGTTACAGACTGATACACGATCCAGTTGCAAAATACATCCCATATAAGCCGCTATTTTTGGCATTACACTTGGCCGACTCAGCCGTTGGTAGGTTCGTTATTAATTTATAATTATTTAAAAGTAAAAAACCGTTAAGTTGTAGGAACATACTTCAAACACGTATATATGTACAATAGTAGTACCGTGAGGAATACAAATATTCTTCCACCAAAATACCATACGCGTAAAAAAATCCTATTTCCACCACATATTGCCTTCGAAACTCAGGACAGAGATTTGATGAACAAAGCGGGCGCAATCGGACGTGGTTGGAAATTACATTGAAATACCTCTTGGAGGAAGTGAAACGGCAGAACAAAGCATGTACTCTTTTCTTTAGTACAACGTTTCAATTTTTTATTTTACTTGTTCAGTATCGTGGCTTTTTCACGGGTCTTGCCCCGGGCGATGACCCGCCCGATATTAAACGTTAAAGAAGGAGGGGTTAAAAAATAACTCATGAAGGGAGGGAACGAAATATTAAAATCGTTTTGGGAGACATTGAAAGTGGCAGAAAATACACCAGATACGAAACTCACATGGTACAGTCGGGTGAAATGAACCATTAAGTTTCATACCTTAAGGTGCGGGGAAATCTTTCCTTCTGATATCGGAGGGTCTCGATGTCTGAGGGATCAGCAAACGACAAAAACTAAAGGACAATACCCTGACTTCGGTACAGTGAAGAGAACTTAGAGAACTGAGGAGAACAGGAGAAAAACAGAGAAGTAAGTGATGGATTGCTCTCGGATTGTTGGCACAGGAAAGGGCTTGAATCCTCCCAGAACCAATCTCATCCGCCTGCATTTATGAAGTTGCACTAGTTTGCAAACTGAAAATTAGTTTTACAAATCTTCAACAGCCGAGACCTCTATGTTACAATTAAAATATGTCAGCCACGAAGTTATTAGCACTTTTAAGTAATGTGGGATTTTGAGACGAATAATGGAAACAATACGGCGTGCCAACTCCGTCCAGCTGCCACTTCAATTAAATTGAGTTCAAGATGCTCTTTTAATATCACGAATTAGTTCAAAATTATATTATCGTGGAGTCTTGATTTCAATGGGGATACGTTTCATTATATTCGAACAAATTTTCGCTGTTTTATTTTATAAATAATTAATAAAATATATCTACACACCACATTAGCTGTTTAAATAAATCAAGAAGGAGACAGAATATCGCAGGGGTTGTCTTTAAATTAAATTGGAGATTTTCGCAACGAACAACCTCTCAATAAGACCAGCTGATGGAAATTATTACATTATCCCATTCGCTATGATTCGTACACATCTTTTAATCCTCTGTGACAAAGCTGTAATTAATTTTCAACTTCCCGCTTCTGACATATTCTCTTACAAAATATGTATGTAATAAGAATTTTATAATGTTTTGTAGTGGTTGGGGCTCTATTGGTTTTAGGCAGTAGAGTGCCGGTAAATCCAAAGGAGGTTGACGAGGGTCGGACAACGGCATTAACATTGTCAGTCCCATTAGGGTCACCGCTGATCGCTTCTAACTTAACTTTTGCTCCTCAATCCTACAATTTCCGCTTGAATAATCGCGCACATAACATAACCTTAATTAAAATAGGGCTTACTTATATACCCGTTTCGAAAAAGAAATTCAAAACTGTCATTCTTCCTGGTGACTATTCACTGGGATTTATTTTAACATTTACTTCATAATACTAAATTTCGACGTAAATGAATATCGCATTTCCCTGAAAAATATAACGATAATTTATACCAAACAATAGAATCATAATCGTAAAAAATTTAATATTGTTTATTTACTTCAAAAATTAGATGTTATAAAACAAGGGTTAATGTATAACCAATATATATTTAAAAAATCATCATAAATCATTTTAACTCAGCAAGGGAACAAAGAAGCTAGTGTTGAACATAATTAATAACTTCTTGATATATAACCTTGGAACCACAAACAAAGGTTAGTTCCAAAATTATGGTCAATAAACATTGACTGTCCAGGGCTGTTTAACAATTATATGTAGCAAAAAGAATTGATACCGAATCCAAACAGTCTTTGATAGGAATATTGCATGTTAGGGGGACCTGTTCCCTGTCATATTGCTTTTAATGGTAGTCGGTGTGGCAGGGCCCGGCGTTGTTCTGAAAATAAACCTACCGTTTACAATTGGGAGGAGAGGGCAATATTTGGGCTGCATTTGCATGATCCCCGTGAGCACATACGATTCTAAAAGAAATAAGAAAACACGATAAGATAAATCCTTTCAGCGGGACTTCGGTAAGGGGATTTAACGTCCTTACCCCAAGGTATTGGCATTTTCGCTCCATACTGTAAAACGCATATGAGCGCGTAGGTCGACGGCAATTTACCGGTAAGCAAAATATTCAATGCCTTCTGTAGAATTTGTAATTTTATATGGCGGTCTGCCAGTAACCCTGGCGGTTACAGGTTGAATTTCAGGAAACCAGGAAATGAAGTCCAATTACTACTCAGTGATTAATGAAACCTAATAGAATTTCCTACAGAAATTACATGATTTACTCTTGCTTCAGAAATTTCGGGTTAATCCTATAACGAAAAAATTTTTTTTTGGCAGAAATGTCATCGATTAGTAGTACTAATTGCATTGTAATTGCCCTTCTTTATTCAATTACAGACAATCGAATTTTCATTAATTCCCGAAAATTTGGTGTATTAAAAGTTAATGACCAACAGCCTTAAGTGCCAAGTAGGTGGGGTGTTATACTGACATCAAGCCAGTATTACGTTTTTTAAATTTTTATTTTTTCTATTGCCTATATATTAAGAGAGTTTAATATTTTGCTAATAGTTTTGATTTCACTGGAAGATTAGGAGAGAGAAAACACTGTTATCTGTTCGAGTCAAGATGAATTAATTAGTTCCGAATCTAATTAGAAAATGGAAAATTCAGGGCAGGAACCGTTTTATGGTACAAGAACCATTTAAGAATTTGTAACTACCTCGTAAATCCTACAATTACTTATTTTTAACTCAAATCCTCGACATTAGGATTTTACAGACCTGGAAGAATAAAATATCAAAAGACAAATATTGATCATTATATTATCATATATATAATGTTTAAGGTAGATGTAGGAATTGATTAAATTAGTTAATTAATTGACTATCTTAAACAAACAATAAAATGTGCTTATTGTTATTCATTGCACACAAGTTGATATCAATTAACTTTGCGGTTGACTCTGCCCACACACGGCTATCCAGATATTCAAACGAAATTGAATTTCGGTACAATTTTGAAAATTGAATTTATGACTCGACGGTTCGAAGAGGGAACAATTTGTGGCCCCCTATTCGACAATTCCGGAATTTCGTTGCGATAGAGAGACAAACTGGATCAACGGCAATTACAGCATTTATTCCGTCACAAATAGAGCGATTGACTGATTCTGTGAATAAAATGTTATGTAATATAAAGAAGAAAAGAATATGAAATTTTTATGATTACAATAAAAACTGTCCCCGAATTTCTATATATTTAAATGCCACCTATGGAGCTCCCGTATATTGTGATATTTTGTATAAACCGTTTTGTTTCTAGTGATTTGACCGGGTACTTCGAAACTGTGAAGTATGAATCGATTCCTGCACTAAACTACACTCGTATAGACATTGGCATTGTATTGGCATTGGTCGTTCGAGACTTCTTAGGGAAATAAATTCCATTGAAGGGCAGAGTAATCGGTAACACTCTCCGGGTGAGATGCCCTTATATATTATAAACCGGGAATGAGCGAAATAAAATCCAGTTTGTATGTTATGTAAAACATATTTGGATATATGTACAGGCGGCAATTATTTTATGAAATACAAATTATTATGCATTGAACTGGAGTCTTGCTCAGATGGCATATTTGGATGGGTTAGTCCTAGGTTATATTCATAGCGCGGTATCGGACATATTTTAAATCTGGCCGATATGATTTTAACTCCTCGAGAGAGGCTCTTGACCGGAAAATGTTTTAGGAAAGTGAGCGTTTTATAGTTTGGAAATTTAGACTGATGGAGAGGAACAGAGGCCAACGAACCTGCGCCATACGTCCATCAATTAGTGTCACTCAGCGTCCATCACTTTCCGCATACTGCGGGCTACGTGTCCAGATTTACTGATTGTCAGGACTCCTCATCTTCAATTCATAATCACAGGTTTAGACCACGGGGAAAATCGACTAATTGGAAATGAAAATATTATTATTTAGTTCCTCATATTTCATCTCATCTTCTGAAAAGGAAATAAAAAAAGAGAGAACAATATATTCTCTAATTCTTTTGTTAATTGACCTTATAGAGACAATATTATGTTTGTTATAATATTCTGATAATCTTTTGTTTACTTAAAAGGGATATTTAATTTAAGGTTTTAACAGCTCAAAGAAAGTGGAATTCGCCTTTAAAAAATTGTTTTATTTGCAATTCTATGACTAATACAAATGAAAATTTCGATCGTAAATATACACGGTATTGGTTTGAACAGAAAAGCGTTGAGCGGACCGACATCTGACTACGCGGTTACGTTTTTGTTTCTGTAAAAAGTACCTTTTGTGATTCGCTACCATCGGATGGAGGCTAAATGGAAGAGTTCCCCCCTTAGAGGTACTCAAGTTAAGTGAATGGTCTGTTCGGGACAATAATACAGCCCACTCAGTTCCACCAACCCCTTAAGAACGAATACTTCGAAATGTATTCTAATTTTCCTATATCGGTCACTATTTCTATAGAAATAATGTTTGAGATTGCAAGAAATATACAAAATACATCATTTATTTGTAAGTTATAAATATTTTATATTCTATATTATTAATTTATTTTATATTTTATAATTATTTTATTATTTATTCATATTTTTTAACTTACGTTTTGTGTACGGGTCTAAGATGATGCTTATAAAAATGCCACGAGTTTTGCTCCTAGGATTGAGCAGGGAATTTTCATTAAAAAAAAAAATTTTAATTCCCAATTCGTCTACTTTAGAACACCTGTTTTGTGGTCTGCGAGGAGTTAGAATACCGTAGATTTCGTCGTGTGTTTATGTCTCCTCTCGCTGGCTTGGTCTTTTGCTAAACCGGTTTCGGCTACTCGCCATCTTCAGTAGCGTTGTTAGTCACTTTGGCACTTTGGATGTTTTTTGGGTATCCTCAGTTTTGGTTCAAGTGTACCCAATGAACTTTAGTTAAGTACATTTCCGCACCACCCTAAGGGGGCGCTAGTTTCGGTGCCAGTGTACCCAACGAACTTTAGTTAAGTACATTTCCGCACCACCCTCAAGGGGCGCTAGTTTATCGGCGCAAGTGTACCCAATGAACTTTAGTTAAGTACATTTCCGCACCACCCTAAGGGGGCGCTAGTTTCGGTGCCAGTGTACCCAACGAACTTTAGTTAAGTACATTTCCGCACCACCCTCAAGGGGCGCTAGTTTATCGGCGCAAGTGTACCCAATGAACTTTAGTTAAGTACATTTCCGCACCACCCTAAGGGGGCGCTAGTTTCGGTGCCAGTGTACCCAACGAACTTTAGTTAAGTACATTTCCGCACCACCCTCAAGGGGCGCTAGTTTATCGGCGCAAGTGTACCCAATGAACTTTAGTTAAGTACATTTCCGCACCACCCTAAGGGGCGCTAGTTTCGGTGCCAAGTGTACCCAACGAACTTTAGTTAAGTACATTTCCGCACCACCCTCAAGGGGCGCTAGTTTATCGGTGCTAGTGTACCCAATGAACTTTAGTTAAGTACATTTCCGCACCACCCTCAGGGGGCGCTAGTTTTGGTTCAAGTGTACCCAATGAACTTTAGTTAAGTACATTTCCGCGCCACCCTCAAGGGGCGCTAGTTTATCGGTGCAAGTGTACCCAATGAACTTTAGTTAAGTACATTTCCCGCACCACCCTGAGGGGGCGCTGGTTGGGTATCGGTGCAAGTGTACCCAATGAACTTTAGTTAAGTACATTTCCGCACCACCCTCAGGGGGCGCTGGTTGGGTCGGCGCCGTCTAAGCAATAGATACTAGACCGTAAAGACAAGTCTGTTATGCTGGTCTGTATGAGAGCGCCGTAGTATCTTCTTCAATAAATTCGGTAGTTGGATGCAACAGGGGTCTATCTTTGTTTTCTGTACATTTCCGCACCACACTCAGGGGTGCTAGTTAATCTATATCTAATAATTTTTATTAAAGAGAACGTAAAGCTTTCATAGACAAATAAAACCTTAATATTGTACGATAAAAAAGGTAAGTTATAAGAAGTGTGCTTAACTGTGAAATGTACTTAACTAATGTTCGTTGGGTGCACTTGCACCAACGACAAGTTTGTCATTTTCTTTGCCTCCACTGACCTATTTACCGATACTAGGTTATTAATATTACCCTATTCTACTAAATGAGCAGAATGAGTTTTCGTCGCCTACGGTAGAATAATTAAGATAGTTTTAACTTTATAATACCAACAAGGAATATTAACTCCCACACATTTAATCCATCCACTTTAACCCGAGGAATAATATTAAACTCTCAAATTAAACGGTTTAGCGCAACATAGGGTATTGGGTGTGACAGGATAAATGTAAATTTATAACGCTATAAACGGATATATTCATTGGCCGATTTCATAGAATCGAACAAATGTTATGAGAAACTCATCACAGTTTTGCGCAGCTGTATAATGAATCAAGGGTGATACTAAATGGATTAATGTGTATAATTGGATTTTACGTTTGAATGCACAATGTGAAAAATATTTTCCGATTCTGATCCTCCAAAATAAGGACTGTATACAAAATTGATAGTGCTCATCGTGGGCTTAATAGTAACATAAACAGAAATAAAAAATGTTGAATACCTTTCACCGGCATTGGCTACGTCAAAAATGTTGTATTTAAAATATAATTCGCCAACATTTTTAATGTGTACAATGAGTACACATGTTGAGTTGGAGAGAACAATTTAATCTTCTGGACAAATTTTACTGACAGAACAAAAAACTGGACGTGAGGAGAGAACGTGGTGCTCAAAAACAGTTTCAACTAAATGCATATATACCGCACTGAATAGATTGTGTTATTGGCTTTTGTATGATTGAAGAAGTTTCGTTCACTACCTCCCATTGCCATCGAATTAGTTTGCAGATAGGTGTCTTCGCTTGATTAGATTCACAGAAAACATTATTGTATTGTTTGATTAATTTGATGAAATTGGAAAAAGAAATAGCCAGATTGGATATGAATAATAAATTGTAATTTATAGAAGTGAGACATTGATGAGTAATTAAATTTGATGTCTCGTCGCCCAGACCAACAACCCGCTCCATTTCAGAACTATGTATGCATATATTGGTGTAGAAATAAGTGAAGTCTGGAATGCAGGTGTCGTACATGGCACGTTACTCTACCACCCTCCTTTGTAACCAATTTGATAATGGATTGTAAGTTGGACTCGGCCAGGTCGTTGGATCAAGTGAGCCTCACTTTGTGTCCCGTTTCAGGTGGTAAACTTTAGCGCCTAGCGGGCGAGATTGGAAATGCGAAAATAATAAAGCCGCAAAATTATGAAGTGCACATTCTCTGAGAGATGCGACTGCAAGGAAATCCCTTCTTTTAACTTGCTACAAACTTGTTACAGACTCCAATTTCTTCCCTGAGCACTTAACTACGCGTTCACTTGAAGCAGTTTTTACAAAGACTAAATACCGCAGGATTTTAGGTGAGTCTTATCAAAGAACGGAAAATGAGCAATAATAAAAGAATGGTTCGTAAAATCTTTTTAACAATGCTCAACCGGTTTCATTGCATTCTTTTGATTAGCAAGTTTTGCACACACAAAGTTAAACGCAAATCTGTCGCTTTATAGCAAACGTCTAAAGGCAGGTATGAGGACTGATGGCGGTTGAGATATCTGAATATATATGGGTTGTATGTTAGATAAGAAGTGTACTTTTTTCCCAGTATTTATTTTAGGCGCAATTATAGTTTCCCTGTTATTCGCCTTGTTGAGTACTTTTTTACTTCCAGTAAGGGCAAAGTCAATACCAGCCACATTACGCAGAAGTTGGATTATAATGCTGAATGCAACGTATGTATGTTCACATATACTCACTTTCATATACACCCCTGTATATATATATATATATATATATATATATATATATATATATATATATATATACGTTGAATTGTTTTGTTTTTTGGAAAATAATTCCGGATCAATACATTCCAATTTACCATATTCTTTATTACCCTAATAAGAATATGTTCATATTTAATGTCATGAGGTCAGTAATTTCACTATGAATCCTCAATATACTCTAAAGCAAGCAATAAGCAGGTGGCAATAAAATAAGCACAACTTTTTTTCGAGTTTTAATTAAAGTGGAAATTTTTGCTGCAGCACTCCTGTATCCACCAAGAAATAATCAACTGGTGATGTTAAACCAGGGTCGACTGGGTCAATAAACTCTTGGTGTTTGTTCATATATTAATCCTTTCACTGGACGCCCTTCTTGTTAAATTAATGTTCAGCCTCATCCCAATATTGGGAGTCCCCCTTCATAGCTATCACAAGGTTATATATAAATATAAATGGAGCGTACTCCTTTCAGATTATAATCAGTTAAAGGAGCGACCATGGCAATCAATATAATAAGATTATTATAAATTAATTTCGTGGTACAAACGCCCGGATATTACTTTGTGATGAACTGTTACAAATAATGTGGTCTATAAAAATCAGTACCGGCAAAGGAAAACGCTGTTTCGAAGAGGAACTAGACTCATTCGAATTTTCTGTAGCATTATTTAATCCATTATAAAATATATAAATAAAATTTTATAATTATAATTTTATATTATATGTATACATATATAATTTTTTATTAACTCTAACTTTTAATCGTAAAGACAGCGCTATAATATTTTTATCGATATAATAGGGGTTGCCATTATAACAAGGCACAGTATCTAACCGGGGGCCTATTGGACGCGAGAACCCGGGGTATTGTCAGCAATTTCGGGTCATAAACGAACTTGAAAGTGGATAGCACGAGCCCACACTGTTAAATTACGTGTAAAATGTATGTGTATCGAGTATATTGCAGATCTGGGATCCGCCGGGCTCAGAGGGGATACTGATAATAGGAACCTAATAGTTTCAGGCAACAAATTAGGACAGGCGGTGGGCGAGGGCCGGGGCCAGCAGCTACGCAACTAATACTCCAACGCTTCGTCGCCAGAGCCAATTAATTCCGTGTATCATTAACTTCGACTATATTAGAGGAACGTGATTTCAACGCGCAATGGATCTAAAAATGGAAGCGCTCTAAAAATAAAACATGGAAACCAGCAATAAACCATGTAATGTTTAACTATAAAATGCTCTCTCCACAAGAACAACCCTTCTAGATATGGAACATTATGTCCGAATATTACATGCAATATAAATGTCCCGATATTCTACATAATAGTGTCATGGTCTCAACCCTGTAGTAATGTTCCGAAAGCACATCCTTCCGTAAAGATTATTATTATTTACGGTTACACTAACCTGCTTTGTGGACTGCGAGGGGTTGGAATACCGTAGATTTCGTGTGTGTCTGTCTCCTCTCGTTGGTTTGGTCATTTGCTAGTTTCGGCTGCTCGCCACTTCAGTAGCGGTGTTAGTCACTTTTGGCACTTTGGATGGTTTTTTGGCATCCTCACTGCACTGTTCTGTCACTTGTATTCAATATATTTTAATATTTGAGTTATTTTTAACGCTATTAAAACGCGTAGTGTATTCAGTTGAATGGGCTACTAGTTACAATGGTTCGGCGAACATAATATTAGCCCGCAACAAAGGTTTGTCTTACATTTTAGTATTAGCGCCTTGCATGTAGCGCCTTACAGTACAAGTGAGAGTGACAGTGCTGACACCGGTACTGAAGATGGCGAGCAGCCGAAACTAGCAAAAGACCAAACCAGCGAGAGGAGACAGACACACACGAAATCTACGGTACGGTTATACTCTTTTTAATACAGAAATATACACTACTTTACATCGGGCCTATGAAAATAATATACACCTATAAACCATATCGAGCACATATCAATGTGAGTACTGTTTAGATATATCAGTAGTGGAAACAATTAGATACAAATTGTACGTCAAAGTACAAAGTGGGTCACCAGAAACTAACTACATGTCTTGAAATCAAATATAAATTGAAATTGAATTATTATTGTGACTGTCCCATTAGTAAATTAATCGAATATTATTACGAATGGATTTATATACAAATGGTTTTATATTTTACTTTTTTCAACTTGAACGATTTACATATTATTATGAATAATTTAGGAATATAATTCATTACCTGTTTTACAGCGGCCACCTACTTGTGGACCAGGAATCGGAAAATCCTGTAAAACAGAAAGGATTTTTGTTTGTACATAAATCATAATAATGATACACACAATATGAGGAAATGAATACAATATGAGAAGGGGTAATATTTTTGAGTAAGAGATGTTCCGTTGATTGTAAAACGAATTGATAAATAAATAATACTAAAAATATATTTAAAAATATTCAAATTCAAACAAAGACATTTCAACTGTGTCCTGCATATATTATACTGTATGGGAAGAAACGTGTGTGTATATATATATATTGTCCGGGAGAGGGTTCAGTCGTTTAGGTTAACGCGGACACAAGCCTAGTAATAATTCAATTTGGAGGGGGCCGCGGCGTAGTCATAGCGACCGGCAAAAGAGCCTTCTTGTCAAACGTTCAAAATGATGACAGGAACCCAACCCTTGTAGTTCAGTCCTATTCAAAGTGAGCAGATTACAGGAGCGCTTTCTGTTTCCCGGATATAATTATTACCAACTAACGATTATAAATTGAGGAATTTCGATAATCCTTTGTAAACAAAACTGTATAAAAACTGCATACAAATGAGTAAAAATTACAATAAAAAATAATGCATTTAAAAATTAAAGTGATTAAATATGGAGGGGTATAAATTTTAATGGATAATGGATTTACGCAATATTAAAAAAAAACATTGCTATTCTTATACCTTATGGATCATAACTTCATAATCATCAATTTTTGGTGATAATTAAATGAAATAGTATTTTGCAGAATATGAAGATCCGAAGCTATTGCGGCGTTGTTGGAACTTCTTATAGCGGCAACGTTCCGGTGCGAACTCATGAATACTCTAGTAGTGGAATTTTCACGAAAGAGGTAGGCTTTGATCACTTTTTTCCAGGAGCCGCCCCTTTTTCAAAATACATTTTTTAACCAGAAAATCCGCGGGTTGACATTTACTATAAAAAAATTTGAAATTAAATTATTGGGTACCTAACGAACCAGAGAGAGAAAATAAAATAGGAACAAATGCTGTTCACTCCAAATCTACAGGTTTTACTATCTCTTTTCGAAACGTTTTAACTTTCCCAAATCATTCTTTTTTCTATATGCGAATTTACTTTCACGCTGTCTTAAAATGAAAACTTGTAATTGTGTGTTTGGTATATTAAGTAGGAAATATATTTTGAATATTTATTTTCTTTTTAATAATATCATATCTTGCATTTTTTACTTGAATAAGTAAATAGTTTAATGTGTTATCTCTTTTTAATTATTCCTGGAGGAAAAATAAAGCAATGTTATTAAAGTTTAAATTAAATATTTATAATAATATATAAAAAGTACATATAATTATAATAATTATATGTAACGCTCATTACAAGTGGACTACGGAGGAAAATCCATGAATTAGAAATATTTTCACGAACAATAAAACCGGAATAATTGATCTGTTAGCTGAGTGAGATTAGGCCAATCGTAATATCCCTCCCAAGTCAGAAAAAGCGTACTGAGGTTTAGAAGAAATTAAACGGGAAATTGAAGAAAGTATACCATACCACCAGTAGAAGGGGAGGGAGTGGAACAATTGAATTAAAGAAACTGATTGAAGACACGAGTTAATGTCAAGAAGTTTCCGGAAATTTCTCTTGTCTTTAGCCTCCTCAAATGAAGGATGAGCTCTTATTAAATCCCGTTTTAGGTGAAAACTCTAATTTCCGCCGGTTGCAATTTATTATCTACAATCGCTCCTTTTCCATATTGGTTTTTTTAGATCGGCGCATTTTTTTGACGCATTCATTTCTTCTTTTATTAGCAGTTATTCATGTTAGTTTTTAGCAGGGAGCACATGGACAGTAACAATGCTGGCACAATGTTTCCACATATAGATTAATGTGAATGCAACATGGATTATTAAATTTCATGTCGAAAAATAGATAATTTTCCTTAAAACTGTTTTCCTTGTTTTCTGCTGCCCGCAGTGTATTTTCGAAAAATTTTCTAGGAAATATAACAAAAATTAGTAACATCGGGGTAAAAACGTTTGCTCTTCCGGATCCGAAACGGTCATTTATTTATCTACTGGTAAAGAAAACTTTACATCGTTGAGAAAGACCTTACCAGATTTTAACAGCAAAGTTACCCAATTTAAGTTGGCTTCGGTTGCGCGGCGAGAAGTCGAAGTCTTTCGAATTCGGTCAACAGGATGTGACAGTTCCTAAGTCGAAGCGTCCCAGTGACCGTCATGTGCCTAACTGGTGGGCCCCCACCCCGAAACTAAGCTTTATTGAATAGAATATTTTGTACGCAGCTCAATTCTTCATACGTTTTAACTACTCTTCAGGAAATATATACTCAAAATCCTTCCGCACCTATTCCGGTTGTCATCGAAAAATCTCGGTGAAGAAGAATCTCTCTATTTTCTCCTAACAACATTTAAAAAATTACTGCGTCGACGTTTTCATGTACTGCTGGCGGAGTCGGAGAACGGATGAGTGGGTTCACGTTCCTCAAGGAGATATGAACTTGAAGTGCCTCATCCAAGATGCATTAACTTCATTACCTCATTTCATTACCGTTAACGTGGACGAGTAAAAATGTTTTCAGGATGTATTTTATGGGATAACGATCTGCAGAGAGGGTTGACATGCACTCTAACATTTCCCGAAAAATGTATACTTCAGTCAAGAGGGAAGAAAAGGACAAAAAATTACCGGACGAATTGTAATAAGAATTTTCATTTCGCCATTCCTGTAATTTACTGTCTGCACCCGTTTATGTTCCAACCATCGTCATAGCAACTAATAGTTTACATATACTATGCTATCTGAGTGGTTGTTAATGTTTTCTTCAATTGTTCATAAATTTTAGAATTTTATATCTGCAATATTTATGCAGATTGTGATAACACACATAATTTATATTTCTGCTGGAACCCACAGTCTCATTTTTTCAAGGGGATGAAACATAACTCAATAGGAATCATAGAAATGCTAGTACTTCTTCTTTATTAATCGTCCCAGGTATAAATAATTTCACAATCACCATTCTACTTCTGTTCATTCTCGTGTTAGGCTACCGTGTTAACCATAGTAGTCTCAAATGTTGAAACATTGATAAAAACGGTTATAGTGATCTTCTGTTCCAACATTCCTCGACTCTAGCTCCCTGCCTCGCCGACCGGGTTGGCCCCGAGGGAAGGTGGGCTTAAAATTCCTCCCTTCCGTAAGGAAACCGACGGAGCGGCGGCGGTGGTACGACCAGAGCGCGGTTTAAGTGGTAAAGTGTGTTGTAATTCTTTATTGTAACCGGTAGGAGGCGGAGTAGAGTGAGCCTTGGCGTGGGTGCAATATATGCGTGCGGAAGCTCCCCGGGGCAATCTATCCCCGGTGGGGCTGAACCGGTCCCACCACTCAACTTCACTTCTTTCCGCTCTCGCCCCATTCCCGGGCTGGCCCCAGTGTTCCAATTCGCTAAACAACCCGCTAAATATTATTCGGAGTGATGCACCCGTAGTAATTTCACATCTGCGCCACTAACTATTGTCTGTTAAGAATAAAAAAAGTCATAAACACATTAATCTTTCCCAGTAGCGAAGAAAGATTAAAGGCAACTTTCCTAATTTATTGTGCCATACATATAATAGCTGAATACCTGTAGTAATTGATCAATATCCGTATTCTATAATAGTTTGTTTACTTTTTTATTACCATCAATTTTCCCCATGCTTCACGCAGAATTGACAAAACTAACACTCACGGGCAATATATCATACGGCTGTATCAATCGAACATACCACGACTCCTTTTGTAAACTAACTACCGCGTGATTATATTAATTACATCAAATAGTAATACCGGCTGTACGATCATCCAGTGTAAAGTGAACGGGATCGAGAGAAGTTTAAAGGCACCAAAAATCTGGTCCCCACTACCATTTATGAGGACATATCTCTAAGTGGAACATTAACCACCAGCAACATGGAAAATCAACCACGCATTGAATGTCATAAAAAATTATAAATAAAAATAATTTCAATTTGAGTTAATTTCGGAAAATTGGGTCGACACTTGCTTAATACTGAGGGTAAGATCAAGTCGAAGCGCGCGTAAAACATGTAATTGCATTAAGGGAAGGCATTTGATACTTGCGAGGGAATCTAATTATCTGGGAAAGTGCATCCCCAAAAGCAAGTCGGCTTTAATTTAAAATAACCAAGTCGGATCATACAGCTGAATTTCTTATATACTGTTTCATATATTTGTTTAAATAAATTATGCACTAATTATTACAGGACCTATACAAATACAACAGATTTATGCCCCTGTATTAATGTATATATAGTTATAAATGTTTTCAAATCAAACGAAGAGATATTTATACCATCAAACATTCGATTGTTCTTTTACTTTCATGCCCTATATTATGAGAAACACTAATGTTTCCACGATTTGCGGAAATCCAAGGAGGTGCCCAAGTCAATAACAAATTTAAAAAGTGGTTCACAAATTGTTTATCCAGTCGGCTGATGTTCTGAAAAATGATAGGTACTTGAACATTTTCCAACCCAACGTCCAAAATTAGTTCAGATCGACCTTCAGAGCCGGACTTGTACACGGAGGCCATTTTTGACCCAAAAGGAGAATAATGTCTGTGGCACACTTTCAGGGTCACCATTTGTTTCCCACTACTAGTCGGAAAGTCCCTTTTATTTGAAAATTATCTTGTTGTTTTCAAGTCGAAAGAAATTCAACCCCATATTGAAAGAATATTTAATATTCTTCAAGAATTAATTTAAATATTGACCTGTAAATTAGTTAAACATCAAAAAGTAATTAAAATATTAATTAATTTTTATAAAAAAAATTGTTAGTAATTATTTAGAAATCAAGCGGAGGATCAAGAGGATATTTTTATACGAACTTAATTCCATATTTAAAATGAATCATAACATTAGTTACGAGTTGCAAAATATTGAAATACAGATTATATTTTACATTTATTTATTATTGCCACATTTTGAACATTTAAAAATTTAAAGAGAAATAAAATATCAAAATGCTATTTTCATAAATATAAATAAATAAATATATATATATATATATATATATATATATATATATATATATATATCTACTTCCGGAAGTATAGTATGTTCGTAGTCATTTGAAATGGGTTTTTATGTTATTATTATGTTAAGATAATGATCTGTAATAACGCCCTATCAGTTCTGGAAGCTCTCAGAGCCCATTTGAACGGAAAGTCATACCTGACAAATGATTTCCTTAAAAAACAGTTGGTTCCTTCAATGGAATAGTACTACAGTCGCTTTAGTTCCTCTTCATGCGACTAACTCAGGCCTAATTCTAGGCGCTGAACCTCTAGAAATTCAAAAGGACCTTTCAGATATTAAGATCACGGGGAAGATGCGAAAGGATGATATTTCTTCGCCGATTCCAAGCGCTCTCTTCGTATTTCCAATTCGCACTGCAAATTTGAGCGAAGTTCCGAACGTTGAATATAAGGCAGTTCGAAAAACAGAAAATCAAAATTCCCGTCACGTAGTTTCGATGTTGGTAAAAGTCAATTGGGAAAAGAACCGGCCTTTTCAACCGCTCTCAGCTTACCCAACAGCCATATTGATTCCCAACCTGAATTTCCGTCAGATTAGGAATCGCCACCAGCTTTGTTATTCCTTTACTCACTTTGGCACGTGCATTTGATTTCAACGTCTTTCAACTTCCTTCAGGGTATTTAACTGCTCAGTGAGGACAGCATTCTTAAACAACCCCCGGAAATAAGTTGCCGACATTACTCTCTGGATAATCCCCCACCACCACGCCGGTGGTTGGATATTTTACACCATGAAAATAGTGATTAAACGATTTACTGCTCGAGTAAACTATCTTGACCACTATTTAAAACCTAATTTATTGGCTTAATTTATGAGGCGATATACAGTAACGTCTGATTAAAGGAAGTAATGTTTCCCTGAATATTGGTTCAAAATTTGAAATCTTTTCTCGTTTAATATATCGGTATAGGGAGGGATTTATGCGAATCCGTCTCCACGGAGCGTTAACCTGGAAGTGACGCTTGGTCATCGTAAAAGCACTCCAGATAGGTGCTGGCTCGACTCATTCTCCGGTTGTTAATACTTTATTCCCGGCGAAGCCTGTAAACTCCCGCTAGGATTTTATGCCGTTCACAGGGAACCGCATTCAGACCTACGTTTATGGGTGCAGTAAAAGCCACCATACGTCAGCGGATAGTGGCGGCTTCATAGTTTTCATACATACATTATTCAACAATTTGAAAAGAAGAAAGCGAGGGAGCCGATTTTGCGAAAATCTTGTTTAAATAAACCCCTAGCTTAACTCCCAGATCGCGTTATATACAGGTAGTTTGATGTATATAATAAATATGTATTATGAGTCATCAGCCATCAACAGTCAACGCGTTATCTCACATTATCATTGGAGGAATTCTACCGAAAGTGACAAGTATATGCACAAAATGTAACAGCCGTGGTGAGATTAGCTTATCGCAGGGCAACCTCCTTCGGAGCAATATCTCTTCTTCGCTTTATAAGTTTTCGTCGTAAAAGCCGTGATGTAAAACAGCGCTCGGTTGGTTATCTGGGAAAAATTTTGGTGCCGTAAATATTCGAATGACCGGGCAGAGGCCTCCGAAGCCAAAGGGGGCTTCCGGTTCAGCCGTACGTCTTTCCGCTGGGCGCGAAGACGCGGGACCATTTGTTACCCGGGAGAGGGCTGTAGCTGGAGTGTTCGGATACGTGTAAACATAACGCGACGACACCCCTCCGCCTCAACACTACAACCCCGGCAATCGATACATCACAGCCAGGCATTAATCATTACGGATTTTCACGTTTTCAGACCCCCGAAGAAAGATGGATAGTTCAGAAGAGCTGCACCAGGACTACAAAAAAGGGGCTTTTTTTATTCAACCACGTCAAGTATTTTTACGCAATTAAATATTGTACGCGGAAGTTTTTCACTGGAAAGAAACATTTTTTTATTTAATTTTCCATTCTCGTTGGCATGTACGAGAAGGATAATTTTGAGTTTATATCATTTCCAAAACTTGAATGTAATTATTGCAAGCGACTCAGCTGTAACAACCTACAGACATTTTGTATCATTTAAGGCTGGGCGAATCAAATTTTCGGATCAATTTTGAGCAGGGCAGACCCTGACTTCTGCCGCTCCGTAATATTTGGGCGGCGGAAACAAACATCGGAAAAGGGTTAGCCCCGAAAGTCCTGATGAAAATCATCAATCCGTTATTGGAGGAACAATTTTCGAACCGTCGGGATCCCGGGCGGCCGGTAAAGTTAGAAATGCGGCCACATTCAGCAGGGAGAACTTGGAATGAATTTTAGATAGTCCATTGAAGGGGGTTGGGCAGTGGTGGTACGGCAAGATGGAGCCAACGCCTGCTCCTCATTTCGATGGTAAAAAAAAGTGGATGAAGCTCCCTGCCGGCTCCAGTCCCAGTGGAAACTGGTTTGGAACTGTAATGAAAAAAACATTGCCAGCATTTTTCGAACTCCTCCCCCCCCCGGCCACCCGTTTTCCTAATTAGACATAGCACACAGGGTGGAACTTTATTCTGGTTTGGCAGTCGTATTGAAACGTGGTCCGAGCAACACAAACAAATCCATACCTTAACAATACTGTCAGTGTAATATAAGTTATAATATATATAATAGATAATTGTTAATTATTTGGAAGAAGCAATATTGCTCGAGTACTATGAACAACAATGTGTAAGGAAACTATAAAATAACATTTTCAATGTATCACAAACTGTTAATTTCTTATTAATCATATTATATAAAAATAACAAATTATATAATTAATAGGCTATTTTAAATAGTTATATTTTACCGTTTTTTTGTCCTAATGCAATTTTTATGGTGACGACTAATCCAAATTATCTCTCGTTGTTTTTTCATAGTTTATACAGTAGCCTTTCCAGAACGCAGGGCATAACGTCTTTACTGGGGCGTAGCTAATGAATTAAAAATAGACCCTTTTCTTAATTAACGAACCAAGAGTGGCAGTGCCGTGTTCACCGAAGCACACATTCACGAGTATTTACATTTCACACAGTCGTGCGACATTCGCTCTGTACTTTTAATAATTAGGTACTCCGCTTTGCTCATCGCTTTGGATTTGATTAATTATTTCTGAAATGTTTCTGAAAAGGTAGAAGCAACTTTCTAATGCTAATTCCAACCATAAGGTATTGGAACACTTACCTATATATAAATATATAAGTACTATATAAGTCTTGTACTATGTAAATCTTTAGAATAATTGAATATTATAATCCTATCCATTTCCAAATCCATGTCCATTAAATTTACTCTCATTTACGAGTGTGTTATAATAATAACCTCTTATTAAAACTAATTGGTATTTATTTTTATCTAAAGAAATTAAGATTAGTGCAAATTAAACTTTACCTATTTTAGCGAATAGAGCAAGATAGTAGGCACCGTGTACGTGTAATACGAATTTACCATTAACTCCTAATTGCAAGGTTAGAATAGCCCGATTCAGCCGTGCTCGGATCCCGGAGGTGGACCCAGTGAATTGAAAAATTGAATTCGATTTCCTGACAACCCTACACGCGAGCCCCAATTTAAACTTTTTATTTCTCCCCTTTTTCCTTTTGTTTAACAACCGATGAAGTTGCTCAGTAAATATATTTCACCGCTTATGAATAAGAAATTGCTGCCTTTTCCGCGCCATAAATAACTAGATTAACTGATACGTAGTACTGAAACATTAGTTTCAATGAAAAGTTCAATTCCCAAGGCAAAAAGTCCTAAATGAAAATGCAGTAATTAGATAGTCACAACGGGATTTGTGAAACTGCGTACAGTGTAGTATATTATACATGACACTGCGTACAAACAGACTGCGTGACAGTCTGCCTACTAAACCCCTGAGCTGTGAGCGAATTCAGGCAAGTTCGAGGGAGAGGGAACTTTATAGGTCAGCAGACTCTAACCCTAGCCCACCAGCTTAGTTAATTATAATTAACCTCCAGACTCCGGCTTAATTACATAAACAAATCCGTTCCGTGATCCGTCTGAAGAGGCAATCGCTTACAAAAATTGCCCTTTTAGGAGAGTAATTAAATAAAGAAATGGTTTATTCAATGCGTCTATGAATTTATCTATTTTAGAATTTTTTTATAATCTACTTCTCGCCTGAACATCGGTTAAATGCTTTGATACTTCAGCGCCACCCTGTAGCAAGAAAACTCATCGCGAAAAATATCCTTCGAATTGCTACCGCAAGGCACTTAAATTTAATGAAGTATGAAAATAATTTTCAAGATATAAATTTTAAAACTGTAACCTAATTTTAACGAAACCTAGGACAATTTTAACGACACAAAAAACGGCACTTTCAGAAGTAAACCGAATAAATAGAATGGGGCCGTGCAGCGAGAGAGCGTGTTATGGTTATTCCGCTATTGAAAAAAGAACCAAGGTTAACTCCGCCACAACAATCTGTACAGACCGAAAGAAAAAGCTTTGTAATTTATTCAGTCGATTCGTCGGTGGAAATTAACGATAAAAATTATCCGTTAATATCAAGGCATCACTTGCATTGAATATTTTCTTTGTATTATTTATTTTTCTTTGAACACAATGTAATGGGACAGCAATAACTCATAAACAGTTAATAATTGCAGTTCTCAGCTGGACATCCAATCGATCGTCGTTCACTAACATGTGTAACTCCGGAAACAGGGCTTAAAGACACATCTGCCTTTGCACAGCTGTCACTACAGCACCATGACGCGTCTAAAATTTTGATAACCCGTGTTTTTATTCCACTGTTTTATAGTCGCGACTGTAAAATACTATATATGCGACATTGATTTTCGAATCGCACTAATAACACGTAAGCCGAATGAGATGATTAAATTCCATATAACCAGTAGTGCACGCCGAACCCATCAATTAGACTTACGCTACTGAATCATAAATTAATAATCCGTTAGTCTGCCTTATAATATCTGTATTGATTTGTTTTCTTACCTCCTAAGTACATCGGATAAACGATCGTTTGCGGTTTTGCAAAGATCGTTTTTAATCATGACACGATAACTTGGCTAGGGGCCCGGTGGTGCTGTTCAGAAACCTCGCAGGGAATAAGTATTGTCCCCAATAAGGTCCATTTCGGAAGTTATATATTGTAGACGAAGTTGAAGGGGGTAGTTGGGAGTGGGGGGTTGGTTCGGTCGGGAATCGGCCCCCGGGGTACTGTTAGCCGCTAAACTGGCTCCGACCAGCCCTCATTAGTATCAATGGTTCTACACCTCGCGGCCCCACTACACCCAACACCAACCAATTTTACCAACCCCCCGATCCAACAGAGACCCAATTCCAGGGACTGGATACCCGATGTTTATCTTGCAGGTTATCGCCACTTATATATATACTTACCTTGACTAACTAAAAGTTCGATTTACTGGCAAATTTGATTAACTTTTCTTTTGAAAAGAAAGTTTTATGATAAGTATAAATCATTCCTCGCAGTTATATATTAGTTGTGTGGACTACCAGACTACAAGTGCGGTGCAGACGATCTCAATAATGAAATTTAAACGTTTCAAAATAATTTAAAATTTAATAAATTACTGAGCCTGAAACAGTTCCATTACTACCATCAATACAGCGATTTAAAAAGGCGCACTTTACCGGAGGAGCGCAGAACGACGAGGAGGTTTAATGACATTTCTTTTTCAATTAAACAGAGAAATTGCCACATAAATCTGCAGGACGAACACATGCTACTCAACTTCCGATAGGAAAACTATACCGATGCCAAAAGTTTCCTTTAATGGGCAATTTAAACGAGTTCCGGTTATCTCACGCAAACACAACCGCTCCGTAACAACCGGTCCGTAATCCGCATAATTACTCCGAACCCCGAAAAACCAGTTTGCAATTTATGCCCTTTCTAATTATAAAAGTATTGGAATCGCTTCCGACGATTATTTCAAGAAAAATGGGTTCACAGCCAGGCCGGTGGCCGATGTTTCTTTTATCCTCCTTCGCAAATCTTCCCTGTACAACCTAATTTGACATCATTTGTGTGAACAGAATGGGATATGTAGGATACAATATAACAGTTATTAGTTCAGTAACGGTTTTAACAATTACAACTTTTGGCAAATCGCCCCCATTTTTATAATGCTTTGCATAGTATCAACGGAACTCAATAGTTTTTCAATAGATAAAATGGGCCATTAATGATTATTTGCAATGGATATTTTTCAATTAGTGTTATATCGGATTCGCTTTACTGTCGAAACTATTGCAGGAGAGTATTAATTAATTCCCGAAACATTTACCGCAGGGTAAATGATGGATGATGTGCGGGGTAGGTGAAAGTCCTGGACGCGGGGGTGTAGCGGGTTTAGAGGGGGCAATTAGGGTTACAACACCGCACCCGCGGGCATCCGATAAACATCAGCTACAATATAGAGATAGGGTGTCTAGGCGGCAGTAATAATGCCAATGAGGTCGTTGCGGCCTGGATAGCCCGTGTGCCAGACAATTCCTGGGGTGTCAATATGCCCTCTTGTCGGTCAATATGCTCCATTGCTACCCCGTGGCCGGCAAACCCCTATTACTCGCTTTCCCACCCACCCTGTCATCGCTCGACCGCCTACAATATTGCCACGTCCATATATAAAAAATTGAATACTTTTCTGCAGAAAGAAACATATTGTAGAAACATATAGAAACAAAGAAAAAAATTGTAGGCAAAATGTTTCGCATTAAAAATGCGAATCGGGACCTCAATTATACGGTAAAAACTAAATTAGTTTTTAGTCCACAAGGAGCAAAGGAGGTGTCAACATTTTCCTAACCTAACACAACCTACTCATGATTAGACGTAAGTATAATTCCGAATTCAAAATAAGACTAAAATAAAGTAACATTAAAAATCGAAAGAAAACAATTTCCGTGTTTAACTTCAGACTATAGATTCTAAATAAATATTGAAGTAAATTCAATATTTTTCAGATTATAATATCGGTTGAGCTCGCTGTTACATCATGCTATTGTATTAAAACCAGAGACTAATATTGACTTCCTAGATTAATTAAAAATAATGAGTACGTAGATTTCGTGTGTTTCTGTCTCCTCTCACTGGTTTGGTCTTTTGCTTGACCGGTTTCGGCTGCTCGCCATCTTCAGTAGCGGTGTTAGTCACTTTTGGCAATTTGAATGTTTTTTTTGGGCATCTTCACTGCACTGTCACTGTCACTTGTACTGTACGGCGCACATAATACTAGCCCGCAACAAAGGTCTCTCTTACATTTTAGTATTAGCGCCTTAGATATAGCGCGTTTCAGTACAAGTGACAGTGACAGTGCATCGACGATGCCCAGAAAACATCCAAAGCGCCAAAAGTGACTAACATCGCTACTGAAGATGGCGAGCAGCCGAAGCCGGTCTAGCAAAAGACTAAACCAGCGACAGGAGACTGAAACACACGAAATCTACGTTATTCCAACCCTTCACAGACCACAAAACAGGTATGTGAAACTAGAGTAATTTAACCATTTTAGACACAAATACAAGACCTATTTTAATAGCATATATAATCCATATATATCATAGTATATATAGTATAGTATCATAGTATAGTACATATATAATCCATTCATAATATACCGTCACTCTTCTTTTTTTAAATAATTTTTTCCTCCTACTCTGATTAATCCATGTCCCAGTTGGTATCGGTACTGTGACGAGCGCATTACTATCTTTCTCTGCGATCAGCGGCCATATAATAGAATAATGGAATTCTGAATCCGATTTTCCAAATCAGCTTCCTGAAATGGGTATTGATTCAATTACAAAATAAGGTTATTTCTATGAGTACAGGCACGAAATGAGGCGAATTAATTTTAATTTCAATAATTAATGCCTGTTGAAAATTAGTGTAACTCAGCAGGTTTGAATTCCGGTGTAGGACAAAATTTTCGACCAATTGATAATTTGGGCTGATCACAAGAGTAGATCGTAAACTCCCGAACTCATTAGAAATTATTTATCCTTCCGAAACGCGTTGAACCTGGTATAAATCCGGATGAGCATTATCAGAAGAGAAACGCTTTCAGCATAAGGGACATTCAGAGGTGGTTAGTAATTAATACTATGATAAACACAGATTCCTATAAAAAAATGATAAAAAAACGACCGTTGAAATCTCTGCTGAAACGCCAGACTACTCTGAATGCTGCAGATAAGGATGCGATGTTAGCTGTTATATATCGCTCATGCGGCTCAAGCACAGCCATTCTACGCCAGCATTGTCAAAAATATTTAAGCGATTCAAATTTTGATTCCGTTTATTTCATGTAAACATTTTAACTTATTTTATCAGTATGACTTTAGGCAAATGGTTAACCGTGAAGTTATCAAGGACAGTGAGGATAATAAAGGAAGTATTACTTTGAAATATATTAAGAAGGCAAATTCGGAAAATAGAATGCATCAAAATTTTGACTCACAAACAAATTCATCAGTGATTAATATACGGTGAAATGATATAGGTTATTGTCATATCAAAGAATAATTTATTTCATTATTGTAAAATTACCGTATTAATCTCATCGAAATAATTATTTTTTACAGTTGGATATTAACTGTACCATCATTCCCCCGTCAATAATCAATCGTATCCAATGCCATTGGAAAATCTAACGCAGACGGAGATAATGGGATGGAGATAGGTCAAAATGGGTTGGGGGGTTCAGGCCTTGTAATCTCTGAGCGTCGATGCAAAATGGAAATGTTCGGACGCCCCATTGATCGGACAAGGAAGGAAACCCCGAGCACTCGACCCACATAAAACTCACAAAACCCGCCCCCTCATATAAATGGACCCTACTTTAATTCTGACACATCCGCCTTACCTAAAAGGACACTTTTACGGGGATATCTTAAGAGAGGACCATCAGGAAACCCTAAAAATAAAATATTAGCTTTGCAGGAAAATAAATGTATCGAAAGATTATTGCGATTGATATCCTTCTAAACGCGTTAGATACAGCAGAACCTATTCAGCGGAAACTATCTATCAGTTTAATTTCATTTTTACGAATCAAATTAAGCGGAAGACTTTAATCTTGTTCAGAGTAAACTTTCAATCTTCAGCGGTTGAAGAGACAAATTTAGTTTTTCGGTATCACTTTTAAGGATACAGTTGGTACAGTTGGAGGGCTGTTTGTTATTGGCAGAGGAGCCCGGCCGCCGTCACTTCGACAAGGGCTCACTCGTTCACCGGCCCACTTTTATTGACATATTAATGGAGATGTATAGCCCTCCCTTATAGAGTGAGCCCTCCTTCCAACAACACCGAGGCTTAAATTTACTTCTCCACCCAAACCGTATGAAATTGTTCTCGGCGAAACACTGTATTATACACTTCAGGGTTATTCGCCATAAAAATATTCTAGGCCTGTTTATTGCGTCTATGAAGAGTGTCCTAATTGAGGAATAAGTTGGACAATTAAATTTTTCCTTTGATATTGCCCGTAAATGAATTATTGCTCAACGTAGAATATTCGTTTCGCGTCAATAAATCGTGTAACGCGTGCAATTAAATCATAGCGTTGTGCCAGAATCGTGAATCGAATAAAATTTGCATTCTAAAATTTTTTCAAAAATAATTAATAAGTTGAAGGAAATATTCCACTACTATGTATTGAGCTCGATTGCAATATCTGATTTCTGACATTTAGAAAGATAAATTCGAAGGTTTTTACAAGATCAGTATAGTGAGAATCAAGGATGTTGAACTGATTAAGGGCGTTTGTAGAGTGAAGTGAAGCATAAATCAAGGAACGAACTTGATTAGTCAAAGGATATGAGGCCTGGTCTAGAGGGCCTTGGAGGGTCCCCGGGGATTTACATACAAACAATTCCTCCTCACTCTCGGCATGGTCTCCCCGCTTAACAGTCGACGACGCCCAACATTCAATTGACCTACTTACTTTATCACTGATACGGTACGAAGAATGAATTAACTGCGAGAAATTGTGAGTAATTTCATTTGCAGGCTTGATGGAAGGAAACTTGGAGTATTCTCCCTTACGGTTAACACAATTAGCGAATTATCTCGTAGTGAAGAGGAAAGTTTCTCTCAGTTCGTTATTGCATATTCGTAATTAGCTTGTATATATCCCCGAGCACGGAGTTCAATAAGGTGGGTAAATCTTAGTTAGTTTAAAAAGGAACGGACAACTATTTTCAGACCTGAACTAATTAGTTGATATAATAAAAATATATTCCAAATTAATAATCTAATAAAGGAAACACGCATAAATTTTTGTAATTGATAGAAACAAAATAGCGTAGATATATCTACCAATTAATAGGACAGAAATTAGAATTTAATAGGACAACAAACAGAACAACCAATATTAGAATATTAAATACTACATAGTCCTTTGCAAGTACTGCAGTACTGAGCGGATGCTACTAACGACATCAGACAGCATGTAGCCGAAGACCGAACTGCAGACTAATAGGATATAAGAATTATCAAAGAAACAGATAGGATTGTTATAAATTAATTGCGCGATGGTAATAAACGCAGTCGGCATATGCGAATAATAAAAACGGTTTCACAAAGTATTAACAAAAGAAAAGAAATAAGTGGTGGCTGGGGCATGAAATTGCCGCCATAGAGAGGGTTGAGGCACTATTTCATTTTCAGGGTTTTTAATTTTCGTCCGAGCCATCAAAGTGGACGCCGCTAGCATTTTAGCAGCAGTATTAAAGCGATACGAAAATTCCAGCATTGTTCACATAAAGCTTCCCATTGAAATACTTCAAGCCGGCTCGACCTGAATGGAACCCTTTAAACCTTAGAATACGAATTCTAAACAAGGACCTGTAATGCTCATTTCCTATTATTCAATAATATAAAATAATTCGTTCACTTGTTTGCAACAACCAATCTGTGAAAATAGAGTAACCAATACAGGGAGACGATAGAAGTACTTAAATATAAAAATAACTTTAATAGGGTATTATATTATAATAAATCTTAATCTTAAGAGGATGAGCGTCACCCCAACAGCTGTTATATAGAGGACCTTTTGTTGATCTTGCTCTTAAGTGGGACCATGATGATGGACCCAATAAAAGTTCCGAAACGTCGGAAGTAAGCCAAACCCAGGGGACGTGGATAAATATAAATTTGGCGAAATCTGCCGGACTTTTAGCGGTCACTTCATAAGTAATTAATCTTAGTCCCTTTTTTCCCTCTTGGAAATGAGGTAATAAACCGACCAAAAATCATTAATAATATGTTATCTGTTTTCACGACCGGTTGCTTACGGAGAGTGTTTACTTGGGCTTATTGTCCGGGAAAGGGCATGTTATTAATTTAAATTATTGTAATCTTCTTTCGGTCTGTACCACAAGGTAGTGTCCTAGGTCCACTCCTATATACAATTTACACCGCCGATATCCCTACACATCCTTCCACAGACCTTGCCACGTTTGCTGACGACACATGCATTCTTATTACCGATCTAAATCCTGCAACTATAACTACCAACCTTCAGGAACACCTATCCAACATCCAATCCTGGTGCAGGCGATGGAGAGTGAGGGTGAATGGCTCCAAGAGCGCCCACGTCACCATCACACTACGTCGTCGGCACTGTCCTGACGTCGTATTTCAATGACATACCAATTCCCACCCAACAGCAGATTCGCTATCTTGGGCTCCACCTCGACAAACGACCCACGTGGAATCCCCACACCCGACTCAGAAGAACCGACTTAAACGGAAAATTTGGACTCACCAATTACTAAAACGGACATCGAAATTGACCATAAGTAACAAACTAACAATATACAAAGCAATACTCAAACCGACATGGACATATGGTATTGAGCTATGGGGTTCCACCGAGACATCCAACATCGCTCGCATCCAGAGATTCCAATCAAAAGTCCTTCGCACCATCCTTAATGCTCCCTGGTATGTTTCTAACCACACAATCCACCATGACCTCAACATACCAACAGTCGACGAAGTCGCAAAATCTCGGTTCCTGAAGTTCCACTCCCGCCTTTCTCCTCATCCTAATCCACTCGTTCAGTCCCTTTCCTCTTTTACCCATCCACTATCCCCACCACGACGGCTTAAACGCCACTGGCCCAGAGATCATCTCGGGCAGTAGTTAAATCATGCATCACTGTATAGACTGTATACATGCATTGATTGTGCAAAATAAAAAAAGTTAAAAAAAATATTCTTTCCACGTATTCCGCTATCATTATCAATACAAGTAGTTCACGATGTAAGTTTAACTAATATTAATTCCGTTCTGGAACAATTGTCTAGAGTAGAGCATCACCAGTAAAAAAGGCAGATGGGAACTAAGAGCGGGTGGAGTGGGGGCGTTAGAAAGGAGGGACGGCTTTGTCCGTCGGAGTTAGGCGCTCTAAATGGGGCCCCCATGTAGCACGGGAATCGGTTTCAATTTGATAGAAAACGATGGCAGAGAGAGGGGGCATCCGATGAGATTATGAGGAGAGCCGGGAAGAGAAAATAGGCTGCCGCCCCGACCCAACAATTGACCCTAGTCCGCTCTAATTCCTCCACCACTCGATCGATGATATCCGCCTCGGGGCCTTCGACACCCGACACCCCGCCGTGCGGGGGTTCCATGCCCTCGCAACCATAGCTAGCTATCGATCACAATAGCATCATGATGCCGGACTGATAGTGAAACCCGCGCCCACACAATAGTAGAACACATCCTCAGAATAGTTATGACTATGTGAATAGTACATATTCAATAGTATTTATTAAAATATAATAGCTGGAACGTTTTCACTGCTCTTCGTCCCTGGGGTCCTCACTGATCTTCATTTTAACATACTATAGAGAATTTTTATTTTCCAAACAAACATAATCATCATTGTCAATAAACTGCTTAACATATTATGTTGTAACACGCGTTTATTATTTAACGCTCTATCTCATTATTTAATATGCATCGCTCCAAGTTGTGCTTCTTATTTTGTAGAAAATTCGGCAATTTTTAACGTTCAATGTTAATATATTGTAGATTTCTGTCTCCTCTCGCTGGTTCGGTCTTTAGCTAGACCGGTTTCGGTTGCTCGCCATCTCCAGTAGCGGTGTTAGTCACTTTTGGCACTTTAGTATTAGCGCCGTGCATGTAGCGCCTTACAGTACAAGTGACAGTGACAGTGCAGTGAGGGTGCCCAAAAAACATCCCAAGTGCCAAAAGTGACTAACACCGGTACTGAAGATGGCGAGCAGCCGTAACCAATCTAGCTAAAGACCAAACCAGCGAGAGGAGACAGAAACACACGAAATCTACGGTATTCCAACCTTTCGCAGACCACAAAACAGGTATTTTAAGCTAGTTAATATATTGTTCCAATATAATGAAAATTGTTATCTTCTAAATCACTTCAAACGATATTATAACATTCCCAATAGTTAATTATAGACTTTGACCTCAAATAAAGGACGTAATTTATTTCCCCAACGATGGCAATAAATTTCATTGAACCGCTTTAGCGAAAGAATCCGCCCCGATCCTTTTCGGATTTAGGCAATGATTCTGGGATTTTCATTGATGTCGGCATATAAATATATTTTTCTAGTTCTACCTTCTCCGAGTTGCCGAGCTCACATCAGTCCTGAATTGCCGATCATCAATTCTCGATATCTCTTTGGTTATACCCATTCAAACGACAGGACATTTGAGCGCTTTACTGTTTTCCTGATTCCGGACCGCGCAAACAACCGAACGGTGTTCCATACAATTTACAGATTTATGTGTGCGAAGAAACAGACATACTTCTGGTTTCTCTTCTACATCATCTTTACATCAGACCCGTCACAGTTGACGATAGTATTTTGTGGAGTATCCTTTATCGTTTTTCCTGAATAATGTTACCCTGCAAAGTAATATATTTCCTTAGATTCACTTTCTCTGTCAACAAGAATTTTACAATTTTTTTTAACTATCAATATTTATGATAACAATCAAATATGACGTTCAAATTCATTATTCATTATGATAGAAATATATCTCAGTTTATAGATAAGGGACTGTGATGAGAACATGTCACACCGTATACAGTATACTACGTTTAAAAAATTTCCTGCTTGTAACGAAATGTTTGAGACGCCGGGCAAAGCATAAAGTAATATGATGGGGATTAGAATGACGGATTGGGGGTGGGATCAGGGGTGCCGGCGACCCTGATTGTAAATTGGTGCCATCATCTCAAATAATGTCATCAGTGGGCCCCCCAGGAAAGATCGAAGTCAGATCAACTGTAAAACCTGCCTCTCTCTCTCACTCTCACTCTCCCTCTCCCTCCCTTCATGCTGCAGGGTACCCTCAAAATATTTAAATGTAAACGAGGGGTTTTAATCATTAATAATAATATTTTGTGCACAAAAATAATTTTTACTGCAGATTATAAATTTATTCAGGCAAGCGTGTGAGACTGACTAACAATTTCCGAGGAGGCATTCCGTTTGGAATAATAATGTTAACCCTAGTCCCTATAGAATTGAATTATTTTGGGTAGCGCCCTCGCCCAAGAATTCTTCTTTGCCAACTGTCACGTTCCAAACTTTTCTTTGCGATAAATGAAGGTCCGGGGTATAATTAGGCCTTCATATAGAACTGTAGGCTGGCGATGGTAATTATCCAATCAAAATTTTAATGACCGAAAAGTAACAGTTCATTATGAAATTTTAAATATAATAACCCTCTGAAATCGTGGACAGTTAGGGATCAGATATCATAAAATATCTGATGATACTTTAAAACATATTACACAATTAAAAATCAGAATATTAATTTATGTTTAATTATGTTGTAAAGCTCTAAATTTTAGATATGATGAAGGAATTTATTTTAGGTTTTGTGAACTTCCGAGTTCGAATATCTTCATATTTTTATTCAACTCGCCTATTTGGTCCTGAGCTCGACCAAATGGCTTTCGGTTGTTTATACCTACAGTTGTTACTATTACAGTTGACGTAGTATTCTCTAAAATAAATTATTTAGTTAATTGTACTTTTATATTTAATAGTCAGACATAATTTTTCCATACTCTTTACGATGTACTGAAAAAATTATATATTTAATCACAGTTATAATGTCTGTATAAAATAAAAACCGCGTTTCGATTTCACAAACGTGTTTGTACGGGATACAGATGTACAAATTTCATTTATTATTTTATATAACAATATTCATATCCGGCAGTTGATCCGGCTTAATAAAATGGGAATAAAAAAATATTCGTGTCAACAAAACTCCAATGGGTCCTGGACACCAGCTGCAAATAAGAAGGAAAGGGAGTTGAGGACATTTAGATGCTGTTGAAGGATTTAAGCCTAGGTTCTCTGAGGGTGGGGAGCAACTTAAAGATTCGAGCCAAGGTTTTTATGGGTTTCCGTTTATGGTTAGAATAAAACTTTCGTTTGTTGCCGCCGAGTTTACACCTTCGCCCGGCCCTAAACCGGTCTATAAACTTTCAAAACCCGAGAGACTTATTGCTCCCCTCCAGCTAATTATATGATAGCAATGGAAGGAATCGTAATATTGCTCTTCATTTCAGAAAACTAGTCTATAAGTATATGTTAAATTATTCTTATATATTTAAATTATTATATATATATAAAACATACCAATCCCGGTTTTGATTTAATAATCTGCCTTTAATAAAAACCTAAAATCATCAGCAATATTGCATAGTTGAAAGTAATGTATTGAGTTTCAGTGCCTCCTCGTTTCAAATGAAATATAAGCCGTACAAATTATAAACTGATAAAATTTCAAGGTGTTATTGTTAAGTCTAAAACTGATTACGAAACATTGTAAACTCTGATGCAATAGTGGAACGGATAGAGCAAATAATGTGCAAGGAAAGCCACAGCGCAGCTCTGGGAAATCATTCTAAACATCACGTTGTGGACAGAAATAAGTCCTTGTTTATAATAATACGGGTGAAAGGGTAATTGGAATCGGGGCAGCAGAGAGGGAGGTTGGGTGGGAACCCAACGCGGCGGGAGGGACGAAGGGTCACCGTTTGCAAATTGGAACGCTAGTCGGCTATTGTTTTAAGCCGGGACTTCGGACTTACCCTGAATGCCACAGGTTCAATCGAGAAAGTTAATACAGACCGGCTCAACTTCCGCCCATGAATCCGTCCATTAAAGCAACTCGTTGGATATGAACGGGACGAATGAATTATCGACGGGTCAAAATTACTTCAGGACACAATTGAATTCAGTTCTCCCCAAAGAAATGCTTCCCCGATACTGTTGCAAATTTAAGGTCACCGTTCCCGGGACAATTGTCTAGTTGATTTGATGTAATGACGTTCGGTCGGTGAATGGGAAATTGAACGTCATTGGTAATCGGGAGCCGTCCAAGCTACATGCTAACGGATGGGCTGATGGGGACGAACCTGCATTCGATTCTAATTTGTACCTTTCCAGTCAACTGTAAATTTAAATTCATTACAAGCAGATCTAGAGTCATAAGAAAAAGAATGAAAGTCTGACGAAATCTTTACAAAAAAGCGTTCATGTAAATTAAGCCCTTAGATTCGTCCGTGTTATTTACACTAACAATATATCAGGTTTTTGAGATGGCACTGAACTAAATGCAAAGAGCTAAAGTTAGAAAATGATGAACTATGATAATCATTTAATTTGAACGCTGCTAGAAACTGTCTAATGTGTTTCTCTGCCAGAAACGATCCAGAATTCAAAACGAAGGTGCCCCTTAATATTTCACTGATACTAAACCCGAAACACACAACGGTCTTAACGGTGAAGTGGAATCTCCGCCGTACCATTAAGTATTAGAGTTCTATATTCACCTTGATTGATTTATTCACGATTGATAGCGTGCGATATTTTTATTTTAAATTTATAGAAAATTAATTAAGACCGCAACCAGGAATCGAACCCGGGTGTGCACTGCATCTTCGTGAGCACAGAGGGAGAGAGAAATGTATTAGAAAAAACAAAATAAATAAAACATAACCCGTTAATTGCTTTATGTTATACATATAACAGTGATTATCTAATGATTACATATTCTTTATGATTTTATATATACATATATAATTATATAAATTATGGTCAATTTTTTCAATTTGGTGTTTCTAATGGAAACAGCTAACTGAACCATCAGAATTTTTTGTTATAATATCCGGTTCTACTTTTATTATTCGAAATTTCTGAATCTGGATACTTTTTTTTCAACTGTGACCATCTGAAGCGTGCGGATAATTGAGATTTCAAAGTGCTGATTGTTGTAAAGCGGGATTTATTTCTTCGAATTAGCTTCTTATCGCCAGTGCGGTTGTTACAATTGTTGAGCGTGCGGGCCAAAGATTAAATAATAAACCGGCGCAATGAAGGTCGAACTCATTACAGACTTTATTTTAAAGCCAAGTTATATTTGCACAGATTATTTGTACAAGCGAATGCGGGCATTTTTCAGAATCAAATTGTACAAAAACATTTGTGTAGCCATTGTGCGGTAGTGCAATGAACTCACTCATTCTTACCGTGTAATAGAGTACAATGATACTTTCAGTTTCATTTTAGAGTTGATTCGAATGTTGACGAGTTCCCGACATCGAATATTATTGAAATTATAAGTAAAACAGGGCATATTTTAAACTGAAATATACATCAAATATTCGTGCATCGTATTTCCGGTTTATGAAAAGTTAAAAGGATGTTGTGATGAATAAAAAAAATACTGTTAGCTCGAGATGAGAAGCGCTGCAAACAAATATGGATATTGTATTAGGATATTATCTTCACGGCTTTTTGCAGTACAATTCCAGTTCACTAATGTCATTCCCAAGTTTCGGCCGTTGAACTGTTCAAGAGGAAGTGTTTTGCCGTCGTTAACTGGCGAGAGGCGTGATAATTACTATTTGCGAGTGTTTTTGTCCCCCTTCAATAGCCGGGACTCATTGAATATTCAACTGAATATATTCAACGGCGATTCGAAAATAATGGGAACGCTATCGATATTTAGTTTAGACCGGATTTAGACCTCTTACAGAGTTACTTCTCATTTTTTTACAGGTCTTGAAAGATTAAACAGTCGTCTATCGAACGGCAACGACCTCAGGCTGTCCAGGCAAAAATAAATTATGCAAAATAATTCGAAATTATTCATTCTAAATATCCACGGATCATTTCATTCACATTTCAAATGAATTATGATTGCATAATATATTAAATATTATAGGATACATATATAGCTTTACATTTAAGACATACTTCATACTGTTGGGCTCAATGAATCAGGATATAAAAGAACCGACAATGCTTATGATATTAGTTTAGTTATGAATTAAATTGATTTATATTATCTTAGTAATATATTATGAATAAAGTGCAAAGTTGTATAATACATGGTACATTTAAAAGCAGTATACTCTATTCAGGGAAAAAATATGATAATTCAATTTTTTCGATAATCAAACGGGAATTTCGCGGGAGGTTCTTATGTTTCAACGTATATTTAATATAAGAAATTGAATAAAGATAATTGAAATAAAGAATAAAATTTAAACCCGTTCGTTTCCTTTAAGTCTTTTGTAAAATATTTCATCCTGAGTGGAAAGCCTCAGGGAACAAGTTGAGAAAACATGTTTACATAGAATGGTGAAGGGGTAAAACCAGCATTCTTCTCAGCAATCGATTTGCCGTTAACAGTAAACCTCCCTGCGACCTCCCTCCCACCACTTACTTCACAGACGTTTCGGTTCAATCAGTTCGTCACCATGAAGCATCCTTCAGCGGCTGTTCCCACTCTACCGTGAAAGGTATTTTCATCGCAGATGCTATACAATTTAGCTCGAAATGCACGTTTTAAATACACCTGGAGCACGATGTACTGTATAGTGCCACGATACAATGATAATTAAAGTATGATGATTAAAGCTGTTCGACTTACTTATTTTTCTCTTCACTGTTCAGTCAATCTGTTCAGATAAAATCTCGAATCTCACCTGAAACAGAAATATATTGCAGCGATTATTATTCGAAAATACACATTCGTTCATTATATTAACATTAATATACATTAAAGTTCATTATAGCAGATATTTATGTTGTTTATGCATAAACAATCCTTATTCCGTAATAACAATATAACAAAAGTTGTCCAAGAGAGGTTGTAACTCCCTTCAAATACACAGTTGCGGCTATGAGATTATCCGCTATGAAAGCAAACAAATAATAAGAATAAATGAATCACTAATGCGAGTAAAAAGTAATTGAGAAAATTTCCAGGATCAATTATATTCTAATATTGCATCTCATTTTGGATTATTCCATGACGCCATATACAACGCTAATTAATATGTACACTCTTCATGGAATGAAGTAATGCAGTAGATTTTCTGAAAAAATACATGTTCAGTACTATGTAGTTTCTTACATACTACTTGAATATTTTTGCTCTCATTCGCAGCAATAATCAATGTACTCTTATAATTTACGATTGAAATTTCAAAAATCATGGACTGCCTATTTATGAAACCCTGTATGCATGGCCATTGCACTAACTCGATCAATATTTAGATTAACGTATTAAAAACAAGAATGAATCTGAATATGGTGGCGCAACCCCCCTCACGACCATTAGAGCAATGCCCCCGATTTCATTAACATAAGATATACATAAAGCGACGACTTCGAGGGTACGTCGGGCTAAATAATAGAGGGGGCGGAGGTGTAGGTGGAGGTGGGGGTGGAGCCCCCAAAGCTGTAAGCCCTTGCCGAGGTGTATTTGCCATCCTGTGAGCAATATGCTTCCAGCTCAGAGCCATATATGAAGTGACGGCAATTTGCAACTCCCACCATTGATCCTCGGGGACCATCCCTGCGAGGTTCGCCTAAATACAATGATGTCCTAATTCTATATTTTTTCCATAAGCTTAATAATTTATACCATAATAATTATGATAATTAATTCTGGGTGGCCTTCAACAAAATTTTGTAATTCTATTAAAGTAAAACAAAATAAATATCCGTTTCCTAGACGTAAATATTTATTTTCTGGTATTAATTGTAAAAATTCCGTTTTTGAGTTTCTTTCCTTAGACATTTTTTCTGAAAACAGATGCAAATAGCGAACATTGTAAAGTGCACCTCTAAGGGGCATCTCGGCCGGATCTGGATTCTCTGAAGGGATCTAGACTTCAATATGAAAGTGTCATTCGTCAGTAGTGCCTCTTAATATTTCGCCGAGTTCTGATACTAAACCCGAAACACGCAGCTCTTAAAGAAAGTATATTTTCATCATAGTCACGCATGTTTATTTCAGGGAATAATAGTTTCGGGTCTGAGCAACAGTGGTCGCTCTTTTTTTTTATTGGAAAACTTGCCCCACACTTTTTCTTCGCCTAAAACCCCTTCCGGCGGTTCCGGGTAGGGTTTTCGAGGACGTCGTTTGTCTTTCCGGATTGATTGATGGAGGATCGGGGCATTAAACCCTCTCCGGGCGTCTGTAATTGGCCGGCAGAGTGGCTAACAATGCCAGCCTATACCTTATCGCAGCCACCATTAGTCTCTTCTTCAATACATTCCGGAGTTAACGGAGACTTAATACTCTTCCAACTCGCTCAACACGCTAAAGTCTTCTTCTGCCACCATACTAAACGTATTCAGCCTAAACGTTGCACCGAATATAAAGGAGGAAACTAAAAAAAATGAAACCGTAACACATGTGCGATGTGCTACAAAAGTAGGTTGAATTCGTCCCTACAATTAATAGAATATTTAGGTCAATATATAAAATGAAAATATTTAATGGTTACAGAATCCGGTTTCGCGCTTTTAGTCTTTAATGAAATATAAATGTTGAAGGTGATATGCACCAGTAGAATAATTTTTATTCATTTATATTTTAAAACATTTTACCTCATAGAAATGATTGTCTTTTAGCATCATGATATTTTTATTGCCTATTTGTGTGATTATAAAGTGTAATAGGAAAAGTCCAGTTTTTAATTTTAAATGTATGTAAAACGTACAGATCACATTGGCAGGGTTTCATCCAACTGTACCATGGAAATTAGAAGTAGCGTAACTCCCTTTATTCGGAGAACTATAAAATCAGGTTACCCCGGTTGTCCGGTTTAAAAGGGAAAACTGTTAACTGCATAAGGCCGTTCAATTTGTAGGCGGAGATTAAAGATAAACACTGTACGGAAGCAGTGGTCCTGGAGCATGCTCAAGGCATGGACATTTTGCCGAAGACCGATGAAGGGAGGGGGGCACACGCCCGGTAAATCCAGTTAGGTCCAGCAAGGTCGGTCCTCTTGGAGACATCAAAGAGGTCCTTAGGACACTCCGGAATGGTCCTCAGGACCCAGAACACCGGGCTTCGACCTCTCCTCGCATTAATTAGCACAGCTCAGTTGTCGCACAAGGTTTAAACACCAGGAGGTAGTCAATTTCGCACTGTGGGCCAAACCCTCCCACAAATCAGACTGAAGCTTTTAATAAAAATGAATGCGCTAATCCAGCGTCATATATTATTTTAACTAAATAAAATACGGTCATTTATTTTCTTCTGATTCAAATTAATGCACCAGATTGGATTCCTAGGAGAAATTATACACATCTATATAACCTATAAGTTCCACAAAGTCAGAATTGATGCTCATAATGGTTTTTGCTTAAATGTATACTAAAAATGTTGCAAATATAATTGCAATTACTTGTCAACATTAAAACAAAGGAAGATTTTACTGGAGGATAATTTTATTTCGATTATAGTTACATAGAAGTAAATGTATAATGAAGAAGGTATAATATCCTCGAATCAATTTAATTTATTTCGAACATAATAAATACCTTAAAATCTCCCACTGAAAATGAGAGCGGACGGTATTTGAACGAAACTCATGCCGGTCATGTCGACTTATGGCGTTTATAATTAATTCGGAACAGTTTCCTGGTACGGAGGGGGGGAGGATTAAGTCCACCTGTTACTTAATAATGCAAGTACTAATGTGTCATGGTCTCGAGTGCTTGTGGCGTCTGGTGTGAATCTGTCGCAGCGGCGAAATTAGTATGCATTAGTGGGTAAAATTAGTATTCAAGGCATTCGCTACCAAAATCAAAAGCAATTAAAATCATGCCAGTATAATACAAATCTCATATTATAATACAATATCTATAATATAATATCTTGTAAGAGCACCCTCCAATAGGAAAGTAAGTATGACATCACAATCGAAACAAATTTTGAGCCAACGCTGTAATGAGAAAAACTGCCCGTTACATTTTGATCAACGAACAATAAATAAAGCAAGTGATTATCTCGTTCCAGTTAAGTAAATGAATTTTTAATAGCACTCATTCAACGACTTACATTTGTACGAATGAAATAATACGTTATACAATCGAGTTGCAGAATATCCTTCTTTCTGAGAACCTGCTAATGAATTTAATACCGTATAATTCTGCGCAGTCACAAAATCCGACCAATTATTAAGCAGATTAATTATCTTCCGATATTTCAACAATAATGTGTCCTGCAGCAGCCACTCATAAACACACGCATATATATATATATATATATATATATATATATATATACACGGTAATTTAGGAGTGATTCGTAACTCCACCTGAGATATGTTTTCGTATGAACTATTTTCAATTAGCGTTTAAAAGTTTCTATTGAAGGGAAACAGTTTTTCAAACGCCTCTTTGCAAGACGTGAAAAGGCGTAGGCTGGCCCATCATCGTCAAGCTAGAATTGCGGCGCCCGGATAAAAACCATTTGCCGTTTTTACGATTCAATTTCCGGTGATTCTTTCTCTCGGATACGCGGTTGAAATTGCTTCGACTTTAATTCCAAAGGGAATACCAAAAATCCTTCCGGCCAGAACAAAAATTTATTAGTGTTGATTAGAAGCGATTTTTTTTAAACGGAATTGTTTTCAACTTCATCGTTTCGTCCTAAACTCGTCCAATTATAAATTTCAACTGAACAGTATGAATTGAGTATTTAAGTAAAGACAGTTAATTTCCAAACTTCGTTGAACGTTAAAATGTTTACAGTGATATATTTTTACGAATTTGACGGCCGTGTAGGCGGACAAGATGAAAGCGTACATAATGTATTTCGTTATCAATCGTGACCTAACTAAAAATGAACTTTGGGCGCATTGATGCTAATAGGGATTTATCAGAGGAGAAGAGTTTCTTGCTAAGAAAAAGTTATAATTAGGGCGGCGGGCAATGAAAGGGGGTATATAAAATAGCGAGTTTCGGCTCCTGCTCTTCTGCCCCCTGTGAAAACTTCACTGTCCCATTCTTTTTCATTGGTCCCAAATCATGAATAGGAAATCTAAGACCCGGGCGGGACAACTATCCGAGCCCCTCCTTCCCATCCCCCCGGGCGGGAGGGCTGCGTTTAATCGACCAGAACTGTCGTGCCCACGGGACTTACCAGCTCAAACGAACCATTTAAATCTGCGTCGATGCATCACCCCGAAACTTGGACTTTATAGATAGACAAGAACAAAGCACAACACCCGACCCATTTCTTCCTTCCCGTCGGCCAACCTTGGGGCATCTCATAGACAATGAGATGCCTAATATATTATTAAATATACATGATTCAAGTCATTGCTGGTCCCGTCTCATTTGGAAATATAAATGCATCCTTTGAATTACACATTACAGGATCATCGTTAAATTAATAGAAAGGAGATTTCTCCGACAGTACAACATCAGGAAAAATATTGTGAATTATTGAATGATAAATTATTTTTCCATTGATAAATAATAGGAAATTATAAGTTGAATACGCTCACGTTTGATAACTTATCTCTCAACATGTCTGCGATAAAATAGCAACAGTGTAAACATTCCGAGAGATATGAAACAACGTGTTCGATAATCCCGAACGATTTGATAAAAATATTTTATGCGTACTAATGGCGAAATATAATATTTTACATTGTAGATCTATAATTTAATTATATAAATTATAATCAATTTAAATAATTATATGTTGATAATTTCAAATATGTTGACTATCAGTCTTGGCTTCATGGCTTTTTGTGATCTCCATTATTCCATTATGTTCGTATTATTTCATCAGAATAACTTGTTTTACGATGGACCTTATTTTTTAGTTTCTTTATAACAGGCAATTTTAAGAGAATAGAGAGATTTAATAAAAAGGCACGTCGCGTACATCCCATTCCTTATTGTCTCTCGTTCTCCTCCAATGGAATTTATCGGTTGTGTTATATTATTGGCCAGTCTTTTTATATTTGTATCCCCTATTTTTATATTTTTATTTTTATTAACAGGGGTATTTAGGCCCTTTGAATTGACAACTTTCAGCCATTAAATCTAGCCCATTATTAGTTGCATTGTTATAAGTAACCGTAATTAATTACGTCCTTTATTATGGCAATTATTTAAGGCGGTGTTATTACTAAGACTAATTAATCCTTCTTTAATTAACGTTACCGTCTCCGTAATAAGTGAAAAAGGTGTGAGTGAAATAAATAAAAGTAAGTATGACACTTATCTGAATGCTATACTGTAATTAAGTTTTTTTATTATATACTTATTAAGCATTCCGACGATTATTTGAAGCAATAATTGTAATCACTACAATATAAATTACACGGTAACCAATGTAATATCAATTAAATGATTTGGTATGCTACTTTTTCCCCATAGACATCATTCTTGAAAAGCCTAAGAAGATGTCTTTTTAAACTGCTGGGCCAAGCATCGGAGTACAGGGCATCTAAACGTGACCCGTCTTCCGATTTCCGACACTATCGTATTTCGGCCTGTACCGGACAATCTTCAGATTAAACTGAACCAATTTAAACAACGGGCAACAGCCCGTGGGAAAACAACAGCGCCGCCCATTTGCGAAAATATCTACCGTCGGCCCCAATCTGATTTTCGAAAAGGCATTGTTGAATATCCGAACCGTCGGGGAGACCATTGTTCTTCGGGTATAAATTGGACTGCTAATTCCGCCGAAAGGGGGACAGAGAGAGAGAGAGAGAGAGGGACTTCCAGACTAAACACAATTCCTGCTGTCGTGGAATTTCAGAATCCCGTCGTCGACCGGCGTTCAATATTTCATGAATTCAAAGGTCCGAGCTACAGTGGCGGTGGAGAGACGTTTGTTTAAACGAGAATGAACGTTCGGTCTGAACACGAATATCTGTTTCCGCTCTCGAAATTAATTAGACTGGCAGAAAGAGAAAATTCGGATTATGAGTTTCATGAAAGGTTCCAGGCCATTTCAAATGTACGAATGCTTAAATAACACACACACAATTACGTATACAAGAACATAAATAGGTATATGAGACTATAATAATTTATTATTTTCATCAATAATATTGTTTGCTGCCCTTTTTTTAATTACTTGAAAAGAAGTAGAAAAATAGAACGACATCGACTATATAATTTTTTAAATTTCATACTATTATTGGAAAACAAAAAGTGAGACCTAAAAATGAGAGGAAACGACAAAATGTTTTATCTAAAATACGAACCCTCGGGGTGTAATTTATCCAGGTGAATTGAAGGATGTCTCTCTGTCGACATTCTTTTGAAGCACGTCGCCTCTGCTACAAAAGTTTTAGCGAGTTTAACATATATACAAAGGACTGTAACGTTTCAATGAAGTTTATGACATTTATGACATTGTTTCCAGTAAAAAGAGCCCAAAAAAAGACATTTAGCAGAAAATGTCAACTAATACGTCGTTCTGGAATAATGATGGGATAATCAACACCGTTCTGTAGCAATACCGAAAGGATAATTTTTAATCCGTACTTTTTTCTTCAGTACTGCGTTTATACCTGGAACTTTGATTCATTCCTGGGGATTCAGAAAATTGTTACAATTTAAACCGTTATATATTTGTTTACCAACACACTGCTTATATGTGCAGCGTGGTGAAATTCAAAAACAGAAACTGTAGGGAAGAGGAAGACCATGCGACACCTTAGTCCGATTATATCCATTAAGCATTGGAACGCCTGGTTTTGCAGCAGGTAATAACATTGTTAATTAACTGACTACCCCCGCTACCAGCTTTGTCTCCACCGTCCCTATCGGTATCTATTATGGCGGCGCAGAATAGGTAATTTCGATAATTAAGGGCCGGATTAAATTAACACCGCTATTACCCAATAACAATCCGTTCTACCACTGAGTCAACTTGCTTGAACAACGTGCATCATCTATACATAAACGAAACGAATACACGACAGATATATTGGCGATGTTGATAGCATAAAAGGCTACACGAATGCCAACATACATGAAACTACCTTATAAATATTCAATCTTCATTTATATTTACCCAACAAAACGAGAAACTGTCGTTATATTATTTCTATCTGTAGTACGGGCATTTATATATTACTCGGAATACTCACCATTTTATAACCTTATTATTCGTATTTTAAGCTTTACCTTAATTGAAAATGAAGCATTTACATTCGTTTATCAGAACATATAAACATAATATTAGGGAACATTTAATTTCTGAACTAAAAAAAATGTTTACTCAAGTTCGAATTTCAAACCTTCGTTTGATACAACCGGCGATACAAAATTCGTTAGTATTAATTAAAATTCCTATCTTGGACATAATAAATAAAGTTAAAAAACCAAAGTCACGAATCATTGTGGTACTAACGGTTATAATCCGTATAAGTACATTATTTAAAATTACCAAAACTAACCAGGCAAATAAGCGTAATTAAAAGTTATGCAAAATTCATATAAGCAAAAGTACATTAATCACCAAGAAACACATTTGGTTCATTTAAGCATATGCGAATGAAAATGATGTGGTTTGACATTTGAAACCGCTCACCGTTCATTGTACGGGGCTCTGTATCCTTCATCTGAAAACGCTACTATTATATTTGCCAGAATTAATTAAGCTTATTCCGCCTTGGTTTCAGGATGAAAAGGGCACTCGTAAAGAGATAGGCACGGTATAGTGGACAGGGTGCATGGGCCAGTCAGATAAACGCCCCGGTCAATTCACTCGCCCTGTTAAACCCAAATGTGCCATTTCCTCTCGCGTCTCCCTCACACATGCACATTCACACATTCGGCCGAATGTGTGTACTACTCTAGAAGTATCTACTCAGAATTACAGAACGGTCGGCAAGCAGTTATGGAAGGGTTGGGAACAATAAAAGAAAAGATTGTATTTTTGATCACTGATGTATCAGTGTATCATTAGCACAGTAAGCAGTGCGATATTCTATGATTTCGTGAAACAAAAAAACAGTAATTACTTCGGCTTCACACCATCTTCGGGACTTCGAGAATAAAAAGGATGCAACCGATGCCGGCAAGCCAAACCAGGCTTATCGTAAGACCACACAAAATCGATGATTATGTGGCATCATTATTACTCATCAAAAAGTTATGCGAAAGTATATTCTGGAACATATAAAGATTATAATGAAAGGTTTATACCGTTATTTCCCACATAAAAACAAATTCAATTTTCATCAGCTTCGTATCTAATATCAGAAGACTTGATGAAAATGAGATTGCCGATTACATAAGGAGTAGTTTATATCCCATAGGTTAAAACTGCTGTTCCGCGATTTTATTTTCATTTTTTGATAACTAAACGATAATCATTAAATATTTTATTTTACTAAACATACCGCCAAGGTCGAATTTAGTTTACCCTGAATAAGGAAGGATAAATATTCGCCCAAGAGAAATTAAATCAGGAAATTCATTTCTTAAAAGTGAGCGAAAAACAGGAAATTATTTGCGACCATAAAGAATTCCATTTTCAATTGAATTTTCCACAGGGTTTTGTATATAACTGGACATCGACATGAACTCTTTTCTATTTTAAAAAATCTCATTAAATGGTATAGAGATAATAATATTTTGGTCCCGATTTTTAAAATGCCAAACATATTTCCGTGACGCTATATTAAAATTTTCAGGCATCAAATGAAACAGAATTATTCGCAATATAAGTTGATAGACAATTTGAGATTCCCCTGTTGTATTAAGATTCAATCTAGCTTTTATACTTCAATTACGAAATATTTTGGAATATTACTAATTCTTATTTAATTATCTAATTAATTAATACAGTGTCATACCGTTGATAAATACATATTTCTCTCTCTCTCTCTCTCTCTCTCTATATATATATATATATATATATATATATATATATATATATATATATAATTGAAAAACGAATAGTAATAGAAATAAATAACAAATTGTTATTGTTATCACAGACGAGATTAGAAAATTACAGCCTTGTAGTTGGTGCAGAATCAATTAGAGCTCTGACCCAATTAGTGGTGTGGGCTGCCTTTTGTTGTTGACAGGCCAAACCCCACCCTCGAGTTTATTACGAAATGACTTAATCTCTCTCCGCTCTTCGCAGTGGAATTGCCCAATAATTCAGAATACGTGTGAAATTCCGCCGAGATTAATGAGGCAGCTGGCGATGAATATAATAAGGATCCAGGATTGTGGAGTGCACATTTTCGTGACAACTTCTTCGGTCTTAAAAAAAATTATTTGTTTACAGTGTATAAGTTCCTAATAATTTAATTATTTACAATTTTGTGTTTTCTAAAGTGGCGGGTGTAGAGACAGACCGAGGCGTAGGGGTTGGTCGCTCAGGGCTAAAGTAATTGAGACTGTAGACGAGGTCTAATTCTTCACTGAAAGAAGAAGTATGTAAACACAAACCAGATGTCGGAAACCAGGTTGTCAGATCGCGTTTACGGCCGTTATCACAGATGTAACTGAGTGCTATTACGTCATAGTTTGGTACTACCATTCTGGGATTTTTTAAGAAATTCCGACCTACTTACCGAAATGCCAGAATATTGTGGAACACGCTGTTGCTGTTTATCGAGAACCGAGACTGTACTCCGCAGGGGCTAGAAGCGGATAATAATTTTCTTTTTTTTTTCATTTAGAGAGGATACGGATTTTGAGAAGATAGTCCGAATAAATTGTCTAGATTCTACGGGGGCCCAAGCTGTGTATTCCGGCTGTGACCCTATTTCCACGAGAGACCGGGATGGAATCAATTCAGCTCTTTATACAAAGAAGATGTGTAATATCGCGTTATTACTGTTGGGGAGAGGCCCACCCACGGCTTCCTACAATGTCCCTCCCGACTATACTCGTATCTCTAGACCTTTAAAGAGCTCCTATCGCAATACCGGCGGGCCCCCATTCAGAAATCTCGGATAACTCTACGTATCCAATTTAACGGGTTCCTTAATTTAACCGAAAGTATTGCACACAATCTAGGAAGCAGTAACGTAATCTGTTATACGAAACATATGCGGCTTTTGTATTGAAGAGCCGGAGTACAAACAATTACATTTGTTATATGTGAATTATAATGAGTGATCTGAAGTGAATGAGTGAGCTAAATTGCTATATTTGAATGTAAATGAAAAAAATGGGAAATAAGTTTTTATTAAAAGGTTTTAATGATGTTTCAATATATTTCATAAATGAAAGGTGTCATAAATAAATTATATGTTTCATAAATAAATTAATTAGAATAAGCCGCTCAACATTGCAACCCGTTGCAGACCTACTATTTCCTATCTTTCTTTGAGTTTGATCCGTCTTATGAGCCCGTGTCAGACGTAATGTAGACGGCGTTTCAACGTGACCTAAATATGCTATTTCCTTGGGGGCTGCGCATTCCATTCCTCCGTTCCAAGCTTGGCGTATCTGTGCCCAAACAGGGAATACCTCTTTTATTCGAGGTATGCCAATACTACTAGGAATTATTTAAGTGGAAGATAATAAGGCGGGTTCGAACGGTCTGTACCAATATCACATCCACGCAAAAACAAATCTATTTGAACGGTAATTGCGAAATTAATAACTTTAATGTCAATTTTCCATTTAAATAACTCCAGGAATTATTATTTTCGTGCATATTGCCCTCAAGGAAAGAGTGTTTCAAAATTAATGAATTCTTTAACCAATTTATATCTCATTCGTTATTCTCCCCTTTTTCTCTTCTTAAACATGGAACGTACTTAATAAAATTAACGACACAAAATTGAAGTTTACTATAAACTGTAAAACTTCAGGTAGGTGAAAACGAGCTAAGACTTTTAATTTATTTAACGTACTTTCCTCTCAGTGGGCTTCTTAACTTTGGGTATTTTAATTATAAGAGGGTCTTTAATGAAGATATAGTTAAATTAGTTAATTTTCACAAGATTGATCGCTAAAACATAATCTCACGATTCATTGTTGTCACGTAACGCTTTTTTAATAAACAACTCAACATTCAAGATATTTTTAATTTATTCCACTCTCAGTATTTCCACGACTTATTATGACGTAGCGAATTTATAAGTTTTAATTGGGCTCCGAGTAGCATTGACCACAGTAAATGGACAAGACAGTTTTGAAGTCTTTTTGCATAGAACCAGAGAAAACTCCGAGTCCGAACGGGGGATAGGCTTTGGAGCTCTACTCCGTTCAACATAGTTTGCGGTCGTCCTTCAAAACCCAACCCGAAAACCAGGAATGAAAATTGGTCTTGCAGCTAGAACCCTCAGTAGAATAATTGAATTTCTTTCAGGTATTTTCTCTTAATTAAAATAGGTCAGAATGGATTTTAATCAGAAACATTTAATAAGCCGCCACGGCCAGGAGGGTCTCACCTCATCAAAAGGACTTTGAAAAATATTAATAATTATGAACTACTTACTGTAGAAGGGATCAAACTGTACAAGGGAACAAACTAAACTGTTTATTACTTTTAGACTCGAGGCCATATTGTTGGACGTCTGGATACACTAAAACTGGTATATCACATATGAGATTTTTTTAACTGTTTTATTTTTGCACAATCAACCTATACAGTTATGGGTGCAATTGATACATGTGTTTATTTCGGCGTGTTAGTCACGACAAAGAAACCACCCAATGATGGCGCTTTTGACATGTAAATTTCAACCTAAAACATTATTATTATTGAAAATCATATTATTTTTTTCCAATTCCAGAGCATATATTCCACATATGCAATACTAAAAGGTCTAAAAGGTTGTTAGACCTACAACGATTGGGATGCTGGGCGTTAGCGGTTCAAATTCCAAATAGTTTTTTAAGAGGAACTCTGCGATTGCATTCGGCGCCTGTACAGTTTTTCTGCGTTGCCGGATGGCGGAGGCGCCGTAAGAGGAGGCCGCCGGGAAAGGGCGAACGGTGGGGCGGGGGCATGCAAATTGGTTGAACCAAGTGGGACCGGACAAAGGCGAAATGCAGAGAGATGTGAACTCCAAACCAAATGGGGGAACAGTATTCAAAGCGCAGGCTTCCCTCTCGTCGCTCGTTCCAGAGAGAGGGTGTGAAAAAACGACGGGGCAAAAATATATAGGTAAATTTTTAGCCACACAAATATAATTTATAGACCCTTTCAATTATCCAATATATTCACCTTGAAACGATTAGGAAACAGTACAGATAATTTTAATCCGGACAGTGTATGGAATAGAATGTACATTTCACAGTTGGGCACATTTTTTATAACTTTTTATTTTTATCTGAAAATATTAAGTTCCATTAGTCTATGAAAGTTTCGTATTCTCATTAAATACAAATTATTAGATATAGATTAACTAGCGCTCCCCTGAGTGGGGTGCAGAAATGTACACAAGACAAAGATAGACCTCTGTTGCATTCAACTACCAAATTTATTGGAGAAGATACTACGGCGCTCTAATGCAGACCAGCATAACAGACTTGTCTTTACGGTCTAGTATCTATTGCTTAGACGGCGCGGACTGAACTAACGCACCCCTGAGGGTGGTGCGGAAATGTACTTAACTAAAGTTCGTATGGGTAAATTTGCGCCGATAAACTAGCGCCCCCTGAGGGTGTTGCGGAAATGTACTTAACTAAAGTTCGTCGGGTACACGTGCGCCGATAAACTAGCGCCCCCTGAGGGTGTTGCGGAAATGTACTTAACTAAAGTTCGTTGGGTACACGTGCGCCGATAAACTAGCGCCCCCTGAGGGTGGTGCGGAAATGTACTTAACTAAAGTTCGTTGGGTACACGTGCGCCGATAAACTAGCGCCCCCTGAGGGTGGTGCGGAAATGTACTTAACTAAAGTTCGTTGGGTACGCGCTGGATAAACTAGCGCCCCTGAGGGTGGTGCGGAAATGTACTTAACTAAAGTTCGTTGGGTACACTTGCGCCGATAAACTAGCGCCCCCCTGAGGGTGGTGCGGAAATGTACTTAACTAAAGTTCGTTGGGTACACTTGCGCCGATAAACTAGCGCCCCCTGAGGGTGGTGCGGAAATGTACTTAACTAAAGTTCGTATGGGTACACTTGCGCCGATAAACTAGCGCCCCCTGAGGGTGGTGCGGAAATGTACTTAACTAAAGTTCGTATGGGTACACCTGCGCCGATAAACTAGCGCCCCCTGAGGTGGTGCGGAAATGTACTTAACTAACTACCTTAACTAGCACTGTTGTGCAATTATAGTGTGTATATAACGAAATAAACGGAAATACACTCGTAATTTATAAAAAAATTTAGGTATTTGGGCGTAAATATTTCATCAGAAGGCCCTTTTCTCGATTATCCTGACAATAGAAACTCCGATATTATATCTTCTGGCGCTCTCGAAAATAATTTTCCTCGGATATTTCATAACAACGATAGCGGAGATCACTCGACGGCCAAAAGTGTGAATGCCGTTTTATTAAATTACCTTCAAAACGTACAATTTCTGGGAAATTAATGTGCATTCCTGAAGCCACGAGCTCCTTCCTTTGATTCTGGAATTCTGGCCCCAATTCTGGTTTCGACTTGTTTCGACGTCAGTAGCATTCTGTCAGTAAATTAGTGAGGCGCAATATCGTCAGTATCCTGTCTGCAGTGTCATGAGTTTATATAGAACACTTAAGACGGGCCCAGAGGGAGAAGCAGTAAAAAGGCAGTGAATACTCGGTTTTTCATTGCAGTCACAGTTTTTTTACTGCAGTGCTTTGTTGGAGTTACTCAAAATTAATTTGAACTGCTTTTTGAGTGGATAAACAATGTAAAAAAATCAAATGCGCAATGAAAATACAATTTGAAACTTTTGATAAATGCATTAGAATTTCGTAATACTGAAATAATGAAATTTTATATATATATATATATATATATATATATATATATATATTATTTATTATTAACGCAGAAATAATCACCACCATTGTGGTGATAACCAACAAAATTGATATTGCATTCTTCGCTATTATTATTCTTCATTTGAAGTACTAAAACAATTGATTATTTAATAACCGTTGCACATAATTTACTTCTTGAGGATAGCTTGTTTTGCAACACTATTGTTTGAAAATTATATTGAATTATATTATAATTGAGTTATAATTTCAAGGAATTATGCAATATTTGCGGGTGTAATGTTGACTCTATGCTTAATACTATTTGTGTATTTTCTACTTTGAGAAGTTCAACGACTGAAGGTTAGTTTCGGATACGATTAAACAATAAAATATAATTTAATATACCTGTTTTGTGGTCTGCGACAGTCAACTGGATCGACATTCAATTTTGAGTAAGTAAGCACTCGATAACCGTGGGAGACCATTAGGAAATTGCGGCCCCGGAAGAATACCCGAAGACATTATTCGGAGGAGGAGAATGACCAGCCCCAATCATGCGCCAGTACAAAACCTCCTTGTATCATACATTAGCCAATTACAATAGGTTTAATTAAATGGGGCACCAATTGATTACAGAAAACCGTACGGTGGATTTAAAGAGCAATTTAAGACCGTGGGATTGTTATTGCTTTCATTAACACACAAAAGGTAATCTAATTTTGATTATTTTGGGGCTGTAATGATATCCTACAGCTCTCATAGACATATACACTTGGCACCGGAACTATTAGTGAATATATTTCTATTGAAAATACGAATTTATGAATGAATGAATTAATTAATTATGAAATTACTTTTTGTGTAATGAACGAATTTTCGGCAACCAACCTGTTTAAGTTCAATAATAACTAATCTACTGATGGGGCATTATTGAAAAATTGCGAGAAGGCTAAAGATGACTACCATTAAACGACATCGACTTTTCGATACTATCGCTAGAATACTGGAACAATTGTCCCTAAAATCGTACTAAGTTTACTTAAAACAAGACACTATCGTACTAATAGGAACTACTAAATGCACGTAAATTACATAAACCCTCTTAATATATATATATATATATATATATATATATATATATATATATATATACAGAGAGAGAGAGAGAGAGAGAGATACCCTGGTCAGTTTTAATTATAATTTGAATGCACTGCTCGTGAAGGCACATGCATGTCTCAGGGCCATTAGGGCAGTACTCATTCAACATCAAGCATTAGCCAATTACCGGTACAAGGGCATAAATTAAATGGGCTTTGATTGATTCCGGCTAATGGCCCTATCAATAATTAACTGGTCGTTTGAGTTACTCATAAAGGGACAATATGGAACAATTATCGTCCTTACAAACTTATTTAGCACTAAGAAGTTGAATGCGGTGGGGCAGTCAACACGTTTCGGTTCCGAGGAATGAACTGGACGTTGGTAGGGAAATAAAACGAAACATAAAACCTACTCTTATTTTAAATTATAAAGAAAGAAAGTTTGGGTGGTGGGGAAAAACATAAAAAAGAGAAGTGATAGGAAAAGTCTTTGCCGGCCTTCGAGAATAGTCTAATTTTCAACTGATTTCTATTCCGCTTGCACCAATTTCTCGACTGTAATAGCCCTGAGACAACCTGTTTTTTACCCTGGACGTGACTCGCGGATAGCACGGATAAATTACGGTTCGGGGAGTCGTAAAAATCGACATGCTGTGGCGCCAACCACTGTTCTAATGTAAACTGGAAGAGAGAAGTAACTAGAAGTGTAAAAAGAACTGAAAACAATGAGAAAAGGGGAGCGGAGGAAAAACTATGTACTGTTGTCGAGGGGGTTAGTCCAGGTTAGGGGAACCGTTGCAGCCGGCAACTTCTTTCGATCGATTGCCAGGACGGGGTACTGTACCCGAGGTACACTCTAGGGCCTTCTGTACCCCGCCCCGAATTATTTCGCACCGGAAATAATTCCTTTTATTGCCTACACCCTTCATAGTATCATAACAAATTTAAATCACATTAATTTTATCGTATATTCAATATTCAACATATTTCTCATTTCATTTAAAAGTTGGCTCAAACCCCGGGTTTGCGGGCCAGCTGCTCCAAGATCTGTATAATATATGCGCAAATTTTAACAATATTTTTGTCACAATACATTATAATAAATAAATAAATATACTGGATGGCTAGACAGTTGCACCAATTGTTAGTGCACAAATTGTTAGTTTGATATAAAAATACGACGCCACGCAGTATGACAGAAATAAGATCTGCTGGACAGTAACACATGACTTTTCGCATTTTTTCGGGGCGTATTTTAAATGATTGGCAAAATTTTAATTTATTGCAACTTCGAACCTGGTAAAAAATCAAGAAAACTCAACAGAGCTCAACAAATTGAATTCTACCGATGTGATTCGTTACTAACGCAACAAATGCTTCTCGACAGTGTTGACCGGGGGATAAGGGCAATTGATTGATGAGGTGAGCATGTCACCGGCATAGTTTATTAGCTGGGGCGGATCCGCGTCCGTTCGGTTCCGACAACGGTTTTTCATTAAAATTTATATGGAACTGAACTCCAGAACTCGTTCCGATATTTGTCACTATTCCGGATAATAATCTGCAGCTGAAAAACGCTGCTTATATTCGCTGGAATTTATTAGATTAAGGTTGAATCACGGTCTTGAGTCTTAATAAAAATGTAATGTCAAGTGTTAGATATGTACTCGGTTTAAATGAAAATTTAAATATACGACGCAAATCGGCAGACCAATACTATAAAATTGCAGCCCTCATGTTGTACACACAAGTAAGAAACACATTATAAAAGTAATTGTACAGTAAATTGCAAGAACGAGTTGACATTGCTTCCTTCTTCCTTATTGGTACGATAAGGATCCTAGATTGGTAGCAAATCTGTATATTTTCTGACTAGTTATTTGTTTTATTGATTGGGATGAATATGTGAAGAAAATATATAAGTAATAATAAATAATGTGTCTAATGTCTAATTTGTTAATACTAAACAAAATGACAGTCAGGAAATGTATTATTAGGGTGAAATAGTTAGAGTAAGTAATTTATTTATTAATTAAATAATTATTATTTGTAACAGTCAATGGTAGTTAAATTTCACTCTCCAGTCCAATAAAGGCTGCCACGGCCAAAAGCTCAAAAATAAAAATTTAGAGTTTTAATTTTAAAGCTAAAAGTAAAATCTCTTATGTAGTAGAACCAAGGCCCGTGAAAGCAAATGAAACTTTTAATATAGTCAACCAATCGGAAAATACTTCGTATCCGGGCGGATGCTGGGTAGAACGTGCCGCCAACCGTACCGACGATTAATCTTCATGCCCCCGCCCTTTCTACAATTCCAACGTGTGTGTGTGTGTGTGTGTGTGTCCCTCTCCCTCTCTCCCTCCCTCTCTCCCTCCCTCTCTCTCTCTCACACACACACACACACAAACGCACACGATTGTTTCCAGTTTCAGTACTTCAGTTTTCTGAACCATCTCTTTTCATTCTTAAACGTACACATAAGACCACAACAATAAACCTATTTCGGACATTTCCATTTACTGCTAGGTAACGTATTGGCATAATAGTTTGATTCAGAGGAGGGAAGAAAAATTCAGGTGGGAACTCGGGGGGGAATTTCGCGACTGTGGTTCGCTACGGCGGTGGAAATGCGGTGGGGGCGCCTTATTGTTATGCTAAGCCGGTTGCACAGTTCCCATTTCTTTATTGAATGCCCAATGTTTCGGTGGGCGGGTTTCTCGCTGGTAAACGTCCCTCGGGGCTTTGAGAAATTATTACCCGACCGCCATTACTCTTACCCGGGAAGGAGGGCAACCTGGATGTGCTTTTAGCCCTACAGTTATAAACCAATTACGCCCCCACCAAATCCCTTTCGTCGGCATTTCCCACACTAGTTTAAAACTAATTCAGTACTTTAGCATTCATTGGGCCAAACTCTTTACTGTACCATTCAGAAGATGGAATATTATTTCGGTAAATATGAAACATAATTGAGAATATAATCGGATCGAAATCTTTCTTCCGGATATGCAGTAATACAAATCAAAATCCGAATATAAATCGTACATAACGTATTCTAACATTTTCAGCAGTTTGATATAGTGTCTCTCTGTGCCACGGCTAGAGCTTATAAATTATAAGCCACATTATAAATTTCTTAAAAATTGCTAGATAATAACACATAGAAAACAGAATAATTCTACCAAATGGATATACATATATATATTTTTATATTTACCCTAATAAATATTTCATAATCATCAAGCACTTAAGGAGCACATTTAAAATGAATTGGAATGTTCATTGAAAATTCTTCTTCCGTACTTTCCGTATATTTTTCAGAAATATAGACGGAGGTACATACACTGCGATCAAATACCGGCCGTTCAAGGGCGGCTTTTAACAGCTTTGAATTACTGGAGTTTCGATAAGTGGTCGTATGTACGGTGACATTTTCGAATTGGGTGGGCCGTTCAGGCCGGGAGGCTTGTGGGCGGGCCAACACCAGTTGTATTGCAGTCGTTGTATAAATTAAGGAGCATAAACACTCCGCGTTCCATTAACTGCCCGGGCCGGGGCCAAAGGGTAATTTGCGGGGCAATAAATGGTGGGAGCGACCCTTACGGACGACAGAACGTTTCAGTGGTTTCAGCGGGAGAAATAAAATTGACGGCCTCAACGGTGCACCAATGCCGAGCCTCCTGCCCTCGCCAAGATAAAATGGAGAGAACCTTTAATAATTTTAGCACGCGTGTCTGCGGTAAGAACCCTCCCGTAGGATTCTTTCGTAATTTGTAACCTTTGGGATACAAATTTCAAGGTGGGAGTAATGTTTAATAACTCGTATTATTTTATCATCCCCATGTGTTTCTTGCTCTTGGCAGGCTTTGTAAGTGTAAAACTTTAAACTTTTGACTCGAGGTGTTGAACGTCATCAGCCGTGTAAGTGAAACTATGTCTCAACGGAAAATAATCACGAATGACGTACAGTGTAATGCTCATTTACCATACGTTTCTGCGCAGTTTAATAATTACCTGTTGTTTTCGAGCGGGCAGATTTCAGTGCATTAAAATTATGTCGCTGCACTATCGAGATAAAGGAAATAATTACGGGAAAGGAGGTAGACAAAGAGGACTCTGCACGGCTATTAAATCCTACAACAAAACGTTCCTTGGGGATTCAAAGTTAGGCCGATTCCCCTTTGTGGCAGATTAGCCGGCCGAAAAATTGTTTCAAGACGATCTGACAAACGCTCCGACAATGGGGGCGTCGCGACAAAAGGCGCTAAAAATGGCAAGCGGAAAATCCCTGCAAATTCGTCTCTCCTAAAAGGAGATAAGAAGAAATAGGTATTGCGGCGAGTCCGACATTTGGCCGGGGCAAAAAGCTTTCATTTCCATCTACATCTACAGAACTCTTAGTCGTAACAATAAAATTGAACTGTCACTTCAGTCACAGTAGAAGTACGGTTCAGTCAGTTCGGAAGTAGATACGTCCGAATTGTCTACCCCAGAAATCCAGGGAAGAGCGATCTTGCGCAATGTGCGTACCCCCGTATTTAAAATATTAAATATATTTTAATATTTGAGTTATTTTTTAGCACTATTAAAACGTGTAGTATATTCAGTTTAATGGGCTACTAGTTTCAATGGTACTGCGAACCTAATACTAGCCCTCAACAAAGGTCTGCCTTACATTTTAGTATTAGCGCCTTACATATAGCGCCTTACAGTCCAAGTGACAGTGACAGTGCAGTGAGGATGCCCAAAAAACTTCCAAAGTGCCAAAAGTGACTAACACCGCTACTGAAGATGGCGAAAGACCAAACCAGCGAGAGGAGACAGAAACACACGAAATCTACGGTATAACTCGTTTTTGTTTTCACTCCGCCCTCTGGAATTTCCATTTAACATTTTGCGAAAAACAATGCGAATATTTTTTAATGCCCAAAAATGGAAATTCTCTTTTTATAAATAACTAATCATTGTATATCTGACGTAGGATACAGTTAAATTGTACTATTAATAGGGCTCCGTTAGAAGCGTTGGCCTAATTAACTCCATAATAGATTGAGGTCAGGACGAACCGAAAACTAATTACACTGAAGATAATATTTAGAATCGCTGTAGTCCCCACTATATCAAGTTTATACGAAGCATCCAAACAAATATTTCTTTAATTGCGGTTGTCGCATTCAATTATTGTACGTAATAATATCATTTTTACTAACTGATTAATAGATATTTTAATATCTACCTTTATGGTTATCTTGTGAGCCTAACAGAATGCTTTCAATTCAATATTCCCTGGTGTGACAGTAACGTTCACACACGGGACAGCAGTTCACATATATTATGAAAAAACAGATTATCATCAGTAATTTTTAAGAATTATTGTATTAATTGGAGTGTTTCCTCTACATGCAATTATTTTTACAAAATAATAGTGGCTAACCAGTACTTTATATTGATAGCACTTAGTGTTCCAGAATAAAAAGGTCTGTATTAGGAAATTTGATTCTTTCTTCTTTCAAAACAGAAGAGAGGTCTGACAAAGCCTGAAATTGTTAACCTTGTTAATTCGAGGCTTTATTACTGAAATTGCAATGAAAATTCTTTGTGGGCTACATGGTAATTGAGTGAGCCAGTGTTCAAAGCTATCTGCCTCCATTCTCTGATTTAGATCTCAGCCCTATCAACGGTGTCCTCAAATCTCCTGTGTCCATTCATAAAGGGAAAGGGCTTTATTTCTCCTCTATGCTGAAATTCTATAGAAATGTTAATTTACAAAAAAAGGACCAATGCTAATGATGACTATATTATTTCAAGAATATATAAGAATGGATCGCTTAGTTTGTGCACAGTATGACATATATGCTCTATTAAATCAATAATTTGTGAATAAATAAAATGATTGCATTGTCACTGTAAACTATAAAAAATATTGGAATCGTTACACGCTAGCTAAAATCTGAATAATCCCTGAATGGGGTGAGTGGATGCTCTTTTTTAATTTCCATTCCCCGAATTATTTTCTTATCCCCGATAAATATTCAAAACGGACAATAATTTCCCATTAAGACATCGCCTAGCCTTCCAATTGAATGGTTTCAGTCTTATAGGTGGCACTATGGAGTGGCACATTATTATGAGGCAAGTAAAAACGGAGGAAAAAAGGAGAAAAAAGGAAATAAAAAAAGAAAATCGGGTAATGGAATAATGTTGGAATCCCTTTAATAATTCTAATGCCAGATTAAGAGGGGTGTATAAGCGTGAAGGCAATCCGGTTATTATATTTGAATATAAATCGAATTTTCAGGTCTTCCCAAGCTCAGTTTCCTCTTCTGCGTCCTGACTAATTTTAAACAAACGTGATACAGTAATAAGAGACAATTATTTTAAAAATAATCAATGAAAATACCTACTCCAACAAATTTATTCAATTTCGAATTGAATAATGAAGTTATCTTCAATACCGGTCATTACTTCCAAATAAAATATTTAGTCCTCTGTCCAGTAATACCGTAATGAAGAACCCCGATGATAAGTTGATGGTGCCACATATATAGGGCGGCGGAGGATATGATGGAAACGGGGATTAACTTATCTCTCAGGAACCATTATACTTTGGCACGGCTTTCTAGATAGTGCCGAATAAATGGAATCATTTTCCGGGCCATTAATAACACGTTTGGCGATGTAGGAGATTGTTCAGCACAAACTCTAACTAACTCCTTCAGGATCCGCAACCGTGACACGATTCTGAACTCAGTACAGAATTAGCATTGAAATCGGTCTAAACATTATGCACATTTTACATTTCATTTAAACCTTTAACGAGCCTCAATGCGGTGTCCGAAAAAGTCACCAAAGTCTTGAATAATTTCTACAATTAGCGTATAATTTAATACCAATGTTTTCCTGTAATAAATGTTATTTTATGTAGGTATCAGACCAAACAAGCATTATAATGGTTTTAAAATTAGACAGGTGTACGAGGGGTAGGCTTATTTGTTGCTGTATCAGTTTTACATTTGCTTCTGCATATTTTTGATAATTTTCCGTTTTTAAAAGAAGAGTTATCCGTTCCAAGTGTCGAAACCGACACAAACCGTGTCCTACCGTGGGTAGGAAAAAAAGAGGATATTGAGTATTTAGAAAATACACGACAACCGCCCGAAACAACACTTCACTTTGACGGTCCCGCTCGGTGCCAGAAAACAAACAGAGGGAAAACTAATCCCAATTAGAAACGAGGAAAATAAACACCTCGTTTTCCCTTTCCAGGACCTAACGATTCTACCCTTAGCTCCAACATCTACCGATAGTTTAATTCCCAGTTCGATCTGTCCATCAATAGTGGCCTGAATAAATCAGGTAAGTAAAACTGTTGTCCTGTTGAATATCATTGATATTATTTGAAAATTACGCCCTCTTCCACATGGACTAGCACCCCAGAAAATGTCAACAATCCACACAATATTTAATTATTATAATTCTCCAGATTACAATTTTTAATTTTTTTTTTGCAGGTTCCATCAATGGGTGGATTCTCAGTCAAAAGTACACTACTGTGATCTCACTGCTCTGTCACTACATTCGGGCTTCATTTTGATAATAAGCCATGTAAATTAGATTTACAAAATAATGAACGTTTGTATTATAGTCTATCCGTCCTGAAATACAACATGCAGTAAATAACCGTTGGTTATCGCCCAATTTCGACCAAACATTTCAGTTGGAGGCGACAAGATAGCTTAGAAGCAGAAGCAATTTTCTTTTCCCAGCCGCCAATCAGTCGTGAATTCCGCATCGCGGAGGAAGCAAACTTTTAAACGACTGTGCGCATCCTTATCTGAGGAAATTGTTCTCCTTTTTTTCAACGAGACCCGGGGTTACAAGGAGCCCCTTTGAAACTAGCCGAGAGTAAGAGGAAAAAAGTTCCAGTACAAGAAATGAATACTAACTAGGGCGGAGGCGTTGTTCAACTTTAACCAGGAAGTCGACTTGTCCTTTGCAAGAGAAATTCAAAACTTCGGCCAGATTACGAGACACGTCGTGGAAAAGTTGGTCTGAGTTTAGCCCAGAATTTATTCACTACTATTGGATTATAAACATTGTTGGCCTAATAAAATTTCAAATTAATTAAAAGCGCTTATTAATGAAAAAATGTTATTAATTAAAACCCTAGTGTTCAAAAGTTCATAACATAATAATATAAATTATAATATAATATTGCATTATAAATAGGTTGGCGACGGTTCCGCCAAAGACCAAAAGGAACCTTACTCAAGTGGAGCATAGGTTGTTTTCGGTTCAGCTTTTATGTCAATATATGCGACAAGTCGGTGGGCCATCAAAGAGACTGTTAACGGACATCTGCATTTAACCATCCCCCTATCCCTATTGTATTATAATGTATAAAAGGACCAGGAGAATAAAGGAGGAGACCGTCTTGGATGACACTCAATTTAGTTTAGACGACGCTCGTGCTCCGAAGCATATTTCTATGTAATTATTCAGTGACGAAACACTACTTTGAGTCCCGAGTATTCAGGATCGAGAATGGTGCGTTCATGGTGATTTTGTTTTCTAAAGGAAATAGAAGAGAAAGTGGAGCAACTATAGAGGAAGAGTAACCGAAAACCTGCCTGGTTTAGTTTCAAACTTCAAGCTTGCCTTCGCTCCCCCGGGGGCACCGGTTGGAAAAGAAGGGTACAGTCCGAGAATTCCAAAACTAGACCGGACTGTAGTGCTAAGTGCATGCCTGATTACGAAATGATGGAGATGTAAAATATTTCTTTGATACTTGAAAAGTAATTTACGAAATTAATGTAGTAATTAATATATTAAGTTGGTGGGAAAGCACTTAAGTTCCTCTCCTAATTCTTGTATTTTTTGTCGTAAATTTTCATCAATCATTGTCTTTAAAATGTGATCATCAACAGCCGAAGGTTTGCCACAACGCTGGTTTGTCTTTGATGTAAAATGTCACCCGAACGGAAATTGAGGAACCAATTGTGGCACACGCGAACCTGGTACATCAGTTCTGACTTAAATAATTGTCCGGCTAGAATTTCCTTTTTGTGCACCTGTACTGTGATGAAGACACTGTGTCCCATTTGGATCATACAAAATGAACCAGGTTTAAATGGAAACTAAAATACCGGATTTATGACCGGATTATTTCAGGTTTACCCAAAGCGGTATCGGAGAACGGAACGAGTGGGCGGCTTGTCGGGCCACTCCGAGTGCCTTGTCCGATTTGTCCGTTATTTCAACAATGCCCCATATACCCACTACTACTTCCTGTCAATCCCACTTCACTCTATTCACAGCCCTGTAGGGAATTCATCCCTTTTAAGCGATGGTTTTCAACCCGGCTACGAGTTTTTTTGTGGATTTCGTTCATCCGAGGATTGAACCAGACTCTGGATGACTCCCGCCCCCCCCCGCTCGATTATATCTAGTGATTTTTTTCAAGAAACATTTACCAACGTAGTTCCATATTGTGGTCAGCGGTGACGCCTTCATCGAATAGCTAATCTATCTCTAAACTCGTGTCCCACGAATTATGACTATTATTAAAATTAACTTGCGCGATCCCCACTAGTGCCAATTTACACTGCTACAACTAAAATATTATTGAATCACTTTTGTGAGAAATTAAATTTTCTCGCTTCGAACTAAGGGCCTGTTGGGATTTGAATTTCCTGGGTAGATACATAAGTTGTAGTAATTGGCATTTGATATTTGTATACAATATAGAATGCATTGTGGGAAGTATACCGATAATAATCTATGTCAATTTGCATGTTCCATCCCGCATGTTGATTCTTGGGGAGCTTGAAGATTTAATTTCATTCCGCAATTAAATTCAAATCAATTCAAAACCTCGTGGCTGAATTAATAAACCCGGCCACCCTTTGAGTATTCAACAGTTGGACATTAGTTTTTCCTTGTTTAATTACTCGGTAGCGCCGGGGATGATTTAGAAGAAAAATGGTTTAGCGTATTAATAACAGTAGAGGGACCTTTGAATTATTAATGGGAATTTTGTAATTCCCTGGGTCAGGATTCCTAGGGCGTGGGGAATACGCCTTGATCTTTCTTCACAATGGACCGAACTTGCTTGTTTGCTTGGGCTCCCCCCCTCCCTCGGCAATCCTTCCTTTCCCTTTTGCAGGCTTGTTTATTAGAACTCGCCCTGTATTCATCTCAGCGGCCTAATCCTCGACGCTTTGTGCATAATCAATGTCTCAGACGAAAAGCTGGAATTAAACGTCCGCGGCCGCCGTGTAAAATTTGCCCAGTAATAAGGGACTTTTTGTATTTTCCCTGTACATTTCGAATTCTGCTCAGTCATTTCGACCGTACGGCCCGATACGGTCTAAGAGAATGCATGAATGAGCGAGAATGGAAAGTATAGCCAGGAACTGGAATTTTAGAGCTATATACTAGACAACCAGAAATTATGTAACAAATGGAATCATAATTACGTAAAACGATATTACCGATTAGAGGAAAATGAGTCCATTTTAAATATACAAAGAAAAAAGTAGTAATACATTACTAATACTTAAACTAAAACCAACACTTTCATAATTGATGCAAGTGTAATGAATTCAAGTGAGGTGTTTAGGTGCTATGTTCTTTGTTAATTTAACTTGAATATTATTAATTTAAATATATTACATCATTTAAAAAAATCAAATGAATATTCCAAATGTTCCTTCAACAAAGGTTTATGTGTAACAGAACCCCTTGGAGATAGGGGAAAGGCATTAACAATGCTGAACCGCCGGGCAAACCAGAGTCCCTGAAAACCTGTTTGTTCCTCAAACACCAGTTCCATAAACCTCAACCCTTCTACTCTACCTTCAAATAATGCCCTCAGAAACAATACTCTACACTAAGTACATAGCATATATATATATATATATATATATATATATATATATATATATATATATATACATATACATGTACATACTCTTCAGAAACCTTATGTTCACAACAATTGTTTTGATAAGGTTACAACTTGTCTGTAAATACCGTAGATTTCGTTTGTTTCTGTCTCCTCTCGCTGTGTGGTCTTTGCTACACCGTTTTCGGATGCTCGCCATCTTCAGTAGCGGTGTTAGTCACTTTGGATGTTTTTTGGGCCTCCTCACTGCACTGTCACTGCCACTTGTACTGTGGTGGTTGTCTGTTTGTCCAGTGTATATGAATGTGTCTTGTTATTGTGTTTTTCGGAGATGTCTTATTTGGGTTGGGAGGGATTTTGTTAATCGGCTCAAGTCTTTGTCTGATTATCGGTAAAATTTATATTTGCTCACACAACTTGTCAAATCTATTAGGTTCACTCTAAACGTGTCAGCAATTGTAACACCATCGGTATTAACCTTAATCGGGGGAGGAAAAGCCATTACCATCATATTAACTAGACCTTCATTTTACTAGAACGCAGATATCCGTTGGCAACCAAATAATATTATTAGCGATGGGTAGCAATTATTCTTATTACCCACCTACGATGCAATCAATTTACAAAGCTAATTGACCGTTGAACTCTGATTTATAGCAGCGGCTCCAAAATTTCAAAGCGCTACAAAACACAGCATTAAAATCTGCTGTAGAACATTAAAGCCAGAAAGTAATTCTTTTGAAATTGTGCCTAACCTCCAATTAATCCTCCTACATTTTGAGAATCAGCTTTGCCTGTGAACTCTCGATTTAGCATCATGTTTTGTTAAATGGCAGGGGGGCACATTCGGCCGCGGTTCAGTAACATTTTATGCCCAATAGAATTTCAATACTGGGTCCGGATTGGTAGTCAATCCGTGCAACCGGGTCGACCAGCTGCTGCCTCATTTCACTCCAACGTTTCCAAATTAATTTCATGTTACAGCACGTGAACCATATTTTAATACTTTTTTCATGGGATTGGAAAATGCGCAACCACTATTTTATTATCTGATAATTACAGGACGAACTGGAAACAAAAACTTGGCCTTATAAAAATAAAAAAAACGCCCTCATAAAGAAATCCTAAATTTTCCCCAACACTACTTATATCACTGTTTGATGAGCTATGCCTTAACTATTTCCTGCTTAACAAATTTGAGATTATAATGGCTCACTCCATCCTTTTGAGTTTAAACGTAAAACAATTATCACTTTTTAATTCAGAACTAACTAAATTAAATTTCTAATTGAAATGATTCCGGAGAGCATAATCTCATTCTGGGTATAAAATGTATTTCCTATTATTCTTCCTAACGATTAAAGTCTCCTGGAACACATAACGATTCACTAATTCAAATAAAATATTAGATTAACTAAGGCAAAATATATTTTTTGTTATATATTTCGAAGGTGAACATATGTTTTTATTTCAAAAATTAGCAAAACAGTCTCGGTAATGATTCCGGTTTTCTAGCCGTATAATTTGGCCAATAATTAATTTAAATTAATAATTTGTATTGAAAATATATTGTACCGCAGCAGGATCTAAAATTTCGAGGCATGAATCTATATCGGTAGAGAAAGAAATTCTTCGGAGTTCCGCATCATATGAATTTTTTGCCCGCTGCAAAGAGTACAATCCCCCGAAACTTCCCAACCCCGGATTAGGGCAAGAGATAAAGTTGTACAAAATGGACTTTCATATTTGGCAACGAAAAAAGTGTACTACACCCAGAACCAGCCTATTTGAAAGGGGTTGGAGCTCAGAAATGGACTAATCGGATCCTGCAAATATCAGAAATTACAGTTCGGTATAAATCTTTTAAATTGAAAAACTTCGACTGGTACTGAAAATCCCTCTTCTGCCAGAGTTGTCAAAACATACACTCGGATTTAATATAGTTTGTTAAATCGGATATATTAAGTTTCAACAGAAATTATTTCTAAGGAAACACTTAAATTAGGCAGAATAAGTTTAGTTACCATCGATTATATAAAAGTTTCGACCACTAAAAGAAAAAAGTTGATGCATCGACAATAAAACGAATTTCGGTTTACTAGCCCACAACCATAGTAACAGCAATATGTTAAAATAAAAGACTGAATAGAACGAATGAATGAAAAAGGCGGCGTGAAATTTAATAATGAAAAGAAACAAATTATACCTACTTTCAGGATCATAATTTCACTGTGTTATTATTGGTAAGGGCAGACAGAATTCAGTTAGATAATTTTTTTAAGTATTTTATAAGTCCAGGTATAGTAGTTGTTCAGAAGTAAGGTAAGATCCTTTTATAAATGCTCCCACTCTGACCTGTTTAAGAACTAATTATTGTCGCTAATAGCAGAGAGAAAACTCTTTAGCTGTGGAAAATTGCTATATTTTTTTCACTAAGTGGAATAGTTTTTGTCTCTTCACTTAAAAGAAAAAGTTTAATATTTCTTTAAGATGCATTTCTGAAAATTTTCGGTTAATGAGAATAAGTTAAATTAATAGCAAAAACACAGGTATAAAATTATGGGTCGTAATTACTTCCTACTAAATTCACCTTCCCGTTTTCAATCCTGCGTTTCCTACTAATATTGTAATTAGTGTTTCATATTTAACGAATGTCACTTAGCACTTATTTGTTAAAGTTTGCTATTGAAGGAAAATGCAATCCACCCTTGGGAATCAGTGCTAGGTCACGCCACATCATTGTGCACAACTCCATCCATCCAAATCCATTATTAATTTTCAAAACATTTTGTATCGTACCTCTACTCCGATAATCCGATTAGTTGATAACCTGATAACATTTTGGACTGATGGAATCAATAGTGAAATATAATATTGGATAGGATTTAAAACAAAAACCTTTCTGGTATTGAACTCTTGTTTTAACTCAAATCGTAGCACATGGGGAAAACGAGTGAATAGGGCTGAAACGTGATGCATCTTCTCGGTTTGCACTATTCCTGCCCGTTGTCAACTTATTATACAAGGCATGAAATATGCAGTCTGCAAGCGGTATACGCCTCCAAGGGGGAAGGCAAAGATTGAAACCTGAATTATTTATTCAGGTAATGACCCCCGGACCCTTTCCCAAGTCAAAAGACTATAATCTGCCACTATAATCCGCTTTACGTCTGTTCACAAATAATTAATTAGCCTGCATCCAGTGGCCAATGTGGAGCGATTCGAAAATAAGAAAAACTAAGTAGAAGTACGTACGGTGTAAATGAGTGTTGCTTCCGGAAAATAAAGTTGAAACTACTCCTTCTTTGAGTTACGCAGAGTTGTATGTTCCTGCAGAACCAAATAAATGTCGTATATATTTTTATATGAGCATGAGTTCACGTTTTCGTGTACTCATTCTGTGAACATTCGGAAATTTTTATAATTCGATTAATTCAGCAGTTGTAGGGTTTGTCAGGCATCAATTTCAAAATTTAAAATACAGTAATTTCGTCCCACGAAACCACTACCGAATATTAACTTTTTTGCAGTGAGTGGTATTGGGCAGCGTTAAATTGAAGACCAATAGCATTTCAGCACTGAGCGATCCCCGGTGTGACGATCTAGAAGGACTGACGGCCTAATCGAAACCCGATACATCTGCATAAGAATTGGCCGGCCTTAATGAACGGTTCCAGCCACAGTTAATAGGTATTTAATAAGCCGAAGGCTGCACCATCTCGGCGTTGACATTTTGCGGTGGCTCTGTAGGTCCCAGTATTACGGGGGCAGAAGGCACCCCTTGTCGAAACAAATTTGTTGTCATATGTGATGAATAGGTAAAATGTATTTATTTTATAAAAGTACAGGAACGAGGATCTCACTGGTTCTACTAGTTGCTGACAAGGCAGTTTTCGGTACCCTAACTCTATCCAGCGATTCATCAGCTCCACTCACCTTGTCACTAGGCTGATGCGGCGTACCCCGAGTCCCTCCGTCTCTAATCCCATTTTCCAATTGGTGGTGTCAACAAAATTTGACCTTTGACGAACGTACACCTTCACAACGGGGAAATATATACTTGGATGCGGCCCGAACGTTTGTCCATTGTAAGTTATTTATAATTTTCGAATGCAGACAATGAAATTTTCATTGCTGAAACACCTACCGAGTTCCTGTTATTTGTGTTTCCCCCGTCATGATATTAATAAAATATTAAATAGTTTCTGTCTCCTCTCTCTGGTTTGGTCTTTTGCTAGACCGGTTTCGGCTGCTCGCCATCTTCAGTAGCGCTGTTAGTCACTTTTGGCACTTTGGATGTTTTTTGGGCATCCTCACTGCACTGTCACTTGTACTGTAAGGCGCTAATACTAAAATGTATGACAAACCTTTGTTGCGGGCTAGTATTAGGTTCGCCGTACCATTGAAACTAGTAGCGCATTAAACTGAAGACACTACGCGTTTTAGAAGTGTTAAAAATAACTCAAATATTAAAATGTCTTTTATGGTTTCCACGCTACGAACAATATTGCATAAAGTGCGTGGTGAAACGACCATCCACAATGAGAGTAAGGTACGGATAAAGATTAATTTATATTCCATCGAGGTCCGATATAGCACTGTGGTTAGTGCTACAACCCGGACCAAATGTTCTTATTTTCAACTATAAACACAAATATGTATAAACAGGAGAAACGCTGTGAAACATGAAAAACGGGCACTCGAAAACAGGTCATCGGAAAGATCTGTACTGTCGGAGGAGGCAACATTTTGCGTCATGTTTCAGAGGCGCTTTCCCGAATCGAATCAACTCGCCTTCCGCCTTTCAAGTTAGTTAACTGAACAACAATAGGCCCCTCACCCCCCAAGGCCCGATGCCAAGTCCGCCCCCAACCCGGCGCCTTCCCGCCATCCCCGGCCCTACATAATTGCTTTCACCGCTTAAACTGTTATCGTCTGCCGGCGGGAGAAGAGGCGGGGACAAACTTTAGATTCGCCCGTACACCTGCCGATCACAACTGTACACGGGACAAGACGCGCTCCCCTACCGCGCTTAAACCCCCCTCCCGCCAGCCCACCACGCGATAGATCGGCTTCGGTGATGGAGGCGCTCATATAATGCTAGCAACAATATTCGATGATACGCGCTTTCAAGTTTCACAATCGCCGCTATTGTATGCAAACTACACCGGACACCTGGACTTAAAAAAAGGCGGCCTCGATTCAATTGCACGTCGAAAACTGAAACGCGCAATGATGATATTTTACACTTTGGAAATCACAATGGTTTTGGATTATTATTAAATAGACGCGTTATTACAAAGTATTTACTTGAACAGTGGGAATAAGGTAGAGTCGGAGGTTGAAACGAGGCGCATTGTTCCGCCCTTTCCCTTTGCTCCTTTCTACGCGCACTTTATTTCCCTATCTCTGTGGTACAAACACATACACACCCGGTTAATTAGATCCCCTTTTACACCGCCTGGGCGAGTCATTTTACTCAAAAAAAAATAAAGGTCCTTAAAAAAGAAAAGGGGCCACGAATTAACTCCTATCCTCTTTCGACCTGTCTTCTTTCATTTTTTGTCAAAAGAGTCGCCGACCCGTTTGTTCCACGATCTGGAGTTTTAGGCCCGCTCGGATAAACTTAAAAAATGAACTTTATTTTGAATAAATTTAGATTATGTGAAAACGATGTTAAGGTGAAAATAAAATATTTTGAATTTCCAAATACTGCAGAAAATATATACCCGAATAATTTACGATTTAAAAAAAAGTCGAAACCTTATTTGACATTTATTTTCCTGCCATTTTCAACCCCCAATAGTCATGGATTACTTTCACGTGTCCTGCGACTATTACATATTCACCTCCTTTAAAAATCGGAGTCTGTTTTAAAATAAAAATATCTTCGCTATTTTCTGCACGGGCCGTTCAGGCGTTTTCGATTCAATGAATTAAGATGTATTTTACAGAAAGAGTGCATACATGGATCAAGAGAGAGCACATTTTTTGCGATCGACCGTAGATGGGGGTGGGCGAGACAGGTAGTTCTGCCGTTATGTTTCTCAGCCGTTCACATAAAGTACACAAGTTTAGCGAAACGGGCTACTGGGTCCTGGAACCGTATTATATAGCGGACAAGAAACCGGCAGAGAGGCCTACCGTTTCGGTAAATAAAATATGTCCCAGGGGGCCGCCGACAACCCCTCGAGGCGTTTGACCACCGACAGTAAATCCTTCCAGCCTCCTGCGATTGTTGAGGAAAAATGCATGAATCCTCATTCCAATGCTTTATATTTTTACGCGGAAACAAAATCGGACAGAATACAGGTAAAGATCGCACTTGAAAATTGATCCATACTGGCCGAAAACACTACGAAAATCACTGGAGAATGGAACCCCATGCCGAAAACGTTTAATGAGGACAGGAACATTTCATCTTTTGAAGGGAAACAATTTTTCAGGAAAAAATGGATCTTTATATTACCAAAATTCTATATATCGCTTCACCGTAAGTAATATTGCGCATAGCCAAAAATCCGCATGAAAGTCAATCCTCCGCCAAATAGGCGATTGGAGAAAATCGCACGAGTGATGTATAAGTTTAACCAGTTAAAGTTAATTTTAATCTAGCCTCGAAAATGTACTGTACGCCATGTAACTAAATCAAACATATATGAAATATCTTGTCGAGGAACCCAACTTATTCTTCAGGGACCGCTTCTTGATCGGCACTCAATTACTTGGAAATTCCGCGCAAGTAATTAGTTCCTTCCCTTGACTAATTAGTCCGACCTTGGCTCCCAATTATAAGCGAAGAAGTAGGCAAGTTTATTAGTTTTCCAATTAATTCGCGCCCAACTTCAAGGACAAATAGGTAAATCCGGGCGGTGGAAGGGAGCCATTAGTCCCGCCCGGACCGCTCATGGCTACCGCAAGCTACTCGATGATTAAACTGGCGCTGCTTATACCGCCCCCCGGACAAACTTAAATTTATGATTTAACTCATCAAACTGCCTACACGGACATCAACATCAATTCATCCTCTTTGCATATGCACTACACGGGTATACATCAGTTCATATCGACCAGTTCGGAATTCCTAAAGGACACGGATGATAAAATTCTACAATTTTATTTTAATCGATGGATATCATAATATATTAACTGACTCCCGGCAGACCTGTACATCTTCTCAGTAATGTTATTGCGCCAAAGTGCTTCCAGGACCCTTTGATCCAAACCTTAATTTGGATTGGATAGTAAAAATCAGTTTCTTAAGCGCACATCAGCTAAAGCAAAATTGCGCTATAAAAATACAGACAAAAAAAGTCAGTCTCGCTATTATGACCAATAAATTTTATGATAATTAATTTAGATTTTTTCTACGTCCATACATTCTAGTTGGTATATTGCAGTTAATAAAAACTTGTATTATTGAATATCGTTCAAAATTCACGGATTTAATTGAAGTTACTGAAAGTGTGAGACTAGAAAGTAATTTGAGAATGTGGTCCTTCGGTTTAAAAAAGTTGGAAAGTACCGATCTAGGGGACCCAACGACCCAAGTTTTCGCCGACAAGGTACTCTGCCCTTTGAGCCGAAATTAGATGAACGCTCTTTTCCAGGGGTGAAATTTGTGTGAAATTCTGCCATCGGTTAGGGAACTTGTGAATAAAAAGTTTAACCCGGGATGGCCGACAATTTCGAAACTCATAAGGGCTGTGTGTACCAGCCAATCCCGGCTCCCAAATACGATTATGTCAATCTGCATACAATTCAATAGACAGTGTCATACGGGGATATGAAGGATCATACAGTTTCACAATTTTCTAGACCCCCCCCCCCGGTTGCCAGGGAAATATGCAGGGGAGAAAATGCGTTCATCCCGCGAACACCATTAATACGCACACACACACCACTCAAAAAATTTCAATTTTTAGTAAAAACGGCAATGAAAATTAACAAGAACATTCTATAAGTGCGCAGGTATTATTTTCCATTGTTTTCCCAGGGGCAGTTATACTTTACTTGTTCCAGATGTATTTTCAAAAACATTGTTCATTTTCGCTCTAGGTGGAAAAATAAATATTTTCCTATAACCATAGCGGTAACATTGTAGTTTCGTTATCGTAATACTCACGTCAATAAAGTATCCTGATCAATCTGGCACCAACATAAAAACCGAAGAACACCAGACACAATTCATAACTAAATAAAAACATATCTTCGTCCTATCTTTTAATGGAATAATTTTCAAAATAATTCAATACCGACCCGCGATATAAATAAATAAATAGAAATCGATGCGAATTCACCACGGCGGAAGATTGCACGAATGTTTCTATTGACCAAAAATATGTATTCTCTGTTTAACTCCACTCTTTGTTAGTTCCGCAAGGTGGTCAATGGCACTGCGGCAAAATGTGAAGTTCCCGTCGAATACGACGTACATCATTTAGTTCTCGACTATTTGTCGAAAGACGCGGAAGTAAGCCCCGGTCGACCAGTCGGGTCACGTTTGATTTAAGTTGGCTCTGATTGAGCGGTACGCTTTATTTCTCCTTGATATATCGGCCGGCATTTTGTCCGCCCGAGTAAAGAGCACGAATTTGTTTCGAACCGAGGAAAGTACATTTTTGAGAAAAAGGAAGCGGTTGAAGCGCCAGTGATTAATTTCTCGCAGTGTTTTGCGAAAGACTACTGGTTGTCTCAGAGGCGGGAAATAAGACCGGGGTTGAAAAAAAAAAGCAGCCCCTGATTTAACTCGGCAATCCGAATTTGGCAACTTTTAAAACAATTAAAGGAACTTGGGAATTAATAGTGCTTTTCATCTTCTGTTCCCCCTTCACTGGTTAGGTTTTTGCTGGTCCAATTTTTGCCGATGAAGCAGTCTGTCACCGCTGATATATGACGGATATACCGATGGAACGGTACCGGTGGCGAGAACCGGAAACCGGGACCCCTGTCCAGAACATAACCAAACAAGATCACGGTAATGTTAGTCGTTCTGTTGAAGTATTCATAATTTGAAATGACGAATTTCTTTTATATATTTATATGGAGTAATTGGCCTAGCGGAGCCCGGATGGCAGGAGTACCGAGAACTTGTAATCTTGCAAGAAGGTCAAAGGTCAGGAACAAAGCCGCCAATTAATCCTGGATCGATATAATAGCCCCGGCGCATTTGATTAAGTAAATACGATTAACTTCGAATATTCTTTAATAATAACATGGTTAAAACGTTACTTATCTGAGCTGATTTTGTACATGGGACAATGGATCTGTGCGGTAACGACGGAGATAAGAAAAGTAAGGCAAATTAATGGTTTTAAATTTAACCGAATTTTTAAATGTTCTATGAATTACTGTAGGATTGAATCATACCCAGTGGTTTTCAACTAAAATCCTTTCCAGAATACATTTTAAAATTTGAAATAATACCCAATTCATCCCTATAGTTCCATTCCTATTCCATCAAGCCTGGAATAGGCCTTGTTATACTACAGACTGTACTTGTGCTGTACTTAGTGCTAACTGTATGGAGGCATTTGTATAAGCACAATTTGTTTTTCAAAGTAACAAATTACTCGCCGAATGCTTAGTTTTTAGCCCAGTTTTTCTCATCTTTACCGCAAGTCATTACTCTCCTGGCGCGAATCGTCAGGGCCGAATAAATCATTGCCAGTTGCCGCCCGGCTAATATTAGACCTCGATCTGAGCCGCATCATTAAGGAAAACATTAATGAGATGCGGCGGCCATTTTTCCGCCCCCAAATGCATCAAGGCTCTTGAAGAAAGAACTACAACCGCTCTTCAATCCTTGGCCGCCAGAAACAGGCCCCTTCCCATTAATTCGCATTAATTATAATAGACAGGCATCTGCATAAAAACGGTCATAAAGTCGCTTCGTCATTTATAATATTTAGAACTTTTGAAATTCATATTCACTACATAATAATTCATATAAAAATATGCGCAGAAGTATAGCTTTACAGTATTATTCACTACGAGAGCAAAGTATTCATGAGTGCAATGAACAACTTAAATTAGGGGTATATATGTAAACATACATATAAAATATGATATAGCAACGCGACATCTTACAGCCCTATATGAAATGTCACTCACATACGCATTCGTTCTTATTTCGCATCAGAACCAATCGGAATAAACCAATTGGACATACTCCCTTCACCCAGAGAGTGGGATTACCCCAAGGGGATTTTGTTAGAGAAAGATTTCCTCTTAAGTGGATCCCGATATACCTGGATATGGTAAGTCCGCTATAAAAAAAAGTACCAAGCGTTGTCGGCAGGGCACAAGACGAAATGTGGCTGTCGTTTAAATTGAATTACTGTCAGTAGGCGATAACATTTCTTTGATATGACACCAATTAATATCGTATATTAATTTATGCCGATGTAAAACAAGATTAATTGACAGACAAACAACGATGGGACATGAGCGCTAATTAGATGTAGGCGCAGAATTGGCAGTTTGAGTGAAGTTTGGGGCGGGGATGAAGATGCGATGTCAGACGCAGGGCTTCTTCCTTCCTGGAGCCCGCTCTCATTTCCCACCTGCCTGACCCCATGAACCGTAACATAGATACGGAAATATGTCAGTGCGATAGCATCTTCCCGAATGCCAGATGTCTTTCCAATTTCGGACAGTCTTATAAGTACGGGGTTTTGTCCGGCGTAGTGATTCTAATTTTACTTTCTTATACAATTCGCCCGTATTCTCTCGTAAACGGCGTCACAGGGATGTCGAACAAATAGTAAAACATTTACTTTTTCTTTTTTTCGGAACAATCTATTAGCTTCGAACATATTGTAATGCGGCTCTGGCGACAGGGACATAAATTCATTGAAATTAATTGAAAAATTATAGTTCCTAAAACTTGTCAAATATTATAAATTAAACCCAATGAATCAACTCAATATATTACACATGAAATTCAGCGGTATATTATATTATGATAAATATTTGCTTACACAATTTCTTAAAGATTAAAATGAATTCTGGAGTTATAAGATATGAGTATATAAAATGTCGGACATATTTCGCTGAAAAATGAAAATTCAACCGAAAATATCATATAAGCTGCAAACACTGGATTTCAAGGGAACCAAAAAATAACGTCCCAAATTACATAAATTCGATTTCTCCCTTACACTAGTAGAGTGGACTACAGATCAAACCACTATCAGTTTCATTAAGTTTTTCTTACGCATTATTCCATTTTAGAAAGTCAGAGAATCAAATCAAATTGAGGATATTCTTTTTAAATAGTAACAAAGAAATGTTCAAAGAAACGAGAAAATTTAATTTCTCGTAAATAATAGAATACTTAGTGTTTCTCTGACTCTACTGAGCAAACTCTTAAGCCCTTAGAACAGGGCTTCACTCTTAAGCCAGGGTTCAAACTTCAAAGTAGCTCAGATCTCCACAAAATCATCAAATCCCTAATGGGCGAATTCAATTTGTTTTAATATTCCGCCGAGATCTCCCAGCCACTAAAATAACATTATCTTACAAAGCTGCAGCCATTTTGAGACAGACTAGGGGGAGCCAGATTTTAATTTAATTATTGTAAAACCCTCTTTCCGGCAAGAATGCGATTCAAGTACTCTCCGACATATATAATAACTTGTTACCGTAGTTTTATCGCGGTAGTTGAGGGCCACAAATTCTGAATGGGGAAATGCTGCAATTCCTAATTTGAAAAATGGCGCCTTGATTCAATTTTTGTGTATTGTTTCATTTACACATTTATTTTATTCCGTTGAAAATGTCAAATATTTCGCTTTTTCGTTGTACACATCAATGTCTGCTACCACCTCACATGGTGTGCTCTCATGAGTGCCTTTATAGACAGGAGGTGCCTAGTGGAGGCGAAGTGATGGCGAATTTCTGTCCTAAAATATTAACGGAGGAATAAAGGGAATAGGGAATGGCAGAGGTCTGTTCCAATATGCACGGCCGACATCCAATCTCGCCTTCATTGGAGGCCAACCAGCCTCCCGCCAACCGGCAAGCCATTCTCCACAATTATTAGCATCGGTCATGAGCTAACTAGATTACTAGAATAAACTACGCGGTTGCCGGCCTTAAGGCCTTTTTACTCATCGGACTATCTTCTCTGAATTATTTCGGCTTTCCCGGGAGAAAACACTTTCAACTCGGGCTTGTTTTCTAAATAAGCTCGGTTTATCGACGCGAAATGGCCCGGATCAGCTTTTATAACAGACCGGACGTTCCTTACAATTACGGCAAAACAGTTCACCGTATGCGCATTCTCCATGTGTAGTGTACTGAATATTACAATGTTCATGCAGAGAAGTAATGAGGCTTTTAAGGGTAATGAAGTAATTACGAAAAAAAAAGGCCGCCAGAAACAACTCTCCCCTACCCCCGTCAAGCTTCTGAGGGAAACTATTGAATACGCTTAGTTGGAATGCTGCAGAAAAAAATAAACGTAATTCAATTTTAAATTCTAAGATTTATTACACCAATACCTAAGAATGAAAACTTACAATTCACCATAAATTAAAACTGATACAATTTCTTTTAAAATGTTCTTGGGATACTACGCAGTTGTGATCTAAGAGTATTTACAAATGCAATCGCATACTAGTGCAATGTGCCAGTTGGTATTCAAAGAGGGGAATGTGAAATCCTTATTATGTATTGGTGGTGCGCAGGCTTTCGCTTATCTCCTCATTTCTAACCCTCCTCATTTTTACATATTCCGACCTACTCCGGGATAGAGAGCCCCAGATCCAGATCCCCCATACAAATGGAGGCAGGAGCGACTGTTCCCAAATTCAATAATCCATTTCAGGCAAATCAGATTGGGCCGACAGATATTTTGCGGAGGGGCGACATTGTTGTTTTCGCCGGGCCATTACCAAATTGACTCCGTTTAATCGTTGTTACGTGTTACACCGTATGTTTTACAATTGATATCTGAACTTAAAATTTACATTCAAAATTACACCATTGTTCCACTAAATCGCGCGAAATAACCTTCTCAACTCATTCATTGGTTGAAAACTTAAAGCAGTGGTTCGCCGGCAGTTTTCACTGCAAGGCCTCTGTTCACCTTGAAAAAATGTTTATGATTTGGGCTGAGAGCGTGAAGCGTGTGAATTGCAGGCGGGGCAGATAAGAAGGGTCGGGTACGCTCAGTTGAGCAAAGCCGAGTTAGTGACAACGCCCGGATCACTGAACCGCTAACGTGCACCACATTGCAATATCACTATCTCAACTGCGTGACCCTTCCGCTGCTCAAAGTTTGCATGTCACTTAAGCCACAAAAACCTGCTTCGAAGCTACACAGTGTTTAGTTATCTTACTGCTGTCCAAAGAATTCGAGAATACTTTAATGTCAGATTTAATAGTCAGCAGACTCGAATATCGCAATTCAAATAACTAGCAGGTGTAACTTATGAAAAATTATTGCACTACACTTATTTATATTTACGCATTTTCAATAAAAAAAAGTCTTTGTTTCAGGGGGCCCTAGTTAATCGCTGCAAGTGCACCCAACAAACTTTAATTAAGCACATTTCCGCACCACACTCATGGGGCGCTAGTTTATCGTTGCTAGTGCACCCAACGTACTTTAGTTAAGTACATTTGTACACATCACACTCAAGGGGGCGCTGGTCAATCTATATCTAATAATTTTTATTTAAAGAGGAAGGAAAACCTTCATAGACAAATATAAACTTAATATTGTAAGATAAAAATATTCCATCTCTTCCGTATCTTTTAATTGAAGAACAAACTTTCCCCCCATTTGAATGAAGATGGTAAATAAGAAGGACCAATTCAAGTACTAAATCGGTTATTATTACTGGAAACAATCGGAATGGCCTGGAGATTGAAAAAGGCATGGGAGGCGGAAAAACCGGGTGTTTTAAGGTTTTTCGCATTTTAATGACTCTAATAAGAAAATTCTATTTTCTTTGTGAGCCAAATCCGGCTTATTGGAGACGACAAAAGGACTTCTTATCTAATGCGGGCACGGCGCTCCCAGTCGAAACTGCTCCACTTATCCTACCTGGGGGGACTTATCCTCTCTACTCCTGCCAATTCGCATTTGAATTCCTACTATTCTTTCTTTTGGATGAATTGATTCCCGAATTGCGGTGGGGCGACAAAATTTAAATACACATTGAATATTTCGGAAATGCCCTAAGGTTCTTAACTTTACACTGTTCAAGTAAAATAACAAATATGTATAAGACAGAACCCAGTATATTATAAAATAAGAAAATTTGAATGAAATTTAATTTTATTCACGACACTGAAAAGTGGGAGTTACATGCAAAGTTAAATGCAATTACACGCAAAGAATATTTACGCGTAAATATTCCAGGAATTGATTACAAATGACAAATGACATTATTCTATCGTAAATATGTTTTATCCTCCCAAGACATTTAGATCGATAGAACACAGAAAGGGCTTCCAACCTCCCATTTTCTGATTCTTTTACTTATGCCCCATTAACGCTTACAGCTTTATAATAGGGTACAGTATGTTTTAAAAATAAAAGCAGGTTAATAACGAAAGGCTAATTTCTTGCCAGTTACGAACTTCCCGACTAATATTCGTCCCGATAACGCAGGGCGAGGGGGAAAAACGGAATGCCTTCACTAGGCATTAAACGGGTGTCGCGGAGTGTTAAACCATTACATTTGGCGAATTTAGGAGGAGGGCCCGAAGATTAACGAGGCCGAGAAGGGTAAACTACAGTCATAAATTGCGGCCAGATTATAATTTCAAACTAGGGCCACTAAATTACAGACGCTACAATAAGAACTGAAGATAGGGCAGTAATGGGCTCCTACAATGGAATTATGCTTCGGTGAGAGCAAAGAATAAAATAATGTCTTAAAAATGTTTTCTGACTTGCTAATACTGTTCCATTCAACAGGAAAGGTAATTTAACACCCAGATTACTGCTAGAAGGATATACAGAAAAATTTCAAAGGTATTAAATAATGAATTATTTAGTCTACTAAAGTAGACCAATTATACACTGATAAAGCCAAATATTTAATTCAGCCAAATATAAATGAATTTATATACGTAAAAATAATTATGGTGATGTCATTTACAATAGTCGTTAAGGTTGTTTTCACTACCTAAAAAAAATCATTATATTATATCTTATAAAAATTTACTAATTATATTTAATAACGGTGAGTTTTAATGAGAGAAATATATAACAAGTTGTACCATTGTCGCATTAATTCGATATCGATTTGAATTCCCTTGGTGTCATTAATGCGGAGTAAGACGGAATATATTTATACGGCTTCTTGTAGTTGAAATTGGGTTTGAAGAAGACTAGAGAAGGAGCCTAATGAAAGAGTAGATTGTGACGAGGCGCTAATTTGAACAGTTGAAAACAAGTAGGTGCGCTTAATGTAATGTCCTAGAAATTCGACTTTCAAATTGTGAAATTGTTGACTCGATTGACACTAGAAGAGCTCGAATCAATTATTTGCACTTCTGCACAGTGAATGAGTTATTATATCTATAACAATCATTTGAAAATAATTAACGAGGTATATTTAAATTATTCATTTTTGATTCGACCGTAACATATGTCATTGTATGCCATTGATTTCAATAACATATTTGTACGGTACCGTCTGGGAACATTAGTTTCGGAGGCGAATGCCATTGTCGAAATTACGGCTTTGTGTGAAGGAAGCCCAACCCGACCCAACATCAGTTCGGACTTCAACTATTGATAACTCTTATCTCGGACTGGCTGGATGACTTGCTTCCATTCTGAACTCTGGCGACTTGATCGATAAGTCTATACAGAGGTCTAGGACTTGGTAGGGGGGCCCGGCGGGTTATTGGCCTTGAGCAGTTCTGCCTGCCAGACCATGAAATGTGCGCTGAAACCAACTAAAATGTTCCTTCCATCCAATTGCCTAAATTGCCAGGGTTCCCACCTTAATAATGGTGGGGGTGGGTATTCGAGATTGATAAAAATAGTGGCATGTGAAAGCCGCATTTGGAAAAAACAAAACAATTTAGGTATTACGTACTTTCGGTTATTATAAATTAATAAAAACAATATATACGATTATTACTAAATAATTTGAAGTCATTACAATAATTTTTCATTTTTTTGGATTTATACACTTGTGCGGACATTTACAAAAAAAGTATTACAAGAACAAACGAAATTACGTATGAGGGATTACTTTTACTTTACAATAAAAGTACTTTTAAAATTTAATTGTTTCTTATTCTTTATTTTAACATTTTGTAGTGGGCACATTAGAATAGCTCAAAGTTGGGAACCCTGTCCTATAACTTTCAGTTACTAAAGTGAGACAACAGAGGGCAGATAATGAGGAAAATAGAGTACTAACGTTGTGTGCGTCTAATCGATGAACGGAGCTGAATATTTAACGCAAGATTCAGCACTTACGCAAGATAGCTGTAGCCGAGATTTCTTAGCCAATAAGTCCATTTCATCGAGTTTATCAAGTTACAAAAAAATATACCTCGTTTGATTGTACAAAAAATAAAAGGACAAAAAAATATGTCGGACAAATTCTTCATTTCCTAGATGTAAAATTCTGAGGGACGCCCCTTTGGCAGAAACATCCTAAAGCTTTTAGAGGAGCCTGGAAGCCGTCGTTATCTATTTCCCATTGCAACCGATCGGAAAAATATATACCAGGAGAGGTAACAGCAAGGCTTGTAAGAAAAATAAGAGAAGGTACCTGCTCAGAGAGGACCAATAATGTCAGGAGTGAGGACGAAGGCGTAGCGGCACGTTTTCTGCGCAAATCAGATACCGCTTCGAGAAAACCCAATAACAAAACGTGGTGAGTCTCTGTCTCTTTGAATTCCCGCTGAACGAAGGCACATTTGAAGAGCCGAGAGAGCAAATCCACGAATCGTAAACCAACACTGACTCCTGAACTCCTCAATTATTATCCTCCGAGCTCTGGCAATTTTGTCTAATCCGAAATAAAGCTTTATGTCGGTCATTAAGTACAATTCCGCCGCCAGTCATTAAACGCCGCTTTCCTATAAAATTAGAGTTGGAGAAGGCGTAGTTGTGAGAAGACAAGAAATGCAAGAATAAATCACACCCCCCTCTGCTCATTACGAACAAACTGAAAGTCTTCAGAGTTCCAAGGATACGTTTCTTATTGAAAAGTGTTGGCGGCAATTTGAGACTGGAGTTTTAAAGACCCTGCTCTACAAAAAGTCAGTCCTTAATGAAAATTATTCTGCCCTACACAATTGCATCAATCAAAATAAGAAGTTTGGAACAATGCTTCATCTTGGTCTAGCAAGAGCGGATAGACTCCTTGCGTCTATCCGCATAACTTGGTAGATAAATAATTATTACTTACTAAACATCTATTCGCCAGTATAGTTCCAATATTATGGACTGTTCTTAAATTATAGAGATACTTAATTATTACGAAGTTATTAGTTATTGTCATTATTACGAAGAGACACAACCATTTCTGCACGCCTACCTGAAGTCATATATAATTAACAGCTCGCGTATACTTCTGTCTGAAATTGAAAGAGCGGGAAATGCGCCTAATATAAAAGAGCAGCCGGTTTTTGCACTCGGAGCACAAACGCGCGGCTTTGTGGCTCCCGCTTATTGTGGACCGAACACTTTGAAACGGTGCTACCACTGCACGCCAACTATTTTTCCCAATCGTCCCATTTCTTCTTCCCTGTGTTCAGGGTTTTCACAAAAAAAAAAGACCGACCTTCATTTATTCGGTCCGTTCCGAGCGCCAACCCGCCCACCGGCCCCCCCAAGACGGATCGTTGTTTCTACACGGCTGAATTTTCCCGCCTGTAGACCTAGATATATTATTGTTTCGAGAAAACGAGGCCCTACATGACCCTCATCGTCTTGAATATATTTTCCAGCCAGAAGAAGAAGGAGATTAGTTTCGCACTATACATATAATTCAAATAAAGTACAAAATCAAAGGACACAACAAATCTAAATTTGAAAATAAAACGTATTGGAGTATCAAAATATTTCTAGAAATAAATTTTTCTTTAATATTATCAATATTCCAAATCATTTTAGTAGTCTGAAGTATTAAGTATTAATAACAATATTATATTAGTTTAATATACCTGTTTTGTGATCTGCGAGGGGTTGGAATACCGTAGGTTCGTGGTGTTTCTGTCTCCTCTCGCTGGTTTGGTCTTTTGCTAGACCGGTTTCGGCTGCTCTGTACTGGATGCCCAAAAAACATGCAAAGTGCCAAAAGTGACTAACACCGCTACTGAAGATGGCGAGCAGCCGAAACCGGTCTAGCAAAAGACCAAACCAGCGAGAGGAGACCACGAACCTACAACAATATTATATACTTCCCGGAAGAAAATTTCCACATCAGGTAAGCTCAAATAGCAGGTTTATAAAACCAATCTGACTGGATACAAGAGCTCAAAATATAAATAACTTCCGCAATGAGAAATAGTTTACAGCTTGAAGTTAATAACGTAGTCAAAGTTAATAAACTTGTAAAACAAATACGCGTTATTTCTGACAATTAACTTATTTGTCTATTGTCAAATGCAGCTCTACGTGTGGTGTGTCCGTACAGAAATATAACAGGTTTGAAGTGCAGCATCGGTGCCACCTCTTTTTATTTCTCCGGCCATCCAATAACTATCATATTTCAGCGACTTGATCTTTTTCAAGGGGGTGGGGGGAGGACCGTGAAATTAAACCAATAAAGGTGGGAAATTTTAGTTAAGGAAAAGCTCAGAGCTCTTGAGATCTAATAAAGGAGGACAAAGTAGTCCTAGGTAGGGGATGAGAAGCGAGCCAACGCCAGGCCTCCGAGGCCCTTGGGGTTCTGGCCCTCTTATATTGGCCTCGACTCAAGTTAAGCCACTCCAAGTGTAGTCAAGTATTTTAGACTGCCATTTATTTTGCCAGTTCTATTTCTTTTATAAAAAATAAATATATAATAGAATATTGAACTTGAATGACAGTTAATTTAGCAGTCATTAATACAAAATGTCCACTAGTTTCAAGAAAAATGGAATCTATTTTGCATAGGCTTACAGATTTTTCTATTAATAATTGGTAAGCGTAATTGTTAATTATTAGGTTCTGACGTCCAAATATATGACAGGAATCCTACCTGGTATTGTGCATTTACGATCATAAAAGATTTCCTGTTGATCCAAAATTGATTGATAATGGTAATTTTTAGTAATCTAAATCTAATCTTAATCGGTGCAAGCGGACCCAACGAACTTTAGTTAAGTAAATTTCCGCACCACACTCAGGGGGGCGCTAGTTTATCGGTGCGAGTGTATACAACGAACTTTAGTTAAGTAAATTTCTGCAACACACTCAGGGGGGCGCTAGTTAATCGGTGCGAGTGCACTCAACGAACTTTAGTTAAGTACATTTCCGCACCACACTCAGGGGGCGCTAGTTTATCGGTGCAAGTGGACCCAACGAACTTTAGTTAAGTACATTTCCGCACCATACTCAGGGGGCGCTAGTTTATCGGCGCAAGAGCACTCAACGAACTTTAGTTAAGTACATTTCCGCACCACCCTCAGGGGGCGCTAGTTTTTCGGCGCAAGTGCACTCAACGAACTTTAGTTAAGTACATTTCCGCACCATACTCAGGGGGCGCTAGTTTATCGGCGCAAGAGCACTCAACGAACTTTAGTTAAGTACATTTCCGCACCACTCAGGGGGCGCTAGTTTATCGGCGCAGGGGCGCTCAACGAACTTTAGTTAAGTACATTTCCGCACCACACTCAGGGATGCGCTAGTTAATCGGTGCGAGTCCATACAACGAACTTTAGTTAAGTACATTTCCGCACCACCCTCAGGGGGCGCTAGTTTTTCGGCACAAGTGCACTCAACGAACTTTAGTTAAGTACATTTCAGCACCACACTCAGGGGGGCGCTAGTTAATCGGTGCGAGTGCATACAACGATCTTTAGTTAAGTACATTTCCGGACCACCCACAGGGGGCGCTGTTACTCTATATCTAATAATTTTTATTTAAAGGGCAAGCAAAACTTTCAGAGACAAAAAAAGTACATTTAATATTGTAAGATAAAAATAAAAAGGTAAGTTATATAAATGTGAAATCTACGGTATTACAGCCCCTTGCAGACCACAAAACAGGTATTCTAAACTGTAATTGTTCTGTTATGATTAAATTCTTGTTTTTTTATTTCAGTCACGACAGCTACATCATTACTTGCTTCTATTAAAAAATAATGAGTTGATATAAAAAGATTTTATAATTGAAAAAATTAGTGGTACTCCAATATTTAATTAAGACGTTCATAAAATAATGTATCCAAAACTCGCACCTGGAAATAATCCAAATTTGCGTGTTTCAGTTTAATACGTAATAGTGTACGGGTCATTTGCATGATTAAGTCGAGTGATAAAACCCAATTTGCGGCGGCTTCAGAGATGATATAATTGAAAGTTGCCTTAATTACGGCGACTAAGCTTAATCGTCTTAATGTGATAACTACCCCTTAATAGTTTGCGCACATTGTGGCAGTAAATTATGTACACGAGACAGGCACAATCGCCAGGAAACGATTCAATACGTGAACACATAAAACACAATCATATAAAAGCCCACCCAGGCGAGAAATATTTCTGACGATAGAATTCCTCTTGAGTTGTAATCCCGGAGGGACAGGGCGCTCTTTATTAGATGTAAAACCCGTATAACAGTTAGGACTGAATTTTTGCGGGACCCAAGCGGAGCAGCGAAGCGGACATTGAAGTCCCCTGTGGCCGACAAAGTAAATTGTATTTTTCTTTCTATATAACAAGCACAGGAGGGCTCTTCTACTAATGGAAAACGGATTACAATGGCGTGAAGCGGACCCGGTCTTAAAATCGCAGGACTGTTGTTATTCTGAGCAACAGGATCTTAACAACATGAACAATTGAAATTAACGAACGTATGCCCAGAGACAGTGCAAACAGGGTGCTACAAGGTGATATGCGGTGGTGAGACACCTGAATGCTGATCGCTTAAATTATGAAACGGCTTGTGTTATACAGCGAACTCGTACACCGATCATTCTAGGTGTAATAAGGCGTGACTTTAATTCTGTTAGAATAAAAGAGAACTCAGCTAATTCCATTTATTGATATAATTTCGGCGTTCGTCATCTGGTGGCAGCAGGTAAAGCCGCGCTAGTTTCATAACGTGGCCCGGGTGCAATATAAGGGCCGTGGCGAGGAAAGCGTAGATCAGACCCCCTTATATATCGGCCGCAATTCCATTGCATACGGTCCCGCGAGGGGAATAATTTCAGGGCATAAATTCGGAAATAGAACATTCTTCCAACCTCCTTAATAGCGTTTTGCGGTGGTAAATAATGGTACCTTCAATTTATGGAATGCGATCTGTGAAGAACTCTTTTCGTATGTATAGCCCATAAGCGAAGTCGCTTCTTAACTTCCCTTATTTATTAAGGAATTATAACAAAAATCTAATTACCCTAACATTCTATGTTTTAATAAAAGATTAAAGCTCGTTTTTGCTATAATTAAACTTAAAAATAGAGCGTCCTCTGGAGCCTCGAGACATTTATTCTTCAGTCATCACATATTTGGTTCAACTCCTTCATATTCATAGTTAAGGAAGTATAAAATACATTTTAAACTTACGGGCGGTAGGTCAGTACAAAAAATTAAAAATATTTCTGGAAGTTTAAGAGGGCAGAGACGTTGTTATCTCGAACAGTGATAGAAGAGAGAAAACTACATACTAGTTATAACCCTACAATTTTAAAATTCTGTCCTCATCAACATAAGTAATAAAAAAATATTCCATCCTGCACCAGTGACTGCAATAAACAGAAATTGCATCGTAGACGGGCAGAAGATAAATGAGCGGTGGGTTACAAAAATGGAAAACGACAAATCTAGTGATATTTTCCTTATCAATAGCGGACGTCAAATAATGCAACAGCGATTACGAACGCTCAAATAGGTCAGAACAAGAGATAATGTCGAAACTGAAACACGAACGATTCCGGAACTAGGAGCACGAAACTTTGGAAAACAAGTTCAGAAGTTAGGGCAGAATTTTATATCTTGTAATATATTAAAAGGAACAGGAACCACAGTCAGTTGTAACATAAAATAGTTCAATAGAATTTATATGATTTATACAGGGATAAATCTCCTTTAGTTTTACGTAGGGATTATGCTCTCATTGTGCCTTGTGTCACATTACTCGGTGTGCATATTCAACGAGTACAAATATATTCAAGCTCATATTGACAATACAGTTCATTTTCGTCTGGCGCCACCACGCCCCAGCTCACATAATAATGAGTACATATTAATATCTGGGGAGATTCATTTAACCATTCATTAAATCGGCTATAATATTGTATAACTGACCGATAATTTTTAATCTTAAGAATTAAACTGTGACAGAACTGTTCTGCCGCAAATATAAGCAATGGAATGAGAAACATGTGTGGGTTTGGAAAATTAGGCCGATATTAAATTATATACCAACTACAGAATTGTGTCGGATTCGAAAATTCAGGAAATTGCCGTTGATCTTAGACCGGGAATAAAAGCCCGTCCCGGCCGTTTATCCACTCCTGCGTGGAGTACGTGTCAAGCTGTAACTCCCATAAGACCGCTACGTGATCCCAACCTATGTACGTTGAAGCTTTCCCCGGTGCACTTCCGCCTAAACGAGCGAATCCACCAACCCGGCCGGGTTACGCTATACAATATACGTTCTTCATGAAGAGATCACTTTGCAGGACGGAATTGTCAAGATACCTGTCATATACGCGTCTGTGTGAAATAAAATAATTCATCCGATCACCAGTCCCCACTCGCTGATATGCTAAACCGGGTTTGCGCCAATTTGATTGCATGAAGGTCTCAATAATGATAATGCACAATTATTATTTTTGAATTTTTAATTTTTTAAGTTTTTAAACTTAAATTTCCTCGAAATGCTTCATATTACTGAAAATACTCAACAACTACATATGTCAAAACTGAATAAATCAATGCCATTATTTTTCTTGTCAATACTCCTGTCTTACATTTAATTTATAAAAATAGTACCTCAAGATGCGCCTTTCAAATTGTATTTTTGTTAGAAAAGTGAGAAGTTGCAGGTTGAGGGTTTGGTATGTGCGAAGATCATAAATTGACATCATTCCCGACCTCGGTACGGTTGAATTAGAGCGTCCAAAAATGTTATTTCGCGTTATTAAACACATATTTCACCTGAACATCTTGGATAGGCCGCGTACCGAACGCCCCGCACTTGCTCCAGAGTACGAACCTGAACGGAGAAGTACGATACAGGAGTCCGATACGCGAAATACTGCGGGAAAAATTACACGCGTAGGGTTTAGAACTACGCAATAATAGACCCCCGACCACCACAATTTCCGCCAGACATTCTTTACGAAAATACTTCCCTCCACCTCAACTTCCTTGAATATTTTCCAACTCGGTTACGGTATTCATTATTTATTTGAATTCCAGTTTTCTTCCAGTCCCAGCCATGGAGGGGAAACTAAGGTTCCCATTAGATTGAGTATTCAACGAAGATAAAAGAGATACAAAATATTTTCGATTAGTTCCGGTAATGAGTTGAGTCAAACACTTCGTTACAATGAACGATGAGTACGAGTGAACGAATTGAAAAATGACGGTTTTTTCTATATGATACAATAAATTCAAATATAGAATATCCCAAAGGAAATAAATGACGAAAATATTGCTCAATGTGCTGATCAAATTAAAAATAAATTGTACGGTAGATATGGTCATGAAGATACATTTCATGAAATGCAATTTTCAGAACAGTCTTATCTTATGCATCTCATTTTTTTAAACAGTGTCACAATAGATATTATGAATGCGCTGTGTACCTATTAAATTTTGTTTTCTGACGTTAATAAAAGTAGAGAAAAAAGTTAATAACGGTGGCGGTTTTATAATTTTTTTCTAAACGTGCACAGAATGGGACTAATTCATTGTAGTAAGCCTGTTGGCAACTAGATGCGGGCCCCCCACTCTCCGACTACGGGTTGAATTATCGGGTACGGCAGAAGCGCTTGCGAAACGCTTTCAGTCGATATAAAAAGTACCCAATATCCCGGTCGTGCTATTTTTCTAACGTTCTAACGGCGGCCAAAAGGGTTTTCTTAGTGGTACAAACAAAAATTCTATGTTAACATTATATATGTAGGAAGAGCATTGGGTATATACAAACGTATTCTTCTGGGATGACGGATTGAACCTGGATTGTGTATCATTTATTAAAATTCTTCATACACATTCCAAGAGACCAGGTAATGCCTACTTCTACAAGGTCGAAATATACCACATTGATACTCTTGCTATGTTTTTCATTTATGTCCTGAAATAGCCTGAGTGATTTCTTTAATACTCGGTTAAATTTGCGAATCGATTATCAGGAACTTAATAGAAGGAAGACATAAACAGCCGCTATAAAATGGGGTTAGGCCGAAACCTGCCGAGATTACACCGATCTATCCTGAACCACACTCGGTTTGGGAGATCAACCATCTCCCGCATAACAAATCCCGATAAACCCGCACAGGCACACAAGCAATTATTACGCATGTTGTGACCGAATTTTCCATTACATTATCGACGCGCCCGCCGACATAATAGGGACGTTGAATTATCGGACTTCGAACTAATCAATTCGGTGGCCCCTATTGGCCCGTCAATTAAACTGAACCCCGCCCCAAAAGAAAACGAATCCTCAAAAAAGAGTGGCAAGCAGAATTAAAGATAAAGGCCGGGGACGGCGGAAAATCAAAAGCCATAGTCCAACTCGGGAAACAGATGGAAGTTGGTAACGAGTTAAAAGTTTAAAGTCCTCCAACCGCACAACAAGTGCGTCTCTTATTACTAATTCCGGAGGAAAGAATTCCATTCGACTCCGTGAGCGAGATAAGACTCGCTGTTTAAACAGTTATTATTCTCCTAGGATAACTGCATACATTTAAATGGAATGTATATGTATTTCCTTCAAGTTCTAGCTAAAGTTCCCCTAGAATTGATTGCCCGACATTGTTCAACGTTATCAGGCTGAAACCGAGGCGTTTCTAAAGTTTCTTTTACTCAGAATACATTCAGATATCGGTGAAACTGATATAAGAAATTGCAACTCACAATCTCATAAATCTGAAAGAATTCCATTCGATGTCCCTAAATTGGGCCCTGAAAATTTATCTGCGATAATTATTTCAGTAATGCTTCCGGCGACAATGGCTAAAAAGAATCAGCGTTCTATCACTTTGAGCCCGAAGCTCTAAAATCTGAATTGCGTTACGTTAATGAAGTAGGGTCGCATCTGAGCGGAAATGAACTTACGCGGGTCCGAATGAATGAAATAAGTTGAACGGTGTATTTGGGATAATTTAATTTCAACTCCAAATGAAGGCTTTGATTAAATATCACCAAATGCTTGTATACAACATAACATTAAATGGAAGTTAAACTCTGCTTGTTAAAACATAATAACCCTTTTATTTCCTTCGATAATTCTACAAGTAATTGAGGGCGGAGGACCGGTCAGCCGGAAAATGACGGGAAATCCATTTGGACCACGACAATGTCAACACAATCTGTAACGTTTCAACCACGAGAGCACATTGCGTATAGAACTCCGCATCAAATATCTACATAAGGAAGCAGTTAAAGACTCGTGTTTCGAATAATACGTGGCCCAGATTAATTTGAGCTGTTTTCTAAATGTTAGTCTGGTAAACACTTGAGCCTAATCACCAATTGAAATATAATTTGCAAGTTTATTGATATTGCACTAGTTGGTCAAAATAACCACCAATTACTGACTGTGTAAATCTGCACATGGATGCCAAATTATTTCTCCAACGGAAATAAATGCGTTAATAAATGCTCATGTCTTGTTCAAAATAATATTGTGGTGTTTTCTCGGTAATCCAATGTATTCATAATTGGTTGAAATAATGAAATAGAATTTACATGTTATAATAATTAACAATATCTGGCCATGCTGCCAATAAACATATGGTTATTTGATTATTATTTATCGACCGATTTTTTTCAAATGAACAATGGACGATCAAAAAGAAGGTAACAGTAGTAACAGCAGAATTTGTAGTTACCATTACACTGCGAATAATGGATACTAATTGACGCCTACAATATAGCCCAGAGCTCCACTTAAAACCTGGATACTTTTTCCTTTATAACAAAACATTATGTAATTTATGTCAACATTATCGTCGATTTAAGTCAATCCATGTTAATTATGATTGCTTCTAGTCAGTTTTAAAGTTATAAAGGCTTTTATTATTACAACCAGCCTTGGCCTATATGGCGCGTTAGAGTGTATACGAATTTATTGCAATATGAAATCGATCACTTCATGGCCCTTCAAAAACGAAATAAGACGAACCGTCCCGGGTCGGCTGAAGTAACGGCGGCGACAATTCCAAAACTTTCCGGACCCATTTTAAATCGATTTTCACTGGGGGGGCCGTTACAGAAGCGACGCCGAAGAGAAATGAAAAAGAGAGCTGGACCGGTCGTAAAAGTGAGGCGGAAAGTCAAAAATGCACAACTGACGGGAGCAATATTGGGAGGGTCCAGTGATTTATAGGTTGTGGGACCCGAACATGGGACCGCTCGATTTATAGGCGTAGGCGAAGCCCGATCATCGGCGCCGCAAAACACTCCGGATTAAAACCAATCCGTCCGGCAGATCCCGCCCCCAACTGATGAAATTTTATTTAATAATTTCATGTCCTCCCACGATTCGGGATCAGGTATTCGGGGTCGTTACGGCCCCGCCAGACCGGGATTGGAATTGAACTCGGCGAGCTCCGAATTTTCGGCATTCCCCCTTCAAGACGAAGGTTTTAAATTATAACCGAGACAAATTAGGAATGTGAATTCATCATAATATTGCTAGATTTATTGCTAGTCATTTCGTTTGTCGTGGAAAGATGAAATTCTCAAGAGTATGAATGCACGATTTTGTAGTGATAACGCAGTTAGGATGCCCCATTGGCAATTATCTGCCTCACTAATCTACACACGATGCCTAATGGAAACGGTGAGAGGGCGAAACAGGTTTATTGTATATGTATATATATATATATATATATATATATATAGATATAGAAAAGCAGATACATATTTTTTAGTTTCACAGTCGCACTTTCAGTATCACAGGTTTTATCGGAATTATTTTAGAGTTTATCTGTAGCAGGACGGTAATATTGTGACAGAGTAACATCTACGACGTTGTTCTCAATGCGTGTGAGTGTTACGTGCCACCGACGCATTATTGTGTCAATTCCATGTCCATTAATTGAACGAGTTCAATTTAAAAAATGGAATTAAATCCTTTAACGGGCAGCATTACCCTAAATTGGGACGCAGTTTCCGTCTGGATAAGGTAGAATCGTTTCAGGAAGTCAAGTCTGTTCAGTCTTATAGCAGGCCGAAAATATTCATTTTATCGATTATTTTTCGTTTTATTTTCAATTCTATTACTTTAATATTTTATTATATATATGTTTCACGGAAGGTATTAAAAAATGAAGAAGAAATGAGAAGAGGGTAGATATAATCATCATTCTTTTGAAAATCAGGGTATTGTTGTTTCAGAAACTATACCAATCTAACTATTAACAAAATTGGCACTTAATGAACAATTAAATAAATTATTATAAGTAAAAATTCTAGTCGAAATAAGAAAATTAATTGAATGCAATGAAATTATTAAATTATATTGACAGTTGCTAAAAGTAGATTTAACATTTTTGGACAAATGGAGTGGGTTTGTCATAAAATAGCGAATAGCAATACCTTACTGGCAAGTTTGTAACGTTAAGTAAAGTTTCATGAATTATTGCCTACTGTACAGCTGATAAGATATCTAACCACTAAAAAGTCACCGCATTAAACAAATATGGGGTAAATATGGAGTGACTGTTGAAGAATTGGCAATATGCAAAATTATCTCTCGAGAAATTGATTTCCACCAATTTTAGGCCGTTGTAAAACAATTTTATAAAACTAAATAATGGAAGATAGTCTTAATCGTACAAAATAGGGGGCGCTATACACGGGTAAGGAAACGACCAGTGTGGACAGGAAACAGGAAACCGCTCCTCTGTGGGAAACAGCCGTTGACAGCCCTGCAACAGTCGCGCTCTGTCCCATATCTCAAATCATCTACAAAACAAATTTATATTGGAGCGATACTGTGAACAAACAAGTGTCACCCCTATAACTACTGGTATGATTTTTATATTAACAATAATAACAATGACATTAAATGGCGCGAGCTTTTAGTTCCCCATATACTAGGAAACAATGTGCTCTCCATTCCTAACATTCACAGCCTGAGAATACTGTGAGGCTTAATGATCTATACACAAAGAATTTTCATGTCATGAAAAGTAGTGTGAACTAAGTGTTGAGGGAGGGTATGATTTACTCAGAACAGTTTTCAGTGTAATTATGATAGTAGTAGTAAGTTAGTAGTAAGTTTCATAGCGATCACATCTTTAAGATTCCAAGATAAACATTAAAGTGAATCAAAGATATAGAGAAATATAAGTGTTTGGATATTTACAAAGTATGTAAATACGTGATGATACAAAGTATTTCAGTGAATTCAAATTTGTAGTTCAAACAATGTCCGCCACCGGGATTCGAAATCAAGGCATGGACGAACGCCTTTCATTGAATAATCACTGAAAGAAATATGTTTTTAGCCTTTGAAATTTCGAATAAAAGACATCTAACGGTTGAATACAATACTATTCAATGCTTCTCAGTCATATCGTTGGATCTCTAATGGATAGCGCTGTATTACTTTAATATTTTACCTTAGATTTCGTATGTTTCTGTCTCTTTAATATTGTATATATTATGTTATATTATATATATTAATATTAATTTATTATATAATTAATAAATATTAAATTCATATTAATTAATATTATATATATTAATATTTTAGTTGAAGAAAAAAGTATTTATTTCAGATAGAGTCAAACTGTCACGAAATTTGAAATCAACCCATTTAGTAATTCTGGCGTGCTCCTAGAATCAAATTTCGAGAATCTGCCTAGGTGTTTACGTTCAAAGAATACGCTCTTACTTGAAATGTACAATTCGTCCAATTTTACGCTGAACCAAATACCCACCCGGCAGAAAATGATATACGGGTTTAAATTCGGTCCTTTTAATCTGACTAAATTCTTTTTGGCCGGGAAATAGCTGTGATGTTATCAGAAGGAAAGCAGATCGGGGATTCGTCTCTACTTATTTCGGCTCCAAATCCACAGCATCCCTCCCTCTCCCTCCCACCTTTTGAATGTCCTACTCTTACCGGTCCAATCTAAGTCAGCAATAACCTACCACATCCCAACTACCCTTCAACTCCCCATTCCACCACTTTATTGAACAAATCCACTGAAACGTTTCATTTCAATATCATAAAAAATTGCGCCCGTATCCTACAGGCTGTTCACTCTAAATTTGTGCCTACCATTTAATAATTCATCCTTCATCTCCTTGTGCCTTATAAGAAAACACAAGAACAATAATTCATCCTCGATTTCCGCTTTACTTCAATATCAAAATTACAGTGTTCTATCACATACATTTTTTCCGATATGTGGCACATTTTAGAGATAATTTTTATACTCATAATTCGTCCTTTACTTACAATCTTTCCTTTCTTTTCCACGTGCTAATTTAAATAATGAAAAGTATCATCAGGAGTTCTATTGCCGGCGGCGGACTAATTCCTTGTAACTCAATTCTGAAATTCATGAATTTCCTCATTCTCAATTCGTTCTTTCATGAATTAGCTTCCCGATATAAATCCTTCCGTTCAACAATCCCATGACTCCAATCCTTTGATTCGACAGCTCACCTCACGCCAACGTCCTGAAATCCCGAGCGCCGCTTTAAGAGGAAATGACAACGTGATTTCCTCACTATCTGGTAGAGGCTCTGGTAGGCCGTCGGCATCGCATTTTCACCAAATTAATTTTAAAAATTGATAAAAATAAATATATCTTAAAATTTGTATAGATAGTGGTTAAAGGAGCCCCTGCAGAAGGTTGAATCCCGGTAAAATTTTGTTTCAGTTTAAAATTTTAAATGGCTACAGAAATCACCAGAATTACCACGTTAAGTAGTCCGGCTGTTTTTTTCAAGGGTCATTTAAATTTTCATGTGGGGCATCGATTTGGGATGGGAACCCGATCGAGCAGAGACAGAGAGACAGAGAGAGAGAGAGAGAGAGAGAGAGAGAATGAGAGGGGGGGTGCAGAGTCATGAATGTGGATTACCTTTTTATCCCTTCACACCCTCCGGTTTTTTGTTTTTTTTTATCCCTCCCAGTTTTAGTGCCCGTGCCGCGGCACAGAGTTTCCCCTCTTTCCATAACCGTCAACGGGATGAGGAGGGGGGTGGTGTTAGGGTTTCGTCATGAACCTGTTCTCAATACTGCTCAATTCCGCAAAGCTGTCGTCTCAAATCCACCCCCTCAGTCTAAGACTCAGCAGATATGGAATGGGACCAGGGAGAAACACTAATCTGCACGCTATCACGTTTCAAGAACGTTCTAGTGTAGGTTTTAGAGTATGTCAGTATTCTCCTGGGTACGAGATATAGATTTATGTGAAGGAGAAAAATACTGAGAGATGTATATAGTACTAACAGGAGTTGGTTTTATGGAAACCACATACGGTGACTCAATCAATTATAGATATAGATAATTTAGCGCCCCCCTGAGTGTGCTGCGGAAACGTACTTAATTAAAGTTCGTTCGGTGCACTCGCGCCGAAAAAATAGCGCCCTCTGAGGGTGGTGCGGAAATGTACTTAACTAAAGTTCGTTTTATGCACTCGCACCGATTAACTAGGGCCCCCTGAGTGTGCTGCGGAAATGTACTTAATTAAAGTTCGTTGAGTGCACTCGCACCGATTAACTAGCGCCCTCCTGAGTGTGGTGCAGAAATTTACTTAACTAAAGTTCGTTTGGTCCACTTGCACCGATTAAGATTAGATTTAGATTACTAAAAATTACCATTATCTTACAATATTAAGTTTTTATTTGTCTATGAAAGTTTTGCTTTCTCTTTAAATAAAAATTATTAGATATAGATTAACTAGCACCCCCTGAGGGTGGTGCGGAAATGTACTTAACTAAAGTTCGCTAGGTACACTTGCATCGATAAACTAGCGCCCCCTGAGGGTGGTGCGGAAACGTACTTAACTAAAGTTCATTTGTAGACTTGAACCGATGAACTAGCCCACCCCCGAGGGTGGTGCGGAAATGTACTTAACTAAAGTTCGTTTGGTGCATTGCACCGATACACTAGCGCTCCCCTGAGTGTGGTGCGGAAATGTACTTAACTAAAGTTCGTTGGGTACACTTGCATCGATAAACTAGCGCCCCCTGAGGGTGGTGCGGAAACGTACTTAACTAAAGTTCGTTCGGTGCACTTGCACCAATTAACTAGCGCTCCACTGAGTGTGGTGCGGAAATGTACTTAACTAATGTTCGTTGGGTATACTTGCACCGAATACTAGATTACTAATAATAGACTTTTTTCAATAAATTTTGGAGCAACAGGAAAACTTTTATGATCGTAAATTCACAATACAATATATTTTCCTGTCATATATTTGGAAGTCAGAACCTAATAGTTGTTGATCAAATGTATATATGACCGATAATCCGACAAAGACTTAAGCCGACTAACAAAATCCCTCCCAACCCAAATTAGACGAACATGCTCCAAAAACACAATGACAAGACTCATTTATATACACACCACAAACAGACAATCACCACAGTACAAGTGGTAGAAGCCGAAAAAACATCCAAAGTGTCAAAGTGACTAACACCGCTACTGATGATCGCGAGCAGCCGAAACCGACCTAGTAAAAGCCCAAACCTGCGAGAGGAGACAGAGACACACGAAATCTACAATTATCTTTATATTTTTATGAATAGTATATTTTGAGTATTCCTTGATAAACATTGACCAATCTAATAGAACATAAATATCCTGATGGAGTGAAGTCAAATTCCATCACAAAATACAAAAATAATTAATAAATCAAGGATTATATAATACCACGTGTTATTATAATAACACGTGAAATTCGGGGAATTTCTAAAGCGAATGTGAAACGTGTATATTCTGACTTATAAGGCAGGCTGTAAATGCTGAAATGGTAAATATCGGAGGTTACATGCATTTCAAACGTATCTCAGCCACTGCTATTTTAGCGCAGTTCTAATAAAACGTTTCAACTGTTGCGGTGGGGATCAAAAGTTTTCGTGATTTCGGACAATGAACAAACCTTTTAAAGCGCTAATGTAAGCACAAAATGAGACAAGTTTCAGTTGATTAACCAGAACAATCGAGTCATTGACTAAAATAAAAAAAGATACCCAGAAAAAACTGAAAGAATAACCACGCCAATTGGTACTTCATGGTTGATAATCATAAGAACATGAAAGCTTCAGTTCAACCAGGTCATTATTAATTATGATCGAAGTATGACTTCATCGAAGCAAATGATTATAATTACAGCATACGCGGTAGTTTCCAAGACATCTAATATTATAATGTTTCCTGTGATACAAGAATAATTCTTTGAATAAATAACTTAACCTCCCCGAGCACTCGGCCAAGCAACATCTACACTAATAAAAGTTGCGACATTTTCTTTAAGATGACACTCAAATAGTCAATTTCTGCAAAAATATATACGAAATTTAAAATAATCATCAATTTTAGATGCCATTGTCACTTAAATTTTTAATTATCTGACATAGGCATCTGAATTTTAGGTACACAACTACGTATTCAAAATTTTGTTGCGAAGAATTTCGATCGCGTCTGTTCCGAAACACTCAATGGACACACTACCGTTTGTTACCGAAGTAACACTGGTAGCATTGGTAAGAAGTAAAAAGGATATCGTTAGAGCAGTGAATTGAACTGCATAGCCTGGCTGGTAAAGGGCGCGTTAAACATAGTGAACTAGAGAGCCCTTTGTAGTCGCGGCCCTGCCGGCGGAGCTTACCTTCAGGCAGTCAATATGCAAAATACATCTCGAGACAGAGTTTTCCGCTTTATTGGGCCCACCGTTCCCCTACCTTATCCAGCACATAAACGAGGCTCCGCGCCACACACCCCCCCCGCCCCCCCACCGCTTGTGAAAAACAATTGCCGTTAACATCATTCAACAGACGGGGCGCGGGCGTATGCTCAGCGCAGTTCTACATATGATGCCTTTCCTAAATTACGCCGAGTACACAATTTCAGTTTTCTATTATAATATGACATATTACAGACCGGAGTTATCATAAAACCGAGTTCGAAAGGATGAGATGGGACACTGGTTACGATCGGCTATGACTCTATTTTATGAGGAATCTGAAGTTGTAAGCAGCTTTGTTGTATTTATGTATAATATGTACGAGGGAGGTTAAACGTCAGACGATGGTAATATTTAACTAATTTTCAGTATGTTCTCCAGCGACTGAAATACAATTATCCGTCCTTCATTCCGGTTCGAAGGAAGGTTTTTGATCGCATGTCAGTCCATCTCGGTGACCTCGGCGGGGAAAGCGGCGCACCGGCTGGTACGTACCAAAACTTGTCAATCTGCCCACGGCAAACAAAAATTGAAACTTCATCTCAAATACAATAAACTTGTCTCATTCGGCATCCCTGTTTAACATAGAACAATTACTACTATATGTGGAATTCAGAATTCTACACTACGTGTGGAATTACACTTTGTAGTATTCGGGGTATGAGGATGGTGAGAAACCCAAACGGAGAAAGGCGATATATGTCAATTTGCACGGTTGACAATTATTTGGTACTATCTTTAAATAAGCTCCGTTCATCAGTGAAACCCAGCTCGAGCTTGGGGATCATCATTATGGGACACTGATAGCATTCGGAGTGTCCCTGAGAGTAAGCCGAAAACTGTGGCCATTCAATCCCATTTAGTTAGGATTCGTGCCAGAAGCAATTTTGAGAGGCTTCGCGGGCGTTTTCTATCCCCGGCTCCGGACTTTTTGGAGAAGTCCGTGTGTGGAAGATTCAACGGTTGTCCCTTCTGTAACGTTCTCACCATACATAATTAATTAATAAAACTCGAACACGAGGGAAAAAACGTCCCTGAACATGTTTTGAAATTCCCCCAAAAGAAACAGTACAAGTTACAAAAATAGTTCCATTACAATTGTATTCTACATGCAGAACGTTTCAAAAAAAACAGATTCAAAAAACAATTCCTGAAGGAGGCTTAAAGTATGAATTATGACGGTTTCAGAGTGCTCACAATGTTTGTAATTCCTTCTAATGACTAGGCAATTCAATTAGCCCCGTCTTGGTGGTTGAGACCTTTCAGAGCCACTGACGACACCGAGAGGCCGGAGAATTATTTCATTGTACATTACCCAGCGCTACTAACTAGATATTAAAACTAGATATTACATCTGCTCACTTCTGCCGTCAACCATTGCACTTGCATGCTACTAGAACGGACATGATTTTATTTTTTTCAACAAGCTCTGACAGAAAATCATTATTCCGAAGCGAGTGATTACAGCTACGTGTCCTACTTAAATTCCTCACACAATACAAACTACATAAAACCCGCACATATACCGATTATTGGTTGTAAAATGTTTTAAATATTACATAAATTTGTATAAATATTACACATAAATAATGTACTGTAAATTTATTGCAGTTATAAAATGAGTTCCCTAAAATTCATAACGAGAAATTTCTTATTAATAATATAATATGGATTAAAAAAATGAATATATTTTTAAAATTCCAATATAAAAGGTTAATTTTCTATTCGATCGTTCCCACCGTATCACAATTAGTGAGAAACTTAGGACTGGGAGTGTGAAATTATAATTGGGCAACACTCGGCCGTCAAGTGGCAGGGGAACATCCTCGGTTGGTAAATAAATGAGCGCCGGTAAAGGAGCGTTGGCTCTCCGTTCGGAGAGTTCGGTCGTACTGGGATAGGCACTATTACGCAAACAGTACCTGGGGCAGATATCGCGTTTTCGATTTTATGCGGGAACTTCAAAATTTCCCCCATTCGGAAAAAACATACGGGGCGATAAGCTAAGCGCTCCAGGGCGATAATTACCCGCAACATTCGGCTTATAACTTGACACTCTTGCGTCTATATGGATAGAAATCGAGAGAAATTCTTTAATATAAATCACTGAATTACCGGCAACTTCAGAATATTTCTTCAATAACTCCTTGTCCCTACCCTATAAGGTGAATAACCAAATCTTTTCAGAACAGTGTTCAGAACACTGTTCTGAAATATATTAAGTACTCTGGTATCAGAAAGCTACCCTCAATTTGAAAGGAAATCATGCGGCGACGTACATTTTTATCGAAATATATTAATTATTCAGAAAGATAATTCTAAAATATGTTTTCTTAAATAACAAATATTTTCGGATTAAGCTATCTTTCAAAACTGCGGATAGAACATTAGTAACGTCTTCAAAAAGACGTAACAGTCTCGGTGATAATTCCGTGATGAATAATTTATTAGGCGAACCGCTATAACGGCCGAAGTGTACGGCAACACTTGAAGCGAGTTTCAGAAGGGGCATTTGCCAAAATGACCGAACATCCCGGGAATCTTGGGAGGGACGAGACAGTATAATTTGATGAAGTATAGTTCGTGCAGTCGGCCCAGCAGATGTCTATAAAATCCGAACCTAGTGGCGAAATTCTCCTGACAAAAAAGCGACCAGATATTTGCCCGAACCTTAAATTCAATAAAATTGTTTCTCATAGATTGGCATACAGGTTTACGGTACAATGAAATACAATGTGATCGTTTGGTCTAAAATAAAAGGGGTTTTATAAACAACCTCGACACTGAGTTTGGCACGCCAAGTGCATCTATCAAGGAGATAATGTCAAGACTCCGGCTTCCTTTCGATTTCTTCTTCATGGAATTACTATACTCCAAACGTGCAATTATGCCTTGAAATTTCCAGACATACCCTGTATGACCTATAGTCGAGTACCAAATCAACGATTTTAAACGCTATTCATAGTGCTTAAGCATAACTGGCATAAGGGCGCGGGTTAAAAACAACCTTAAATATCCAACGTAATTTATTTTGGACCTGAGGGGCGAGTTTAACATCCAAAAATAAAAAAATAAATCTTTACTAAAACTGTCACTTAATGTAACTGTACAAGGAATGAGAAGATAAACCCGTTCCTTAAAACGTTCGCTTCCGTGCATATTTTTAGGCAACAATTAAAAACGCAACTCCCGCTATCAGAAGACCAGCTGCATTCAGGCAACTTAAAAATATTATTATCCCTGCCTAAAGCCGCCCGTTAGTGTTGATGAAATTTCGCGGACGTTCACCGTTAAAATGTCTCGGGTGGGAAAATAAATTACCCCGTTTATGTAATTGTATCTATTACGTCAATAGTGTCAGAAACAGAAACCGGCCGGAGATTGAGCCGGTAGAATCTAACTCGAAAAGGCACATAGCCACAGATCGCCTTCGCTGAATTTCATAATTATATTTTCTGAATATTGAATAGGTTTATTGACCGATTACCAGACTTTAGTCGTATTATGGATACACTTTGGTTCTGTTTTAAATACATGGTCGAAACCGTTAAATCTCCATTGGATGCGAAAAAGTTATACGTTTAAGCGGAACAATACTTGCAGCCGGCAAAGTTTATAAAAATTATTTATGTCCGAAAGCCTTGCAAAACAAGTGAAAACCCAAGGCACATTTTTAACCCCTAATTTTGATAATGTTTCAGATCACCAAGAGATATAAATTAATGCCGCTCTGACTGTTGACCCCACCCTGACAGCAACTCATTCATCCGACTGTTACCGGACCAGAACTAATGGCTCGTAACAATTAAATACAGCGATTTTCTTGTTCTCACTGATAAATACATTGGATAGGACAGGCAATGTATCACAGCGTTGTATCTTTCTAAATCGTTCACTTTTCACGGGAATAAATCCTCCAATGCAATGACCAAATAAACCTTCAATCATACCGTAATATCCACGTAATAAATAAATAAGAGAAAAAATAATATTATGTAACAACAGATCAGTGTAATTTGAAATCCTTACTATTCCTTCAAACAGCGAACGTCCTCCAACATCAAAGAAACATACACGAAATAGTACAAAGGGGACGTGAAAAGAAACATAATTTTTAGAATATCCTTAAAAGTCATTATATAAGAAAATGTGTTAAATATTACGGAACAATTTAGAAACAAGTTAAGAACATGAATTGTGTTGATAATGATATCGAAACTTATGAAATGCCTCAACCCACGAACGGAGATGTTAATGTGTTAAAGTTTTCAATGAATATTTAAATTCGGACAACTATTCCTTTTCGATGCAGAAAAAACAAAATTTCGTTCTATTAAGCGTGTGAATCCATTGCAATAATAATGTTGTCTCTATTTTTCTCATGATAATACAGAAGTGAAACTGATGTAATTATGGAAACAAGAGCCGTTTCCTGTGTTTGTGCAATCGGAAGATTCCAGTAAATAAATTCTCACAGTGCGAAATGAAATAAAATTAAAGCGTCAAAGCATTATCATTTCACGGGATTTCCAAGGTACGATATAAACCTGCAGATATTTAGAACACATAATAAGGTAGACAATTTCGACTTAAACTTGAAAAGTTGGTACATTATTAAATTCTGGAGCCCACCTGTCACGAGTCGTATGTAATAATCTTGAATTATATTTCAGTTTATACTAAATCATCAAACATCAAACACGTGGGCACGGAGCTTAGCAGTAAGACTAAACGACATCGTATATTCACTTTAAGCGGTGAAAATTTACTATAAAGTTTTCCAGCTCTTTATTTCACTTCCCGTTCTTGTCCTACTACAGTTTTCTAAATTCAAGCTCGCGAATAAGGATTTTCGCCAAAATTTCATCATTGCAACAAACATGCAACTAGCTCCTGAAAATTCTCTACCGTTTACCCCGCGTCCAATAAGTCTTATAGTTTCCCTTTTGTGCCCCATTTCAACAGTTTGGTAACAATTTAAAATGGTAACAATGGCCACAATGTACGGCCATAGAAAGGGTATTGGCGGCCCATTCTAATTGCCCCATATAATTAATGTTCCAACAACATATTTAATTTGGGCTCCAGTTAGGTTTAAATAGTCGAAATAATAGCGGGCATTTATATACCATGTTTTCTAAGGCCATACAAAATCAATTCACTCGTCGGTGCGTCCCATTGCTTTATTACACAACAATCTTTTTCAATCCAAAACTGCGGGAACGGTTGTACGAAGTCTAATTTGTTAGTTTTTTGCAGGCCTAAAATAGTGTTGTCGCCTCGTCATTAGAATGTTTTAGGAAAATGTTTTAATAAAACTCGAATGAAGCGCACGAATTTTTGTTGAATGAAAACGATGGACGGGATTTCGTTCGTAATTTTTTAAGTACGCGCGGACCGTTTCTATATATTCTTTTTTATGTTAGTTTTTTGGTCGTGTTAATGGTGGCGTTCTTGCATGCGATTATACCGTACTGTCACTTCGTGGCACGCAATCTGCGTGGATATAAATAAATAATTAACGTCCATTTTTAGAGAATCACAACTGTGCCATTTGACAATAGGTTACGTAATAAATTGTGTCGGCCGTAAAATTGCCGTTAACGAATTACTTTGGAGCAATTTACCTTTTCATGGAGCGGTATATATGTGAACGGGGGGAGGGGGGCAAGTCGTGGCCGAGAGTATAATGAACCGATGGATGTGTCCAAGTGGGGGAGGGGGGGTTGTCCGGCTTCTGAGATGGAAGAGAGTGTGTCCACTTTTTAAATAGACGGAAACAGATATATAGATAGATATAGAGAGGTGGTGTCGTCACTCACGCGGAGTAGACTGTTGAAGAACTGGTGTCTAGTGTCGGGTTGTGGTGTGTGTGTGAATTAGAGTTGTGCCGAGTGAGGCGGAGTTGTGGGTGTCACGCGCGCACTCAGACTGGCGGCGGTACCGACTGACTGCGGCCGGCCAGACCGCCAGCCCGCCAGCCCTCCCCTTCCCCGCCATCCCCTCCTACCACTTCCTACAAACAGCGCCATCTCAGACCCGGATGACTTGAACGACTCCTGATATCGGACGAAAGCAGATTGTAAATCTCAGTTTTGCGGTGCCCACTTCTAATTTTCACCCATCAGGAAGCGCTTCCCAGTAAGGGGGGTTTTGCCAGCGATCAACCGTCTCCGGGTAAGGATTAAGATAGTATCCACTTTGGGGGGCTGGGATAGACATTTATTATTTTTTTGGTTAAAATTTACTGTAGGGGCCCCGCAGGTTATCGGGTGTTTTATATTTTTACCAAATTAGGCGGTTTTTTTTGAGTTACTCTACTAAACATTATAAAAAATAATATACTGCCAGGGATATATTCCGATTGTCAGAAGTCGTATAATTGTTTAGAAGATGATTTAGGGGTTCGTGCACCTCACAGCGAATCATTCCCTTCATTTTAAAAATCCGGAAAATGATGTCGATACCGATGCGATTGAAGGAACCCGGTCAGCGATAAAAAGGGCTATTCCTAGTCGGACAGTCGAGGATGATTTCGATTTGTACCTCGCAGAGTATATCTGGTGACGTACTCGTGACAAAGATGATCTGACGAAACGTTTTTTTGAAGCGGCGGCCAGGGTTTATATCTCCCGGACGAGGGATATCGGCCCACAGGAGGAGGCTCCTCCTCAAGAGGAGTCAGATTCCGAATAAGGTCAGTTTTATTATTATTGTTTATATATTTCTTTTCGTGTCATAAGTACTTTCTTTCCCTTTACTAAAAAAAAACCGTCGGACGCTTTTATTTAAGATGGCTGACCAAGTTGACGACATCGATTCACCCGTATATATCGATATATCGAATACACCCGATAACCTCGGGGGCTCCTCCAGTGAATTTTAACCATTTACTTTTATTATTTGATTCTCCATTCTGGTCGTCATTTGCAAGAGTTCTGCTCTCAATACCGCCCCTCTGGGGACTGACCCGTCAACCTCTCGCTCAGAACTGAATCATTGGTCCATTCCCACCGTCAGCTTCCTCTCTCGAATCTCGTAGAGGCGGAGGGAACCTCGCAGAGTAAAAACCCCATTCACCCGTCCAAAACCCTTCCCGTACTGGGATAGACAGGGCGCCTTCCGAGGAAACCTGGAAAGAGGGTCCCAAACACTTCCTGAGAGTCGCGGCCAGAAACAGACGGCAAAAAGGAGGAAGAGGAGCAAATAATTTCAAAACGTAAGGTTACCAAACATTGTTGAGAATAAAACTTTGTCATATGCCACCCGAAAAAGAGAATGATCAATAAAAAAAATCTCCTCATCCGGCTATTTTGTGGATCCCACGACTAGACCCAGTTCGGTTTCAAAATACGGTTATAAATAATTAATCTGTTCAAAAGTCGAGGAGTTCAAGTAGCAATCTGTAATGTAGTCCCGGGTATCGCACTAAATCTCGCACCGATCCTTAAGCACCTCTGTACTAAAAAATCCTGTCCCTTCGTGTCGAAAAATAAAATTTTGGCTCTCAACACTCTAAATTTTTGAGTGCGCGCTGGCAAAACCGATGACGAGGTGGGATTCAAGAATGTTTCTTTTTAACTTTCATTTTGCTGACATATGATTTTTTTGCGGACGATAAGAACGGAGATGATTCTTCATCACTGTTCAATTTATGACTGTTTAGTATGAGACATATTTAATATTTTTCAACGAGTTTACATTTTGTTTTTAATCTGAATTTGATTGGGAATGACACACTGGTCATTTTATGAAACCATAGATTTATATTAGAGCTTATACGATTTCACAAAAAGCTTTTCTATTATCCGTTTTCACTGTGCAGAATATTAATTGCATTGGGATTTTATCTTTAAAACAAAAACTAGAAATAAAATCACTTGCTACGGAATGTAATTCTAAGTTATGATTGACGATTCGGGTTTAATTGGGGAACCGGGGATATTTGAAGGGGGGTGGATAGAATATAATATAAAAGAAGCGTTGTGATTCTGGATGGATAGAACAAGCGCTAAGAACTAATTAACTTAATAATTCATTTAATTCCACAACTCAAAACTCCCTCTTAAGAAAAAACAGCCAAGCCAGCGGCCAGTCGAGTGAAGAGGAAGAGATAATGAAAGTTTTATTAAACTCTCATCATTTCATTAAATCATTTCTCTTTCCGCCCTCCGGATTGTGGAGGATAAATGGGATTTTGAAAAATGTTTTTTATTAAACGATGCGGAAGTGGCCGACATTTATTAAGGGCTCGGAAGATGTTATTGAACCAAAGATTCCAATTATTAGTGTCCAAAATCGATTGTTTATAGCAACCGTCTTCGGCTTTTCTCCACCTCAAAGAAAATAAATTAGTTTAGAATACCTGTTTTGTGGTCTGCAAGGGGTTGGAATACCGTAGACTTCGTGTGTTCTGTCTCCTCCCGCTGGTTACGCCTTTAACAAGACCGGTTTTGGCTGCTCCCCATCGTCAGTAGCGGTATTAGTCACTTTGGCAGTTTGGATGTTTATTGCGCACCCTCACTGCATTGTCACTGTCTCTTTTTTATAACTTACCTTTTTATTTTTATCTTACAATATTAAGTTTTTATTTGTCTATGAAAGTTTTGCTTTCTCTTTAAATAAAAATTATTAGATATAGATTAACTAGCACCCCCTGAGGGTGGTGCGGAAATGTACTTAACTAAAGTTCGTTGGGTACACACTTGCATCGATAAACTAGCGCCCCCTGAGGGTGGTGCGGAAACGTACTTAACTAAAGTTCATTTGTAGACTTGAACCGATGAACTAGCGCACCCCCGAGGGTGGTGCGGAAATGTACTTAACTAAAGTTCGTTGGGTACACTTGCATCGATAAACTAGCGCCCCCTGAGGGTGGTGCGGAAATGTACTTAACTAAAGTTCGTTGGGTACACTTGTAAACTAGCGCCCCCTGAGGGTGGTGCGGAAATGTACTTAACTAAAGTTCGTTGGGTACACTTGCATCGATAAACTAGCGCCCCCTGAGGGTGGTGCGGAAATGTACTTAACTAAAGTTCGTTGGGTACACTTGCATCGATAAACTAGCGCCCCCTGAGGGTGGTGCGGAAATGTACTTAACTAAAGTTCGTTGGGTACACTTGTAAACTAGCGCCCCCTGAGGGTGGTGCGGAAATGTACTTAACTAAAGTTCGTTGGGTACACTTGCATCGATAAACTAGCGCCCCTGAGGGTGGTGCGGAAATGTATAACTAAAGTTCGTTGGGTACACTTGTAAACTAGCGCCCCCTGAGGGTGGTGCGGAAATGTACTTAACTAAAGTTCGTTGGGTACACTTGCATCGATAAACTAGCGCCCCCTGAGGGTGGTGCGGAAATGTACTTAACTAAAGTTCGTTGGGTACACTTGCACCAATTAACTAGCGCTCCACTGAGTGCGTTGCGGAAATGTACTTAACTAATGTTCGTTGGGTATACTTGCACCGAATACTACATTACTAATAATAGACTTTTTTCAATAAATTTTGGAGCAACAGGAAAACTTTTATGATCGTAAATACACAATGGATGATTACTTCCCATAAAAAATTAAGTATTATTATAAGTATAATACAAAATTATTATAAGTATAATTAAATTAAACAGTATGAATTAACTGTACATGATTCTTATTGATTAGGATGAAATGAAACGAATCATAATAATACAAATATATATTTTATACCACACAGTTTTTAACACAGTAGATACATTGTACAATATCAACGTATATTCAGGCTTTTTTTATTTTTAAAATATTTTGTAATTAAATATAAAAATATGATGCTACTTATTACGATTCCTGCTGGGCATCCCCATCTGAGCGCCATTTTCCCATTGTATGCTGTGAAAGTGTAATGATACAGTACACTATCTAAATTATCGGATAATCCTCCAATTTTCTGAAACAAGAAATATTCGTTTTAAGTAAGCACATTTGTATAATTGGTAGAACAATTTAATGGATAAATGACAATGAATATATGTCAGTTAAATATAATGAAAACATGTCAAATATATCAGACCTGATCAAATAATAATGTTATTTATTGATATAGAGCATAAGTTAAAATTCAGTCGTTAAAATAAAGCAGAATATTTAGGATTTTGACAATGTCACAGCCTTATTCTAGTCATGTGGTAAGCAAATGCGAAAATATCAAGAAAAAGTACCAAAAATGAATCAGCCTTCCCAAAATTGCCACATTCTTAGTGGGTCTTATGAAGCGAAGGATTTCATAAATCTTTTAAAAATAATAACAGTAAAATTCTTTCAAGACTTACAAAATCCAGCCACGACATTGGTAAAATCGTCCCATTAGGTATTCCTTTATAAGTTGGATTGTTATTGGAACTGTGGACCCTTATTCCAATCTGGAATCTCGAATTGCCATTTATTGGTAGTCCTAGAGTCTTTCATAGAAAGAAAAATAGAAGGACATTAATTAGGGAAGAAGGCATTTGTGTAATAAACAATGGTAAAATAGATTCATATTTTTTTACCGTGTGGACGTCCATGTAACCGAAATGTTTTTCGGGGTCCGGATTCAGACCATCGACATTTTCCAACAGGGATTTGTCGCCGTACAGAAAATGTGGGAAAGATGCCACCAGAGGAGCGCCTGAAGTTTTGAAACCGTGAACAATTGAATTAGAAAACATATAGTGTGTTTTCACAATAAAGGGAAAATTTAAAGGCGATTAGCTTTGCCCGCTCATCAGGATTTCTCTAAACTATGTTTCTGTTTGATGTACTTCCTACTGGATGGTCTTCATACTGACCGTAAGAACATTTTGAGACGCTGAACGCTCCTGACGGCCAACAATCAGTTCCGTTGCAGTAACAAGAGTTTACAGGGTTCTCCTCCGGAGTTGCAAACGTGTCATGCCTATACACGAACCTGTACGCCGGGTAACCTTTATCCGTCTGAATACAGTAAAAAAAAATAATTTATTCTCTTACAATATAATTTTAATGCTATCTAAAATACTATTAATTTTTATTATAATAATACTGTGAAATGGTTAAGCATATATATATATATATATATATATATATATATATATATATATATATATTTGTAACCTTTCTCTGTTTGAATGTCCTTCCCATTTAACACAAATTTATATTATTTGATTTATTATTCCGGAAATTATGTTCTGTCTGGAAAATTATTGGCGAATTTAATTGATTTTATAGGTCCAACTCCGAGGTTTGATTGAATACAACCATTCGACATTATATATTTTACAAAAGTACAATAGAAATCGCAATCTCATGAATGTCCGTCCGAACCTGTTGTGGGAGCCCTGCAAATATCATAAATTATGCGTTTCTGATAATACTATCAGTGCGCATTTGAATATTTAATATGAATATATTTTCACTTTGTCGTTTGCCGATCCGGATATTGCTATACTATTGTAAGATACTTAAGCAACTAATTGTTCTGATACTGACCGTGATATCTTCCTTGTAGGAGAGTGGTATAGTCCTGCAGAAGTCCTTGACGTATATGTAGAGTGTGGTATTTTTAGTGAAGCCCTTCGGTGGGAAAATGGTACCGTCGGTCGCCTTATCGAAGGAGTCGCACACTTCCGAGTCCCACAGTCCTATACCCGATTGGCCGTTGAACCTCGAAAGGAGGTTCACCCTCTTCAAATCGCCCAGTCCTGACCAAATGGTCCGTACGTCAGGGTTGAGTCCATCTCGCTAAACGTTAAAAGGAAATTTAAGAAACCCAAGTCATCAAATGGCCCATCCACAGCCGTGCCCAACATCCGTGACAAGGTTTTAACATTTGGAATGAAATTTCATCAGATATTATCCAGATCTGTTCCGCTTCGACAGTTACACTGTGATTCCTAATGAGAATGTCTACCAAAAACCCTCTACTAAATTTAATTTAGTAATAAACTTCGATCCATAAAAATATACCGTATACTGCATTCAGCAGCGGTAGGAGTGAAATGAGACGGCGCATTCATTCATCAAAACAATTCCGGTCGAATCGATACAAGGCTCTTCCGTGCCGAACACTATTCCATTAAATTTAGTACAGTAAATTTATTCGATTCACATCGCCTATACACGATATACAGGCGTATATAAACGTACCTGGGCCAGTATGCCCAAACGTTTGGGAGTGGGCCGCCGAGTGAGGGTGGCCAAAGTTTTTGACACGGAGCCGAAAACGTCGCCGTAGTTCCAGGTGAAATCGTAAGCGGTCAGCGCTTGGAACGGCTCCGGCTGGAAGCCCCTCTGAAGCATCTTCACCGCCACGCTCCCGAAGAAGGACTTGATGCCGCCCGCTTTCGGTTGGGCCAAAGCAGTCTGAAATCAACACACTCTGACGATACTACACTATGGCAAAAAGAAATATCGAGTATAATAATACTGAATCACGATAGTTCTTCTGTCACCCCTCCCCGATATATATACATATATTTCGTACTCACGATCAGAGGTATATTTGGCACTAGGACAATGTCATCGACCGGATCCCCGTTGGATAGTTCCGGCACAAACTCGTGTCGCCTGCTCTCCTGATAGCTCCAAGTGTAGTTTAAGTTGTCGATGATATTCACCCGCGATAACTGTTCCCTGCAAATTAGAGACAACTCAGTATATTGGTGCCATTATGCGCAATTAATAATTTAACTATTTCAAATTCGGTATCTACGCCGTGTCATTATAATGCAATTTTTCAATTTCACCAACTGCATGTACTCAATAAAAATTTAACATTAAGGCTTTCATTAGGAAGTTGATTGTAATATCTATAACATTCAAGTTGTCGGCCTTCTCTCGCCTTCACTGAACCTTTCACCGCCTCAAAATAAGTTCAAAATCAAATTTGATTGCAGTACCACATAATCGAATAGGAAGGAAACAATTACCTTACTGCTTACATATTTTCATTCGTACTTAAATGTATAAAAATGTTAGCAAATACAAATACTGTCCACTCTGGTGAAACAAATTATGCGATATAGGGAATATTTAAATTACCGACTTGTAAACGTATGGTCCAACTTCGACGACCTTAGGCTTTTCCAGTCCGGCCAGTGCTGCCTCCACGTTAGTGTAGTTGAAAATGTAGACGTAAATCAGCGTCGGAATCGGTACGTTTTCCCACAGTTTAAAAAGTATACCGTCCCTCTTGATCGTCACTATCTGAAAATTAAATTTTGTAACGGCCTGCCTTGCCCAGGACAAAAGTATTTTGCCTTGCTCGGCCAAGACAAGTATTTCAAAATGATGGGGATTGATGTTCGTCTTAAAGATGAGATGATGGAATAGAATGTTTACTGAACGCACGTTAGAGATATGAACTATATTTTCATTATTATTTAACCGTAACGAAAATTGCTGTCATATACCTAAAAGTATGCCCCGAACCCCTACAACCCCGATAAATCCAAATGTAATACGTAAAAAAGTAACAACACTGCGGAAAGAAGATAGTAACACGTAGTAACTGGTGTAGTGCCTTATGGGAAGGTGACGTGAATATTCCATTATTTTATTATACTAGTAACATTTTTTGGATATAGAGTCGCAAATTCGATGTCCCCCTCCTTTCATTCCGCCCTCGGCTATAAGGATGATTAAACTCATTAAATGGTTCCGTCGCTGATGCAAGCGCATTCGTCCCTATCAGTGCACATTTCAGCAAAAACTGAAGCGATAAATTAGCAGATGAATCTACCGCTGATTATAAGAAAATCTCTTTAATGTAAATTATACGCCAAATTGGCCAATTATCTGAATAGATTAAACACTAATCTTACTTTGTACAGTTGGTCGTCGTAAAAGTCTGTACACCACATGACGACAGTCCCTGTTACACAGACCAGTAACAGTAATCCGGCCGTTACCATTCCTGAAATCATATAGTTTGAATTTGATGCTAATTGTGTGGTAGTATTTTTAAATTATTGTATTTAATCTGAGAACGAAAATTTAGGAGGAATAATTTCACCTCAGAATAGGAACCTGGGAAAGCTAAGTATATAAAGGCTTCCTGGACCTGCAGGTGCCCGCATAGAAATAAAAAAATAAGATTTGGGAAATGCTGACCCTCATCGTGGGCTTAGTTCCACCAAACAAGTGTTATATTCGGCGTAACATTGTCACAAGACTCTAATGTTTTGTGCTTTAATTTATTTGTTATAATTAAATATCTTAAATAGTTGTTTTAGTTGTGATTTCTCGTATTAGATTAATAATTTAGTTCAATATTAACATATGATTTAATCAATAAAACCTTGCAAAGCTCAAATATCAGGGACATATGTCTTACGGTGAGTATTAATGATGTCGTTTTGAATATCATAAACCATATTTAATACCTGGTTTTATCCTCTACCTGTAATTGTATTCCAATTACCTTTTCTTTTTATTCGAAAATACAGTAGTCCATATAACAATGGCAAAATTATGACCCCCTGTTCATGTCCGTTATTCCTAACCATCCAACGAAGTTAATTAAGCCCTGAGCTTGCATTTAAACTATACGCTTAACTATTTTAAATAAAGTTTTATTGTGAAAAGTAGGAGTTGACGGAAGTTAATCAATTTGTTTCGTCGCGATTTCTTGGGGAAGGTGCCGCTGCTGCTTTTCAAATCATTCCGGACATTCCCATTCATTGAAAAGGGATATTTTAATTTCAGTAGTCCACTATATAATGACTCGTGTAGACCGAGTGTTATTCCAATCGCTGATCCAATCTGACTATAATTTGCTGGGATCACACAGCTGGCTCGAAGCCAAAAGAGATAGTGGCCAGGATCGCGAACCGATATCATCTGCAAGATACCGCCGACAAACGCAACAAATCTAAAAAGAATTGTTACACCAGTTATTCTTTGTCAAAAGTCAGTATAAAGGTTTATCCTTATTGTAAAACCTATGTCCAGAATCCAGTTGGCTGTACAAGTTCTCTTTACGACTCTTCTGTGGGCGGGCAGTTTTTATACATCCGCAGGCACTTCTGAAGTACAAGGGCGCGGTACGTATCTTGAACTGTGCACAGTATCTTATAGTCAGTGAGGAAGGAATACAATGGAATTTGTAGAGCAATTCTTCACTATTTCGTGCGTGTAGTTCAGTCCTGTACGTTGATAATTGTACTGTAAATCACTAGTTTCTTTCCTGTTTTTAACTGCTTGGTACTTGAATCAGTTGGTTTGTAGGGATTCCGGATTGAGGATGACCAGAGTACGATTAAAATTGTCATGGTAATTTGTTATTAATTCTGTCTTTTTATTTTCAATTAGCTACTTCGCGGGTGGTTCCGTAACGATAGCCTTGCAGATTGTTACGATCAATTCCGCGATAATTAGAAAAAAATATTCAAGAACTCAACTGCTAATGCATTGATATTTTATTTTACCGAATGGTGGCGATAATCAGGAAAGACATTAGATTTTAAATTCAATATGTTTATAATCCAATATCAGGGCACTATTATGAAGTTCATCGGGGCAATGACATCAAAAATGACAGGGCAACGATAACGGGTTGACACCGGTGATTAAAACTGGGTCCTTTCCCCTCGCAAAATGACGCCATTCTTCAGCCCCAAAATTAAGGGTTTGTAAAGAAAAATTAAAAAGAAAGGACATTTATGAAAAAATCGAGTACAGTTCTCTAAATATTTTCAACACTGAAAATTGAGTTTAAGCACGACTCGCGTTTTGTACTGACGCACTGGAAAACGAGTATTTTCTCAATTCATTGAATTGTTGTCGATTGTTTAAAAAATGTAAATGAAGATGGTACACTGTACATGGAGAATTCAGCGTGAGAAGATAACCTTGATCTGAAATATGTAATCGAAACATCTTAACTCAGTCGATCTTCTAGCTAGACCACTTCCGCCTTATCGCCGGACAAAAAAAATTTCGTATTTGCCTCAACTATCAAAAATAACACAACGATAACAGTGCAGTGACTTTGCCCACAGTAGTCTTCGACGGTAGGTGACATGCCAAAGAATCTTACTATGTCATATATAATATGCGATAAAAGAAATCTAAATAGTTTATTACAAAATACGCGTATTGTTTTGACATTCCGAATAAATTATTTATAAAATGCTTAATGAATTATATAAATATTCTTAGCCAATTGATGTAATTAGAAAAAAATAGTGCAAGTAATCGTAAACATCTACATAAAAGTACAGCGAAACTCAAAAATTAAAAAAAAGTGTGCGTGTTTCTTATTCAGTGCAATTAGGCTAGGAAAAAATGTCATATCCCAGACAATCAATTAATCACTAAATCTATGGTATTCTAAAATAGTAATCGCCATCTTGAACTGGTTGAACTGTAACAAATACCAGTGCACCAATGAAAGGACAAAGGAAATTTGCAAATGTTTCAAGTATGAAAAAGTTCAATATTTAACGTTGATTTTAAAAAGGTGTTTCTTCTCCTTGAATACAGCAAACTCTGCGGCAACACTTGGTTTTAATGGAATATCAAATAATTCTGGAAAAACAGGAGACATATCAACCGCGTCGGTTATTCACTTCGATCTCCTTAAAAGGTTTAAACCTATAGATATGAAATTAGGCCAGAATACCTGAGATATAATATTATCGTACAGAAAGAAAATGTAATAAAATGCTCAAGCGCAGCCCAAGTTAAATTATTGTTTTTAAATGGTCCTTTTGAATATCTTCCATTTGTCCATTATATAGGTATGTATATAGACGCGAATGTGCTTAGATATCTTTGCTACTACAAATAATTAATTTTAATTCACTACTCATATGCATAAAAATGTCATTGTACGTGCTTAATTTTATTTTCACCTACCGCACTGGTACTTATTGCATCTACATCTCTTCTCCTTGTTCGGCTCGAAGATCTCCGACTGAACGCTGAGCGGGAGTGGCACACTGTTAGAAGCCATTGTCAATATTTGTCCCCGGGAAACTGTAACTTATTTTTGAGGATAACTTTTCGTTCAACGGACCGACTTGATCATTTTAGGCCCGCCAGAGGAATCCGCGTCAGACTTGGGCACGACCGATTGAGCGACTAAGGCGAGCTCATCAGATTCAGATGATAACGGAGACGCTATCGCAAAAAAGTTGGGTTTTTGACCCCAACACCCTCCAGTCCCACACTATATTGGCTAGGCCAACCTAATCCTAGTCGTTCATTTCTGCCAGTAAACATCCGAAAAAGTTTTAAAGTTATACTTTTTTCTTATTTTCCTGAAATTGTCCAAATCTGGCTTTTGGAAACACCATCGTTGGATCATCCAAACCAGAAATATTTGTCTGTTAATTCATGGACTATACAACACTAATAACTATTTACACATTAAGTAGCGGGTTGCCTTTCAGTCTGTAGTCGAGGTATTGGGCCCCCCCAAACATTTCTAGGTCCTTGACGTTTAAACTCAAGTGGGTGATAACACGTTCATAATTTATGTATGTATATATAAGAAAAGGCTCATGAATACTTGACTTATGTGACGATAGATCAGATGTCTCGGACGTCATAGATAAAGATTAATTGGAGAACTTAAGGTCAAGGCTAAGTTTTTAGTTTTTTAGGTGAACGTAGTAAAATCGCAGAACGCATGGTAGTTTTTCACGGAATACATCAATCAAAGAATTTTCATTCAACGCTCTTCTGAGTTTAGTCAGTTTTGGAATGATTGATTTTTGGCTATATAATTTAGATATCCAGAGTTAACCCATCTTTAACAAGGATAAGGACAATATCAAGGATAGGTGTTAATATCTTATAATGTTTAAAATGAGCTGTGTTAATAAATTTAAACGTTTTGTGTCAATTCGAGGAACTGATTATTCAGAAAATAGTTACTGTAGAAAATTATCCTTAAACTACAACAGGGTAATCATTGTGCATCAAATATGTGGTACAGGTATAAGATGTGGAAAGTTGGAAGAATAGATCTTTTGTTTGTAGTTCTTTCTGTTTATTTCTATGCAAACACTGACTAAAAACTCTTGCAATTTTTTTAAATGTCTAACCAGACAATTTTTTTTAGAAAATGCAGCATCTTTTAATTATACTGATATCCGAAAGCAATAATTCGGTTAGTTGAAATATATATTTATGTCTGAATATATGAGAGGAAAGTAGAAACTAAATCACAGAATTATAGTACCTAATTATAAAAATTATTTATGAGCAAGTCCTCATAAATACATTTACTGCTACCATTTCATTTGAAGTCATTAACATTCATGGTTTAACCATACATTGAGTAAAATATAATTACAGCTGAAAATAAGTTATAATAAGTCTGATAAATCTGAATTATTAGGGTGCAGGAATTCTCACAACTAATACTTAGGGACTCATATTTCTAAAGCATGGCCTCATGGCGTGCATTATCAGCATTATAAGGCTTTCATGTAATCATACAAAGAGTACATTTACACTAGGCAAATTCAGGCAGAAACTACTATTTTGTTATTTAATTTACACTTTTTTAGGAAAGGAGACAAACATTATATTTCGCTCAAGTCAGGATTCAAAAATTAACACTGAACCTTTATTTTTTGTTTGAGAAGTTAACAAATCAACCAAGTGATTAAGTTCAAGTATCACATAACTTGTGCACACTTGACATCCTGAGAAATATATACAACCAAATGAAAATGGACTTTTTATTACATTCAGAGCAAAATACTAACAATTAAGCTTTGGAATAAAATACAAACCAAGGCCACTATAATGTAAATAATCAAAACCTTGAAAAATGGCCTCATACTCTCAGCTAGCAAATAGAAACTAAGGTGAATAAAATCATTAAGTAATGACACAATGGAGCATTTTGCACCTAATTATAATTAATTAATTTACTAAAGTAGAGAACAGTGAGGAACTATTTCCATATAATGGTTTCTAGTTGTATCTTTTTTCTGAGTATTCTGTATGAATATTATGTGCCATTTACAAGCAGGAACATTACACAGAGCAGGCCTCCTTCCTCTTAGAAAAAAGTAGATAATTTATATTGCAAGTAAATGACACGTAATCTACAAATAATTTCATTCAGTAAAATTTTGAAAACTATTAAAACAGATAAAATGTCAAGAGACTAAATTTTTTGACATTTTTAATGAATATAACATTTTGATAATCATCACTCATGAAAGATATTTGATGTATTATGGTCATAAAATATCTAACATGAAGAATGAAAATTATTGGAAGATGTAGTTTTACAACTAAAATATATATGTATATATATGTATGTATGTGTATATATATATATATATATATATATATATATATATATATATATATATATAACTTTGATAAATATGTAATAGGCATGTTATTTGTCATGCTATTTTCTTACACTCACAATCTATCACATAGATTTGATGTTGACAATTTATTCGCCAGACAATCGCACCTAATTCATCAACAAATGTCACCAACGCTCAACGTTGTAATAAAATTTACACTATAAACGATATTGATACACGACACGATTAACACCAACATACATGAAAAAGCGATTATGTAGAATTCATTTTTTGAATCATAGAAAATTATATTACAAATAATGTTTATATATATATATATATATATTACAAATTGACTAATCATAATATTCATCCAACCTTGTAGTTGTTGGGCCATCTGTTTTATAACTGGATCACAATTTGTAGAAAAGCTCCATTGATTAAATTAAATACAGATTAAAAATGATTAGCACAACCAGTCTATTTAAAGACAAAACTAGATAATCATCTGCTCAAAACAGCACGATCAAATGAAGAATTAATCCTTTTTTCGTCACAATAACCTGAAGAAAAAAATAAATTTACGACTTGTGATAATGAAGGAAGAAGTCCTTATTGTTTGTTCCTATTGACAATTATGATGTTTGTAGAATTGATTCAATTGAAAATAATATATAGGCAGCAATATAAATTTTGTAACAGAAATCTAGCACAACTGTCCTAGATCACATGACAGCAACTACAATAAGGTGTTCTAATTTCTAAAATATATCTGCCTATCAAATTAGCTTTTGTGTGTATGAATTGCTTGTACACACATATGCACATTTATATATAATTACATAAATGTCCATATACACAAATATATCTGAATTAAAAAAAGATAAATTATTAAGCTGCCAGGTTTGTTTAGCTATAATTCCTCTTTTAATAATTACAATAATACAAATTAAATTTGTCATATCAATATTAATCTAAAAAAACTCTAATAAACTATCTACTCTTTGTTAATTTGTCATACAAAAGTCAAATAAAATGGCAAAGAAATAAAATAAATAACCAAGATAAAATATCCTATTTCATGAATTTTCTATATTTACTAAGGTAATGACTAGTACAAATTCCTTTCCTTATTTACATTAAACTCCATAGCACTTTGTTTTTTTGTGATTTAATTGTTTCTTAGATCTCGAAATTTTTTTATCAGTTGGGAAGGCAAACATCAGTTGTGCAAAAATTGTTAGCTACAGTGTGTATTCAGAAAGCAGATGGTGCAGAGTTAAAAATAAGGAAGAGATAAATTAAGAAATTAAATGAGATTATCATCACAGCTTGATTCTTATACCGTATATGTAAGATCTATTACTTAGAAATTTAGTCCTAAAAAATTGAGAGGATCAATCACAAAAACAACACTGTCTTTAACTCGACATACTATGAACAAAAACACCATATAAAAAATTTACACCAGATCCACACATTATTCTTTTCTAAGAATAAAACAACAAATAAAAAGAAAGGCTTGAAAAATAATAACTTCAGTACAATAAATTGAGAAAATATTAAGACAATTATTTGCCCTTAATACGCTGTATCAAAATCTGTTTTGCAGAGCACACTACATGCAGATTTCATTATGAAAAATTAGATTCACCTTGCAATATGCAAATAATAAACTGTGTAAAGTTTTCATTCCTTAGGTAGTAGTTTGTAAAGGTTAATCACCAAAAAGCAGCGATATAATACCTAGCAAACATGTAGCACAAAAAAATTGTTTGAAAATATCACTTAAATATAAATACCATTGTTATAACAAAAATATCCGCTCCTATTTCTGATGAAAATTTCCTATGTTCACACAGATTTATTATTTTAAAAAATAATAGTAAAAATAATAATGACTAAAGCTGTTAAGTAAAACTTGTTGAGTTTCGAGAAATGAGCCATTTACAACCACTCAAGTGTGATAAAGGAAACACACTACATTTTGTCTCCCTAGCTACAAAATAAATGTTTTCCATTAACAGTTTCATTCTTGATCATTATACGTTAACTCAACACAATACACCCGATCAAAATAATGTTGCCTGCTTTGCAATTGACAGAAAGAGAGACTAGACTACTGCAACAGCAACAGAGATGTTTCAAACAGGTGTAAGTGATGTTAGCGATTTAATATTTGTTTAAAGTGAAATTATTAATAATTATGGCACTGTCTGCAGCATATGCCCAGGTTGCGGAAATTCAAAGGACGGTGAGTATTTGTTACAAGTCTTGCATTTTCAGGATTCATGAGCGCTTCCATCGGTGGTAACTACTGGATGAAACCTCCGACACCTAAAAAAACAGAAATAGAAAAAATTTTGTTGAGAGAAAAAAAGAGAGTTTTTGGTTAAAGTAATTTTAGGTTATGACTTTTCAATCTTAATGGAAAAACAAACCCTTGCAAAAACCTTTCCTTAATTGGTAAAAAGAGAAAGATGTTTTCATAATAAAAATAAAAGAAATTCCTTTTTGAATATGTGCTGTAAATTAAAAAAAAAATATTATTTCCATTTCTAACTAAAATGTACATACATAATAATACAAATTAAATAATTTTGGTATACTGATTATTTAAAAACAACTTTAAATACTTTTAATAAAAACTTTAAGTAAACAATAATAAAATAAATATTGTTTTTGCAATTTTAACAAGATCTCATGGAAACCTGGCCACATAATATCTATTGGCATTTGTAATAACAGGAACAGTACAGAACAGCATGCGTATATAACAGTATTATATATTTATGTGAAAGACACCTAATGACTTAATAATACATAAGATTGATTGTAAGCATATAACACATAATCATAATAATTACAAAAAATTACTCCATCCTAATTTATAGTATTTAAAAATACTGAAGTTCAAATTTTACCTAGCATTATTTTCAGTTGGTAAACTGTCAGTAGGCAAAGGAGGTTTTGGAGCCATACCACCAGTCCAGCCAACTGCATTTCCAGATGAATCTGAATCTTTGTCACTGCTTTCCTCACCAGAGGGGAACATAAGGAGATGCACTGGAAGTCCACGAACCCTGAGCATATTTATGTTTTGTAGGATGGTTGTCAGAATCTTTCAGTACAATTGTATGAAAGATTGGACAAACGGGAACAATAAAAAAATATATTAATATCTGCTGGCAATAACTATTACAAAATAACAAATATTAAATGCAAATATACTTGATAATTAAAAAATGACATTTAGCACAATAAATAATCATTTATTAATTAATCATAATGTAAACATTTTATAATTTATTTTCATAGAGGGTATACAACATGTAACACTTCAGACACATAAAGCGCACAAAATACTTTTGGTGCATAGATGCTGATATTTTGTGTTGAAGCCACAAAAATTAATGAGCAAACAGCAATGAATAAATAAACAGTGGTAATGCAAACACTTCTTCAAAACATAAAACTTAACTTTTTACTACTTGCCTGTCAATAAACTGTCATTGGTATTCTAAGATTTCTAATCCACATAATTTATAATACACAATGAAGATACATTTTGACAGTTCATGGTGATTAGGTATATTTCCTTATGACTTTATGGACAATTTGAATATCTTTTCTTAAATTAAGTTCACACAGTAATACTTTGTCCTCATAGTTAATAATTGAATAACAAAGCTATTCATAGCTTGTGCTATTGATATTGAACACAATTTGAGGATAATTTTAACAACTAAAATCATCAGTATGATGATAAATAGTGTTATGTCATATCAGGTTTCTGACATATTTTATCTGATGTCAAAATCAGCCTAAAAGTAAATAGATAACTCTAATTAAGAAAAATGCAGCATATAATTGATATAAAAACATTACAGAAAACTATTAATTTTTAATATCCAATTCCATAGTTAAAATTAGGATGGTAAGAAGTCACTCCTGCTACTACCTTATAAGTAAATTCATAACATTTATATTGCAGAATAAGTTTGCTAAAAAAAATCCTGTAGTGGTAGTCCGCAACCAGTTGTATAAATAATGTAAATATAATAAATGTACCATATATTAGTAAGTAATAAGTCTTGAAATTTACTTAAAGGTCAAATGAAGTATTATTCCACAAAAACACATTGCACTGCCTTCATGATCATTTTATGACACATGATGTTATATGACAAAAATAATGACTAAATTATGAAATGCAAAATTAATCTGTAAAAAGCATTACACATAATGCACAATGAATTATTTATGAACACATTAGTCCAATGTTAGATGTTTGGAAATGAAATCCTGAACTTTTAAAAATAAATCAACCACTGAAAGCAGAATGATTAATTTTTCAATGCACCATATAATTTTTCTGATACCTTTCCAATATGTGCTCTACCAGAAATATACCATTCTATGACAGTGGGACGGAATTTTGCTATATGATCAACCAGGATAAAAGATGGAGATGAAGGTTTGTAAATTTATTTATCAGAAATATTAGTCAAAATTGAATTAAAAATAATATAGAAAGGAAACAAAACTTAATGGTAATCAACTTTAATATAATTTTAAAAATCAGTATCTAAGTTTTGAGATTGTTTTCTTATCATTCTGAAACAATATTCATCGAGATGTGACTGAAGCAGTAGTTTATACCACTACATTAAAGAAGAGAGGTACCATCCTCTCATCTTTCTAATATCTTGACCACATATTTTTGGTAGAGCACCACTTTTCTATGATGCAATGAAAAATGAGTCACCCAGTACGTTATGCCTACTTTTAATCTACTAACATCTTCCCTAATAATTATATCAGATTCCCAAGTACATATATAATAATTTTTGGGATTAATATGTTGGCCTTCATAAAGCAGTGAGCACTTTTCATAAGGAAGCAGTTCTACGGGAACAGATCTTCACTCCTGCCCATCAGGACAGACGTTAGTGGATTGGCTCCAATGCACAGATTTCGCAACACTACCACAATACCCTCATTATAGCCAAGACCAAGAAATGAAGCTGGATATGTCGAAAGAATATCATGAAGTAGATTGTGATAATGGAAGTTGGGAGAGTAGCAGACTGGAAGTCAAGGAGATCCAGTGGCACGGAGTAACTAGGTAAATATCGGTAATCTCCATCGTAAAATAAAGGCAAGAGAAGTGGTTACCTAGCGGAGGTGGGCGGTGGTGGTGGGGAAGGTTCAATTATGCGTCTGGGCCTGTTGAAGCGAAGTTGGAGCTGGGACTGGTCTGTGACATACTTCTCGGCCCGACGCCTCCTTAGTCCAGGAGTCAGCTGTCGCTCATCATCCGCAGTTGGCCTCCTCACGTGCGGCGTTGTTGCACTACGCCTCAGCTCTATTTGCAGTGGCTCACTTCCGCCGGCGCCACTACCACTTGTACCTGCCCCACTGCTCCCCCCCAGCTCATCTATATTCAGCGACGACAACCTTGCCACCAGGGCACTGTTGTCACCTTCGGCCAATCTATTCAAACAACATTCCAGTTGCTCAAACACTAGAACAGTGTTTTTCTACTCCATATTTAAACTGGCAAATCACTTCTCAGGTTTGGGGGTCTCTCCATCATAGCTTTTATATGATGCCTTGATAATTTTATACTACGAGAAGATAATTTAAACAAAGTCGCAGTTTAAAATAAAAAATATTGCATGTGTTGAAAATGAAATTGCTCCGTCCAGATCAAGAATAGATTTGCTACAATTTTTTCACTTATACAATATAAAAACAGAAATCCTCCTCAAATGTGGATCATTTACACCCTCATAACTATGAGTTGCCAAGTTGGATACAAAGCCACAGTCATTACATTATATATTCCCTTCTTCACCCCTAACCTCTGATACATTAAAATGGTAATTTCACCACACTCTTGATAAATTTAATAAAATATGCTACGCTGCTATGAATCCATCACAGACAAATTATAGGAACTATTATTAACTATCTCAAATATATTGAGATGGACAAAAATAACTTAATTTATTATTTTTTTAATATTTTAGAGAACTATTACAGAATATTAATCAGTATCATTGCTCATATCTACTGCACTATTCTTTAACGAGCTATTTTTTTTTAAATACTGGCCTATTTACCTAATGGATCACTGAATTGATACATAAACTGATAATTAATTCCACACATTTAAATAAATAATAAATAGTGGACTAATTAGTATTCAAAGCATTTAATATCTCTGCCAGGAGAGATTTGTACTGCAAGTGAATAAATGAATTTGTGACAATGAAGTATAGCACTGCTGTGTATAACACATTTTGTGATGGTATGTGTTGACAAATTATAATGTTTTCTCACTCAAGCCTATGCTGATTGATAAAACAAATGCATGTGTATATTATGTGCCAAACCCCTTTTAATTATTATCTTGAAATGATAATTAACTAACCTGCTTTCAGATAAAATTGCATCGGTGGCACTACATCTTGGGCTTTTTGTACCAACAGGGACTGGAATCTTACTTCCTTTGCTAGATGTTTTTATCCTGAAAATGATATAAATGAAAATAATAAGAATAATGTTTAAATAAAACTTATGAGCTATTAAAGTAACGTATATATATTCTTTACAGAATATGATCTTAAATATGTAGATACATTTATGAAAATTGCATAAGAATACATTTATAAATACATTTACAAAAATAAAATATCCTGAAAATCATAATTAATTATCAGATAAGCCCAATCTGTTATATACCTGCTATCCAATTCCTTTACAGGTGAGAGAGCATTTTTATCCCTAGCAGATTCTTCAGTAGCATCAAAATAAATTGAAGCAGTTTCCTCTCTTCCCGCACTAACAGGGCTGCAACCTCCTCGACCTAAGAGGAATTTCCAAAGTAAGGTAAGTTAAAATATTACTTCTAAAATAAGTAAATATTAATAGGTTCTTATTTCTAGATGTATCTCTCTGTAATCCATTTTCTGACCACAAATTCATACTTCATTTCACAAATATAAAGTAACAAAATATATCTTAATTGTTTTGTTAAACATATTTTAATATTTCACATTATTATTTTAAATACTTTGTTTTCCTAATAATATGTGACTGAAAAGAAGTAACTTCTTCACAAACAATTATGAAAAACGCTTTTATTGAAAATATAAAGTAATATAATAAATATTACATGCTCAAATATCAGAATGAATATACAATATTATGTATATATTAATACTCTAGCCAATTGCTGACAAATAAGGTACATGAATATATCGACATATTTATTACTTTAGAAGACTAGGTTCTGGAAGAGAATGTCAGTCATGATATATGTAATATTGCAATGGGACTTCATGCTGAATAATATTTCATTGAGATAAAATATGAGAAGTATGTGAGAATAAACATTAAGCCAATTATAGTTACCTTTATGATCTGATCGCCTTGTTTCCCTAGTTGTAGGTGCAGTTTGTGTAGACCCATCATTTGATCTATCTACTACTCTAATTTCTAATCTCCCTGATACTGGCTGAATTTCAACTTCATCTAAGAGCAAGAGATAGATATATTGTCACTCTAAAAGCCAATTTTGTTTACATTAATACATTACTATGAGTATTTTAATTATTAGGTAATCTTCTTTAGGGTAGTGGAGTTTAATGCAATGAACCAATGTTTATTTGGTCAATTCTCTAGTCGGTAAGTTAATAATCCATTGACAACAGATCATTGAGCTAGTGTAGAAACATTATAGAACTACTTGCAGCTCCTTATCGAACAAAACATTTTTTTAAAGAGTTGTGCACAAAGGGCGACAAACCAACCATCTTCTGCAGTTGTTTTTGCAGTTACTAAAGAGGATTCTTCCTTATCTTGAGAAGATTTCTGCTTTTCTGGTTCCCTTTTGGCCACCCCATTAACTATGGGCTTGGGAATGTTTAATACGATTGCCTAAAACAGTAATATTGGTTTCTTTATAACTACCAGAAAAAATTGAAGAATGAATTTATATGTAAAAAATAAAATAAACAGAGGTAAACTTACTGGTAAACTAAGCTTTCTTAGAGGTAAACTATCTTTGGACCTAGTAGCAACATTCCTCATTACATCCACCGTATACATAATTTCATCAAAAGCGGCTTGTTGCAAAAGAGGAGGCTCCAACCCGCTTCTACAAAATTTTCATACACTTCAATATATCAAAAAATAAACTTAAAAGAATCAGGATTAGATATATAATTTATCTAATCTATATATATTTACATAAATATAAAGAAACTAAAGATTAAATTAGATTAATATAAAATTAATTTAAATTAAAAGAAACTAAGATGGAAATGTATTATCAACAGATATTATGCTATCCAAAAAATATTATTACCTAACAGGTATAATTAATTAGAATAACTGTTTGCTATAGGTTTAGGAAATCCTTATGTTAATCCAATTCCAAATAAACAGAGATATATTTCATATAAATATTTGATATAAAATATTTCATATAAATGAAGTCTTGAAAGAAACTGGATTAACACCAAAGATACAATTGAACTAATGGTAACAAACATAAAATTTACCGTATTCTCAAGCCAATTTGTGGTAAACTCCATGCTCTGGGTAACACTGGTTGTAAATGTGGAAAACCTTCAATTCCAGCAATGTTAAGGCATTTTGTTTTATTCCTTGCCTTTACTTCTTTTGTTTCTATTTCAGTTTTAACTGCATTAGCATTGTTGTTTCCTGAATTGCTGGACACCTAATAACAATTTAATATTAAAAATCAAAGCTTTATTAGAATGCAATTCCCAAAACAAAGTTTCTTTCAATCCCTTCTGATGTTATCCTTAATTACTGCATTAAAATTTTAAATAAAAAACTTGTTGGAAATCCAATTACAGAGATAAAATGGAAAACTATGTTCTCAATAGGTTTTGCACTGTGGTCCAATAGGGTAAGAATTGCTACACATCCCTCTTAACTTGTTTACCAGCTAAGTTTAGATTTTAATCTTAAGACAAATAAAAATATAAGAAAAAAATAAAAAATGAAAATTACCTGAGGATTAACATTCTTTATGCAACTTTGTCTTGTAGAATCTTCACTGATGCGAGATAAATGGACATCCTGAACATTGCTAGGAGCAGGTGGGGGATGAGGTTCAACAGCAGCTTGTTTTCTCTCAGAACTCACTGGTGCCACACCTTCTGGAGTTGTAAACTGAGGCTGAAAATATTATCATAATATTATGCATACAATCAGAAATAATTTATCTTACCTATTAGGTACACAAAAATTAACTATAATTCCGTATAAATCACAAAGAGTTGATTATTTTTCAGTCATAAAAAAAGTTAAACTTTTAATGTTCAGATGGAAAGAAATTAAATAAAAGCACCATAAAAAAGGGAGCAAAAACATGGGGTCAGTAACAAATATGATGAAATAGTTACCTGGTTTGAGATTTTATGTTCAGGGCTAGGCATGTTTTCTCCTTTCCATTCGTTATCTGTAGTTTCTTCAGAATCATCAAACTGGGATTTCCATTGTGAAACTAAAGTCAAACCTGAGCAATAACATTTTTATTTCAAAAAAATGTACTTATACAACACAAAAACAAGCACCCTTTTTTGGTGAGCAAATAAAACACACAAAAACACAAACAAGCACATAAACAATTCCAACTAAAAAACAATGTAAATGTGTTCATGGAAAACATAATTATATAAAAAAAACGAAATTAAATATGGGGATAAAATACAAAACCAAAAGACACATAAGATGAGCAGGCAAGAACTAAAAAAAGACAAAAAGCTCACCACCGCCTCCTTTTGTAACTTGCTGTGTTGCTGAAACATTTTCATCATCAATGACTGCAAATTGTGTTACTGATGCATCCCGATTGTATTTTCCTGACAATAAGGACCTGGATCCAACCTGAGGAGGACGTCTTCTTCCACCTCTCAGGACTACTTCCTGGCTTCCAATTACACCTTTAAAATTTTGTTCAAATATAAAAAATTACAATAATAAATAATGACTAAATAAATTGGCTTCACATCGCATCAGTTGCAACAGAAATAACACAATACCAAATGGCATCAAGTCATGAGCAAAAATTAGAATGAATTATGCTCTCAAATTATAAAAATATTTATTAATATAAAAAAAGGAGAGTCTCATAATTCCAAAGTTCCTATTATAACATATTTAATTATACATTATAAATCTTATTAGATATAGATATTCTCATATATATATATATATATATATATATATATATATATATATATATATATATATATATATACATATATTTCATAGGTTAAGAGATAATCATATTGGCTGAAATGGAAGATGAAAATTAGATGGACCAACTTTAAAAGATGAAAGTGAAATTCAAAAACATCACGTAATTATTGAACTGAAAATACAAGTATATAGTTTGTCACCTGAAAGATAATTGGTAAGTAACAGAGATACATTAATAAGAGCATTTTTGTAAATCTGCAGAACAAGAGATCTACAAACACTACAATGACTAGTACTTAGAGGGTTGGAAACACATACAAGAGAAGGTGTACCATTTACCTAATCTGGTGTCAAAGGAATAGGCTGAATTTTCAAATTCTTGATCCTTTATCATCCTGGGTGATTCGCCGCCCTGAGTGAGGTCCTGAGGCTCGTTGCTCAACGACAGCGTGCCAGACTGGGCTTTCTGTTTCCTCTCGACAGCACTCACTCTCAGCCTCCCCAGAGTTGCATCAGCTGCAAAGTCACTCACTCGTCTTACATCACCCAAAATCTTATCCATCTCTATTTTCACTGGGAATCGCCACAACAAAAACTCATTAATGTTTACTACCTCAAAGAACTACAACTACCTTTCACCTGGAGGAACAGAACTTTCTTTCAAAATTTAGAAACGGAATTTTCTTATCATTTTTTAAATCAAAATTTATTAATGGAATAAATCGCACATTCATTACAGGGATAACATTCTTTAACATGAAAATTACAAATTACAAACAAAGATAGGCATAATTTTAAGTAAAGATCAGACCTATTCAATATATCCAAACTGATGACCACAGAGCAATAGAAAAAAGGAAAAATACCCATTACAATATAACAGCAATATTATGTCATTAAATATAAAATTAATAGTATGGAGATTTGGTCTCTTGAGGTTTAAACAATGAAACTTGAATTCATATATGAGTAAGAAATTATGTAAAGCATTTACTCTCAATTAAAACAGAAGTGATGCACTTCCAACATTCTGAGTTGTAGTATTATTAAAATGTATTTCAGTGTGAAATACGAAGTGAAAAAAGATGTTCCTTAAACTGTTAATTGTATATACTGTTATTATGCGTTTAATCAGTTATTCATCACAACTGATTTGTTAACTGGTTTGGAATGTACTTTGAAATATTTTGTTCAAATAATGAAAATGGTGTTCAATATATTTTTGAATAGGTATACTAAACTAAATTTATTAAAAAAAAAATTTTTTTCCACAACTTTATTATTCGAAAAGAAAATAACAATTAATAAAATGTTTAACAAATATAACATTAACAATGACTTTCAACAGTAATTTAATTTTCCCAATCATTTAACACTTCATAATCACACAGCCATATTACGACAGTAATAAAACATATAAAAAAAATTAATAAATAAAAAAAATTATAATTATTGAGAAACAATATCTGTTAAATATAAACAGCAGGTGTTCCAGCCCCATTTTAGATTAATACAAAGGATGCATTTATCAAAATAATACTTATGGTTTTTATTGTATCACTTATCTCTTAAATTAAATACATAAATTTGAGATGAGATAAAGTACAAATCTATAAGATAACTGCCAGCAGTTTTTATCAAAAAATTATATCCAATCTTATTTTGAAATAATACTGGTAAACATAACAATTTCATATTTTTAATTTCAATGATTTACAAAACCATGAGAAGACACATGTGATCTAACAAATTACACTACTTAATCCTATGTATGACATGGAAAGTATATGATAATGAATGAATTTACATAAGTAAGCTCAATTTAAATTGTAACTCTATTGTGTTCTTGCATTGTTAGGCTATAAGCTAATGTTCATTTTCCGTATATTATAATTAAATAGCCCCAAGTATAAGATATTATGGAATATTTAGTTTATTACTACTAGTTAGTTTTTTATCTATAGTGCCGCACAGTTAATGGTTGACTAGATCTGAATTAATTTATAATTAGTTATATATTTATCTCATAGAGGTACAGGACAAAGATTCATTTTTTTTAAAGTAATCTAAATGGTATACCTGATTTCCTCTGATTCTGATTAGCTGAATGTGCCCTCCTGTCACTCTGGCTCCTGGCAGAGACCATCACGGCATCTCCTTCATTGTCAACTCCCTTCTCGCGCTGTTCCCTCTCCTTCTCTTTTTCTCGTTCTCTATCAACTTGCTGAACACCCTGCGGAGTTCCTGGCATTGATACTGCCCGTCTCTGCTTTTTCGGTGAACCTTTATAACAAGACAATGTATGTAATGTATCACAGCAATGTAATTTTACGATCATTAATTCAGGTCATAATTACAAAAAAAATGTGAGTAATCCACACGTATTTAATATCCCAAAGACAAGCAATATAACATTTGCAAAAATTAAATCAGTAAAATACTGGTCAATCATAGAGAAAATTAAGTTAGCCGAAGGAGGAGTTTTCAACAAATATTTTTTGAACATATAAGCTATGTTCATATCTGTAATAAATATAAAAAAAATATAAGAAATAAAAGCATAAAATAATTAACATTTTCAACGTATAAATAGCGTAATTAACTTTTACTCTTTTCACCTGTTACAGTAATTTATTATATTTTATTAATATAAAGGAAGTTTTTTAAACTTTATTCATATAGTACAGCGAGCCTCAAGTATTTATGTACATGTCAAATGTTACCTAGTGCAGGAGTTGTTTCAGCAGGTGTAGTTGCATTGCAATTACGATCAATTGATATATGGTGTTTATCTCTATTAGTTATTGCAGTGCCTGCAACTGTCATGCCTTTCCTGCCGCGATGACATACACCATCATAATCTCCTCCACCCTAAAAAAATATAAAAATTTATAAATATATATTAGATATTATGTATTAGATATATTTAGATTTAGACTAATTTGTACAATAATTACCAATTAATTGTCAACTTTTTAATGTCAAAATTTTCATTATAATTAAGCATATTATTTCCTTATATAAAAGTACACTATATACACCCACTTACAAACTTTTCATCTGTAATAAATATTATTGAAAGTACTGCTCCCCTAAAAACTTTATTGTCACTGATTTTATTGATGAGTCATTTTGAACAGAGAATTACAATTTGGAATACCTCGAGATCTTTTCTATTGTCAGGCTCAATATTCTCCTGGTCGTTGTCAAGCTGTGTGGTATGATTGTCAGTTGCCGTTATGACGGGTGCGATGGCCGGTGATGTGGTTGGCGCGAGGGCGGGTGTGGGCGCGGCCACCGGTGTAGGTTTCTCCCAGTCGTATAGGTCGGTCTCTTTTACACCGCGTCTCTTCATGCAACGCTCAAATAGGCCGCAGAGCATTGCGTAGTCAGGCTTATCGCTGTACTCCAAAGCCTGGAAAATTATTTTTAAGGTTATATTAAACGTAACACCTATTTCTCAATTATTACTAAGATAACATCGTAGTAGTCCTTTGTTCGACATTTTTGTAATATTAATTGTGCAAACTGTATTTTTCACCTATTTATAACTTTAGTATATTTCCAAGCTATATCAGATCGTATATATGTACACCAAGTGAAGGCAAAAACCACAGATAGTGAATATCTAACAAAAAATATGATCCATAAACTAACAGATCAAATCATGGATTTGTTAAAATGATTACAGTTTTTATAACATTATTAAATATGGAATCTATTATTTCATGTGGAAATAAAATAATACATGTTTTTTATAACACGCATAACAATTATAATGCATCATTCTGAAACACTAAATATTCTAAAACATTCTATATTTCATTTAATATTAATTGTTATTACGAGGTCAGATAAATGGCAACCAGTCAGAGTAAGATAGCAAATTTCAAAACTAGGTAAAAACTAGTAAAATTTCAAACATTTGGTTAACCCTCAACTAAATAAAATTATTAAATGTATATATCAAATTCATGAAGATTCATAAGTATAAAATGTTGATGAAACCTTTTACACAGTGCTTGCTTGTCAACTGACTATGACTGGTTGGTATTTAAAAACTGCAACATTTATAAAAGCAGCACAGAAGAAAAATATTAGTCACTGTTTATACTCATAGACAAAGGAATAAAAAAACATATTTTACTAATGGTACCCAAATATTGAATATTCTATACCTGAATGTGTTCCAGAAAATGCCTCAGATCTGTTGGAAGATGTTTTAAAAGCAAACGGTGGTCAAATTTTTCTTTCATTAGCCCAACTTGTTCTTTGTCTTTCATCTTTCGCCAGGGAAGTTGACCATTAACAAATTCAACTAGCATATAGAAAAGGGACCACAAATCATCATGCCTCCCCATTTCCTAAACAATTTATCAAAAATATTCGCATCACATATAAATTTAAAATAATATTCCATGATAAGAATTCAAGTGTAATTATTTAGTACCTTGTTTTTGTGAGCATTAATAGAAGCATAACGAACAGTGCCCCTGAATCCTGCAGCAGTTCTTGGAGCCCTTACTTCACCAGTAGCTGTAGTATATTGTCTAGCTAATCCAAAGTCTAACATGTACACTTTCCTACATGTAGATGGTAAACGCCCAATGGAGAAATTAGACTGTAAAAATTATATGATACATTAATATATACAACAAAATTATTTAAACCAGAATATAAACAGAGCAACAAAAATAAATATTATTATCATTCTACTGAGTTGGACCCTGATGATGGAACCAGTAAGAGTTTTGAAAAATCTGAAGCAGACAACACCCAAGGGGGCCCAATTCAATAGAGCCCACTTGGATTAACATCCATGAATGAGGTATTTATTGCTGTGTTTGTATAATTATTTCATCTTGGATAATATGAAAATATTATATATATAACATTTTTGATACATACTGGCTTTATATCTCTGTGGAGAAAACCAACTTCATGTATAGCATCAATAGCTTTGAGAATCTGCAGCCCTAAACGTAAAGTTGTTGAAACTGAGAATGCTCCTCGCGGTTGGGCCCTCCTGAGTTCAGCCAGATTTTTTCCCTGTAGTTGCATGACAACATAGTTGAACCTATCATTTCTACCACATCCAATAAATCTGCATACATGTTCTTTACCTGGGAAAAATAAATGAACAAATAAACTCGAAAACAAACACAATTAAAAATTCCCAATATAACCAAACATGCTAGTTTTACCCATTTCCATATTGATCTAGGGACATTATGAATTCAACTTCAATGTTTATCTAGACATTAGACTTCTCAAATATGTGTATAATTTTTTCAGTATCAAGTTTTCTGCATCAAATAACTATAAAGCCAATAATAATCAGATTTGTATTGTATTTCAATGCTATAAAAAGAAATAACTATTAATGACGTCTCAGCATTCTTCTGACACCATTTATTGATTTTTTAATTAGAAAGAGAATAGAACTCAAAATATATAACACTGCTCCAAGTTTAAAAAATAAAGAGAAAACACAACCTGCCTGAAGAAATTTGTAAAATCCTGAACACATTAATTATTAGTAATACAATATTTATTTACTTTTTATATCTTATTTGTATCATTTAACAATTTTTTAATTTTGCAATTATAATTTTAATAGTTGGCATAATAGTGGATTGTATAATAATCTGATAGTAATTGAGACAAATGAAATTACTTTACTTACCCTGTAGTTTTTTGAGTACTGCTACTTCCATTTTCAGGACCTGCTTAGGTTGTCTGGCTGATTCAACCTTAAGAGCAACCTGCTCTTTAGTTACCAGGTCAAGTCCTTCATAGATTTCACCGAAACCTCCACCTCCAATTTTTCGAACCTGCACAGGCATTAGTTAATATAAACTGTAACCCATAATACGGTTGGGGCAAAATTTTATTTGGTATTAGTACAAAATAGAATAACATCAGGTAATGATATTTCTACAAAGATATAAAAACTAGTTCAATCATGAATATATTAAGTTTTATCTTAGGTTAACCAATATTATTTTGCATATGATAATTGTAATTAAATACTTTTTCAGAAACTGGCATAAAACCTAAACCTTTCACTTAGCTAAAGTGGGTCATGTCTATGTCAATGTTTGGTACATGTCTCAATGTGGCACCAAATGTGCAAAATTAAACTTCTATTACGAATTGAGTTATTAATTTACAAATTATTTCAACAGTCAAACCTCTCTTTTGACTATTCTTCATTAGTTATTTTCCTTCTTATCTATAAATGTTTTAAATCAATAATGGAATATGAAAGTGCCCTATAGCCAAAACTATTCAATTATTTTCTTTCCCTATCCCAGTTTCTAAAAAATTTATATTTCTTATTGTAATGTGAAATACAAAAAATGGAATATTTATAGAATTATTGATGAATCAGGATTTAAGTATTTTATAACTTTTCAAGTCTAGTATTTGAAACACAAAATTATTTTCTTAGTTATAATACAATTACTGTACAACTTAGTTGTAATACAATATGGCAGTTTGAGTAAGCATACTAGAAACTTGAAAGACAATAAGAAACTGCATATATTTTTGAATATCACTACATCATGAATAGAGTAATGCTCCTTCCCTTATGCTCAAACTCAAAAATCTACCAATGGTACAAACCAATTATACTTTACAACTAATCAATAATATAACAAAAAACTAATCTTCAATTTGTACTTACAACTTTCCATCTTTCCTTGACTACATGGCCAGGTTGAAGGAGATCCTCACTAGTCATAGTGATGTTATTATTTTGATCAGTCGATTCATCTACCAAGAAACCATACTCCTCCGACGAGACATCATTATAATTCCTAAAATATTAAGAAAATGATAAAAATTTCTGTCTAACAGTCTATTGCAATGGTGGATGGTCGAAATGCTTTCATTAATCAATATCCTCATAAAATAAAATGTACTAAAGAAAAAAGTTACCATTATCTCTCCATAAATATGAAATTATAGATAAGTACTGCAGTCTATATGCAGCAGTGCAGTGATGCAACGCAAGAGGGGTCAGTGAATCACAGTAAGATCTGGGCTCAAAATTTGATTTTGGGTCCATCCCTTCCTGCAGTAAAACATGAAAAACACTAATAAATAGACTAAATTTAGGCTCTTTTAAAGCAACATGATTCATCGGAATACTGGGGGACTGACCAGGCAAAAATGACCAAGGACGTCTCGCCACACCCCTACCGAAACCGTTCAATACACCCCCTTTCACCCCTAGTATTTCACTTTTTAGTGTAAACTTCGTGTAGCGGTCTCCGCACTTTAAAAGTTGGGTCTTAAATGGTCGCGAGGCGTTAAGTCCAATACGATTGAACCTGGTAAAATAGTACGCCCACATAGAAAGATATTTTTAACGTTAGACATGTAAAATGATCTTCAACACGGCACACAGGATTAACATCACTGGAGAGGCCAAAGCGAAAATAGGACACAAAATGCTTGGATAGTGTTTTCACATACTGGGGGCACTGTCGTCTTGCCAATCCATAACTAAAGCACTACTAGATTCTTAATACTATCATTGTTAACAGTTCCGACCGTAGACACCTGATGTCAGGGTCAATATGTCGGCCATATTGGCTCCTCCTCCATTTTATACTACCCCACTCAACACCCAACTCGCCATGTTCGACATTAGTAACATTAAAAACTACAAAAATATTTCAACCGCAAAAATTTATTTCTTTATTAATTATTCAAACAAAATTCACCGTTGACGACGAACAAGAAACGTAAAACTAATGCAATAGTCCTAATTTGTCTACTAGCGCTACTCTATGGCAATAGATGGAACTTCCATAGAGTTTTACTTTTTGCCCCCCATTTTTAATTGTTTAATCCAATTTCCTGTTCTAACATATACAAATTAACGTATATTATACTCAATAACATCGGATCTTATACACTCTGCAGGTTACTGTTTCATCGAACCTCATTATACATTAGAAACCGATATTGTTATTAATTCAGTGCGCTTCGATGATTTATCTTCCAAGTATTTTATTCTTATAGAATTAATGAAATGGTTAATTAATAAATTCAGTTACACTTTTAACATTAGAACAAACAGGGTTCCATCTCTTCCCCATTCTCACAATCGTTACACTTAAGAGGGAATAGAAATACCGTTAATAAGCAGATTGATGCGCTGATTAATGCTCAATTGATCCATTAATAACAAAAGCCATAATCCTTAATCTTATTTAATACTGAAATGAAAATTAGAAATTAAAACATAAATAAGAAGCCTGAGTAATTTCTTATACATACACATCAACATAAATCTAATTTATCTGCCACTGCTACTCATTATTTGAAATATTTATCAGTTTTTATGAATCCTGAAGTACCCTATCACAACTGGATATGGTAATTTCAAAATTCTAGGATTTAACCAATCAAAATGAAAATTAAATACTATTACGAAAAGATTAAGCGCGTCAATAAACCGCACGTTATTGATGTAACAAGCTACCGTGGGAAACCACAGTTTTATTTTTATATGCAGGCTGACTATTTTAAACTAATAAATGTGGCTTTCTTAATGCTATATATGTTAACTTATGTAAATACTAGCAGCAAAATAACGTACACCTACGCAACTTCTAAACCAGCATTTACGCGTCTCAAAAATAATATCACAATTTTCAAATGTATCCAGTAAGTAACAATACAAAATGTAGTCAATTACTTGTTTGACTTCACATTCAAACCTGTGAACTTTGTGAGTTCACGTTCAGAAATGTATATGTGGGAGGAAACATATTTTTGGCTTAACAGCTTCTTCAATGTGCTCGAATATAAGAAAAAAATAAAGTGGTAAATTTCGCGAAAAATTTAGTATTGCAGGTTGCTTTAAATAGCGCCGGACATGGTAGCCTGTTCCTAGCAACATATTTACGCGACAATCCTCGACCTTCGTGAAAACCACAGGTTTTTAATTTACAGAACTACTCTGACTTTCCGTTTCTTTCTTTCTTTCATTTTTCTAAATTAAAAAAATATTTTAAAAATATTTTTTCTAAATTTCTAAATTTAGCAGCGGTTTTTTGAACTTTACTCGGGCATTGATCCGGCCATAGGGAGTACAAAAGCGAGAGCAGTCTTTCTGCAACACATCTCGGTCGACTCAAATCTTTGGGGGTAAGGAAATTTTCGGGCCGCCTAACAATTTCTCGTGATTTTACATGAATTTAATTAAACACTCGAACGTTTGTAGTTATATTTTCATAGAATTTAAATAAAAGTTCGTCTCACAGTATCGTTAAGGATGTAAACTTCATTATGAGTTCTATTAAAAACGGTCAACCAGAATATTTTTCGTGGCTATATTCCGAGGAGCCAGAATGAAATGTAGGATAATGCCCCGGAATGTATGACGGACACGTCCCTAAGGAAATGTATGTCAGGAGGAGAACAGCTATCTGCGGTCGCGTCTCCTTTTTTAGATCACGCGTTCAACGGATACCCAATATCCATTGGTTCCACATAACAGAATGACAAATTCAGTTAGAATCAAATTTAAACGAGTAAAATAATAAGATGCACAATAGTAGGATGGTAGTAACGGCTTAATAATATTTAAGACTGTGCGTAAAGGATTCGTCATAATGACTCTGAAAAGCAGGGAAAAATTAATATCAGAGTTGATATTATCAGTAAGTCCCCTACTCTGCAACCGGACTCCTCTGCGAGTCGAGGATGGCAGGCATCAAAACTAATAAGCACCCGAATATACGCCGTCTCCTAGTTTGGCACAAAAACATATATTTCTGTCTAAAAGTGCCGGACTTAGCAAGGTTTACGTAAAGTAAATCATAACAGCGATTAACGGCGACGTAATTTTTACAGCCGACAGAGCCACCATTAACTGATTGCGTAACGGAAATTACCCGAGGGGAGTGAGGCTGTTTGAAAAATAGGACAGTATTAAGGGAGGTGGTCTATAATTAAAGCTACCCAATAAACCTGGATAGACTGGCAGCCTTGCTTCTGGTGGTGAAGGTCGCGGCATATTTTCCGACAATAGACGGCCGATATATCGCCCTTCCCGTCAAAATAATAGTGCCGCGTCTATAAATGCAGTCTAACAAACCAATTAAACTCTTTCAAGTGTATCCAATAATTGTTGGGGATGTACGAAATGTACCTTACAGAAAACGGGATATACGACTTTAAGAACAATTATTACCCCATTGATATTTTACTTTCCTGTTAAATTTCCTTTTTCTCATGAAGAACAGTTTTCAAGCCTTTAATCAGCCGAAGTTACGGATAATGTACAATGTTTTTAGACTTTGATACGATTTGCATACAGTTCGCCAATCGAGCAAGTGGACAAGAGTCACTTGGGTGGTGCGGTTTGCGGATCTGCCAAGAGCACAGCGAGGGGTCTACTTTTTATACCGCACGTGCATAAGTGTGCGTGTGTGTGTGTTTTAAGACTAAATAAACCACTTTTTGAGCATTCTTTTTTTGTCCGACTGTACAAACAAAGCCAATCGCGGCCACCCCATAATGTGTCCTAAATACGGAACGCTCGGAGCGCGTGAAACGTTAAGTTCTTGTATTGTCAAAACAAGTCGAGTTTACGCCAACGCTAATAGACAGGCTTGGGGTATGAGTAATGGGTTACGGGAAACGTCTGGATGATACTCTTTAAACGGAAGAGGTACTTTTTTACGATTACTACGATTACCAATTGGTACGATTACTCGTGGACCAAGAGAGCGATACAGCGCTTATGAGCTTAAGATCCGGCGGAGATGCGATGAGTTTTTCCAAAGTCTTATCATCGAAAAACATATTTTACATGCATGTGTAGAACATGAATTAACGAACGGCGTAAGGAATTTCGGGCGACAAAATATTTCGTGCATTTTATTTCAATAATACTGTCTCGAAGCACATCACGTAGTTTTAGCGAAATGTACTCCAGCAATTGGTTGCATGATGTACAAGTAACACCCATTGAGAACTGGCCGGTTTCAGAGAAATTATTCCAAATAGGAAAGCTAATTACACTTGTGATTTATAGTGCTATAGGAGTCTCGGAGGTATACATATGTATATAAATAAGAATTCGGTGCGTGTCTTCCTTTTGTGGTTCATTCATACCGTGATAAACAATGTGGTATAACATACCTAAAGTTATTTCTAGATATAAATCCTAATCTAAAATCACTCCAAAGGATGAATCATAGTCGCCGACCCTTTCGTAGCTCCCCTCCCCGAGTGAAATTAATTTTATGGCTGTACGAGCCCCTCTGATCAATACAAATCTACAATTCAACTATAGTTCTACGGAATCAACGACCTGATTCGGAAGAAAATTATATATTTAGAAGATTGAAATTTTTGAAAAATGGTTTCTGGAATTATATCAAAACATTTATAAACCCTTGAGGGAAATATTTAGTAATACTATTATCTATGAAGAGTATATGCCAAGGCCAAGAACCAACATTTTAAAATCTTTCTTAAAGATTATTAATTGGCGATCTGTTGCTTTTACGCGCTGAACTGGCTCTATAAATGCTTCACTAACGCAATGCTACTGATAATGGCGGGAAGCAGATTTTAATCAAGGATGAAATTAGCGTGTGTGGACTCCTGTACTATATCCTTATAGTGAGAGTGATTTAATTTTGCAAAACAATCCGATTGAATTTACGTGGACCCGAATGAAGTATACCGCCCCCATGTTTCCTCGGGGTATTTTACTTCTGAATGTCTTGCCGGCAGATGTTATTATAGCAGTGTTCTCAACCTTACACGAATCACGAACATTGGCTGTGGTCCTCTCGCGAGCCCAATAACAGCGTGTTGTTACATTGGCAATGCTTGATTGATTACGATAAAGTAAATATATATTCTGTATTTGGCTCTGCACAACTGTTGGCAAATGGGCCAGCGTCACTCAACGAATGATAGATCCGATTTTGAAACCTCTTTGACTTTGAACAGCTCGGCCAAGTACACAAGACCGATATTTTCTTAGAATAAAACAAAATGGTGGAGGACAAATTATATTTAAAAATTCGTCCAAGATCACATTATCAAAATAAAATCATTGTAAAAAGTTATTGTTCATGTAACTATTCTTCTGTATTACATACATTGTCATTATTATTCTCCTATTGTATTGGCTTTTGAGCGAATATTTCCACGATGAACTATTTTGAATTTCAATAAATATCGAAGTCAATAATTGTGATTTGAGTTTAAAAATTAAGCGGGTCGCTAAAACCTATGTAGAGATGATTGAGTCGAGTGTGTTGTCGGGGATCTGTGCATTAATACGGGGGCTATCGATTTTCAGTGAGCACCTCTTACTTCACTATAGTCTCTCTCCCCTCTTTCAGGTCTTTGGCCCGATCAGCGTTTTTATATTTGCACACACGCGAGTAGGCAACGTGCTCGCACCGCATTCGATATCAACTTTCCTGTTTATATTTAAAAATTGACTGATATATAAATTTCCAATTTAAAAACAGGCGAGATGTGGCCAAGACATCGCAATAAGAATAAATGAAGAGGAGAAGACAAATTTGAACTGTCGTGAGTTGTGAACTTAACTTATAATTTTCAATAATAAATTAACTGTATATAAATATATATATGTGCACAAATTCGTGAATATATTCAAAATAATTATATTATCCAAGATTCTGTCTCCTCTCGCTGGTGTGTTATATTGCTAGACCGGTTTCGGCTGCTCGCCATCTTCAGTAGCGGTGTTGGTCACTTTGGTACTTTGGATGTTATTTCGGCATCCCCACTGCACTGTCACTGTCACTTGTACTGTGGTGGTTGTTTGTTTGTCGTATATATATATATATATATATATATATATATATATGAGTATTGTTATTGTGTTTTTGGAGGATGTTGTATGTCTTATTTGGGTTGGGAGGGATTTTGTTACTCGGCTTCAGTCTTTGTCATATATATTTGATCACACAACTGGTCACAACTATTAGGTTCTGACTTCCAAATATATGACAGGAAACCTATCTGGTATTGTGTATTTACGATCATAAAAGTTTTCCTGTAGATCCAAAATTGATCAAAAAAGTTTATATTTAATAATCTAGTTAATCGGTGCAAGTGCATCTAACGAACTTTAGTTAAGTACATTTCACAGTGAAGCACATTTTTTATAATTTACCTTTTTTATTCTTATCATACAATATTAAGTTTTTATTTTTCAATGAACGTTTTGCCTTCTCTTTAAAAAAATTATTAGATATAGATTAACTAGCGCCCCCCTGAGGGTGGTGCGGAAATGTACTTAACTAAAGTTCGTTCGGTGCACTTGCACCGATAAACTAGCGCCCCCTGAGGGTGGTGCGGAAATGTACTTAACTAAAGTTCGTTCGGTGCACTTGCACCGATAAACTAGCGCCCCCTGAGGGTGGTGCGGAAATGTACTTAACTAAAGTTCGTTCGGTGCACTTGCACCGATAAACTAGCGCCCCCTGAGGGTGGTGCGGAAATGTACTTAACTAAAGTTCGTTCGGTGCACTTGCACCGATAAACTAGCGCCCCCTGAGGGTGGTGCGGAAATGTACTTAACTAAAGTTCGTTCGGTGCACTTGCACCGATAAACTAGCGCCCCCTTAGGGTGGTGCGGAAATGTACTTAACTAAAGTTCGTTCGGTGCACTTGCACCGATAAACTAGCGCCCCCTGAGAGTGGTGCGGAAATGTACTCAACTAAAGTTCGTTCGGTGCACCTGCACCAATAAACTAGCGCCCCTTGAGGGTGGTGCGGAAATGTACTGAAATAGAGTTCGTTCGGTGCACTTGCACCGATGAACTAGCGCCCCACTGAGTGTGGTGCGGAAATGTACTTAACTAAAGTTCATCAGATGCACTTGCACCGATTAACTAGATTACTAAAAATAAACGTTTTTTAATAAATTTTGGTTCCACAGGAAAACTTTTATGATCATAAATACACAATACCAGATAGGATTCCTGTCATATATTTGGAAGTCAGAACCTAATAGGTGTGACCAGTTGTGTGATCACATATATGTTTCAACGATAATCCGATAAAGACTTAAGCTGTTTAGTAAAATCCCTCCCAACCCAAATAAGACAAACAACATCCCCCAAAAACACAAAAAACACAAGAACAAAAACACTCGAGAGCAGCCGAAACCGGTCTAGCAAAAGCGAAATGAGACTGAAACACACAAAATCTGGGATATTCCAACCCCTCGCTGAACATAAAACAGGTTTTCTAGACTAACTTAATGTACAACTGGGTTTCCTCATGATCTCACTCAATATACAAATTGAGGGATGGCTGATGAATTTCTAGATTGGATCCACAAAATCGATTGCTTACATAATCATAGTATTATTCGCAAATATTATAATTAAATATTGAATTAACTTGAATAAGAACTGCCGATCAAATAATCCTAAATAATAGTACTGCGTGTTCTAAAATACGAGACACGGGATAAACAGACGGGAATAACTTCTGATTCCGTCGTATTAATTACAATTATCTACATCCTCAACTAGTAATCGTAATCTAGGATTTGAACATTTTCAGACAGTTTTAACTGACCTCAAACATATGTTGTAATTCATTGTTTTTTGTCAATTACCGAGCTACTTGGCACTTTCTCATCAGTTTATTTCCGTCCTCTAAATGAGCCTCTTTTCATCGGGGCCGTTCGTTATCTGTCAACTGGCACGCTCTCTAAACCTGCACTTGAATTATATGCCAAATCTATAAATTAAAGCTGATCCGGGATAAAATACCGTATTACACTGTTATAACTTAAATTGACTTCATTGTCTGCCATTTGTAAGGCCTTTGTGTACATTGAAATATGTTTATTGTTTACGCAATACGTTCCAACATTTCTGTACGGTTTGCCTGACATGTTTGAACGTGGCTAAATATATTCTGGCCTCTTCTGGCAAAAGTAATCATAAAAACTTAAACCTTAAAGGCAATTAGACAAAATAGTAAAATGGACTGATCATAATTTAAAATATAAAATAAAGTATTCATATATAACAAACGAACATAGGATATATGTGTATATATACATATATATATATATATATATATATATATAGCTATAATATACTATATTATATAGTCCACTACGTGCTCAATGTCGATCATGAGTATGTTATAAAAATATATTAATAAACGACTGAACAAAGCTTCCCAAAAATGTCAAAATAAGTAACTGCTGTTACTAATGATACTGCTAGTACTTGTGATTTCATTACTAATTTGAAAAAATAAAATAATCGTTTCGAAAGCATAAATAAGTATATTTCATTGTGTCGACTCGATAGCGGAAAATTAAACCCAGTAGCGTGGAAAACCTAATGATGCGTTACATTATCATCCGACCGGCAATTTATCTGATTTGAGATGGACTGGAACTAGAGCTGCATCTGTCTCTAGATGCCAGAAGAAGGCGTGTCTTCCCCTTATAATAGAAAGAGAATTATTAGCAAGTTTTCTAGGATAATTATCAAGCGTAAGAGAATGTAAACTCTAAGGATATTTTCCATTAAATATTGGAAAACAAGAACAGAAAAATTCGCCATTTGGGTTTATTCGTCGAGCCAGATGGGTACGAACGCACGCTTTTTCTTTCTGTTTATTTGATGGAATAAGAAAGCGAAAACATTGTCAGGATTGGTGAGTTATGTCCCTCTAATGATTTACGTCCGCTGGGAGAAAGGAAGAGTTACGAGGAGAGATTTTAAATTAACTATTAATAGTCCTAGACAATTCCTCTGTGCCCGTACCCACAATGGTTTCCCAGAATGTTCTAGTTCATTTTTAACTATTTCAAAGGACAGAAACAGCTCTTCAGTACAAGTTGATTCTAATAATTGTAGTTATATTTTTATTAGTTATATTTTATATTATATTAGTTATATTTTATTTTCTCAACAATACTTTCAATATTACCAGGTTATATGCTACATAATACAAGCAGTACCTCTTTATTTCAAAAATGTTTTTTCAAAACTGATAATAAACTTATTCCTATGATTTTCATCCAGAAATATATAAACTGTAAAGTATCTATTACATATAACGAAACTGTACTTAATGGACATACTGGGTATATGAGGTTCATCAGGGCAGATTTAGAGGAAATATTGAACTATAAAATGACGATAAAACCTAATGACGGGAACGAATGAAATTGATCCGACAAAAGCATATCAACACGTGTAATTCAGTTAGAAAATAAGATATCTGATTAGAAGCCAAACGGACTTTACGTTTCTACGCGTACTAATGGTTTCACCAGGAAATAATCTGAAATTATATACTATTATAAATGAGTTATATCGCATACCGGGATGCATATAGTTATATAGTATTATAGCACCGGAAGTTAAGCCACGTGTCTTCCGATAGCTAGCTTAGCAGGAGGGTCAAAAGGTTATAAAGCCTGCGCTACGGCTACCCGTGTATCCGATTCGCATCAGTTCGTTGAGGAAATCTACGGAACCGCACAAAATTTATGAAAGCTCCATGAAAGAAAATCGTAAAATGTATGAAAACATTAAAAATAGTCAATTAAAAAAGTTCAAACACAAGTGATGAATGTTGCTTTCGTCAAAATTTATGTATGGAATTTAAAAATTGTTGTTTCCCCCCTTTAAATATTCCCCGAACAAGCCGACGCAGAAATTGAAATATTATGCTTTCCTGGCAATATCCAGAGCGAAATTACCGCGCTTGCTACCTGCGACGTAAAACATTTACTTTATTTATATACGTCCTATTTCAGACAATATATTAAGTAGAATGCAATTTTATTGCGGACTCGCGGGGCGGAAAATTTATATTTTCGCGATATAAACTCCGAAATTTATCGAATAGAAAATTTTTATAGTGAACACGGTCTCCTTCATTTCGGCTACGGTAATATCACGATAATTTTCGGATTTAACTACACGGTGGGACTCGTCTTAATAATGATGTCATGCTCTTCACGCATCCTGGGCAGATGTCGACTTTAAGAAAAAAGAAAAAAGGAATTCATAATTTTGAAAAGGGTTGGCACCTGTCCTACTTTGTTTATTATAATAACTGAAAGTTGATCGCTTTATAAATAAACGCCAGTGGGGATCAAGAAAAATATTATATCCAAACTTACAACTTCGATAGAGAATGTAAACTGGAACAATCTGAAATTCATTAACTTAGCGGAAGGACTTAGCCGATTTAGCATCCAACATCTTTGTACATTTGTCAAGAAGTCTCAGGCGTCGAATTTCCTAATTAAATTATTGTTATCTAGTTTTAATACGTTCTTCGGAACTACTACTTAGAATGGATGCAATTAATTTCCATCCTGCCCAAATGTTGAAATATACTCGAATATCTGATTTTATTGAACGGCGCGTTTCATTTTATTTGTCCTTCATAATATTTTACTTGAAATTAACTTTATCGGATTATGCCTATATGCGTACACACAACATGTCCATAAATCCATTAATGTTCGTATATATTTCAAATTGATTGATGGATAAGGAATCTCACAATGACCACGTCACGATCTTGCTCCAGAGCTCATTAAAAATCAACAGAGATAACCTGTTCACGGTTCTACATCCGTCTGTAAATTTGAATTTGAAATCAATAATAGATAGGACGTCCTAAACTGTAAACCACCAATAAAACGTTAAAATGATCATGTATATCAATAAACAACTAGAACTAGTTATATCTCATTCGACAATGCGATTATAAACATATTGTGCTCTAGTTCTGAATATGAAAAATTAGGACTCTGCTTTGATCGCTCAATATTTAACTAAACAATTAGAATATTTGAAAAATTCTCATAAACAACGTAGTTTACTAATTTATGGTGTATAGTTTGTATAGAAAGTAAATCCATCCCTTTTATTTTCCGAAAGGAATTAAATGCCACCAAGTTTCGCTTTCGTGTTTATATTAATTAATTATATATGGCCGAAATCGCCTTCATTTCAGGGAGGTCCAACAAGGCGAGTAGAAGTTTGTTAGTAAACCCGCAACATGTCTCCTAAAATCGGGCCCGGAGAAAAAATTAGGAGTGCGGGGGAGGAGTTATAACGTTATATTTTATAAGGAGGAATATTAAAAGTCCAGCAGGTGGGCCAAACTGTGTAGTGTAAATATAGCCCGGGAGCTTCGGTCGATGCACCCCCCCACCTCGCCGATACCAGGTTGGTGATCAAGGAATAATTTGGCACGGAGGCACTTCCAACACTATCGTAACGTTATCCGCCCCCTTCTGGCACAAACCGTTCGGCAGTGCCATCCGAGGCATGCCCGCAAATTAATCAACAAATCAGGCCACGACGGAGAGGAAGGAACGTTCGAGAAAAGGATACGATTCTCGGACGGTCCACCACGATGGACTGTCGAGCCACAACTCAACCGCTGTATTTCATTTGGAATAATGTCTCAGATAGAGGGACCTAATTGAGGAGAATGGAAATATGTCGAGACAAGATCTATTATACGGCCGTGGCAATTATGGACAAAGTGACTACAGTCACTAATACCAATTATCGAGTAAAGTGCGGTGTTCTCAGGTCATCTGCCAATTCGCATCCCCACAATTGTCTGAATGAATTGAGTTAGTTTATAAACTAACTCTTCGAGTTTTTACTCAGTGTTGTAATATTCCCGATATGTAATCCAATGTTGTACACGTTTTTCCACTATTCTATCCAATGCGTCCTGTATAGAGATATTGGTAAATTCTTTAAATAAAAAACTGGCACAGAGGCTAAATAAAAATCCTACCCTCGGTGTTTAGAGTAAGATTACGTTTTACACGAGTAGATTTAGTTCTGCTCCTGCCTACAGAGTTTAATGGTGCGTCGGGTTGGCCATATTTTATTTGGACTCGCAAACATGAGAGTAACAAGTGTGGCTAAAAATAATACAATTGTCGTGGAGAGTCTGAAAGGCCCCGGCTGATGATCCCGGAAGAGGTCTGGAATTTAAACTGTAAAAGTTTTGAATACCAGCACCCGGCACTCCCAAAGGCCGAGCACGTTGATCCCATAACTTAATTAAGGGCCAACGTTACACCTCATACGTCGTCTTAAAATGCTGTTACACCTCATCGTTGGACTATGTTAATACTGATATCATAATCGTAACTCGACCTTTTCTGTAATCAGTTCAGCATATTTCTAAACATTAAGCAAAAGCTTTCAAACATTTATGCAGAACTTTATTCATAATCAAAATAATCTTCATAATCTACTTCACATAATACGACCAATATTTTATCCATTCGAATACTATTATTTAATGTATAATTTCATTACATACCAGTTAAACCCAACAATGGATACATAATAAACTAAAGTCTAATATTTTATCGCTCGGTTTGAAGATTCGGCGCTGAATCGAAGCCAAAACATGGCAAGAAGTGAAGTGTTGTTTAAAAGTGGGCCTCTTCAAAGAAAAAAGGAACTCTGTAGATAGAGGCCGAAAAGTGAAAACATCTGTACATTCGAGACCACTATTGCACAGGGAGCGTTTAATGTTTTCCCCGTGGTCCGAACAAATTTACACTGTCGGTCGGAGCTTTATACTGGTATTGTCTTGAAGTCCGAACCAGAATAAACCCGAGGTATGTTTATAAATATTGTTACTCCTCTCGGAAAGCTATTTTCCGCGTCGACCCGTACAATCCACAACCTTGGCGGGTTCTGTCTGCCTCGGTTCACGCCCGATTTATCTACAGCGATGAGTGTTTGTTACCGAGCGTAAAAATAATCGGTGATTTAGGGGCAATAATAATCATATTTCAAATGAAAGCAAAAGGGGCTTCCGACATCGAATAACCCGCGCATGGACCACAAATCAAATTGTTCTCGTTGTACTCGTTATATATTACGTAGATCAACTAGAGGTGTCTCTTTAACCGTAATAATGAATAGTTTTATAATTTAAATTAATTCATTTTTAGTAACAATAAATACTCGCCGGGTGATTGTTTAGAAAGACCAATCCTACCTCTGTAAAACTAGGTTACAGAATCTTTCCCTAATTGAGTTTAATTTCAAGTAATAAGCATTTATCTGATATATTTAGTTTTTACCCAAGAATATATGGTGGGAAAACATTGACGAGAACACTGTACACGGCTTCTCATATTAAATAAAAAAACCTCGGGGGTGAATACAGAGAGGACTCTGAAGGTAAAAAACTAGATTTCCTAAAGGTCTAAACGGACTGAGGCCCTTTTTGAGTTCAGATACTCAAAAAAGACCTCTTTTGCTGCAAGTTTCGCCACAGGTTTAAAAGCAGAAACTATAAGCTATGTAAAATAAAATGTAAAAGAACTTGGATATTCCCGGCTCAACTCGGTTCATGTAATTTTATTTCAGATGGCAACGATTCAAATGGGTTACGGCGATTTTCATTGGGTCAAAAATGGATTAGAGAAATATATACGCGTTAGGGACTTGAGGCTTTACGCAAAAATACAGCCCGAGTCACGGCAATGGTTAAACCTTACGATTGATGAATCCCGAATAACGAATAGTACTTGTAAATTTCATTAGTACAATTAGGTATTTATTTACCTGAACGTGAAATATTATTTAATTAAAGAACATTTTTCGCTGTTAAATGAATACTGGCGGATTCAATTAATTGTCATAACAATATTGGGATCGCATCCTGCGATCTTCCACTTACCTAAATGAATAAAATATGCAATGAATTTAAAAGCCGTTGGAGTACAATTGGATATGAATTTAGGACAAATTTTGATATATTTTGTCAACCTATACGATAATAAATATGATGTCGTTTTCTGGACTAATAATGATTTAAATCGAAGTTTAATAAAATCTATATTTCTGTTTTATGTAAGTGAAAAAAACACTGTTGGCAGCCGATGGTCTGCTGTTGACAGCAGATCGATAGAATTATATTCTAGTTCGTTGCCTAACTAGTCAACCCAAATAGTTATTTCCGGAAGAACGAAACTCCCTCGAGTGTATTTCGATTAGATTCGACAAAGGCCTCGGAAAATTTATAAGAACTTCAAAACTTGGCAGAAACAAATTTACACTCTGCATTTTGATTAATAAAAATATATTTATAGGTAAAATATAGCCATTTTACTTACTCTGATATCTATCGAGTAAGGACTCTGGGATCTCAGGATTGAGTGTCCGGAAGTGTAGTTGTAGGAGAGACAAAAGAGACCTCAAACACAATAACAGCGTGTTCAATTAGGAGGGAATGCGTGTACTGCCGGCGAAGACAATGCACTGGGCACGCTACAGAAGCACCAATGGGTAGCACTCTCTCACTCTCTCTAACAACACTATCTTTACTGGCCCGCCGCTTCCTTTCAATTGAAAGGGAAACCTAACGCCAGTTACCGACATTCTCATGGACATTGGGGTAGGCCCGTTACAGGCAATTTGAATTATTAACGCATCGTTCCCTCCAGTCCCCGCCAACTTTTCTTTTTCATTCTGAAATACCTCAACGCATATTCGGTGACTGAATGCTGAATTTAATATACGGTCCTTTACTGGACCGGTTTAAGCTTCTTCGTCCATTAAACTAGATCGGACATAAGTGACTACTGAAGACCGCAGGAATGGCTACGATACAGTTATGAAACTATGAATGCAACTTTTTGGAGTACACGATTCCTGTACTGTAAGTAAAACTATGTGGTGTTAACGATGGAACCGACGAGAATTACTGTTGAAAAATCATATTCGTTGGCAGGAATTAATAAGTTGAACAGATCTATCATATCGAATGACTCCCTTTAGCAGCCGAACTAATAACTAAAATAGGATCTGGAGCGTGAAAATTGTGATTTGATTCGCAGTGTCATGAAGAATATTTAGAGCTCGTTATTCTAACTTTCTCTGCTTAATTTTCAGGATAAAATGCCCTTATTCCCATTTAATTAAGGATTTAAACTTAAAAAATAACGATGTAATAAAGAAACACAGTATTGACTCATGATTGATTAATAAAATTAAAGTAAAAATTAAATTGCATTTCCTAAGTTTTAACTTTTCATTTTTAATCCTTATTTATCATTGTAATTACCACGAATTCGAAAGAACGCCTAAAAATTGACGATCAAATTTGACGACCTCAATAATTCTATAAGGTTTTATATGATGCTCAAACTTTCTTTTATTTATTTGTTTTTAATCTTCAGTATTTTAAAGATCGGCTAACACAATTGCACGGTGCGGCGGCGAACTAAACGATACATGTTTTAGGAGACAAAAAACAGGACAAAAACAGACGGAAAATTGGAAAGCGTTACGCGTTGGAGAGATAGTGGATATTCTAAAACTGGATCACTATAGTACGCCCCATGACAGTGGAGATGTAAACAGAGCAAAAGATATTTTTGTCGGGCAAAAAACCTACTACCAGCGCCGCCCTACGACTGTGCGGTCAACGCCTACAATTTAAACAAAACATTATTCTCATCAGTCAGAATATAAGTAATGGACATTTTTCTAATAAATCCTCAATATTAAAACGACAGTAAAATTCAAAATAAATTCCACCAAATAGGTTACGCATATCTCTCCCATATATCGGTTTTAACTTGTAAGTTAATATTCCCTAATTTGTACAATACGAAAGTAATTGTAAATTTTTAATAATTCTATATATATGTATATACTTTCTTAGCATATTTTTAAACTTTTGTTTAAAAAAAGAAACCATAGGACTATAACTTTTCAGTTGCGATTAAATTTTGGAGAGGAATAGAAAGATACAGCAATTAACCAATTCCTTACGATTTAGCTGAGATTCAAAGGACTATTCTAAAATGTCCACTTTAACTTGAAAGATGTAAGCCAAATGTTCTTGGCCTGGGAATAAAACGGTCCTTTGGTTTACTGTAGACAGATGTCTAAGGCAACGGAAAGTAAATATAAAGCGTGGTCAAATAAATAAGATATACAGACCAAATTAATGGTAGGGTTAATGACAGTTTATGTTGGTTTTCTGAAAAAATTAAAAAAAGAAAGTTCTTATTGGAATAAATTATCCTAAATATGGAGCTAAATAAAAGATTACGAGGGAGACAGGGAATAATTCAAATACGGAAAAGATGTTTCTAACTTGTTAATGTCGCACTTGGCCTTTATAAAGAAAATTAATTATTGTCAAATTAATTGGTTAGTTAGCCAGTAAAATTACATCGATTAAAATATAGCTCTTTTGGATATTGAACTAAATAAAGAAAATAGCTATTTACGAATTCAGGATGGTAGTTAAATAGGATCTGAAAGGTCAGTACCAGCGTCACTGTCACCGGTTGTCTGTGTCTAGGACGGTTTCTGTTTTCTGTTCTATTATTACCATTTCAAAAAAAGGCTGTTCAGGAATCGAAATGACTCGTAAAACTTAAGTTGATTTAAATTAGTAATTAAAAAATGCTGACGAAGTGCTTAACAGTGTCGCGTTTAATAGTGATCAGAGAAAGTTTAACTTAGGTAACTGGAAACACGGCGCACTTAATACTAAACCGGCATCACGGTTTCGATATCCGATTGCCTTTCACAGCGTTCTCGTGTTGTACGCTATAGAATTTCTAAACATCGGTTTTCCTGCAGAAAACGTACAACCGAAAATAATCCAAGAAGACGGTCTTGAACGTTCGTGACCATGAAATTGAATTGGGGCCGTCAGGGGAGAAGGTATCGTCGAGCATAACTTTGCCGTGTCAAGCGGGCAGACATTTCGCCGCCATTATGCCAAGAGCCGCCGGAGAAATAAAATCTACCATTAACGTCCTTCACAGCCACCCGCACCGCCCACCGAACCTACCCAAGAATTATTCGGATGTTGTACAGCCAACTGGACTATTTTAGAATATGCCGCGACTGAAAGGTTATTAAGTGCTTCAAAACAGATTTTTCAAATTTTGACAAAATTTGAGCTTATTGAATTATTTATTATGCAGCGAGCATGTCGGTCTTCAGATCTGTTAAAAAATTCAAAGATGTCGAGTATATGAGGATAACCCGTATGCGAGCATAAAAATTAAAATGAAGAATTTATTTTAACTTCTCCTTTGACTTTAGAGTAATGTCTGTCAAGGGTTCGTCTCTAATAGACTATGTATATTTCATTTATAACGTGTTCCTGGTAATGACCGGTCTAAAGGTAGTGCCTATACTGTACTAACCCGGTGTTCCAAATCTTCGGGAACGAGAACAGAGCCAGATACTACAGAGAAAAGGGAACAGAAGTGGGAGTCGGACGTATCGGCCACCCCTTGGAAACCTACCAATTTAATACTTTTTATAAGAAGACGCGTGGCCATTTATAATTTTGAACTCTATTTCCGGGTGTTCCCTGCCCCCGGGACCCGCGATACCCATTTCCCAATTGGCATACCGGCTAAATTGGGGCCTAATCCCTAGGAAACAGTACAAAAACACTGCTAAGCAGATCTTTATAAGCGCAAGTGTAGTATATATGTAGTGTGTTTTTCGGGTTATTGGACAACCGCAAAATACAAAGGAGTAAAAAAGTAATAATGTATGTATGTCGAATTTGTATTCTACACTTTATCAATAAGTGTTTTATCTAATGCTGTGCGTTAAATCGGTTTATTAATAAGTTCAGACACAACAGTCGTAACTACCCACTCGTCTTCGTCGGGCGTCTCAGAATAGAATTTGATTCTATGATCATTTTGAAAATAAACGCGGTCTGCCATTTCTCTACTACTGCTTTAATCGTTCGGAAAGCTGTAAAAACATTCTATGACTAACTGATGAATCCAGGGGCACGAAACTGATGAACTGAGAGATACAAGCGATGTCAAATTAAAATCACCGTAAATCCTTTATAAATCATTAATTTTTTTCGAAGTTGCTGGTTAGCTCAAGGAAATGATAATATAATTTTATATATTTCACGATATATTAAAACTATTCAATTACTGACGAATGAAAACGTTGTTGAAATTAATTCACGTTCATTGTTTTAATTGGCTCCTGTTTTAAAAAGTGGGCTATCATGCTTTCTACATATGTGGAAATCAAAGCGGCTTCGGTATTTGACTTTCTTCGCGAGAAAGCATCCGTCGCTCATTGGACTAAAGAGGTGCGGGATTATCCACTTGGGGAAACTGGGCACAGGGGTTTAACGGAAAAGTGCGACAGGTGAGGAGGAAAAGTGGAAAATGTGGCTTACATATCTCGTGACTGCAAACAATACCTTAACGATTCGCCTGGGAGAGTCAAGTAAAAATAAATTTGGCAAGTTTTACGCGCCGTGAGCGGCAGACGGCCAAAACGAAATGGAAGCGAAACACTTTCGAAAGACGAAGATGCACCGAACGCATTCCTAACACAAGTTCTTCGACCCTTATCACCTGTTCGGATATTATAGGATAGAGGTACTATTGTTTTTGAGCAAATCGGCAAACGATTACGTAGTAATATTTTAGTAATCTTCCAGTACTGATGTGCGCCGTGAAGGGAACGCGTAAAACCGGTTACGAAACTTTAATAATGCGAAAACAAAGTCTTAGAAAAAATTAATGATTAAAAGGTGGTAAGGTGGTTACCAGAGGATTTGGAAAAATCAAAAGTCCATATTGCAGATGGTCGAAGAAAAATTACCACGAAAGAAATAATAAAATGATACGTTAGAAGACGGAAATTACGTCCAAAGTCGACGGAAGAAGTAAAACAATGTTTTGATCACCGTTAGAAAATTACGATAATAAATTATGCCGCCTGGCGTGTGTCCAATTCGGGCCGAGGAAATGAAGAACTACTCATTTTTGCCGGAAGTAGCAGCTGAATTCTTTTTTATGGATAAGTTTAAACGGAAGTGACGCACGACCGTTAAAACTTAATAATTAGATTAATTAAATTTAGCGATTTCACATCATATCTGAATAGACTTATGCGGTGACAGGACTTTCCCTATGCTCCCTATTGTCGGCAACTAACGCGCACCCTTGAATGTACCCACCATATGTTCCGATCCTTTTTGACGAGCCTCTAATTCTGCCTCGTTATTTTGGCGACCCACCAATTCGCTATTGACTTACTTATATTCGTTACGACCTAGTTATTGCCGACCTTAACCCGCAAGTTCAATTAGGCACTTGGAAAGATTCCTGGAATAAAAACGCACCGCACGCCTGACGCCGACTTATTCGATTTTTGCCCTCAACTTGTGCTCCCTTCTAAATTTGACGAAAGATAGAAATAGATAGGGACCCGATTCCTGCTTAAATCGTCTATTGAAATTTTAGATGGAGTAGGGCGTTAGCTCATGGTAGTTTATGTAGTTCAACTGTTTATCTTTACTGTAGTAATATCTACAGTAAATTCAACATTGACTTTGAAATAAGTTGTATGTTAAATTATATTCAAAACGATATTATAATGATAATCTAGCCAGCAAATTATAGTTCGTTCGTTATGAAAACAGAAATGTCCATTCAATGGTAGCATTATTAAAAACAGTTTAGTTAAAGCGAGTGGCCCAGAAAGCTCAGTGGGCCTATTTTTACAACCTAACGTACAAAAGTCCCTGCTGGTATATTAAAAACGAGGTATAATAAATAGGTCCGGGGCACGTTAGACAGACACGGGACAGATTAACACATGGTTTCTTGGGCCGTTCTTCAGCCGGGGAAACTTAAACATTAGAAAAGTCGTATTTCATCGACGTCCCGACAATGTTGGTCGAGCTCCAAACACGAAGTGACATAACGTGATGCCGGCAAGGTCCCTTCCTTCCTATCAGTCGGCCTGCCCAGATAAACTGTACAGATAAACTGCACAGAGGGTTAGCACTTGAAGGCTGAAGAGAAAATAAAGTCGTACACGAATGTGCACCGAGGTCACCCGTAACGACGCTGAGGACGACTTTATTTGTGCCCATCCCACGAATTACTGGTTTATCCAAACGTACACTCGAATATATATATTTCCAATTTAATTTTAACCAATAGCTTATGAGGAAGCAATTCCGAGTTCTTAAAAATACCGTACAACAAAATATATATTTAAAGTTGTAGATTAATGAAACAAGAAAATGATGGGAGCTACTATTCTAAAATATGTATTACCGCAGGAATTAAGACATTCATTTTTATAATTAGAATTCTAAATAATATTAACGTAAAAAGCAGCACCTTTACAACATATAGCCTTCAAGGCTAGTAGTCAGAATTACCGAATATGTGCATTCCGGCCGACACATATACACACCCAAGGACAGCTGCATTTCCTTGGCCAGAAAATTAGACCCCAAGCAGATATTTTAAACAGAAATATATCAATTGCGAAACAGTGGGTTTTTCAATCAGCAAAATATCATTGAGTCGAAAATATTTAAAATGACAAGACGAATATACAATCTCTCCAGTACACGTTTAAACTGGCGTCTTAATGAGAATAATCTACCTCAATGTCACTCGGAAATCATTTTCACAATTTGAGAAAACTGTTACACTACTATGTGCCGCAATGAACATAGTCACTGGACGAAAACCGAAAAGATCTTTTCAACATTTTCACACTGTAAGCACTTCAATAAAGTAATGAAAAATGCACAACGAACTTAAATCGCGGAAGTCGTCCATAACGATCGATCACTTGGGTTGTAAATTATTAATTTGAGGAAATTTTTTGTTATTATAAATATGAACTGGAAAGAAACGTTCTCAACAAAATAATTGTATTACTAGCACAATAATCGAAACGGGATGGTAGAGTCGTATCTTAGAGTTTTTAAAAAAATAAATTATATCCCACGAGGAAGAATGATAATGGGGGAAACACTCGACATGACGGCACTCCGGCGATTGCATTATCACTGCACCAAACCCGCACAAAGATGAATCACCCCGAGATTGAATAATGAAAGCGAGCACTGAATCGCACTGCGAGCGAAACAATTCGTCGTGTCGGAAAACAATTGTGACCGTACTTACCATTTCATTTTTGCTGTCCCGTTGCGAACACTCTGGGCGGAGTGAAAATTATATTCGAACAAAAGCACTGGTAATTACTTTCGGCTGTTCACCTGTTGATGGGGAACGGCGATTGGAGCGCAAATAGGAACTGAATGCGAGTTGTTGGAGGGGCGGTCGTCTTATAGGCTAAGAAGGGGGGCCCCGGGGGCCTGAGACGCGGCCGCCCCACCACCGCCGCCCTCCTCCACCGGCCAAAACTCCACTCAATCACCCTCGGACACACGGCCCACATTCCCCTCCAAAAACTATCCTTCTTACCTGCATCCCTCCACCTCACAGATAACAGTATCCAGTATCCCTCCACACCCACTATTCCCTTTCCTCTTTCAACTTATATTTCTGCTTCTTATATTTTTATTATAATAACGGAACTTTCAATATTATAGTAGTCTATTTTGAATGCCGCTGGACAAAGATTTAATTAGATGCATTAATATAAGGAAGGAACGTTGTGTTTTCAAAAGTACCAGATACCTCTTAAAGCAGAAACTCTGTCAATATTTTAGGCGAATTTATTGAAATTAAAACAGTACAAATTAAATAAGTAACACGCTTTTTCTGAGATCAACACCAATGCATCAGATTATTATTTTATTGTTATTTTACCCTGAAACAGACGAAGATATAAATCTTCTAAATTTTGTGAAGATAAATAATGATACTAAAAAATGGATAAATGTACTGATAAATACTGATAACTGATAATACTGATAAATTCTTCAGGAAAATAACATTCATACGTTTTAATATATACTGTAAATACTATAAATCATAGTACGAGGGGCGATACATTTTACTAATGGCCCAATGACAATTAATGATGCATTAACTGCTTTTTCCGTTTCACAGCCTTTCGCCAGTATCTATTGAATTGGCGGACTAATATTTACTGGGCTTTGTCCAGCTTAATTTTACGAAGGGCCTCGTGGAACAAAACTGCGTCTGGCACGAGCCGGGACTCAGGTGAAGTTGGCAGACGGCCTGAAGAGGAGGGTTTAGGCTTTACTTCATTTTACAAATAGTTTATGCGAGATGAGATTAACTGAGAGATGAAAGAATGTAAATATTCCTAAGCCTTTCCTACATGAATGCCGGCTTCCTACATGTATTTCGGTTCGAATTATATTCGATCCAAAAATACATTTATTGTTTTAGTCATGGTTACTGTTTCATTTCAGTGATATATTACCGCAGTATCCTCTAATAATCCCGTCCAATTACATCCATGTGACATAGCTATATTTCTTCTCGATGACAATTTTATTATTGCTAAAGAGATGAAAGACAGTTACTAATTGTAAACTTTAGGATTTCTTTATTTACTCATGAATGAATTGAAATATTCGATCACTAATATTAATAATAATAATAATTATTATTATTATTATAAGACAATATTTAGGTTTCATCTCTATGGAATACAAAAAGTTTATTTCACTATCAAAGTCATAATATAACTGATTAAAATAACTGATTTTGATGGAGAGTACAATTCGACCTGTCTGAATTCACTTAAGATTAAAATCAAACTCAATGTCATGTTCATCACGCATCAATAAATGTTCTATTAGACTTTTAATAATTGATTGAACACACACACAACACATGCGCGCGCGCGTACCACACACATACACATGCTTGGGCTTAGTTCAAGCGAAGAAGGGGTGTAAGGACGGCCGATAAACTGAAAGATAGAAAAGAGCATTGAAAAGGCCATTGAAGTTGTGAAAACGGGCATTAAAACTGAATTGACTACGAAATTAACGACCCGAAGATAAAGAAAGTTTTGTTTGGTTTCATTCTTGTTATTGTTAGTTAAATTTAGGCCTGGAGCCTTGACTTATATATGAAGGCGGAAGGTCGCTACGTACTACCCTCTCTGTAACCAAATAGACTTATCCAAAAATGATGACCACCGATGGATCAATATCTATTTCGTTGTTCTGTTTAAATTCAAGACTAAAAGAATCTTTTAAATTGGAAAGTACTGCACGATTTAATCACTTCCAAATTTGGAAGTTTGGGAGTCAAATATAATAGACTTTGCAATTAGTAAGTTTTTCTCTGTATCTATTCGATCTGAACCTCTTATAAATAATTAAAAACAAATAATTCGGTCATAAATATTTTATAAAACGAATTATAAACAATTCCCACAGAATTGTTGTTGGGGAAAGAGAAATTTACATCCTACATGTTTAAAAGTAATTTAATCGTACTATAATCGTTTACACTACCATTATTTAATAAAAAATGGGAAGTTCAATGTTCATAAGAACTCAATAATCGAAATTACTTTGACCTATAAAGAACCTTTGCATCACCCCTAACTTAAGTGTTATGCTTTAGAGATGATACAACATAATTTAGTCAGTGTGAAATTGATTATGCGGTTGATTACGTCAATGCATTATGCGAGTTATGAGAGTGTATAGGGTTTAATTGTAGTACTAAAAAGTACGCTTATTGGACTGTGTTGTGATCATAATCAGAAAAAATGACGATGGATTATGACTTTAAAAAGTCATGCACCTGGCCCCAATGGATTGTCAATGCGCTCTAAAACAGCAACCGCAATAAATAGATCACGGGAAAACGAATTGTCTTAATGACACTTTTGAACCGGAAACCGAAAGCCACATTTCATCAGCTTGACGTGAATATAATTATCCAGTCGTGTCGAATAATTTGCCATTAATTGCGATTAAATTAACTCGACCAAATTCAAATGCAAATTGAATTAGAATTAAGAGGAAGAGTGTGGATAAATGTCTGGTAGGGGAACTGTGGACGACCGATTGAAATAAAGAATTACAATGAGTTTAATGACTAACGCATCCATTACGTCCCTTCAGAGAAAGCTCTGGCAGAATATTTGGCAAAAATAAAAATAGTTTGAAATAAACGCCTAGAGGTCTGCTAGGGTTTGGAATATTGTGGATCTTTCAGTTGAGTTGTGTCAGTAGGTTGTACAGAGACTTGGGCGTAAAGTTTGCCAGGGGGAATCCTAAAGAAAAGGCTACTGAAGACGAGCGCAGACAGAATATCACAAGAACTAAGAAATCAGATTATAATTGTATACGGAAACTCTTTTAGATGTGAATTACGTTCCCTATTTTTGTAAATTGTAAGGCACACTTCCGTAGTTTCTGTATGTAATTGTAAATAAATATAAGCCTGCAGATACAAATACTGTAGATATGTTTATTATTTCAATAAATAAGTCAATTCCTAAAACAAAGTTATTCTGTTTACGCTACTTATGTGGTCTGCTAATAATGAGTATTGCTATAATGATATGACTCACTAAGTTTATAAGACTGTTTGGTCTCCTTATCCGGCACAAAGTTATTCTTAATAAAGGAACACTCACTTGCAACGGGACGGCTTTTTCCTGCATCTTCCACACACAATCCTCCCCACTTGGGAATCCGTAAAATATTTTGCAAATACCAAATATTCCATACTGGGGGTTGCGATTGGAAACCAGCGAAGTGGATCTTGGTGCCGGAGGACACGGGCGTCAGACGGGCACGGTGTGTCGCACACACCACCTGTGCTCCAAATAAACAAAACCTCGACCGTCAGTTAAATTTAGTTTCTAATTAACTAGAAAGAGAAAGAACGACGTGGTGGGAAGAGGGGGAGGGGGGTCTCCAAATTAAAATCTCATCCTCGGTTTAGTCCAATTACAAAGGACGACTAACGAACGGTCATTTCGCGCCCCGGAATCTGGGTCGCTAAAACAAAACTAAAATCACAGACCGGAACTTCAAGATTTTAGTCCACAACCAGTCATTCAAACTGAAGGTCATTCGCTTTCACAAATGGAACTTAAAATCCATCATATCTGTACGGATTAAAATAAACATGTGAGAGTGAAAAGGGGCAATATGCTTGATAAGTAGTTTATAATCTTGATGAAGAGGCTAAAAGGAATTACAAATGAATTCCAACCCGCCTTCTGTAACAAAAAATTTTTACTTTCCCTTATTCATTGTCACTATACTTAAAACCATTGTGAACTAAATTTTTACGCGTAACTTGTGTTGGCTATGGTTTTTAAAATATGAAAAGATTGAGACAAAGCAAGTAAAGCCAATTTTCTGGACAGTTTTCAGTAGCGACGGCTGCTGTGTCTTGAAACGACTAATTTTAGACGTCCCTTTCAAACACAACGAAAATAGCCTAAGGCAATACTAAATATAGCTATTTTTTTGCGTTCTGATATTTATAGGATGATAAAGTTTGTAAAATTATTATGCGCAAACTTAGCAAAAATAATTCCTTGTTTTAAATTGTATTATGTATATATATATATATATATATATATATATATATATATATATATATATATATGTAGTGTATGTATTCTTAAATATATTTTGTACAGATATTTATGTACAATAATAACATATTAATACAGTTTTTTCTGTAATAAGACGACTTGCCTGAGAATAATACAATAACGCGAGTGAAGAAAATTAAATTAAAACAAATATGGCATTTAAGTTTTTGATATAAAAAAAATAACAGTAAGAGTTTAAGGAAACCCGAATCTAACATGAGGGATAAGGTCGTTATCAAACCTGAATATTTAATGCATTACACAACTCTATTTTTTTCTCCTAATTGGTCTGATAACTACAGGAAAAGAAAACTCTAACAACTTCTCTTGAAAAAAAATAGGTTTTTTCTTGTTTTTAAACTCCATGTTAACCAGGATGCTAGCTAACTCCTGGTCGATTTCCAAAATAGTAAACTAAATAAAACAGTTCAAAGAACTGAGATCATGGCTTAGTCAGTAGTGCCAATAGAACCTTTCCGAATATAACAAACCGGTAATATTTCTCTAATTTCATGAAACGCTATATCACATTTGTTAGCCTGATATCGTATATCCTTCCGCCTTAAATATTGCAGAAGTTACAAAGAAATTATGACATTATTGAACACAACCAATCTCTTTTTAGGGCTTAAAATGTTCCCAATAGGCAATACTTCTATCAATTACGGCCCCGATTGGAACTTTAGACGGGAAAACGAAATCGTTCGGAAATATATTTTAAATAAACGAAGTTAAAACTTGCCAATTTCGTGCAAGGATTAGGTCCTAGATATTCTATTCATCGATATATCGCTACCAAAATGCTATATGGGGAGAACGTAACAAACGTATTGCCGGGCGCATCTTACAACTGATAGTGTGTCATAGCAAGAGGGCTACGCAAACACCTAGACATCACCGCGAAAATAGTAGAAACGTGTTCTAGTGACCTAAATCAGAAACTCGAAATGGAAAATTGCAGCCACTTTTAATACCAACCAATGTATTAGGTAGGTTAAATGTTAATATAAAAATGTAAGATAACTTCATGTACTGCCCCTTATGCTTCTTTGAATATAGGCCTCCTAACTCTATAATGTTTTAATTTTATATGAAGATGAAATCATAGTCTAAAATCAGACCAGATAAGGTATTAATCCAGTGCAGCCTTTACATATCAGTGAAGTGTTATTCCATTCGGTATGAACGAATTTGACGAAGCTAGCGTTTTAAGTGAACTGAACTAAGTAAAGGAATCTCCGGCCTAACAGGAGTTTCCGGCCCACTGATTCGAATTTAATGGGTCGGATTTTTTGCTGTCCCGGTGTGAGCGCACGCACGGCCAAGTCAAAGCGCCAATTTTATACTTTCAAACTGGCCAGACGGTATCCCCTTTCCGCGAGGAATACGGGATAAGTTCCGGGTTCCGCGAACGATGTGGGGAACCGTTGCGGGAGCTTTCACAAAGTTCGAACCCTGAATTACAATTGTACCTGTGCCCGATGCTTCAGCGTTGAAATACAATACTTTATTATTTCATTTAACGTATAAACTAAGTGCAAATATATTGTGTCAAGTAAGAGAAATAAGTCCAAGAAATCAAGTTAAATATAGTCTCAGAAGAAAATGACTTAGGTTGTCATTTGTCTTTTCTTTGCCTTGATTAATTAATCGTATTGAGAAAAATGAACTTCGTACTTTCAACGCTCTATGATTTAATTTTTTCCAACAATATATGGTTCCGCTTGACTACTTTTCACATCCTAAAACATTGCCTCCGCTAATTTAATAACTGGCAGGAAAACTGAGAATTTTAAACATACGGTCGATCGGTTCAAAATAGTAGCCCGAAGCTTTAGTGAGGAAGAGGAGGTGGTCGCCCCTAAGGTCAACCGGAAAATAAACAGTCGAATATTACTGCCGGACATTCGAGACTGAGTCACTAGTCACCAAGAGATATTATCTATATAATGCCTTCCCTCGAAAAAATTACTCGACAAAAATTGGCCACAATTTTTCCAAAAATTGTAAATAAATTTTTGGAACCGGCAAGCATTTTTGGACGACCAAGACAGACAAGAAGAGGATACGCCCACGTGCAAATATTATTCCGAAATCTAAAAATATCGGCTCATGGTTCTACACCGGGACCCGTTCTGAACCCTACGGTTTTGCACAACAAGCTGCGAGAATGGTTTTCTACGGTATGTTTTAATATAATATGATATGTTTTGTTACTTACAGAAGTAATTATTACTAATAGGTGATGGGGGACCCATTCTGCATCCCCCGATAAGACCTAAACAAAAAAACAAGATCACAAATGTAATACTCTATGAAAAATACATATTAAGATATTGTTATGATTAACCATTGTTATTCGCACCATTCATGTAAATACGTTAACAGATTACGGTTGTATAACATCGTTATTATACCCCGTCATGTTATAATACCCCGTGCAAAATGTTGTCTTCTCATTTATTTGCCAATGGAAACCGGCATAATGTAGAGCGCATCAGAAGAAAATCACTGGTCCCTCAAGTATAAACTATGGCACCTAATTAGTTGTTTTCAACACTTCAACATTTGTAAATGCAGCTGTAAAGTTTCAGTTTTGGTTCAACATATCAATACTTCTGTGAAACGCCGACACATCAATCCTGCGTGCAAGCAATACAAACAATACTCACATAAGGCAGAAGAAAGGTGAATCATGCGATATATGTTAATTTGATAATACACGCGTGAAATTAACAATGCTACTGATTTTCAGAATCGTTCTAGTACAAATAAGAGAAGTTCTCGGCCCAGTTTTCGCTAAGCGATCTGACTGAAAGTAGGATAGATAGAACCGGAACACACTTTCAGTGCCTCATAAATGTTTAATTTCCCCGCCGAATGCAATAGTTTCACTGCCATTACAGTTTCATATTAGCATTTAATCCGTAATTAATCGCAATCGAGACCGCTAGAAAGTATTGGATCGTTGAATTTAAATACGTACTCTCATTAGACGGTTTCACATTAATTGGAAACCGGCTTTCTCTTTTCTACCTTATATTCCACGATTTATATATACATTTTTATGAAACCATTCTTACTGAAAAATACAAAGCATGTTTTAGAAAATTTTAATAATCATAATTCCACATATTGCATCTATTTAAACCTTCCCGTTTCAGATGTTTCACTTATAACATTTTTTTCAATTATTTGTTAGAGAATATGATTGAGTTTGGATATTGACATAGATTAAAACTAATACAAATGGCCAATTACGTAATGAGAATTTTCATCAACTCAATGGAACCAAATAACCAACTCCGTTTCTGTTCCATGTAAATATTTTTCTTTTTTCTTTGAATGCATTGAAAAAATTCCCAGGTGTTATTAATTCTGAGAATGTTCAAATAAAATAGTATATCTTTCACGATTGTACCAATATCCTATATTATCGCTTCTGAGAACGGCATGAAAAACAAATTTCCGGAGTTTATTTCCCTGAACGAGGAATATCGCTCACATATAAACTTCGAGGGCCTAATCTAAACAACCTCTATTTTAAGAAGACGAGGGACCTACATAAATAAAGCTATGAAGTTACCCCCTCAGTAATGAAAAGCCTCACTCCAACATTGTATTCGCAATATGAAATATTCTGTTAGACTGTACAGTAATCTACAAAAAAATAATTCATGCTTGAATCTGGTTTATACTATTTATTTGTTTGGTGTTCCACGCTGCCGAATATCACGTCTCGCAATCCTCTTGTTTATATTGTTTTTAGATGATATATCGGCGGTCGCCATGCTTATGTAAGTATGCCATTGAAAATTATGCCAGGGATAGTTCCCTCAAAGACTCGTAAGTTTCAAACTGTAATTTCACTACAAATAATCAGGATCAGGCTTATACAAATAATTATTAATAAATGGTTTGTTAAACATAACTTTCGATAAAGGACATTGACCAGAAGGTCTTTTATTGATCCGAACAACGATCCAAAAAGTACGACGTACGAGTCAATAAAACGGCATGCAATCTGCTTACAATTCCATGTGGAACAATAAACGAGTGCTCCGTTTATAAACCAGAGAAAAAATATCTGTGCCTAGCAATATATACAGCCGGATCGGTTGACCCAATTTCCGATTGAAGCTTGCCTAACATTATTTTACATGCTGGTTCCATGCGGTAGGGCGGTCTGCTCATTGGCCAGAGCATCCAATCAACAAATTGGGTGCTAATGTACACAAATGATTCGTATCGGTAAATATACAATTTTAACTATTTGAATTTCAATAGTTCCATGAATATATTCTCAACCGGTAGCGTAAATTATTATAACGACTATATGTAGTCTGGATTTCAGGAATTCATGTAGCAATTGGAAAGGTCATAACGCATGGGTCATAACTATTTCCCAAGGTTTTTCGGAACGATTTTATATATAGTTAAATTGATGCAGGATCAAATGAAACATGACTCTTGAGCTGCCAAAACCAAAATCAATCATCGGAACGCCTAAAACTAGAACGGCGCTTTGAGATACTAAACCGCCCAAACACTGCTCAGAAATAATGGTTGTGAACCCATTTCTAAACGTCAACAGAAAGTATACACTTTGGATTAACAACATTTCAGTAATATAAAAATCGGCAGTACACGTTTCCAAAGTGAACATTAAATTATGAATGCAAATTGTGCCAATTGGGTCCCGGAATCTCGGAAATGTCCCCATTATGTGAACGCCCTTTAAACCGAAAGCGTTTGATTAATTTAATATTTCGTCAAATGTAAGAGAGGAGGGCCGAAAATATTTGGGGCGATATTCCAATTTAATTATTATACGTCTCCAGTGTAACGATTGTAAAACGGGGCACGTTTTATTTTGACGTGGGATTACGTCCGAGACAAAAGTGGGTCCCAATGGAAATTAACGCTCCCCATACGCAGGTGAAATGATGCAATATATATCTTCGTGTTCCGCCGTCTATATCTTGACAATTGTGAGCACAACATGACTGTGCCTAGTATCGTTTTAATTAATTTAGTATCGCTTTTATTCAAACATTTCTTGTTTGAACTGAATATTTTTCCATGGAGAACCATCAACAATTATCTCCTGATCCATACCGATATTGGAGCATTCTCTATTAATGACACCACAAATTTAAGTTGACCGTTTAGGTTTTTATCCGACGTAATCGATAGACATTTAACGGCCGAACTGACGCCCCTTTTTGTCCATGCTCTGAGGTCGAAGTGAGCCTGTCAATATATTTTACGCTCACCTTTTAAATCCTTTATTAATCATCCCAATATTATAATAATTTTTCAATTTTCCTTTTTGACCGCATTATTAACCAGTACTATATTGAAAGTAACTGTTAGCGAACACTTTCATATTTCACATTTTGTCTCTTCATAATAATGAACCGATAATTCCGAAGAAAATGAGGGAATGGAAGAGTTTCATAATTAAACTTCGTTGGCTTTGTAAATTCGTAAGCTTTCGCACAATTCGTGGGTATTCGTATAATCCAACTTTTTGTAAGATTCAGAAAAATACACATACGGCAGGGGCCCAGGACATAGAATTAAAAACGACAGAGGCGAAATAGAAATCTTAAGAAGAATATTGGTCACGGTGGGTGAACTCTTAAATGGGCCCAGAAGGCCCAGTTGGATGGGTGACAGAATTTTGGCAGAAAACTTCATTTGGCCTGTCATATTCATTAAAATGCCGCCGTGGCATTGTTCCTCTTGCATCAACAAACTATGTACTGAGAAATTATGTAAAGGGATCAGGGACAAATGAGTTCCGATATACGCTTACACAGAACTACGTGACATACCACAACCATGCCCTACAAATAATGAGATATGCTTTAGATCAATATTATAAATTAAGATGCGCTACCTATGAAAACTTATATTAACATAATCCCACATACCTTAAAACTGTATACATTTATGCATACATTGATATAGATAAATTTACAATCTTTAGTTCGAAAACAGAGTTCGTTCAGTATTTTGGAGGAAAGGAGATTAAATTATTTTTGTTGGCTGACACAAGTATAGTTATAGATCAACTCAATCTTTTCTTCATATATATAATTATGATAACTTTACAACACTGTTCTTACAATAGCTCCATTAATAATAATAATGCAGACCCTAAACTTGGAGTGATAGCTGCTTAGCAGCAGAGCTTAGCTGCGATGTAGTTGAATATTAGGTTTTAGATTTGGATTTAATCACCTATTTCCTTAAACCGGTAATTTAAGCCGAATTTTTTACTCGTAAAATAATAATAATAATGCTTTATGTTTTATAGTATTATTTGATAATTAGGATTTATTAATTTTTAGATTAAATCTACAATGTCTTCATAAATTCACACCCGAACGCTCGACTGTTTTAAAATGAAATTTAATTGTTCTAAGAAAGAGATCATTGCAAGGATATTAGCCTCAAATTCTAGCCCCCCTCAAGTAACAATAGTCTCATTAGGAGCCGGTTCTACCCTGAGTTCCAAAGGCTTAGGGCACTTATGCAACTTCGGGAGAGATACTTTTCAATTTCAGAATAACATTTAATTTCCCTACTTTAATGGTTTTTACCTTATCGTTTTTCTTTCTCAACTAGAACAGTAATATTTTCCAATATACGACTTATCCCAGAAAAATTATTTGTATAATTCTATTATTTTCCTTCCGACAACACTCAATTATAATATGGTATTTTTAACGCCATCAGAAAATCTTAACGTACGACCGGCCGAAGTCGAGTGAACATATTTAACTGTGTAAGACGGCTCTACGCGCCGTAAAGAACCGTGCAGAAATAAGAAGGTGACGATCGGCTTCTAAAGTTGTTTATAGCCAGGTGCGAATTTGGGTTATAGGAGCGCGGAGCGGGCCACAATTTAGGACACAATCCTAACCAAACGCGCTAGCGACACTCACTCCACTGTCTACCAGCCCACGCAATAACTAGAACACTTATACAACACCGGCCCTTACGCGTCTCACCTTGCCCACCCGCAACACACCAGAAATAATACCCAGCTCTGTAATATTGGCCTCCAACAACCACCCGTTATATATAAGTAGGCTTAACTTCAATCAATAAGAATAACTTCAGATGAATAAGAAAATATGTCCTTGAGAAGAATTAATAATTCCGTTAAATTTGATATACCTGTTTTGTGGTCTGCGAGGGGTTGGAATACTGTAGGTTCGTGATGTTTCTGTCTCCTCCAAATAGCAAAAGACCTAACCAGCGAGAGGAGACAGAAACATCACGAACCTACAGAATTCCGTTAAAATTAAGGTTACAAAATAATGAGCTCATTATGCATTATGCATGGGTCCATTAGGCTTGCGCGTTTCATCATTACGGGCTTCAGGTATACACTTCTGTTTCATTTATTACATTGTTATAAGCAGTTCAATCCATAATTTAGCTTAATATCAAGAGCACAGAGCAAACAACTTCTATGTTTTGTGCGAGTGGCTTGATGTGATTTAACAAGTGTACTATCGACATAAATTTAACGTTTTACTAAATAATCTACTGACATTCTTGTTTAAAATTTCCTCCCAATTGTTGTTGCTGTTTTTATTCAGTAATACAATAATGAATATTATGAAATGTAACAATGTAAATTGCGAAAGTGCTAGATAAGTAGAGCTAGACAATATATGCAAATTAGAGTTCGAAATAAGTTTGGTTAGCTCCATAGAAAAAAGTTTGGACAGATTAGAAAAATAAGAAGCAATTATTAGTGACATAACACGTAGTATCCACAGACGGTTGGTTTGAGATGATCATTCCGATTATTACATTCGTCACAAGGATACTCTAGATTCTCAAATATGCTATTAACACGATATTTCGAATTCGTTCTCGTATAAAACCGTTAGGAATTGCGTTTCGATATTTTCGTTTCACGTGCGCTAGATGAGAGGGTAAGAAACAGCTGTGAGAAGCCGGTTGATATAAACATATAATTTATGCGCCGTGCGGGTGTACGTGTTTTTCAGTCTGTCGCACAGTGTAAACTGCCATGTGGGACGTCCGCCGCCTGTCCAATTGTCGCGGCGTTTGTTTCAAGTCCAACTGGTGGCAAAGTGTTTTTACCGGACTAACTTGATTGTAATTGAACTTGGCACAGGGAATCGACACGTTTCCCGTCTGCCCTGAGATTTCTGATGCCTGAGTGGCACCTGCCACCACTTTCCAATCGTCCAACCGGACCTAGGCTAGTCCGTTGGTTTCTTTCTAAACATCGCTATCACTCATCGCATAGTTTTTGTTAAGTACTAGGCTATTCGGACCGGTTTTGTCTCCTCGCCATTAACCCTTTCGCTACGGGCGGGTTCTCCGCCGTGGCACTTCCGCTGAACGGAGCGCCGCGACATCACTGCACGCTACGCGACGCCGATCGTCACCGAGTGTACCGCGGTGGAGAACCAACGCTGCTTGAATGTTTTCGGACGAAAACGTTTTTCTCCGAAGGATATTTATAAATAAAGAGTATTCCAGGGTAATGATGCAAAACAAAATACTATCAGTGCATGTCCAGATACTTATGCAAAACGGTTGGCCGCAATACCTCAGCGGTATCTAACGGAGAGCCACTATAGTGGCCCGTAGTACCTCAGCGGCATCTTATGGGAGGCAACCATAGTGGCTCGTAGTAGCGAAAGGGTTAACAGTAGCGTGAAGTATCTCAGTATATTATTGGCTGAATGTCACTGACGAAAGCAAAAGACCTAAAACCGAATGGGTGAACGTTGACATAAGAACACAACGATTTTATTCTAAATCGACCCAAACATATACTTTATACAGCGTATTATTTGTCGCTAGTTATAATATTGTCATGCAATTATAAACTATATTTGTAAACGATTATTTAAATTTGAAATGACGTTATTTTAAAATTGGTTGAGACAATAGATTACGTCGTGTTAGAATTGTAACTCAAGTACATGCCTGTTTCAGGACTCAGGAGGAAGAACCCACCCAGAGGAACATTGTATAAAATTGACGTGTGACTGAGAAGATAGTGTACGTTTTTCGATTTCTGTTCCAGTCTCTATGCTCCGCTTATTCTTTCAGAAAAGTCGTTAGAAACGTAGCAGACGGATTCAGAGCGTTAAGGAAACGTACGGGTGCTGCAGTCAGTTGACGTGCTGCACGCAAAAATCAAATGGTAATGGTCCTACGGCAACTTTCTTCTTATTAAATACCCCGGAGAAACAAAGAGGAATCGATAATTATTTTCCATGTTCAAATAGATACAAAACGGTTGCTTTTGCAGTACGAAATTAATCCCACAGGGGACTTGAATATACCATCATACCATTTTCTGCCTCCACTTGCTAAGGTCAGCTGGAGCTTGCAGTTATAATGATATCGTCAATATAATTATAACAAGGCATGGTAATATATTGTATCTTATATGTTTTGTATCTTATGCATAAAATGTATTTTTTAAACTGATTAATTTGAACCTGCATTTTAATATAAAAAATAGGTCATTCAAAAAAAGTTCTTGAATCTCTCAAGTTCACCTTCTATTGATGTTGGAATGTTCTGCTTTTATATACAAATGAGTAAACTCTTATTAAACCATAAATCATCAACTTATAGAATAAGTTCTTTCATTATTGAAAACAAAAATAGTTTTTCAGAATATCTGAATAGCAAAAATAACTCTAATTACACAATTTTAAACCACAATTTCATGCAAAGGAAAAAAATTGTATGAGATGAACACAACAAATTTGTTTTTCCAAGATGTTACTGTAGTAAGAGGAAGTACCTGCAGTTGGTTAGTTGCCCAGTAGGTCAACGTGTGAGTTAACCGAACGCATCCTTAATTATGGCACAAGGTTGCCATTTTCAAAACTGCCAAATGTCATCTTGTCTCATTTCAAGAAACGCTGAGCTCAAAATAGAATATAACAACTTATTAAATATCTGGGAAAAAGTTGCACCTTGCAACATTATTGTAGTAACATATGGAACACAATAAAATTTTTGTTTCTGTTTACAAAATAGCTCTCCTTCTCCAGTGTAGAAAATTAGAATAAATGGTTAACTATGGTGTCCATAAAAAATCAACTAGCTGTACTATTTTTATTCCTTCTAATTAAGACTTCTATCTCATTGATTAAAAAATTATTTTACTTTCATGATAAATTATGGAAGGTGAATACATATGTCTCTACACAATTACTTATGAAATGGTATAAAAGCATGCATGCACTATTTTATAAAAGCATAAAATATATCTTCAAGTTAAATTATATTTTATTTCATATTGATCATTTTGCATAAATTCATACAAGAGGTAAACCAAACTTTTTGAACATTATTAGTGATTTATATCAATACATTTAAAAGAATGTAACATAAATGCAAAGCACAAGGGATGTCAAAAGAAAAATAGGATTGCAGATTAGGAGAAAATACATTTATTTTGTACTACAATATGCTAGTATAATAGCAACATTATACATTATACAAAAAATGAAACAATTGCTCTGAAATGACTCCTAAAAGCATTAAAATCTGAAGTAATGTGGCTTTCACACAACAGTTCTCTAACCAAAAGATATAGCACAGTGATATTTATTCATTACTACTAGTACATATTCGTACTAGTGAATTCATTTTCAAGGTAAACTTAACAACACTAATCCTTTAACATAGTGAAAATGATACAACAATTAGTATAAAACACGAAAGTCATAATTAAATTAGTGTAAAATAAGATTCTGATTAAATGGTATTTCACAATAAATATCAATTATCAATTCTATATTATAAACCATCTGCAATTGTTACAGTGGCATGACTTTAAGATTCAGAACATCTTCAAGATAGTCCTAACTAAAATTGGGATTTAACTTCCAACGTGAAACAGAAAGTTACAGTCAATAAAATACATACGGTAGCATTTTTTATCACATGCAATACTCAATGGGGTTATAAAACGCAGGTAAGCAGGCAAAAAGCACAGTAATATTACCAACTGGCATGAAGTGGGAGTGTTAGAACAATTTTCAAAATGTAACACGACACCTTAAAAAAGCTAAAACCTGAACCACCAAAGAACCTCCCTCTTCATGACATTTACAGTCACGATCACTTGATCGGAGAATTAACATTTTATCCTGTAACCATTGAATTTAGCAGTGGAAATTTAGTAACAACTAATTTATTAAACTACGAAGTTTTAATTCATAATATCATTTATTTATAAAAAACTAAAGGGTATTTTCCGTTTGTATAATATATATTATTCAGATAATTGTAATTCACTGTATTATTGCTTCCTTCGACAACTGCAAAGCTGTTTGAGCATTCTCGTACATTATTATTAAATTATATTAAAATTAAATTTATAACCTACTTATGTTATTGCATACTTTACGAATTTGGTAGAACTTGTTTACGTGTGAGGAAGTGTTACTTGTTCATTCGTCAGTTATTTGTTGGTCCTTATCTGGTTTTTATCAGAGGAAAAGTTGGTATTCTAAGTTATATCTTTGTAGATTCTGCTTCGTGTAGTATTGGTTGTTTGTATTACATTACAGAAGGAGCTGTTTTCACTTTTCAACAGATTCCTGGATTTGTAAGTACTAAAGTTTTCGGAAGTACGTTATATATTGACAATTTACCGCTTTTATTGATATCAGTGGGCTTATTAAATGAGGACCAATGGGACAAATTACCAAATTGAATGCTAATGATTTATTTTCAGTCATCACAATATGAGTTCTATGAATTCTCGGGCACTGTTTACCTCTATTGCTGTGGGTGCTGGAGTCTTATTTGCAGGCGCAGGCATATTACTCTATGAATATTTCTTTAATGAAAAAAGGAGACTGTTACTTCAAAAAGAAATATATACATTGGAGAGATGTCTGAATAAAATTCAACGCGAGATTGAATCTTTAGGGTTTGTTGCATTTCACAGTATGATAATGTATTAATAGTAGTACTACAGCATTTAACAGTTTAATAAATGCCAACAGATTGAGGGACCTAAATGCACGGACAGCTAGGAGCATAACATATTCTGTTACGGGATCTACTGGGGATGATTCTGAAGAAGAATTTTTTGATTTTTCTGATGATGAAAAGTATGAATCAGTCTTTGAATATATTTTATCTGTTATTTTAGTTTTAGCTCTTTTATAATTCCATCATATTTATATTATAATTTTATAGTCCTGGATTAGAAGATGTCAAAAAAGAATTTGTTGATGATAAATTTGAAATAATTGATAAAATGTTGGATGGAAAAGAAGAGGAGAAAATTAAGGCTTATGGACTTTTATTAGATTTAAATGAAAAGGTAATACTTATTTTTATCTTTATTTCTTGCTGATTATATGGGAAACAAGATTTTATATCCATCATTTTAGATGAATTTAAAAAAAATAAATTTCTAAAGTTTAGAAAAATATTTTGTGGATTATATATTTTATACCTTGCACAATGTCCAGGAAGAGAAGAATAAGGATATATTGTGGAGATTGGCGAAAGTTTGTCATGCATTGGCCAAAGAAATGAAGCTGCATCATAATAATGCAAAGGAACAGGATTACTTAGATAAAGGTAGTATTTAAAAATTAATGATTGCGTGGTATATTTAAATAACAAGCCAAATTTTTCTTTGTTATTATAAGGTACAAACCAATATTTTAACACATTCTTCAAATGAGCTATTGATGTTTAGTCTTAATTTTGGAAATAGGGGAATTAAATTGTTTATGATAAAGATGATGTTTAAGTAGAGAATAGTCTTTTTAAAATTATGCATGATTTACATTGAATTAGGTCAAAATAAATGATCAATTAATGTTTTAATTCAGTTGAAGTGTTATTGCTATCAAACCTAGAATATGTGAATATAAAACATCAGTTGGATGATCTTAGTGGTAATTTTTATTGACGATCTTATTGGTAATGTGGATTGATGATCTTGTTGTAATGTACAGGAATTCAGTATGCATTAGAATGCCTTCAAGTTGCCCCCAGATCCTCCGATTCACACAAGTGGTATGCGATTTGCATTGGTGCCAGGTGTGAATACAAATCAAATAAGGAAAAACTGTTTGATGGCCTAGCATTCTTAAAACATATTGAAGAAGCCCTAAGCATAACTCCTAATGATCCAACTTTACATTATCTTCATGGCAGATACAAGTATGAGGTATGCAACTTATCATTGTAACACAGAAATTATAACACCGCTAATGAAGATGGCTAGCAGCCAAAACCTGTCTAGCAAAAGACCAAACCAGCGAGACAAGACAGAAACACACGAAATCTATGGTGTTACATTATTATTAAAATTAATAATGGAACTTGGAGGTTGTATGCTGGAATTTTTTTTTTCTTTATTTTTTATTTTTTAACTTTATTTACAATCACTAAATACAATGAACAATTTCAGTACAATCAACTAATATTAGTTATAGGTACAATGGCGGTTTGTTTGGCTTGTTTGTCTTGTTTCGCCCGATAAAGACGTCATCCAGTGATGGTACTTTTGACCTGTATCAAGCCTACAGAAAGTCTCTATGCCAGTGGTGTTTAAGCCGAGGGGGGGGATAATGGATGGGTAAAAGAGGAAAGGGACTGAACGAGTGGATTTCGATGTGGAGATAGGCGGGAGTGGAATTTAAGGAAGAGTTATTTTTTGCGACTTCCTGGACTGTTGGTATGTTGAGGTCATTATGGATTGTTCGGTTAGAAACATACCAGGGAGCATTAAGGATGGTACGAAGGACTTTTGATTGGAATCTCTGGATGCGGGGGCGATGTTGGATTTCTTGGCGGAACCCCATAGTTCTATTCCGTAAGTCCATGTCGGTTTTAAAATGGATTTTTATATTGTCAGTTTGTTGTCTATTGAAAGTTTTGATGTCCTTTTCAACAGAGGTCTCAGCAGTCCAAATTTGAGATCTGTTCTTTTGAGTCGTGTATGGGGGTTCCATGTGAGTCTTTTGTCTATTTAGAGTCCCAGGTAGTGAGCCTGCTGTTGGGTGGGAATAGGAGCATTGTTGGACTGAACAGGAGGGCAGGGTTGTCGCCGTAGTGTGAAGGTGACGTGAGTAGACTTTGAGCTGTTTACCTTCACCCTCCACAGTTTGCACCAGGACTGGATGTTGGAAAGGTGCTCTTGGAGATTGATGGTTGTAGTTGAGGTATTTTGGTCGGAGGTGAGGAGGCATGTGTCATCAGCAAATGTGGCGAGGACTGTAGAAGGATATGTAGGTATATCGGAGGTATATATTGTGTATAGGAGTGGACCTAGGACACTACCTTGAGGGACAGACACTTAGACTAAACAGTTGTCGGATAGCTCTTGGCCTTCCTTAACTCTGAAGAACCTGTCCTCAAGGTAGAATTTGAGGATGAGGTAATATGTACTGGGAAGGATGCTTTTGAGCTTAAACAGTAACCCGGGGTGCCAAACTCGATCAAATGCTTCTGCAACATCGAGGAAGCTCCACCACAGTACTGACCATGCTCAAGTGCGGAGGAGGTATGATGGAATACTTTGAATTTAATGAAAATGCATTAAATCATTCTTTAATATCATCTGCCAAATTACACCACTGTACTTCTTGCAAAAACTAATTTTATTGGCTACCTAATAAATCATGCACCACTCATTAGTTACCAGGTTGTCAAATAAAGCAGAAAACAACCATATATATATATATATATATATATATATATATATATATATATATGTGCATGTGTGTCTGTGTGTAATGTTAAGAGTATTTGAAAAAATCATTTTAATATTTTCCTTAATTTTACTGTTAGTATTGTTTCAAAAAGTACTGCCATAGCTGTATGGTTTAAATTCAAAACACAAAAATTAAGTAGCATCTGAACATCAATGGCACTCCATATCAGTATGTTCCTATAAAACAATGAAAATGTGACTTAGAACTTGAACAATATCAAAATATTTGTGAGATTGTATTGTTATATGCTTATTTATTTATTATTTTATAAATACTTTATGATTCCACTTTTAATTAAAAGACCTGTTATAATGTTACTGCATATGCTTTTTTGCAGTTTGTTTACCTTTCCATTTTAGGTGGCATCACTGAATTGGATTGAGCGTAAATTAGCCTGTGCTCTAAGTGGTGAGGTCCTAGAAAGCAGCTATGAAGAAGCAGTTGAATCTTTGTTGAGAGCCGACAAGTTTAGCAGTGAGCCGTGGAAAGAAAATCGAGTGTTGCTGGCAAAATCATTTCTAAAAATGGGTGACATTCATCAGGGTTTGAGATGGCTTGAGAGGGCAGAAGAAGGAGAAATAATAAGCCCTGAGGTAAATTCTGATTTAATCCAATTGTCTAGAATAAAACATTATTATTTCAGGTTCAAATAATAAGAACCTTCTATACAGAAATATAGGAAATTTCAACAGATACAATGATAGAAAATGGATCCATATTAAGATGAAACACCAATTATTATTCTCCACAAAATTTTAACTTTTAATTGTTTGCACATAACTTCTTATTTAATAATCAGTTGTAAGTGAACTATTTGAATAATTTCAACATTATATATTACTTTTGTTAAACTTGTAAACAGTATTTATAATACTAAAGTGTCAAGAACTTACTTACCCATGCTATTACTAATTCCTATAAATATTAACTTCATGTGATATGCACGGTTATAGTTTTGAAAATATAAAATCTAAAATTATCTTAATATTATCTTCCATAATAAATCTTTTGTTGATTACTTTACTGTATATTATTTTTGAGCTCTGCATTTTAAATATGACTATACAGAGTAAACATTTGTATTTTTTATGTGGGTATTTGTGCGATTTATAAACTGACTGCATTGTATTAGAACATTTTACAAGATGAAAATTTGAGTGTGTACAGATGTCTGTTAGGATAGTTGTCACAGTTGTTTGAATCATGAAGTTATTCTTATTTACTTTTCATCATTAATTATTTTATAGGATCGTGTTGCTGATGCTGAAGTGAAGAAATTAAGGAAATGTTATAAATCCCAATTAGCTTTGATGTAACTTGTAAATTCTTTTGTCTCTCGTGATGTGTTATTTCATCATGTTTCAACCCATGAAATATTGGATGAACTCAAGGACATTTATTGGTTATTGAGGCTGTGGTAACTCAGTGGTAAAAGGTGCAGGTTTTGAACCATTGAGACTCCTGACTTTGTCTGGATGCTTAAGCTATGCATATTATTATATATGCATATAATATATTATATATATTATAATATGCATAATTTGTTAAGGCACATAAAACATTTTTGGTTATTGCTAATGGCATTTGAATTAGTATTGTTGATATTATTGTGGGTATTCCCATGACAGTACATGGTTATACTCCCTAAAGTTACATTTTATGTATACCTCAATTTATAACATTAAAATTAAGTACTCTATTAAATGTTAATATCTTTAATTTCTTTATTAAATTAAAGAAACTACTTTTAGTAGTACTTTTATAAAGAATTAATAGGTTGGTAATCAGTGTATACAAAGATTTTCATGTTTTGGTATTGTTGAGAATTTTGTTTTAATTATGTACCTACCTTGTGTAATATTATGACTGAATACAACATTCAGTTGAAACCATTGTATGAAAAAATTAATTTGCACTTTACTGTCTTTTGTTCTAATAACAACTTAAGTGTCACTTTGTTCTTTTGTGTTGGATTAGTAGTCATTAACAAATAAAAATTTTGCTTTGAAACATTTGTGGACCACTCATAAATTTGATTATTAATTAGGCGGTTTGATATAAAAAATGTATTTTTATTTATACTTCATAATTGAATCTCTGTAATATGTGAATCTGTATTTATATCTGACCTTTAAAAATTTTAATTATTGTTTTGATTTTTACTGTTATGACTAAAGTGGGATAATAAAACATATTTAGGCATATTATGAATTATAAAGAACAAACATAAGAATTCATATTCCAATTGTAATGATATTTTTTAATTATAAATAGATTGATTTGTTAAAATTAGTGCAAATGTATATTGCTTGTTTTTCTACAATAGTTCTAATAAAAACTAGTCTTCTTGCTAAAGAACTATATAATTGGCAATTATACATTACTACTGTTAAGATGTTTGTCATTCAGATTTATGCAAGCAAGTTGGAAGAATCATGTCTTTGTGAAAACAAATCATTTATTAACATATGGTGATTAAATTTATTAGAATTAATAAAGCTTCTTGAATATTAGAATGCTTTTCTTATCATCCATGTTTTATTAATTAATTAAAAAGAGCATTGTCCTCATTCAGTTATACAAATGGGGGAATTCATAAAAAATATTATTTACAAGTATAATTTAACTCTTTAGACATGTAGTCACTATTATACAAAGATTATATGATTTCTAAATTACACATATTATATTAATTATTATTATATAATGTATATAAAAAAAGACTTTTTAAAAATGACTGATATATTTAACACAAGACGTTCAATACGCACCCTACACTCTACTGGGTATGGGAGGTTCTTAGAATATCTTTGCTCTTGTTATTTCTACTCACCTATGCCGTCTCATGCTAGACTAGTTTCAGCTTTTCATCATCATCATCATCATCATCGTCAGTAGCATTTTGTTAGTAATATAGTGCACTCAGGAATATATAACTGTGAACGGAGCACCCTATCAGTGATATTATTTTCAACATTTTATTCGTATTATTCAATAATTATTAGTGGCGATAGAATGAGAGGGATTTGTATTAAAAAAAATACAATGGTTTAAAACACCTATGCCGTTCATGGTGCACGACGCAAAAAATTACGACAGGATGATCCTGAGTATCATCCATTTGACGACGAAATATTTGTTTTAAACTAGCCACGTTCTTCATTCGATTTTCAAGCCAGTTCTGTAGTATAATAACTGTTTAAATATTTTACGAGGTGCCACGCGCATTTTCAATTGCTGGACATTAAACTGAGCAGCAGTTATATGATTTTTTCTGGTCAAAAATACAATTAAATGGACGTCCGAATAAAAGGTGTGTGTAAAGGGTATCGATACAAATAAAATCTCAACCACCTGTTATCTATTTTTCGACATTTGAAATGAACTTAATCTTTGGGAAACTGGAAATTTTATCCCGGGATGAAAATAGGCTGGGAGCGATGGTCTCAACGTGATCGATTTATTTTAATTGAAGTGCGAGTAAGGCGAGAAGAGGAGCCGGACCAACCATTGTGCAATCTTCCGGCCGCATGTAATCGAGACACGCTCATAATTAACTGGGGGGTGGGAAATTGAAACATTCCCCGCCTCGGGTGTCTCTCGATTTTAATCCGTTCCTTTGCCCACCCGCAAATAATTCATTGTCATCATTGGGCAAGTCAACGTCTCCGAGTGGCGGGACGCCGGGTGCTTAACTCGGAATTGAGGAAAAGTATCTCTAGTGAAGATCCGCGGGCAGAAACCAAGGTGGGAAGAATGAGCCCACCGTGGGAAGAAAATAAATTAGTGGGGACCTTAATTTTAAAAAAACTAGTCAAGAAGAAGTTTGAAAGCAAAACTTTCACTGATACCAACCAGTCACAATGAGTCTTACGCCGACCAAATTATTGTTGACTCTCATTTGAACGGCATTAGAATATCGGGAAAAATTATCTTCACTCGTGTAAATAGATAACGAAAGGGAGGGGGAAGGCGGAGTCACAATTTCGACGAATTTCCGGCTGGATTAGCGAGCCCCGAAATAAGTTGAAGAGGCCCCCCCCCCCCTCCCCCCCCACCCCGACTCCAGTTGAGATTTTTCCGCTTGGAGAAATCGCGACGGGAATTATCGAAACTTGGGACGTTATTCGGGTGTTCCGCCCTGGGGGGTAAAAAAGGGGCCGAGGAACGATTTCGTCACCGGGGAAATGAGCGAACCCCGGGCATTCCCTTTCCGGATTGTCCTCGGAAATTACAATTTAAAAATTCGTACACGTACCATTACCGTGCCGCAAGGTCACACTTCCGTAGTATTTTGTTAACGATCATAGGCCTACTATACTGCTATAAATGACTAAATTGCCAGTTGTAATGAACATTAAGAATTAATGCGTAATATAAAATAACCATCCGTATCGAAATTGCCCAGTAAATTTGGACATTCGATACCGCTCTGTTGGTAGCGTGCACAATATGACCGAACAGTGAGGAGATGTTAATCCCTTTAAATTATTAAGAGACCCGAAGAGTGTGGAAGTTCTGGTAGGCGGTAGGGGATTTTGGAGAAACACGGATGATGGTGGGTTTATCATTGTACCTCCCTCTACGAATGCCCCCCCCCCTCTACCACTTTCCGAACGTTTCAATTATGGACGAATGCTCACAAACGCGATTAGAAGCGTGCGGTCTGGCCCGGTGGTTAATACCGATGAATTATATGGTGAAGGGTGATTGAGTAGGGGTGGTGGAGAGGGGTTAAAATGAAATTTTGCATAGTTTCAAAGTTCTAACACCACACCCACCCTCTCTCTCATCATCACTATCCGGGATTTACCTTGGCAGTAACCCACGAGAACTTTCCAGTTACTCCACCCTTAGCGGATTTACAACAAGATTCATTGTTTGAATTATAATTCTAGTGCGATGTGTATTTTTATCACTGAATTTATATCACCTCTCTAATCGATAAGCTGCGCCGACGATTCAAAGAGCTTATGGAGTTTTGTTATATGTATTGGTATTATATGTGTTTTGGAATAATTTTACGAGAATGAGATTGAGCGTTTTCAGCGGGTCGTATAATTGAGCCGGTATTTAGCGGTGGGTATGGTCGGGTGGCGGTTAAGTGAAGGTCGCCGGCCGAGTCCGGCTTTTCGACGTGCGGACTCTCGTTTAAGTCCGGAGGACTTTGAAATACATGAGTCGGCCGCCCCATTGCCCCCTCCGGCCCTGGCCCTCTCCCGGGCCTCGTTATTTTATACGGCAGTGTCCCGCTTTTAAGATTAAGTGCTGTCTCACTTGCCTTTAATCTGTGCCATCACCCGGCCCGCCCCCCGCGGTCTTATCTCAATTTCAAAACCTCCCCCGTGGCAGAGGGATGTCGCCGGGTAAAAAGTAGCCAAACATACCGCCCACTTTTCAAAATACCGTCTAATAATATAAACCGTCGACGCGAAAAGGAAAGGACCTATAAGGTAAGCTCGAATGGAAGGAACAACCGAACATCATTACTGCGCCTTGTGGATTTCGAATTCACTACGTTAAAACAGTTTTGGCTTACCGCAATTTTTAGTAACGTTCTATTACTAATAGTAGTATCTTTGGCTATAAAATGAGTCATGAAGTATGATAAATTTACTGAAGTTAGTGAGCTGGGGAAATTCAGTCCACCAGTTTAGAATAATAAGCCGGGTCCGATGCAAATAACTCAGTGTTCACTGGTCTAAGCGAATCACTGTGCAAAATATACATTAAAGATATGTAACTTGCTGTTATAGCGATACGCATAAATATGGCTCGTCGTCTCTGTGATGGGTGTACTTGGAATTGTTTCTGAGAGCGTCGTGAAACGGGCCGGCGCAATGCGGTCCCCATATATAATTGTTTAAATAGTCTCATTATTAGTGGGAGGGTCGGAGAACGGCCCCCCCTCTTCTGGGTAGTTGTTAGTCATCAGTTAGAATTAGAACAGACCGGTTTACCCATTAGACGGCCCATAGTTTGGCATTAAACTGGGGTAGGCATTCGTTCTGGGTCCGAGCGCCGCCTGACCGCAAATTGCCTTCAAACTGCCGCCCTGCTGTGTTCACACATTCTACGCCGATAATGGCTGGGGCCTCCACCGCAACTACACTTAGCTCACCCCACCGACAACGACAGTCAATTTGGAAACTGAAGAACTACTTCAGGTGCAAAAGTTCTTCAGCCCGATTACGATTAACGCTCGACGTTCGAATACTATTATGGCCCTGTTATATCGTCAGACAATCGGGATTTTTATATTTTATTGCAGTGAGAAAGTATAAAAGAAGGAACGATAAAAGAAAAACAGAGTAATTGTACGAAAGTAATATTATAATCGATGTTGAATTCTAGTCGTTATAATAGTTTAGGTAAGTCGCAATTCGTACCGAGGCCTGAGGACACCTTCTATAATAATTAATGCAGCACCGGTTTCAGTTGAAATGAATTTCAGGAGATGCCTTCTTCGCGTTCAATATGGACACCGGGAAGGGCCGTCCCGCCGGCGTTATTTATAATATGCGGAAGGTCACGCGTTCCGCTTTTCTGAAAACTCCCGGATTTTGTTCGGAATGACAATTTTTATTGCTCTTGCTAGCCGGTGGAGGGGTGGGGCGGGGGTCCTATGGTTTACGAGGCGGCACTGTCATCTGTCGGCACGCTCCTATTTAAATCCGGAGCCGACGCTGTCTCCCTTAATTTCCGTCCCGATGTTTTTCCGTATTCATCCCCCACCAACACCCCAACACCCGGGGCGTTGTGTTTATTTACAGTCTCTTCCAAACCCGGAACGTCCAGTTAAAGATTTATAGGCCTAACCTTAAACAAAAAAATATAAAAAGGCTAAAGCTTATTTATAAAAGAGTGTCGACCAAGATTGACGGCAATGAATTGTTTACGTCCCTCTGATACATTTCTATTTTTTGCAATTCGAAATTGAATCCGGCCTCATTACGATTCAAAAGAGGTTTACTAAATAAACTAACAGCGCGATATTTATCGTGGCGATACTAATCGTATGAATAAATACATTTCAATATGTCAGTAAAATGAATTTAATTAGTGTTTTTAGAAAGCGCGAGGAAATTAATTTTTTACATGTTATACACACGCCCAATCATGTTTTGTATCGTCCAATAAAATGTTATTGCGACACGATTTAACGATATTTTAATTGGGGTTGTAGCAGGAGCCCGCTCCGATCTTTGGATTGGCACTCTTCCAGTTTCAGTTTTACTCCATTCACTCAGCTGTTGATCAGAACTCTCATAAACCGACGGCAGATAAACTGCCGGCTGCCGGTTGCCGATAAAAACGTCCTGTAAAACTATCAATTAGTTTGTTGGTGCGCTTTGTCGAATTCTTCGGTAATAGGAGTGTGTTTTCATTTTGCCAGTAAAGTTGTACTATTCGGTAAGAAAAATATTATTGGGCTATTCTGGGGCCATGAGGATAAATATGACAAGGAGTGATTGGTGGCTTGAACCACATTACTGCGACATCGCATTGTGTGACATTATTTCGAAGACACAGAATGGCTTAATTATATAGCCGCCCTATACCTAGGCACCTAACTGTGTACCTAACTTTCCAGTTTGTGCTTCGGCAGAGATTTATTAAGGTATTTTTTATATACCTAAATTGAGCGATTTCAGTTGGTTTTGAATTGCCCACTGCTCTGTCGGCAGAGCGTGTTTTGACGCGGTTGGTGAATTGAGAGAGGTGTTGTAGAGGTGGGGGTGGGGATGCGGGCTACTATTGGGAGGTCACTTGAACACGTACACGGCCGTTGGGTGATTATGAACTCTCTCCCAGATCCTCGACCGCAGCTCTCGGACTCTCATTTTCTCCCGCAGCGCCGCTCCAAATCGATACACCGTAGACGTCCCACCGGCAAAGGCTCCTCTTCCCCCGATAACAGCCGTTCTTCCTGAGACCGTCGCCCGTTCCTCAACTGCCCACAATATTGAGCGAGAGCTGGGCTTAAAATTGCCGATTCTATAGCCTGCTTAATGAATCTTTTAGTCCTATGATTAGTTAGTTATGCTAGCTCTGTCACATTTTTTCCCTCTAAATTGGACAATCGCGATATTTGGAGCCAGAAATAAAACGAGCACTCACTCGCGCCAATAAAGTTCGTGATTCGCCCATTTTTCATCACTTCTGTCTCGTGGTGCAACCTGGTTACATTCATTAATTCGTGTATTTATTATTTCAAGTTGAACATACCGAAATTCAGATTAAGCTTAGTAGAAAAGCGTTATTATTGAAATAACCGTATCCTTAATTTTTTAGAATTATTCAATGGGTTACACACCCTGCCTCTAAATTGTAAACAGTTTTTTAAAAATAATTCTACACTAATTAAATTTAATTGAAGTTAGAAAATCATAATTCGAGCCTTTGGGCGTGAGAGGAATCTATTCTGTGACCAAATTCTTAATAAAAAGCCCGAAGATTACTGAACGTTAACGGGAAATATTCTTGCGAGGAGTTTTAGCGAAAAATATTCCTCCCTAAGTTCCGATTCGGTCAGGTACAGCGTAATTTGAGTTTCGGGCTGGAGCGAAAGGATGATGAGCAGAGCGCGTTTCAATGGGAGAGTTGGGCTCGGCTCCGGGTTCCATTCAGTCTTTCTTCTGTGGGAAATTTAAAATTAAATTCTTTTTACCAAAAGTCTGCCACTTTCGGCGCACGATACGCAGAGTGTAGTCAATGTTACAGCTGAGATATACCTACAGGGATATTCCAAGAGGAATTGCACTTGGATTTGTACGATGAACCACCGATGTAATAAAAAATATTACTTAAAGTTAAAAGATTAAAAATATCGATATGCTGTCTTTACGATTTGGTGGGTAGGGGGAAGAGGATTGAAGTCGTACATGGTCCGTAGAAATTATTGTTTGTGTACTTATTTCGTTTACAACTATGCAAATCTTATCACCTTTCTTCTGGCCGATGGGGGATTCATTAGTGGCGGTATGTCGGCGTATTTCAGGAGGGCGTATCATTCCTTTCTGGTAGCCAAGAGGGGTAATTCGGGTTGGTCGGGGGTGAGGCGGTGCGTTTGATGAGAAAGGGTTCGGCGGGTCGGGTTGCATCCCAATCAGGCCCAACGGCCCACCCACACTGCCGCTACCAACAACTAAACAGTTCCCCATCAGAGCCAGACCCAACTTTTCACCCTATTGGATCCTCCCTTTTATTAAACCCTTGCGGACGTGTTTGTTTTACATTTAATATTGCCACTCCATCCACATAACCCTGCCGTCCGGGCAGTGCTATCCACCGCACTCTAACACTTTTTTAGATTCTATTCAAAGTTCTCGCGCCAACAGTCCGAGGCGGGAGACTCAATAAAACTATATAATCTGAAATGCCGGCCTAAACTCATAAATACAATAACACCGTCGAGGTTCTACACATAAGAATTGTAAAAGATAAAATAAAAAAATATGATTTTTAATTGTTACGAAACCTAGTACGGCGCTAGCGTGATTGTCCCGCATAACAACCAAGTCGTGCCGGTCTAGTATATCTGAAACCCCGTGCGTTTTCCTAACCTGACCGACCTTCTACCTCGACGTTGTCCATACCCGGGCCTTTTTTCTGTATTAACGGCTACAATTGCTTCTTCTGTTAATCAAGTAAACTTGGTGTTAGGATGTGCGAGAACTGAACGGAAATGCATCGAACTTACGAATACTTTCCTACCATGAGGAAATTCACCTTTTTAATTTTCTTCGTTCAAATACGTTGTTTGAAAATAAATAATAATCATTTATTTATTTTATAGTTATATACATTGTGAAATATACTCGGGCGGGAAGTGAACTTGATGGAAACACTGTTTCGGGAAACTTTATTCCTGGAGCAATTATTAATGGAGGATTTTAAATGAAAGTTATAAGAATTTTTGTCCGGAAGTATCCGGACGGAGAAGACACAGCCGAGAAAATCAAATTAAGGGATGAGTTTCTTGCCAATTTGAAATGTAAAATATAATTTTAACTGTTGGAGAAGAATTGGTGGCTATGCAAATCTAAGTGGGAGGCCTGTCTCATTATAATGAATCTCTGACTTTTCAAGACGTCGCCGTTGAATTCGTTTAACAGAGATTCTCCGCATTCGAAAACCGAGTTTTCTTCTTTTTCTCCTTTACTTTTTCATTAAGAGTGAGTAAAGATTTGCGTTTCTTCTCTGAGTTAATTGATTCTCGGAGAAAAAAATGTGAACGGGAAATTATAATTCGCCAAAATTTAAAATTAATCGTACCGAGGTACGAGAGGCTATTTGAAGAATATCATTAAGACATCAAACCTTAAATGTTACAGTATTGGGACGGTGGGAAATATAATGGAGCATAAGGGCATTTCCTTGGGGAACCGCAATCGTGCTTATTATTATCACACGATATCAGCAATATAGAACCACTGTTACGGGGTGGTGCTTTGGCTTTCCGGATTTAATATGCATATTTTCAGGATTCGAAGTGTTTATACAATAATTTATAATAAGGCGAATTTTCGCGGTACAGACACCCCAGTTTTCCGTAAGCTATGAACCTTTACCGGAATCATACCTTCATTCCTAAATTTCAAAACTACATTACATGTATTAGAGTGACAGTAGAACTGTACTGATTTACAACTGTTGAAATGGCTACGTTGAAGCGCACAATTATGACGTATGTCGATTCGTATATGCACTGGGTAGTGTATCGGCTGAGAGCGGCATTGAGGGGTTTCACTGTAGATATATGGAGTGGAGTAGGAGGGAGTGGGTCGGTTATCAAGTTGTGTAATGGTTATTAGGCAGTTAGCACCAATTAGAGACGGTTTACAATTGATTGATACAGATTGGAGCTTATCCAGTGTGCGCTCTAATACTCCATCAAATCCGCTAGTTGGATACCAACATCCCTCCTCACTCCCCACCACCACCACCACCTTGCCAATATACCAAGATTCTCCAACATTGTTATTTATGCCGGTCGCAAACGATCGCTTATCGAACCGACTCCGAATTATTTATTAGCAGCAGTCGCTCCAATTAGGTCAATTAGGTCTCAGACGTTGCAGTACTGATGGTAACTGCTGATATATACAACGTGACAATGTCAGGATCCGGGCAATACCCATCGGCATTCCATGGGTGATACTTATGCAATTTGGCTGTTTTCGCACATTACAATTCCGTTGTAACAGTCGGTCTAGTAGCATTCCGGTGGCGGAGTAAACCGGCCGGATAACCGAGAGAAGCTTTAACAGAGAATCGCAACCATTGGTAATATTCAGGTCCCTTCAAAAGCCACCCGGATTAGACGACGGGCAGAACAATATTAGTTTTTTTCTATAAAAATTTTAAATGGTCAGCTGCTGTCCACCTAAAGGTTTATAATGAAGCGGAAGCCTGAGTATTCGATCACGTGGGTAACATAACACCTCGGGAACGGTAATTCCTTTAGGCGGGGCCCTTTAATGTGGAGGCAGTTTGTGAACTGTGGCTTTACGAGCGCGTGCCCTTATACCGCGCTATACTATGCCCCTCGTAAAATCGGTAGAGTCCTCCTTTGGCCACCGCCACTTTACACTGATGCTGCCCCATGTGACCGCTTCATAAAAATACGCCCTTAAAAGAGCCCACCCTCCCCCCACCGCCGACTGTTGGAATGCTGCGATAATCAGGTGCACATACCTTTCATTCTTTACAGCCCTTCCCCCATTGTAGCTTTAAGTATGACAAAAAATTAAGCCCGAATCAAGTCTCAATTACTAATAAATTGTTGGTTACATATTTTTCTCGCGTAAATAACAATAAGAATAAAAAGAGCATCATTATTTATCAATGATTAAAGCTAAATGTTGAACTAATTGAAAATCAAAACGAGGAAACGGAAAATTGTACGACGTTAACTCCTTAAAATCTGTAATGAATATTCTGAATAGATATAGGAATGATGAACTTTAAATACTAACGCCCTATAGGTTGGCCATTTGAAACGTTAGCTAAACACAAAAATATTAATATGGTATTTACAATAAAACGGAGTATTCCATTCGATAACCACTGTGCAATTCGTGTCAAACAGAAAATGTATCCAAACTCCCCAATTATTTAACGCGATTTTATATTTACACTCAATATGAAGTCGCAGTGATGTTGGTAAATAATGGCGAAAAAGGGGTGTTGTATATAATTTCAATACGTTCTATTCTGACAGAGGGTAGTCGTATCAGGATTTTTTTATGGTGAAATGCGGACAGCCGTGGATTCTTTGAGCCGCGTCGGCAAATGTTTAGTAATTTGATTACGTATTGGGTCCCTCGGTTGGAATTCGTGACGCGCGATTCAATTTCTGGTAGATTTTGTGAAAACAGTTAGTTGAAAAATGTTAAATGATTAAACTTATTTTCATAGTTAAACACATTTTTTATAATTTAACTTTTTATTTTTTTATTACAATATTAAGTTTTAATTTGTCTATGAAATAAAAATTAGTAGATATAGATTAACTAGCGCCCCCCTGAGGGTGGTGTGGAAATGTACTTAACTAAAGTTCGTTGGATTCACTGGTACCGATAAACTAGCGCCCCCTGAGGGTGGTGCGGAAATGTACTTAACTAAAGTTCGTTGGGTCCACTTGCAACGATAAACTAGCGCCCCTTGAGGGTGGTGCGGAAATGTACTTAACTAAAGTTCGTTGGGTACACTTGCAACGATAAACTAGCGCCCCTTGAGGGTGGTGCGGAAATGTACTTAACTAAAGTTCGTTGGGTACACTTGCAACGATAAACTAGCGCCCCTTGAGGGTGGTGCGGAAGAGTACTTAACGAAAGTTCGTTGGATTCACTGGTACCGATAAACTAGCGCCCCCTGAGGGTGGTGCGGAAATGTACTTAACTAAAGTTCGTTGGATTCACTTACACCGATAATCTAGCGCTCCTTGAGGATGGTGCGGAAATGTACTCAACTAAAGTTCGTTCGGTGCACCTGCACCAATAAACTAGCGCCCCTTGAGGGTGGTGCGGAAATGTACTTAACTAAAGTTCGTTGGGTACACTTGCACCGATAAACTAGCGCCCTCTGATGGTGGGGCGGAAATGTACTGAACTAAAGTTGTATTTTTCTGAAAAATGTTATTCTAAAACTGATAATATATCAGCCATTGGCCAATTATGGTATCTAGACGAGTGGTTTACCTAGAGAGTGACAATAGTAGACACCGACGGACTGCTAACTCCGAACTTCCATTTTAAGTGCTTCGAAAGTACAGGCGTTCGAAAGTCCGGCCGGCAGGTCCGATTGCCAAAGTAATATGCATATGTATATGCTTTATACAGTTGGGTTTCCATATGCATGCCGGGCATTACCATGGAGTTTAGATTTATCCGCGGCTAATTAGGCAAGTGTGCTGAGTGGGGCGGAGTTATGTGCACTGCACCTCGACCCCACAACTCGCTAGTTGGCCTCTTCTAAAAAGGGCATACTTGCAAACGGTAAAACCTTATTCCCTTAATGCAGCCTTTCTTCAATGGTGCATTCAATGATGATCGCCCTTGCGTCTTCTCTGTGAAAATTATATGATTGGAAAACATCGCAACAATATACTGGTATAATGTCCTCAAAGATGGATGATGATGAAGCAGAAGGAGGAGCCATGGACGCAGTTTTATTAACCTTAGATCCAAGTACTTTTTTTATTTACTTACGATAACTTGGTATACGTGATAGGTATTCCCTTAGCATTGACTGAAACCAAGCAGTAGAATATTGTAACATTTCTGCGCTTTCAGCGGTTCAAGAGCAGAAACCGGTCGATCCAAATTGTAAATCAGAACAGATAAGGGGTGAAAAATCTATTCCCGCATAATATTGAACCCCTTTACATAATTGATATAGCCAATACCGTCGCAGATTCATATTAAATAAATAAAGTTTAATGCTTTTTTATTTCTGTATTGTACTCTTTTTGATACATAATAGGCAAATAATTGACTTAAGTTATTAAGACGTAAGGGGCCAGTAATTCAAGTCCGTTGACATTTTTGTAACAATACAAACGTATCTCATTATTCAACTCATAAATCATAAAAATTGTAATGTGTACTCGACTGTAACATGTTTTAGACTGGTAATGGTAGTCTTATCAACAAGGAAGCTTCCAATAACAAACATCCGCGGCGAATTTCCCGGGTGGAAATTAGGCCCACATGTTCTTCATTCTCCTCCCTAAAAATGGCCGTCCTTTGAAGGGCTCATTAAGAATTCCCTGGTGAGGGACTCGCCCAATCTTTATTTCCCCTTTGCTCAACTTTTTCCACTATTCTGCCTTCCTGTTACCGCCCTTCTTCTTTTCTCTTTAAGATTTTGCATACTTGTTTCGGTTGTTCCTCACAGAAAGTGGGTGAAGAGGTTTCATTTGACAAAAGTGTTATATGAGGAGGGCTTTACAAAACTGAAGGTGCTCGTCAGTCATATTTAGGTGGGGAACCAACTATCAAGCTCCTAATTTATCAGTAAATTTTCCACTAAACGGAAAATTATAGCAATGTATATAGCACTTAAAACTTTCACCGCTAAGATAACGTAATAATGGAATATAGCGCCTTTTCTACTTAAAATTACCTCAGAAACATGCTCATTTTGCTATTATAGTTCCACTTACAACGCCCATCCAGTCAAGGAAATTGAGATAACTTTTTACCTGAGTTAATATTAGAACCTTTCAATATACCAAGGACAGCTGAATTTTAGATACACTTTATTAAAAGATATATGTGATGCATGAGAAATAAATTACACGTACTATGTCTGGACACGATTTTTCCAGTTTGCATTGATTTAAATCTTAAATTGTCTTAAAACTTAAGTCTTAAATCTTAAATGCACAGCTTAATCAACTATAATGCGTACTTACTACCATATCGTCCTTACTTACTTAATCAACCTAATCTTAATCCACCTTGATCTACCTTAATTCACCATAATCCACTATACATAAACAACAAATAAATGTGATCATTTATGATCGATGAATGTCGAAGATAACTTAACTCCAGTAGTCGGAATATAATACTCTTATTACTTATAGTAGTACTATCGACACGAGCTGATATAGTTCTAGGTGGAGGTTCGCATTTCATCAAAAATGGTCGAAAATGATCTCTCAATACCGGAGAGTATCCTTCCAGCTGAATGACCGATGTCGACGTGGCGTTTTATCGTAGCGGTGTTGCGGGCCGTGCCGGGGTATTTCATACAGTACGGGGGCGGGCAGATAAGTGTAATTGGAAAAATCCGTTACAATGGGTCGGTGGGATCTGCCCTTTTCAGTGCCACCGACCGTCCGTTATATTCCGACTCCGGGCTCCTATTACACAGCCCTTTCCCCTATCTTAAACCTTATTGGATTCGATGTCCGATACCGGCAAGAAAGATTGATTGAGACGTCTGTGACTTACCAGTTCTGAGATGGATAATAATTGTCAAGATAGTGCCTGTACGAAAGTGTATTATATGTTATATTTTTTTGCCCAAGGTAATTTTCGGTCCATTCCATTTAGGAATGTATTCATTAGGAAAACACGTAATGTTCATATTCGTGAGATTGGACAAGTCATAATTGTAAAAGTTAGTATTAATCTTGGTATAAAATATTAAAATCAAAAAATTATTTTTCATGGGGCTCCAACTGTGGAACGAGCTAGTTTAGTTAACATTAAGAAGAGCGAGAATGTTACATTCAGGATATATCACGTGTTGATTAAAATTGAATAAAGTCGCAAAGGCTTGGAAAATAATTATTATTCAGAAGACGCGAGGAAGGGGGGCCGTAAGACAGACATTGGTAATGGAAGCTCGATATTTTCCACCTTGTCAGCGGGGACGGGAAATTGGAAAACTCTTGTAATTTGATAAGACGGCAGGGAGAGACTGATTCTTGGCTGGGAGATGAGGTCTCTCACGCTCTATGGATTTTATAAAACTCAAGCTCCTTGGCGTGTTTTCAATTTTCAAATAAAATATTAATCTTTACTCCACTTTGATTCGTTTTTTAAACTGTTAAAAAAATGAAGTGCGCTAAATAATTAAAAGTGTAAATGTTTCCAACCTATCAGAGTAAGGAATCCTTTTGAAAGAACAGATTATTCGAAAATGTATGACTGATTTAAACCTGCAGAAACTATTGCATTGCAGTAGTACCAGTTGATACAATATGTTACAATTTAATTCTAGAAATAAACCTGTACAAAATGTGCGTATGCGTACCAGAGGCTACTTACATCTTCAAAACTAATTAAGTACTTCTCTGACATTTTGACACTATGCGAAATATTCGTGCATTTCACTGTGAACCTTCAAATGTATGGACTCAAATTATGGTACATAAAAAATCACTATACGTAATATACCTATATAATTGTGCACATCGGTAATAAGCAACATATGACTCGGATAACGCTAAATTTTAATTCAGAATTGTTAAATCAGATGTTCATTCAGAAGTACATTGGGTGCACTGAGCAGCCATTAGTTTTTAAATCTTATCAAATATTTTGTAGAATCCCGATGACATTTTTCAAGAAACTGAAACAATTTCTTGAGTTCGGTTATTACCTGAGGAGCCCGTTGTCCTTTCATTTGGAAATTGATGCGAAGCGTAAGTAATATTTGAAGTACTTGAAAAGTCAAGTATCGCCCGTTATTCCTCATCAGGTGGTTTTAAGGCCTGTTATGCGCTGTTTTTCCTCTTATATTTCGTTAATTATTTTCGTTTCTTTAAGTAATATTTTGTGTTTATTTAGTGTTATTTTTGGTAATTTTGATAATTTCACTAGTGGATTTGTTGTATTCCTATATTTCTATCGAAGAATGAGTTTCGTTTATAAAGAACATTTCTGGTACTGACACGTGTAAGAAAAACCTTACTATTTATTATGTTTTAATTCGGTATGGAGAGGAATCAGTGGAAGATCTGACAGTACACCCGTCATTACATCCGGTCTGGAAACTTTATCGGCAGTTCAAATAGTTCAAAATTCAACGCTTAATTTCTCCCAGAGAACTAATTACTTGGGTGTTGTGGATTAGTCCCTGAGACAATTACGAGACCCCCTTCTAATCTGTGCCACTTCAGTTGGGATACCGGCGGAAACTAATTCAAAGGCCACTCGAGGGAGGAGGGGGAAAGATATTCAATAAGTATCCAGACTTATTTGTCTCATAGAGTGGCCGTCCAATGTTCTTGATTGCAAAAGTTCTTCCGCGGCGCAAGTTACTCCTTTTAATCTGTCGGAGGGAGTTTCCTCTTTGACAACCATTATAAGCTCTAGATTGGAAAAGAATTATTTTTTTTACTTCCACCCTTGTCGAGTCCCGATACAAACGGATCCAATTTGCAGGAGCAGTGTATAATTTTTCAATTATGGATTTTTATACTTCCCTATCAATTTTAATGCTCTCTTATATTATCTGTTGTAAATTAAAAATTGGAAAAGTGCTTAGATCATAATCTCACTCACACAGGAGGTTTTAATTTTCAGACAAAGCTGATGACGGTCTCGGCGATACGGGGAGAAAGGTGAAAGCTCCCGAGGAGGAAGACTATCCCGAGTTGAAGCGTATATTCAACGAGTCGCTGTTCGGAAAGGAAACGGTTTTCGAGCGTAGGTCTGACAGCCTGAGAGAGGCCTTCTACCAGAGATTGATCTCCGACTACCCGGGCTGGGACGAAGCCACAACATTCGTCCTCTACAGACTGTTCCTGGAGAGATGCCAACACAGCACGGAGACAATAGAGTTCCACGATTTGTTAGCTTCCTTTCCACTAACAAATATCCAGAATATCTAGAATGATTGTAACACTCAATTATTATTCATGGAGCATTGAAATAATGATGTTGGATTTATGCGATTGTGATATATAAGCCGATATAAATTTCACAAACATTAGGTATTTGATGATACCAATATTGGAAATGTTTCAGGTGCGCTATAATCGGATGTATGGGATGCAGTTATGACGAAAAGAAATTAGTCGAAGTCATTACAAAGTACGGCGAAAAAGAGACTGAACTGATCAGCTATAAAAAATATTTAAATGTACGATAACCGTTAAGTAGAATTAAGATTGGTGTTTTACTATTTATCTATTTTCAAAATTCAATAATTCGCCCAATGAGTTCCAAAAGTGATGATATAAATAAGTCTCCGGGTTAAGGGGAAATATTGCAAATATTTGCTGACACGTGAATTTTTTAAATTCCAGGTTCTCTATAATTACGAACCGAGATCGAAAGAGGGTCGGCTGAACGGGCCGGCAAAGGCGGCCCACATGTGGGGCAGGAACGCCACATTCGCCGCCAACATCAGCATAGGAAGTCAACTCGAATACGGAATCTACTAACGGGTCCCTGTTACCGTCAGAACGAATAATAATATGCGTATTGTAAGTTATGTGTGATGTAAGAATGTGACTTACATTCCTTTTAAAAAATTATTGTTATAAATATATTGATCGAAAGCGCTTGTCAGAATTAATTTAATGAAGTTAATAGTCCATCATTTTGGGTACCTGCGTATGAAAAAATTCGGGACGACGACGTCGATGCGGTTTATTACACATTAACTGTACGTGACCACACTGCGAAAATGTTCTCGTTCTGCGGGGTTGGAAATCGGCGGAAGCGGGTGCGGGGGAAGGGTCTCTGAAGGGAACGGAGCAATATCTCTTGAAATATCGGGCGGGTCAGCGCTTTGAGTTGTTGGAAAAGACTGATTCCAGTAAATCCGAGGGCTTTCGGCCGGAGCCGGAAGTGGGGGGCCCCATCATCGTGGCCGGCGGCCTCGCCCATTCACCACCGGCCGACTCTGCTAAGCCCGACCCGCTGCCCCTCAGAAATTCATTTGCTCCTCTCTTCTGCTCCGACCGTTTTCCGCGCTTTTGTAGCCCGTTGTTTCGTTCGGAAGGCGAACGCCGCCCCTTTAAAATGGATGACGCCCTGAATTAGTAAAGGTCTTATTCCGCTACCGGATACTTTTTTCAGAGTGCGCACTAATTTGAGCGTTGAGTTATCTTCGTTCTTGCCCATAGAAATAAAAGCGTTATCCTGGCGATTTAATTTAGCTTTCTTAACTTATGTGTATTCAACCACCATGAAATCAAATTTCAAACAGAATGAAAGTATGCAAAATACGATTAACAGAACGACAGCGAACAACTCGAAGAGAATCTGCATTATTCATGACCGGTCACCGTGAAGCGAAAGGATCTGAAGTGATAAAAATCAGTCCTAGAATAGTTTTTTTTATAATTTCAGGCTCCCTTCCACGTATTAGTCTTGAGTACTGTACAATGAACTGTGCGGATGTTTGCTTAAATACGCGTTTGATATTTTACATTTATTCTGAACAAACTCATTAAATAAAGTAACACTTTTGATGTAATGACGTATTAATTCAATAAGAATCGGCGTGAAATAAAAATTGTCTTTTAAGAACTATTTTTTTGTATTAACTTTTAAGTTATTTATAATAATTACTCATGGTACCTTCATTCATGAAGGCATGTGCATCACTGCGCTATACGAATACATACATAGCATTAATTATACGACATTTTTACGCTGTTTACGTAAACTGCGACGATAGTTTTCCTAGAGATTTGTGGAATAGGAGATTGTGGGTAAAGGATAAAGAGTTCTGGAGGGGTTGTGGAGGGGGCGTGAAAAAGACAGGCTGTGGTAGGGGCGGTTTTTGCCGGTCGGGGCCGGGGGGGCGATACCGGCAATTAGAGAGGTCCCGGGGACCGAAGGGGCATTAGGGCCGTGTCTAATTGGGCTGAAAAATTGGGCCGACAATGCCCCCGGGGCCCACCGCCCGCAAACACGACATCTACCCAAACACGGGCAAGCCATGGGGTGGGGGAGGGGGTAAAAAACAAAAAAACAAGTCCCTCCTCCCTCCCTCAACTTCACCCGACAAAGCTCCACCCTTGTATTTCCCGTTTTATCTCCTTCTACTCGTTTGTCAACCTCCACACACCCCCGCCTAGGATATTATTTTACAATGTGTGTTTAGTAATTTTCCTCATTATCTATATCTTAGGGCCAAACATTGGTCTAGATATACTACCCAAAAATATTTTTCAGATTCGTCATAATTAACTAGAAAATACAAATTGAGTACCTACAAGTACAAAGGTCCGTAGAACATATAAAATGTTAAATTAACTCATTTGCATCATTTGTCTACTTCGGCCGCCGTGCTTAAAAATCAGAACCGAACAACGGACGACTGACCCGTTTCACCGCGGGCTGTTGGACATATGGGTGTGAAACCGACGTGGTAAAATTTATGGATTTTATCAAAAATACAGTGTCTAAAACGACTAATACGCAATATTATACCTCAAACATCTCATTTTATTTTTTTTTTACAAAACAGGAAAAACAAATATTGTTCGCGGATTATTCCGCGCTTGGATGCAAATGGGTTAAACAGTAAATGAGTTCGTATAATTCCCATTTATCATGGGTTTGCGAGTGGGACCCAATTTAATAACTCATTTGAATACATGTAAGGGAATGGGAGCAATTGATTGAAAAGTTGGGACAATATTTTCTAAACTTTACCAGTTATTTTTTCTGGATAAAACATCAATCTATCTTCCAACTGTAGAGATGGGATAAGCGCAACTATAAGTTACAAAGGAGAAGACGGACGTCTGTAGTCAAATGAATCTAGAGAGGTGAAAAATTATGAACACCAATGATTCGGATTTATAATATTACATCCTACGGTCACTTTATGTCTGCTTTTACAGTACCCAACCGAGCCTAGGTCAGAATACGTCATACCATTACATTTGTTGCCGATGATGTCGAGCCTATCGACAATTATTCACGGCTTCCCTGCCACTTCCGTACCTAATAATTCCGGAAGATCTGATTTTGATTGGAACACCGATAAAGATTAATTGGACCAGAATTCAAATTTGGTTTCAGCAGTAGGCGGCAGTAAAGAAAGAATGATGGTCCTGAATTTAGTACAGCTTTTTCTTATTGCTCTCGGCACAGCAATGCTCGCAATGGCTCAGTTTTCAAAAAATTTTGCGGTAAGTGGCTTATACATTAAGGAAGATTTTATAAACATTCTTTGTATTACGCATAGGAAAGTATAATTTTTGTATAAATTTCTTTTTTTGTATAAATTACATTATTTTCGTTCCCACAGAATAAACTTTCTAATTCGGCTCGTTATAAAATATAAATTGGACTCGCCCTTAAATATTTTATTTGATTATGATCCTGAACGAATGGGAGTAACTGTTTATGAAATCTATAATTGTTTGAACAAATTTAATGAAAGATATATGAATTGTATTAACAGTCAGTAATAATTACAGTTTTACTAATATATCAGAAATTGTTGTGACCCCATAAAACATGATTACTAAAATAAAAATTCTATATGAGAAAAAAATGATATAAAAATTGTTTCGTGGCATTTAAAACAAGGGAAATGAAGTGTTTAAAAAACTCGTCTGATATTTTCAGGGACCCAAAATTCGTAATTACGAACTACGATTTATTATGATTATTCTACTTAATTATGGACTGCGACAAAAAATGTATCTTCTATATTGTACTATTCATTTCTGTAATTTTACACAACTAAACAAATATTTTTATAACGGTAAGACTTTTATTGATAAATAAGTTCCTGGGATTATTGACCCGAATAAAAATAAAAATTTGTTTAATTGTCTGATATTTTCCAGGGCCCTTACCGCATAGTTTTGCGGCAGTTAGCGGACTGCGAAGACAACGGATTGAACATCTTGCGGCTTCCGAGCAACAAAATCAGGCGCTACAACAGGACGGTTTCCTTTATACGAGCGATGTGATTGTACCGGTCACTATGGACGATAACGCAACGGTAACTACAGTTTAGAAATTTATCAAATAACAATATTTGTGAATTAAGATGAATAATACCGGGCGACATTATCTTGTGGACTTTTCTGTGTATGCAAGATAAGGTTTTGGAACATGCGCTTATTTCTTCTTCCAGGAGCCTAAATACCAGAGTGAGAACGGTAGATACAGGAAAAGAATGTTCCTGGTTTGTGTTGGAAATATGTTAGGTTTCATACGTCTTCAATATATGAAACCTAATTGAATGCACGTTTAAATGGTGTAATTAAAATATAGGTACATGTAATAATAGCGGCATGGGGCAACGGAGGTTGGAAACACTCTGGGACATCAAAAATGGGAGGTTTCTGTCATGTCCTCACCACCTACGCTCCCACAACATTCCACCGAGGGTTAAGCCACCTTGTGGAACTGGACCGTCCAAAATGCCCGATACCGAAAGTAAGACACAGCATTATTACTTTCATGATTCCGTTAACACCTGAGCTACTGGTCAATTCAAAAGACCTGTGTGTCTATATATATATATATATATATATATATATATATATATATATATATATATATATATATATATATATCTTATGAGTGCAATTGATGTAAGTATTGTCCTGATATGGTTCTCATGATGAAGAAATAACCCACTGGTAACACTACCGTCACTTGTTATTCTAGACACTAGGATTTGTGGATATCTCTGTGCCAGTGGCGTTTTAGCCGCCGAGGTCTCAACAGTCCGAATTTATGGTTTTAATCTGTTCCCGTCAGACGGGCATTTCTAACGTTTGTCTACAGCCAGCCTACTGTTGCATGGGGTTGCCTGTATAAGTACAGAAATAATCTGAACTACAGTTTAGAGATATGTTTCTATAATAAACCGAATTTCAACCGATTTTGTTCAGTAAATCATCTTGCGAGATAATAATACGGACCCTTGTTGTAAAGTAATTACATTATTATTGCATTATATTTTCGGCAATTATTATTAGTTATCGGGACTGTCAACCGATAACATTCCCCGGTATAAGGCAACAATAGAATGTAAAAATTTATTATATATTTAGTTATATGATGTTAAATTGAATGCTAACGATTTTCAAATTTTTCAGGGTAACTATACGCTGAAGGACTTCGTGATTTCGGTGGATTTAAAATTTCCGTTCATCCCGTACAACAAGTACCGGGGGGACATTTCCATCATGAGTGGGGAAAAGAGATTGGGCTGCAAAAGATGGTTTTTCGATTCGGTCCCAAAATCAAACAAACCATAAGGAGTAACGCTCTACTTTAAGTACGTGCGGCACCTTTTAACACATACAAAAGTATAAAGGAAACAATAAAGGAAACATTTTTATTTACTTGAAAACTTGTTTCTATTTTCACCAATAAATCCGTTTATTTAATTAATAAAGAATATCGTTAATGAATTAAAAGACGAATTCTAGATAATAATAATTCTAGATGGCGAAGGTATGCCCTTTTATTGTTATAAATTGGGACCATGGGTCTCCAACCGCTGATATTATAAATCTGTATTCACCATTTCAATTAATATTTTTCAAATGTCCTGCAATATTGGGCGCTCAAATAGAAAAAAAAAGAAATTATGTAAATGTTTGTATGTGTTTGCGTTAAGAAATTAATAAACATTATAATTCCTGTGGACTGTGTTTGTAAGTCAAGAAAAAATGTATCTGTGCTGTGAACTGATCAAATAGTTTACTCACGCCAACATTAAAGCACGACTATAAGAAACATTACTTTGTGCCGACTACCTTGTTCTGTTGTCTGTTCTAGTGTAAATCCAGTATGAGAATACTCTGAGGAATTGTTGTATATGTTCAGTGTGAAAGTATAGAAATATGATCTGTCAGTGAACGGTCGTTGAACGTTCATTAGCTGGAATCGCTAACGAATTGTGGCGAGGCAAATCTCTAACTAAGTTGCGTCCAGCGCAGTGACATTTTGAATCTTGAACAACAATCTGAGGGATTCGACGGGTATATGGGATCGGTGTTGTTGCCAGCTATCTGACCGACGAATCAGAGGTGCCCTGTAATTAGATATAATCTACAATCTGTACCTTCATCTATCTCTCTAGCGGATGTTACACTCATGACAACTTCAGTTTAATATATCGCGAAAATCGAATTGAGATTTTAATACGATATTTGTTAAGAAATAATGGTCTGGAAATTAATTCTGGATTCTCCTCATTTACTTTCATTATATTTCGTCCTTCGTACAACTGTGCACATCTTATTGCATCTTTAACTGTGCCTGTAACTCAAATGACAACAGTTCCTAGGATAGCTCCCTACCGCCCGCCACACATTTCTTCTTAGAAATAAGTATGTGGGAGTTGCTCACGTTGATCAATAGTTGAACACCGTAGAAGTGCAGACAGAATGCCAAAATGGGAACCGACACGCTTAAATGGCCCACCAACCTCTTGACGGTAAGCTACTGAAGATGGCGAGCAACCGAAACCCAATGCAAATGACTAAACCAGCGAGCGAAGTCAGAACTATGGTATAAAAAACCCTTGCAGATATGGTTAGCAACATTCTAACAAAGCAAAAGTTACCGACTGCTTTTTGAATTTTGTTGAGAAAATGCTTATTCATGTTCATATTCTGTTGAGCGAGGTCGCTGTTAATCATAGATCGTTTCCTCTTATCATAACGATTTGAAATTAAATGCGTTTTAGTTCCCGATCATTTTACCCTTCAATAGAAGAAAAAAAGGGGGAAGGGGATCGCTATGGAAATTATAAGTATTTGGCCGTGAGTCTTCCTACCGCAAGCACCCGACGACTGTCCCTATAATGTTCCTCCGAAATTGTGTGGTGTCAATTCTTATAGCCCAATACATCGGAACATTACCGGGATGGAGTCAATTCTCAAAGAGTTATGTGAGTTGAAAGCACTTACGTTTTATAACGCTCATGCAGTACGCAATTAAACCAACTACTCGTTAAAAATAAATTCTCTTCATTTTAAACACCGCTGTATATTATGTAGAAGGATTAAAATCTGTGTGTTCACGGTGAATGTGGCGAAGAATTTTTCACTGGATTCTGAACATCCCGAAAAGTGGATCACTCGAGTCGAAGAATGCAATTTCTATTGAGGAATATAATAGATTTTCTTATGTTCAATGTCCAGTAAAAGAATTGTTACATAATTGACGTGTGAAAGGGCGTTGAACGTTTATTTGCAGGGCCCCTACCGCATTGTGGTAAGGCAGATCGGTACCTGCGATGACCCCGGTGTAAACAAATTTCAAATAGTGAGCAATAAGCTGAGGCGATATAACAGGACCATCTACCTGTTTACGACCGACGTTATTATTCCAGACGATCTGACCGACGAATACAAGGTGCCCCACTATTATCTATGCTTTATCCGTCTTATCTATCTTCGGATTTTACGCTGCGGACATTACCAGCATAATGGATATTAATAAATTTCGGTTCAATGTCTAAATTGTTCGTCTAAAAGGGTTTCTGACTGGTGGGCAAGCATTCGGAATATCATCATCCTTGTGATATTGAGAGTGCTGACTAAGGACCCAGTAGATTTCGTTTTCGTCAGAAACCTGAATGCAAGCCGGTAGCCTTAATTGTTATTTTAACCTACAATAGATGGCGAGACGTATAAATTCGCCTGTTCCAGGCCTAACTGATCGCCACATTTTTTATAACTTACCTTTTTATTTTTATTTTACAATATTAAGTTTTTATTTGTCTATGAAAGTTTTGCTTTCTCTTTAAATAAAAATTATTAGATATAGATTAACTAGCGCCCCCCTGAGGGTGCGACTTAACTAAAGTTCGTTGCGTGCACTTGCACCGATAAACTAGCGCCCCCGTGAGTGTGGTGCGGAAATGTACTTAATTACTAAATTATTTAATTAATTCGTTGCGTTTATCAAGGTATAATATTTTCGGTATTAATTGCAGGTGAGAGTTGAAGCGTCCACGTTTGGTAACGGTGGTTGGAAGACAAGTCTTAAAAACAATTTGGGCGGATGTTGCACTATGTTCCAGACCTACGCACCCGATTTCAGCCGTGAAATATTCATCAGGATGGGACTCGACCCTCCAGAGTGCCCAATGCGGAAAGTAAGATTTTTTAAATTCCAAAATGAGTTGAATTAATATTGTTTAATTAAATAGAATTAAAAAATCGTAATTGTTGCGACTCAGCACGTAAAATAATTCGTTATCAATGAATGATTTTTTTACCACCACTCGAGTTTTCTGTCCATTGATAGGCTGATTCCGTCTTGTGTATAATATAAAACTTTATGCTTATCGGGTTCTACTAACCCTCACAGATCGCCATATAACCCTTTAAATCCAATCCATTTCACGTTTGCTTAACGAACATTGTTAGCTTCTGATTACTAAATTTGTAAGTTAAATGGTGAGCAGTATTCGTTAACTGATAATGAGATTTAAGTTCAGTTGTTAAATATCTACATTTTTGTCGTAATACTGATGCAGGAATGTTTAGAATAAGTAATAAAATTGTAATAAAAAAGTTTTCATCAGCTCGTGGTTGATAAATTGCTAAATTTAGATCTTCAAAGAATACAATTAAGAAATAATATATTCTTAAATATAGATAAAATACAGATAAAATATATTCAAAATTGGTCTGGCTAATAGGTATTCGGACGATTCAAGGGGGAATATTCATTGAAGCGGCATAGTTAGATATACAGAATGTATAGAAATACACTGTTATTTCCAGCCCTTTATATATTTCACCGTTTCCCAAGGGAATAACGTATGTATAATAATATTGTGATTCGTCAGTGCGCCGGGATGTACCTATAAATAACTAGTCCCATATTGGAAAAAAATTAGTAGGAATATTTTGTTTTAAGTTTTGATATAATTTGTCTTTCGATCTTTACAGGGAAACTATACATTGGTGGATCTTATTATCGATGTGAACCTAAAAATGCCTTTCATACCGTACAACAAGTACAGGCTGGATTTCATGCTCACTAAGTCGGGAGGGATAGTCGGATGTAAAAGGTTCTACATTGATTCGGTCCCGAAAAATTCCAAGAGCTAAAATGACTATTGTATCATTTTTTCCGCACAACGGTATTGTAATAGTATAGAATATCATGAAATGGAAGCGTGGAATATTGCGGATATTTTTACGCATTATTTTTCTCTGAATGGTGTGCACCTACAATAAATAAAATGATATTAAAAACAGTGCCAATGTCATTTTCCTTTTGTTCTCACATCCAATTATTGCGTTATCATTCCAGTTTTCCTTTCAAATGAAGGAATAATATTCCGTATCCGTTACCGTATATTTCGGTTTGTATGAAATGCTTTCTTGCTACTACATTGATTAGTCTTAATTATTGTAGTTAACCAAAACCTAGACAGACCGTAGTTTTATCCTGTCTGAACTGTCAGAATATTACGTTTTTTTATCTTTAAACATGACTGTATTCAATCGCCCGCATCCAGAGATTCCAGCCAAAAGTCCTTAGGACCATCCTTAATGCTCCCTGATATGTTTCTAACCACACAATCCACCATGACCTCAACATACCGATAGTCGACGAAGTCGCAAAATCCCGGTTCCTGAAGTTCCACTCCCGCCTTTCCCTTCATCCTAATCCACTCGTTCAGTCCCTTTCCTCTCTTACTCATCCATTATCCCCCCCCCCACGCCGGCTTAAACGCCACTCGCCTAGAGATCTACTTGGTCCGAAGCCGTCAATTTCATACATTGTGAAAAGTGCCGTCGGTGGACGGCTTCTTTTATCATTTCATTCAGGCGACAAACACACACTCAACACTTGTACACATAATTATGATATAATTGTACAGAAAAAAATAAAAGAGAGAAAAAAGACTATTCAAATGTCGGTATATATGGAATTCGTGCAACCTCTAGCTCGGTAGAAAATCACGAATTCCCCACCGAGCCCTTAGGTAGTAATAACCAAAAAACCTATCATCGATGGTGGGAATAAAGAATCGGCGGAGTCCACGCTCAGGAGCCGCTCTCAGATGAGATGGCGGACACCGAATCTGTGCATGTTGAACGGTCGGGAGTCTTTGTAGTGTTAATTGCATAAGTTGTGCCGGGGCGGTATAGTTAGCCTGAGTGGTCGGCTGGGCTGTGGTTCCCTGCTCATCAGTCAACCCCAGGCACAGGGGACAGGTTCCTCCACTGCCGAGCATCAATCATAGCCCGCCACTGTCCCTCTCTAACTTGACGCTGGACTCGAGACGTTCGGAACAGCCCAATTGTTTTCAAAAGTGCAAAATAAAAAATCGAAGTGAAAATGCAAAAAAACAATAACAAGCGAAAAAGAACCGAGAGAAAAATGAACATCATTGAGGTTCAACTGGAACAAAGTTCAACGACTTAAAAAAAATGCTATTTGTCTTCATAGTTCTTGCATATAGAGTAGATGATTCAATTCGGTGTAAAAAACAGAGGGAACTAGTTTAACATACCTGTTTTGCAACTAGTATTCCAACCCCTCCCAGACCACAAAACAGGTATGTTAAACTTGTTCCCTCTATTTTTTACAGCTTATCGTTCTTATCATGGGATTCCGTGCTTTAAAAAAGTAATCAGCCAGTCATCATTACAAGCAAGAGGTAATGCCCGAAAATTAATTATCAAATTTCTCTCGAACGAAGGTATCGTGGCATTAACATTTTAATCAAAAGTGGAGCGCATTGGCTGAAAAAAAAGTGCCTCAAATTCTGTTTTTTTTAACGCCTGTCCACGAAACAAGCGAAACGTTGTTAATAACATTTATAATATAAAATTCTCACTTTACTTTCCCCTTATATTGAAATACTCTCTTAAACTGCCTCCTTAATTTTAAGTGTGTACTTCTTTTAATGTAATTCATACAGAAACTGCTCTATCAGTTTTAAATTTGCCTCGATACTTCCATGAAATTTAGCAGAGCGGAGGGGAACCAGCTGGCTGCTATTAGCGGGAGTTATGATAGCACCATGGGAAGGAAAACAGCGATGTACGCGATGGAAATTGTAGTTGGTTTGTGCCGGGGGGATTCAATTGAATAGTGAGCCTGTCCAAAACAAGCTCTCTAAATTCAAATCTGGAAGAGGGGCACGCTCATCTCGGTTGGCGTCCACCACTAACGGCCCAACAAGGGCCCCATATTGTTCCCAGCCTCGATTCCCACTTCTCATTATTAATTTACTTAGCCTGAAATCCAAACCGAAACACGGTTAATTCACCCAGTCAGTACAGTTGCCCTGGGCAGTATATATATACAGAATTATGATTCTAGATTTATTTTAAATTGACAAACATGTTCTAAATAATGTCAGTTGCCAAATCGCAGTCATCTGAGTCTGCGCTTAGATGCACAATTGATGTCAAAATTCTTTAACTAAATTACTAATCACCAATTGGAGTGAACGTGTTATGTTAATGTGATTAGCAGCTATGTAAATTAAGCCTCATCGTTGGTAATATTCGTTTGATAGTATGAATTGAATTAGCCTATCTATTTTATGCTCTACCAGCGCAAATAAAATAAGTTGTCCCCTTGCACATATTAGGTAATTCGCTGTTGGGAATACAGAATATTAAACACATTTGATTTAGCATATAGATAAGGTTTGTTATTTAGAACGACCCGTTCATGTTTTAATATGGTCAGTGTTTTTATTTAACAAAATGTTCCGTCTAGATTTCGTGTGTTTCCGTCTCCTCTCACTGGTTTAGTCTTTTGCTGGACCCGTTTCGGCTACTTGCCATCTTCAGTAGCGGTGTTAGCCACTTTTGACACTTTGGATGTTTTTTGGGCATCCTCACTGCACTGTCACTGTCACTTGTACTGTAAGGCGCTAATACTAAAATGTAAGACAGACCATTGTTATGGGCTAGTCTTTGGTGCGCCGTACCATTGAAACTATAAGAACGATAAGATAAAAAAATAATTCGTTGGCCAGAAATACAAGAGCAATCACCGGCAAAAATTAGAAATATTTGAAACAATAAAATTCTACTCGACTATATTTAAAATCGGAATTTTCTGAGTATATTTTATCCCGTACAAGTATATTACTTATAGTTATTTAAAAAAAATTAATTGACAGTTCTGCAGTGGTGTAAGTTCGCTGATATGCGCAATATAAATAATGATTGAAATTGGACATAATCTGGAATAATGATGGGTCTATAATGGACTACATTCTATCTGTAGTGGATAAATGATTATTCTACATTTTTTCACACTTTTTGTAAAATTATCCTATGCAGGGCACCCATCAATATAAAGTAACCTACTTGAAAATGATAATGTCCATTGCGTAAAATACAGAATGTTAAATAAATGGTTATGAAAAATGTATTAACGAATAATGATCGCATTTTAAATAATCCTATATTGAATTAAGTACCCGCAAATGTTCAACCCCGACTTTATAGTTGATACTTTCCGTGCCTATGTATCAAGGGGTCTTTTGAGCCTCTAATCTCTGCGAGTTAATAACGTTTTTGCCATCAAATTTACCCTTGGGCCTCACTGTCCCGCTCTCAAGGGACGGGGTTGGGATGATAATCGACTCTCTATATACAGTATAAAGTCCGAGGGGGAGGCTCTGCGGGACCGGTGCCTCCCATAATTACCCCGTTTTCCTAATTACGTTTTGATATCGGATCATAATATATAAACAGGGTGGAGGGAGAGAGAGAGAGAGAGAGAGAGAGAGAGAGAGAGAGAGAGAGAAATTGCGTTAAAGTCGACTGCGGCGATATTAGAGAGCGGGGGCTCAATTTCGGAGGATGCCCCTTACGAAATTTATATGGTATTAGCTCTGGTGGACAGACCTGCCCGCCCTTAGCCAGATATTGAGCTCCCACCCCCGGGCCCTTTATGCAGCTGTCGGAGCTCTGATCACGATAATGCATCTTCCCCGAGCACCACCGGTTGCCCTTTCATCTGTCAAGACCGGCCTCAGGACAATACCTACTTAATAAGGATAGTTACAAAAATAAAATTTTATAACTGGCCATCCTGATAACCAAGGTCGATGTGATGAAGTTAATTTTAAATATAATAATAAAATAAGGGTATTGAAATAATTTAACCCACGCCCTCACTAAGAATGGAACAACTTCTAGCAAACTATATAGCGGGTCTTCAATCACTGAGATTATTAATAATAGTAATAATAGGTAATTTGATATGGCTCAGAATAAATTATACGCCTTCAGGAAATGCGAATGCAATTTAACCAGCCAGAGGAAACCGTTATCGTTATACTGGTTGATACGAGCTGAACCCAACAGTCTTCGCTTCATCACAAAATTTTAATATACGCATAAACCTGTATTATATAATACCACAAAAAACGGTAAATACTAACAACGAATTGACTTCGGACAGAAACAATTTTTTTCGGCATCAGAAATGTTCTAACTCGGAGTAAGTAGTAATTGAAACTTCCCTTGTCGTGCGGGGGTATCGGCCCAATCTATATTTACACGAAGTGAGTTGTTAGCTCGGTGATAATATTGGTTAAGGAATACAGAGAGGGAGTCGGCCGAGAGGGGGTAGAGAAGAGAAGAACGTGAGACTGGAAATAGGCGGAGAGATAGATAGTTTATATGGAGAGGTAAAGGAGGGTTATTGGGTTAGTGGGTAGGGAGCAGAATAAAGATTAGGTATTTGAGTTTGAGGGAAGGGGGAGGGCATCAGGGCAGGAACCCATTATATTTCCCCCCTTTACCACCACCCACCAATGAGCTCTCATCGATGAAAGTTGAACTCACTAAACTCACTAGGATTAGTTGTTTATCTGTCGATTTAAATTATTTGGTTATATTGAGAAGTTACCAATAGCTGATAACACAATACGACCCCAGTATATTTCGCATTCTATAAACAAATTATAGAAAACAAAAACATATACCCATTGAAAATACGGTTCATATTATTTGACCGAAATATTATATCAAATCAAAAAATCCAGATACATTTAATAAACGGTATCATAGATATACGATTACCTGAAGAAACACCGCTGTATTGGTTGTAATTCGAGTTTGCTTATTTAATTATCCACGGGCTTTTGCCCTTGTTTGTGATAAAGGTTAACCAGCCAACCGTGATCCTAAAACACGGGTCGTACTTGGGGTTGTTCTTCAGGCCACCGGTGTACATCCTGTTTTTCGGTTCTCCAACTTCATTACGGCTTTCTTTCGCACACCCCCTCACTGAACCCATGAACTTGATTTATTATCTCCCCCTAATGTTCAGGGGCTACCTCTTCCCTCCGATGGCATTATCAGATAGCCTATCCACAGTTTATATATATCTACATATAAATATATGTTTCAAATCAAGAAAAATTGTTCTCCCAGAATCTAGCCGATAGTGACTTCGTCATTTCAATATACGTTAAGCAGCATAATAATATTTTGTTGGACAAGCAGTATATAATTCGGAATAGTTTTATTTTTGACGAAAATTAAATTTTCTGTAGCGCAATAAGATTTAATAAATATATTGTAAGAAATAATTTTTATCCATAAACAACAAGATATATGTTGTTTCAGAAAATTTTCATTTTCTAAATACGCATTACATGTTTCACACTGTGCTTGTTCTGACGTTGTATTGTCCTGGAGGACTGATTTTATTGGGTTTCGTATAAATTAACTGATGCTTTACCTAAATAAATCATAAACAAAATATTGCATTTAATACGCGCATTCAACCCTTGTTGCAAATGTGTTAATCGGCGTATAAATGATACTTGTTTCAAGAATGATTTAGGACAAGATCTGAAGGAATTTTGAGTAATTAACGGGACAGATTAAGTTTAAACAGGGAAGGCGTTCCTATGTTAACAATATTGTCTGGGAACAATGAGGGGACGTTATAAATAATGGAGGAGTGAGGGCGGTTGGGGCGACATACGTGAGCGGGGGCGCCTTGAAAGCCAAAATTGATAATCCCGGGAGCGTTGAGACGCCTCTTATTAAGATTAATTAACAGATAATGCGTTTGTTTGGCGGAACACCGCGGCATATAGTCGCCCTGCCCCGTTTCCCTTTGGCAGATTCCTCGGCTGTGATCGTGGGTTGGGCTCTTATCTTCCTCCAGTAGATGTTCCAGTAGACCGTCACATTATTTTAATATATCGAATAGTGATACCGAAATCGAAATATAATGATAGGATTTAATACATTTTCGGTTGAGGTAACATTAGTTGGAATCAATAAATTAAAGAAATTAAAATACAAATCCTTAAATTATGCTGTATGACACGGATACCAAAAATGAAATATTGTTTCCCTTGGAACTGAGGTAGTTCCAAGCTCCAAGTACTTGTGCTAAACAGTATGAACTAAAGAAACAATAATCTGGGAATAAACTAAAAGGAATTAAATTATTTTCTTTAATTGTTACATCAATTGTCCCTTGTGTTAACAGCATATCAAGCTGACACGTTAATTAAGCTTGTTAATTATTACTCAAAACATTGACATTCCGGAAAAGTTGAAAAACAATATTTTTGCTTTATATTCTCCACGTGCCAGTAAGATCTTTCTTGGTTTCGCCACCCATGTACTAAAAGTTCTCAGTTTAATAGTCAGTATCGAACTACAATTTTCAGGAATGGCCATTTGAATGCGGAATCAACCAAGGCAGTTGGAGAAACCCCTGTGTTTTAATATGATTTTCCGATAGCTCTAATAGCGTGGGGCTCAGTTTAAATTGAAATTGCCGCTAATAGCGTCGTTGGTAGCTGTTTCCGCTGAAGTTCTCTCACTCTCTTTCACCAAATTAATTTTTCAGTCTCCCTTAATTATATTTGATGGGGCCCGATTCTCTTTTCCGGTTCCGACGTAAATATTCTGCACCGTATCCGGCGAATTGGTCGTGGATTTAAGTAATTAGCCAGGCCAAGCCGGTCTAAACTCAGATGGGCCCAAGCCCCCATTATAAGTGACTACCCGCGCCATGAATTCTAATACCTTCCTTTACTCATTTATCGTTCGATAAAAACGGCCTGTGGCCCCAACTAGTGTATATCTGCTGTTAGCTAAAATCGTGGACTTGAAGATCAACTAACGGAGCCTAATTTCAAAGGCAAATAAAACCAAATAATTTGAGAGTAAGAATGAATAATCAATTGTCTACTTCCTAAATTAGCATTTCGATAAAACAAAGTAAGAACATTAAAAGTGATCCTAGTATTGACTGTAACAAATTTAAGATGCACTAATTATTTTTAAAAAATAATTAGTAAAAAAAATTGGTAAAAAGGGAAAAATTAGTAATTAGTAACAAATAAAAAAATATTTTAAAAAAATAAAACGCAGAATATATACTCGAATATTTTTTAAATATTTCCTGTCTAAAAGAAATATTATTCGTATAGTACTATTATTCTGTATTTGAAAATGTATAAATAGGTTAATTTAATTAGTAATTACTTTAATTAATTGTTTACATTATAGCAGAGGTTACAGCCATGTAACCCCAAGAGAGATAACAGAAGGTATTGATTTATTCTTCTTTGACGTACTTTTCTTCCCTCTGGGACCCGAGAAAGTAGAGGAGCGTTTAAATTGAAGATGCAAAGAGGAGGAAATCGAGACTGTGCGGGTTAAAGGGCCTCGTTACCGGGGCGGTCCCTCAAAAGCTGTAGAAGTTTGATGAAGTATGAGCAGAGAAGCCTTACTCCTCTCGGTTTCCAACAAGTTTTCCTCTAAACTCGTCAGAGTACAGAGCTTTCTTTTCTTGTCAAATATTTATAAGGGAGAAAGGACATCCCCCAACTGCCCAACACCAAAATAATTTCTCTCTCCCTGCCTGCCGAGCTAGTGTGTACTTGACGTGATTTTCCTGTGTCTTCGGTCACCGGAAACTTCTTCAATGGGAAATAAACGCTCCTAAATTTTTAATTTTGTGAGCGAGGGGGTAACGACCTATCGAACCCACAGTTGTGTATCAACGTACTGTGTAAACTGTACACAGTCTACATCAGTCAGCACCTTATCTGGGAGGGATGCAAGGTGAGAAGCATAGACCGACGTATAGGGAGGGGGGGGAATTTTTCCGCCTCAAGTGTAACAAATAGGTAGAAAATGAGGAAATACATTTTTAAGTAAATGTACTCCAAGCATAAGATGGGAATTAATTTACTTCAGTAAAGGAAAGCGATATATCTGCCGGAGAATAAACCAGTAAGCCACTTCACTAATTTGAAAAAACAAACGATTACCAAATGTGACACACTTTTAAATTATTTGCTTGATAATTATATATGGTTGAATCAAATATACAAATTTGTAACTAGAACTATTTATTACGTAGTACTAAATCGAAATTCCTCATTTTCTTTTCGTTGAAACTGGCAACAATAAAATTGATTAGATGTATCGTCTTGCCAATTCCAGGTGTATTTATGAAGTAACCCGTCCTCCTTGATTTGTCTCCAAGGCGGTTCCCACGGGTCGCATTACACCGGGTTACGTAAGCGTTAAATCATAAATAAACCAGTTACCGAAGTAATGAGATTAAATGTCTCAATATCTGACGTTATGAAAAACCCAACACCTCCAGCCGGTGGTTTCTACCGGGTTTACAACGAACATAGACATTATTATGTAATTAAAGTAATAATTATTGCAATATTACAATAATATGAGTAATTGAATAAAGGTCATACCTTCGTTCTTGAATATTAATTAGAAATTTTGTTGCATTGAAACTTAATGAATTGTCTTGTGGCGAACGACAGGTTAAAAATATGTAAAAAATAATAAATTTAAAATTTAATATTTGCGCATTTTTCTTGTGAGTTAGTATTCGATGGGTGTCGGTGAATCAGTAAGATAAAATCTTCAGTTGTTCTATAACGCAATATTAAATTCTATCTTGAGTTCCAAGATGCGTTCAATATTGTAATATCTCAACTTCGCGTCTCTTCAGTTTCTTGAAGATATCTCTTATTTTGCCGAAATAGATAGGCGTATCTTAATTGAAACAGATAAAAGGTATTGGAGTCTTTGAAATAAACTTTCCATAATTAGCAGGAGGGTAATCAAGCAATTACTAGAAAGTTTAAATATAGGCTTTTTTCTGAATAATAACCAAAATAATTTCGGTGCCGGGTCCCCTTAAGATTCATATCGGCCCCCGGCCTGAGAAAAAAACAGTCGGGACGGATAATAGAGTGGGGTTTTCTATGCCGGAGGCTTTATTCGATGGTTCGGATGAGAGGGACTCCAAAAAGCAAATCCTTGTTCCTCATAAGAGGAGGGGCTAAGGGAGCGGCGCGCACTGGGCACACACCGGCTGAGGAGGCGAAACTAGTCCGGGAGTCTGTCGCCCGCAACTTGCCACCGTACGCGCCAAGTTCGGCCGCGGTGCTCAAGTTTTTCCCCGGGCCCCCCACACCAAAGGATTTCCATTGATTTTAAATTCGATTCCCGAAGAGACCAATTTACACATCTGAGAGCTTCGGGAACTTTTGCCGGTGGCAAGTTCTAGATTCTCGCCGTGCGGGGCGGACCCTAAGAGACGCCTTTATGCGATAGACGCGTTCCAATATACACTACCCTATTGTGCGAATCAGAGGCCTAACCAAGTATATAATCTCTATAGTGTTCAAATTAAAACAATTACTGAAAACATTAATATGATGCGGATGATTTAAAATAGTATACAAAAGAAGTGAGTTTCATATATCGGAATGAAAGATTTATTTATAAACATCCTCGATTAGACATAAAATTCACTAGGCATATGCACAAGTATCCTTAATCTACCTACTAGCTTTCGGAAACATACATAATACAGTAGAAGGTTGGACATTAATTATTTTACCTCTTTTATTTCCATACATATTTATTTATTTAACCTAAGCATTACTGAGGTATTGAATATAGGTTCAACGTCTATATTTCTGCTGGGGAGTCCCATATAAATGCAAAATACTGTGTCAAAAATATTCGATTCTCGGCAATGGAACAGAAACATAAAAAAATCAATAGCTAATTTGTAATTTTTGATTAATTAGTATGCATTCTTATTGGGTTTTTCAAGCGTAGCTTACTGTTCTATAGCTGGTAAGTGAGTTCTCTTACCGATGGCGCGTTGTTGTCGTGAATGTTATAGTTATTTAGGCCGGATGGACGGGCACAAATGGACCTCATTCTTTCCTGGAATATTACAATTTGCGCGCCTCATAATTTGTGAGGCGGGGTCTCCTCCGTTCCGGCCGAACAAAACGTTTTACGAAGGTTGCCCCAGAGCGGCGGCGATACAACAATGGAGGTCACAGGGTAACTTGATTTATTTATCTGGCGTTCGGTCGTTAAACATCTTGTCGTCCCGTTGTGTGAATCTCAACAAGGAAATAAAACTGAAGTATTAAAATATCTGTTTTGTGGCCTGCGAGGGGTTGGAACACCAGATTTCGTGTGTTTCTGTCTCCTCTCGCTGGTTTGGTCTTTTGCTAGACCGGTTTCGGCTGCTCGTCATTTTCAGTAGCGGTGTTAGTCACTTTTGGCACTTTGGATGTATTTTGGGCATCCTCACTGCACTGTCACTTGTACTTTAAGGCGCTAATACTAAAATGTAATATAAACCTTTGTTGCGGGTTAGTATTAGGTGCGTCGTACCATTGAAACTAGTAGAGCATTAAACTGAATACACTACGCATTTTAATAGTGTTAAAAATAACTCAAATATTAAAATATATTATAACTGACCTTAGCAGACAGTACATGTGACAGTGACGGTGCAGTGTGCAGACGAAAAACCGAACGATATAGGGGTGAGTAGAGATGGAAGAATCCAAGAGTATAGATGTTATTCGAATTCTTCCTGGAGCCTGTAACAGCTAACTTGTATTAACCGAAACTGAGGTAGTAGTCGTAACTTCTCCACGGCTAAAATAGGTCTGGAAACTCAAGGTAATAATAAAGACCTCTCCAATATTTATTCAGATTTATTCCCTTTATTTTAACGCTCTACTTTCCTACTTTTACTGGTGTTTAAGGCCGGCCATAGGCAGTGTCCCCGACTCCGACTCCCGGACGCCGCGCAATTTTCTCGCATTATGAGTTCATAATTCAAACTTATGAATGGTCGTGACGTGGTGGCGTGGGCGGGGACGGGGGAAATAATATTATTTTCAGGAGTGGCGTGCCCGAGAGCCCGACGACACTGAGGTATTTGTTGAAAGTACGGAGGTAAAGCGAAATTAAAAATCACCATCATTAGTCACTCGATCCAACCGCCAATAAAATAATTTCATAATACTAATTATTTTCAAAATTCTTATTCGGAGTTTACAATTTCGAGCAACAACAACAACAAGTGAACTGTTATTTGTTTCTGTAGCGGTTCTGTTCTTTGCATAATCTGATGAATATCGAAGATTTATATTTTGCCATCCCTGCTCCCATCTTGTTTAGCTCGTAAATTTTTACTTTTCACTATATTCCAAGCCTGCAGTTGGCTAAACTTATAGAACATGAGATCGAATGGAGCGCACAGAGGACAGTTGCAAGGGAGATCGGGACATGGCGGTAGGGGTGCATAAAACAGTGGTAGAAAGGGGCGGGGGGGTGGTTGGACCGCTCGCTCGTATATCGCCGGTGTTGTTAGATAACCCTGTTGGCGGGGGAGTGAGGAGTGTATCAAGTCTGTGTTGGGAGTGTTCAAAACTTAGTAAAGGGGGCGCTTAAAGTACACACCGCGCACAGCGGGCCCGGCTATAATAAGTTAGTTTGAAACAATTTCAAAGGGGTGTGGCGGGAGGGGACCACCGTGACAGGGGCATTATTAACAGACCAGACAGGAGTTATGTGCTGAAAACAAACAGGAAGGATTTAGCCCCCCAAGTTCCAGACAAGAAAGAGGGACGACTACAGCTTGCCTACACCTTCCGATTTGATATCTGGATTTTGTCCGCCAAACTTTTCATGTCTTCGAACTCCTTCGCGGAATTTTAATTTATCTCTTCTCCCATTAGAATGTCCGTTGCGTTACTATCTATTTATGAGTGTCCTCGGTGTCATCGGTCGAACGGCAGAACTCGGTGCCAATAATTAATTGCGAGCCGGGGAGAGTTTTTTGCCGGGCTTCATCGTCAAAGCCGCAGGAGACAATCAGCACAAATACTAATGAGAACGGCCGAAGTGAAAGTGGGGAAGGGGCACGTGAAACAAAAAAACAATTGGCCGGTAATGGAAAACAGGATGTCGAAAAGCTTTAAAACCCGGTGGAACTAGGGCGGTCGATTAAAACAAATCATTAAAAATCGGCTTAGGGCCGGATGTTGGAGTGAGGTTGTGGGTGGGTGGGGGCAACTGTTCGGCCGCCGGCATTATCCGCCCTTTTGTGTCGACCCCTCAACCGCCTGCAAAAACAAAATAATATCCTCCCTGATTGCTTTAAATCCTCCATTTAAATCTATTGAGTAACATTATACAGGCATTTGTGATCAGTAATTTCCAGGACACACACGAGGAGTGGTGTTAATTTCGAATTAAATTCGACGCTATATTATGGGGTCATTGTATTCATTTGGTTGAATTAAACCGGTTTTTACAGTGCGGAACGGAGGAGGTTATCAAATGGAGCAAAAACGAACCATCGATATCATTACGTTGATTTTCTGCCTCACTCGTGCTATCGTCCACTCGTACTATACCCTATCGTTGGTTTCTTTCAAAGTTAGAAAAGTATCGGGCTCTTACCGTAGTTAGTAACACTCCGTTTGGTAAGTATGATATCTAACTCCACATCTAATTTATGTTATCTTTTATTTTAAGTAAAAGTAACAAACAAGCCGATATGTAGTCGGCCTACATTAAAAAAAAGTAATTATCGAATCATAAAGTGCGCTCGGGTCGGATACTTTATATTGAAGGGATGAAAAACACTTTCCAAAGTTCGAATTATATAAAAGATTGGACGATCTTTATGCGCCGATAAGCCAGTGCCGTGGAAAGGGTGGAGCGTCGGGGTCGCACCGGGCCGTTCAATTGAATTGAATGGAGCTTTCACCGTCAGACCAAAGAAGGGGACACTCTTCTTTGGCAAATATTATCTCCACCTGATTAGTTCACTTCCTCGGCTGGAGATAAAAACATTAAAGGCGTCTGTATAATAGAAGAAAGCAAATTGTTTGCGTCCAACTGCCTCCCTGAATTATCTATAATTTAATCAGTTTCCTTCAGCTCACCCCTCGAAGGGTTTTTCATTACCGGATATTTTTTCCGCCTATATTAATCAAGGCGTTCCCGAGTCCCGAAATTCTTTCACAGCGCTCCCCCTCTACCTCCTGGCCCGCACTCAATTTACTTCCTCATAGTTTCATTTACGTACAATGTCGCACGCAGTCGCTTTTTAATCAGGAAATAAAATCACTAACTTACGCAGACAATAAAAGAAGCAGATCTCTTATATACCTACTACTCCCTCTCACGACATTAAAATATTGGGTGTTGTTATAATATCCAGTTCAATAATATCATCCTGTCGAATTTATTATTTGTCTCGAAGAGATTGTGTAAAAGTAGGTTTTAATTTAATAATACAAAGTAATTAGTTTTGATTCAAATTTGGGATAGATAGAAAATTTGGTCTTCAACTGCTCCTGGAGCAAGACTGAATCGTTTTACCACTAAATATTGTACGATTTATCCCCGCTGACAACTAAGGTATCTTAAGGGTAATTCAAATCAATTCCGATTTCTTGTACCACCTGAGATTATGGCACTGCGCCTCCGTTTATGATCCGGCACACGTACATATATTCTCGCGAAAGGGATGACTAAGCACTGCAATTAATGCAATATGCACGCCGGTTTAAAACTGGGCAGTGCAAGACTGGAAATGGGTTGTTGTAGGCCCGAGGGCCGAGTGAATCATTGAGCAGTCGGCGGTCGGGGCTAATATCGGAGAGGCCTAGCAGCCAGCGCCGCCAAACGGCATTGTCGATTGCCCTAATGGGGGGGGGAGGCGCCGAGTTTGCAAGTTTAATACGGCCTACGACAACTCCTTCCCTCAGACAACTAATGAAACTTTTAATATTGGATGTGCCGGCCCCCGGTCCAACTGTCTGACCCTGGGGGCTGCCCGCCTATAAGTGCCGCCGCCAACTTCAATCTGTCGTCAAGTTCTGAGACCGACCGGCTGCATCATTTCCTCAAACTCATATTGTAGTTTGCAGCAACGATTACCAACTGCAGTCCCTTATATCTTAATTATTTAATTATACCAATTATATATTAGCAAAAAAAATTTATAAGCGGAAAAATCTAATGAAAAATGTGTTTAAATTAGCTTTAGCCTCGAAAAATTTTGTTGTTTTTATTCTTAATATTATAATTTAATTAATTACAGATACCAGTATGAATTATAGACAAAATGATAGTGATTTAGAAAAATAGAATTATTTCCGCGATATCCGTCATTGTAAATAATCGTTCATTCCGGGAAAGGAAAGGGACAGATGTAATATATTATTCCTAAAGAGTTCCATGGGTTTCGGTACAAACAAATTTAATAATAAAGGAAAGTGGTCGGAAAAAAATATTCGAAAAACCCGCGATTGATGGGAAGACTTCACTGTAGGAATAAGGTCACAATTCATCAAGTCTCCTTTCTACGAGCGGATAAACAGAAATTGATGGAGGCAATGCTATTACTTCGAACCAGAAATCTGTCTATTACAAAACAGAGTATTGTATAATGAGGTCTGTAAAATTTATATAATTACCATAAAAGAGAGGTAACAGTGGAATGTGCAACTAATATTATATAAGGTATGATGAGAGAAGGAATTTAAAAATGTAATTAAAGGCGTTCATACCCAAAAATATTTACTAGGTTTCTGGTACGTTTCTAAGTTAGAGGATTCTGCATATTAAGGAAATATCTAAATAATCTTTCATAAATGTTTGCGAAATGTAATTTAATAAAACTTTTTCATATTTTGGCTTGCCGTGAATCATCCAGTCAGTTAATTCATTCTTCTTCAGGAGTTTCTATGAATAAATAATTAGTAGTCCCAGTAGTAGGAATAGTAACAATAATATTGCATTATTACAAATTACATTACTTTCACTAATTTTTCCGCGGTAGAATTATAATTTTAAAATATTTGTAAAATTCAGTTTTTAACGTGTAATGTTTTACTTGTTAATGACATTAGAAAATGAACTACGATTGCATAATAATTTTACAATTTGACAATGTTGGTCCAACAAAAACCATTTTATGTTATTAAGAGTGAAGGTTAACTTTATCAGCACATGTTAAGCGCGGGTTCTGTAAGCAGAGCAGTTATTTAGGGCTAACGCCCTCCAAAATCCAACTGACGTCCCCAATTTTAACTGGATGAAGCAGCATGCAATTAGAGCTAGTTTTACAAACGGTTTGAACTGAGTTTGTTACCGCATACGCCCTTTCACGATGCGATTAGTTTCCCCGAACTCATAGACTCATGAGATAAAAGGGTGTGTCACTAATCCGAAGGGATATTTTCACAATTATTAAACAACTCCAAATAGTATCCAGTTTAAATGACATTTATAGCATAAGGCATTATATTAAAATCAATTCCTGGTATAAATGTCCGTGTTTAACAAATGTAAATCATTATAAATATTTTGCACTCTGTAATTCACAACTTAGAAAACATCGCATTACACATCTCTTAGCCTAATATATACATTGTGAATATATATATATATATATATATATATTCTTTACATATAATATTTGAGTTATATTCAAAACTGTTAAAACGCGTAGTGTATTCAGTTTAATGCGCTACTAATTTCAATAGTACGGCGCACCTAATAGTAGCCCGCAACAAAGGTCTGTCTCACATTTTAGTATTAGCGCCTTACAGTACAAGTGACAGTGTAACTTACCTTTTTATTTTTATCTCACAATATTAAGTTTTTATTTGTGTATTAGTTTAGCTTTTTCTTTAAATAAAAATTATTAGATATAGATTAAGTAGCGCGTCCCTGAGTGTGGTGCGGAAATGTACTTAACTAAAGTTCGTTGGGTCCACTTGCAACGATAAACTAGCGCCCCTTGAGGGTGGTGCGGAAATGCACTTAACTAAAGTTCGTTGGGTCCACTTGCAACGATAAACTAGTGCCCCCTGAGGGTGGTGCGGAAATGTACTTAACTAAAGTTCGTTGAGTGCACTAGCACCGATAAACTAGCGCCCCCCTGAGTGTGGTGCGGAAATGTACTTAACTAAAGTTCGTTGGATCTACTTGTACCGATAAACTAGCGCCCCCTGAGGGTGGTGCGGAAATGTACTTAACTAAAGTTCGTTGGGTCCACTTGCAACGATAAACTAGTGCCCCCTGAGGGTGGTGCGGAAATGTACTTAACTAAAGTTCGTTGGGTTTATTTGCACCGATTAACTAGTGCCCCCTTGAGTGTGGTGCGGAAATATACTTAACTAAAGTTCGTTGGATCTACTTGTACCGATAAACTGGCGCGCCCTGAGGGTGGTGCGGAAATGTACTGAACTAAAGTTTGTCGCGAGCACTTGCACCGATAAACTAGATTACTAAAAATAAACTTGAATAAATTTTGGATCACCAGGAAAGCTTTTATGATCGTAAATACACACTACCAGATAGGTTTCCTGTCATAAATTTGGAAGTCAGAAACTAATAGTTGTGACCAGTTGTGTGATCAAATATATATTTCAACGATTATCCGATAAAGACTTAAGCTGTTTAGCAAAATCCCTCCCAACCCAAATAAGACAAACAACATCCCCAAAAACACAATAACAAGATACATACATACATACATATACATACATATATATATATATATATATATATATATATATATATATATATACAGCAAACAGACAAACACCACAGTACAAGTGACAGTGACATTACAGTGAGGGTACCCAAAAAACATCAAACACACGTGCCAATGTGACTAACACCGCTACTGAAGATGGCGTCCAACCGAAACTGGTCCAGCAAAAGGCCAAACCGGCGAGAGATACACACGCAATTTACGGTATTCTAACCCCTCGCAGACCACAAAACAGGTATTCTATAGCGTAGCATATAATACATTTCATCCGTGTCTTGTTTATTCTCCGTAAGGTTGGGTCGGTGAAATTATACGCAACATTAGGATGAATGTGTTAGCACTGTAGTAGGTTGAGTAGGTGTCATTTATGCGGGCGAGTGCCTGTCCACCGCCCGCCGGGACACTACCCTTGAATATTTATTCCTCTGCGGACTTACCGCGATGTACTTCAAATTTCCAAACCCTTAACTTCACGAAGGCCGTTTTCTTGTTTCGCGCATGCATTGCATTTCCTTTGTATACAATATGGAAAGTTTCATTTATGCGTCGTCATAGCCTTTTCATCTTGAACGAATACTGCAACTCGTGTCCGAAATTCCCTACCACGTAAGACGGGCATTGTTTCTGGTGAATCGTATTAAGCTGTTATTTTCACAATATATTTCGTCGACAATATAATACTTTAACTGGTAATATACAGAAAGTATTTCACAAGAACATTATGCTTAGATTTCACATTAACGGACAATGCTTTTTCGATTTTGATGTTCTAGATTCCTGCATGTCCTGTCATCCACTTTTACTAATGCCTTATATGCATACCGCGGAAACTATCCTGGAAAAGAAGATTCGCGGAGGAGTGAAACCTCACGAAATAAATTAGTTCAAACTTTAATTTTTAAGAACCGGTAATTAAACAGTTTGAAAGTATTACTTTTACTGGTTCCACCCAGATGAATAACCTAAAAACCGAATGACTGCCATTGTTAACTTTTGTAAATACGCTTCACAAGGTTCTACGGCTTCAATTTCGATTGAAATAATACCCGTTAAAAACAACACCACGCAGAATGTAATACGCCGAGGGTTGAAACGAATATTTACCTCAGTGTGTGAGTGAGATCTGGCGTTATCTTTCGCCTCAAAGCGATGGATAATACAGCGTGTGCAAACACAAAAAACAAAAAAATCTAAGTTCGATGAAAATTAATATCGATTCGGTTGTCTGTCGACGGCCCACCCTTTGTCTTACCTATTAAAGCGGGCCACCGACTCGCTTCATTTCCTTCTTCCAGGACGAAGAATTACTTTTTTTCCGCGCGGGACCGAACAATGACTGGGCTTCATTAATTTCGAAATAAAGAATAAAAAAAAAGGAAAACCGGAAATAAGAGCGGGGCGGCGGGGAAAATTACGTTCGGGCCAAACGCGGACGCCGCGCCGGTTTGAATGGAGAAAGGGAGACGTTTTTCACTGGCAACTGTCAAAAATCAAATCGGGTTTTAATTATGAAGAAAAATACTTAGGCCGGGATTCAATGAGTAAACATATAACAGCAGTAATGACCGTCTGTTGGTTATCCAGTTTCATGAAACAGAGTATTAGTACCTAAGAAATATATGTAAGCGCAATGTATTCATTGCACGTTGGTTCACAAATAACTCTCTTTTACCCCTCAAATTCTATTTGCGGTTGAATTTGTGAATAAATGCACGACTGCTACTTATATGTGGACGAGCGAGCAAAAATATCTGGGTGTATTATAATGCGTACAGGCAAAATATTAAAAGCTAAATTTGCGACGCCGTCGGAAAAGTGAATGCGTTCAATCGCCTTCCCCATTTCCATCTTCTCCTACTGGTGGATCTCGGCGGCGGCAATATTAATAAATAAACAAGGAACAAGGCGTTTCATCGACATCCGTTTTCCTGTTGAATATTTACGAAACTAATCCGTTCTTAAGTCCAACGCTGTTTATTTTCTTTTTCCGCCCCGTTCGGGATTTGAAAACATTTTCCATAATATGAAGACGGCGGAGGAGATAGAGTAATCCGTAGACTTCTTAAGGTCTTAGGAGACGTAGGTGGGGACGGGGGCGGCGCATCGCCGGGGGCCCACCGAATCTTCTTCTCCCCGGGGCGCTAATGTAAATAAAAAAATGTTTTCCCTGTGGAGGGGGCAAAGCTTCAATTTGCAATGTACATTGGGGAGTGCGCCAGTCCCCCCAGTCTTAATCTCCTGCAGAAATAACACTGGGCTTTTGGCACGTTCGAGGGCGAAAAGGAAAATCCCGCCCGCTTGGAAACACAACCGTAGAAACCTCTCTGTGTCATGTTTGGACACTTCCATTGGAGTAAGGAATACAAGACAAATTACCAAAAAAAAAGAATTTCAAAGTTTACTCCTGTTTAGAAACGCAAATTTGTATGATATGTAGAATTTTGTATGATATCTCCGTATACGAGAAACAATAAAAATCTTTCACAAACATTTTCTGATTGCTCGTCCCTATATTTTCCTTACATTTCTTAATGCTACCTTACACTATCCATGATTTACAATAAAAACGAAAATTTTCTCGGCCCAAACTTCAATTGAAGGAAAATGTTGTCTCTACTTCTTTTATAATACAGGGCCGTATTAACCTTAAATTAAAACTTGCTCTCATGCAAACTTGGACCAGTAAAAATTCAAGAACAACTCAAGAATTAAATTCTGTTTGGTAGTTGAGGCATTAAAGAAGGAAACTACACAGGCAAATAGTTATATAACTATGGTTATAGGTTAGCGTTAAACACCGTTTATAAATCAATTTTATTGTTTCTTTTTATTGTAGAAAACCAAAGAATACCCTTTATTTATGAAAGCGAACAAATTATTTATAAATTTTTTCAGACTTAATTGGAATGTATAAAGTCTTCCGGTTTTGGTTTAGTTATTAATAATTTTTCCGGGGGCAGGCAATTCCACAAAAAACGGGGACTCGGTACGGGACGATTCCAAAATTGACACATCACGCCGAGCTTATTTCTAAAGTCCCCGTCAAAATCCGTTCGGGGCCCGGCAGTAGTTAGCGAAGTTCTAATTGCGACCGAGGCCCGCCCGTTTAACAGGGCGCGAGACATTTATACGCTCAAATTCCGGCCAAATAGCCCCCCACCCCGAGAGCCGTGTGACGCACCGTCTGACTGGAGGCTCTGGGGCAGACGCGACGCTAATGAGCGGATCCCAGGTAATGAGAAGGACCATTAGTGCGAGACCCCAGAAAGAGACCAACCCACCGTCATCCCTCCCTCCCCCCCCCCTGCACACGCACTACCCTCTCACTCAATTGTCACCGGCACGTCACCGTTCTGCCCGCACACTAAAAACCTCCCCCTCATCCACCTCTGCCGTGCTTCAGATTGTCGGCAAAAACTGTCCAAATACATACCAGTTTAAATGACGATTCTTGCCCCAAATCATGCCTACAGTACACTCGTTAATTTTAATAACGTTTCATGACGGGCAGTTAAAAAAAATATTCCGCACTAAGGAAATCGCTCGATTTTTAAGGACAACAAAATTGTCCGGCTTGATACGATCCCGTCGGCAATATTGACCGGTGGCGCAGCGCTGTTGTAATGATTTGCTCCTCACACTCTTCCTCATCCCTCCGGCTCCCTCGCCCCTCGCCGGCTACCGGTTAATTAGTTTGTTTTCCCTCATAACAGTGTATACAAACAGGCCCGGGGTTGCCAATTGGTAACGGGTTGGAGAGGGGAAGGTCCCAAATTGATTGGGGCCCGGCGGAAACCCCGGTTACGATCCCATCCCTTTCTGAGAGAAAGCGCCAGTGGGAGGACGTGACTCATAGAGTCCGAAGATATTCCCCAATCCTGATTAATAATGGATCGATACCTAACTGTCTGAACGCTAACAAAATGGTTTAAAATACCTGTTTTGTGGTCTGCGAGGGTTGGAATACCGTAGTGTTCCCGTGTTTCTGTCTCCTCTCGCTGGTCTTTTGCTAGACCGGTTTTGGCTGCTCGCCATCTTTAGTAGCGGTGTTAGTCACTTTTGGCACTTTGGATGTATTTTGGGCATCCTCACTGCACTTTCACTATCACCTGTACTGTAAGGTGCTAATACTAAAATGTAAGACAGACCTTTGTTGCGGGCTAGAATTAGGTGCGCCGTACCATTGAAACTAGTAGCGCATTAAACTGAATACACTACGCATTTTAATAGTGTTAAAAATAACTCAAATATTAAAATATATTATAACTGACCTCAGTAGACAGTACACGTAACAGTGACAGTGCAGTGAGGATGCCCAAAAAGCATCCTACAGGTGACTAACACCGCTACTGAAGATGGCGAGCAGCCGAAACCGGTCTAGCAAAAGAGCAATACAGCGAGAGGAGACAGAAACACACGAAACGTACGGTATTCCAAACCTCGCAGACCATAAAACAGGTATTTTAAACCATTTTGTTAGCGTTCAGAGAGTTAGGTATCGATTCATTACTAATCAGCATTGGGGAATATCTTCCGACTCTATGAGGAGACAGAAACACACGAAATCTACGTTAACAAAAGGGTTACTATAAAAAATTGATTACCGATTCCTTGTCACGTCCCAGTACTTGAAAGATAATTCCCGTCGATTTAGAAAATTTAATTAATTGTAGGGTCATATCTCATCATCAAGATATAATATAACATGGCATTTCATATTTCAATTCTTCTCCAAAAATTCAAAAGAAACAAAGAACCGTGCACAGGAACTTATCAGAGCCTCATACCTCATAAATTCGGGGCTAAGTGTGACAACAAGGAATAAATAAAAATAACCGCGAATGTAAATTAAATGGAAATGGTAATCTGATATTTCGCAGACATTGGTTGCGGTGTGGTGGAAAAATCCCTTTCTATCCCACGGCCCTTTTCTGGGAAGCTTCTGTCTAAATGAAATATTCAGAGTGAGTTGAGCGGGAATTTCGATTTACAATGGCGTAAAGTGTATTAAAACTGTTGGGAAAAAGGAACTGTTTCGGGGGGTGAGGCCATAAATTTGCTTGTACGTGGTAGTTGGTTTTCAATGGACGTCTAATTGAGAATTACTGACCGCCTTCCCCAATTGCGATTGATCTTGGCCCAAGGAAGACTGATGCCACTAATCCGGCTCATTATTGCGCCTCTTTTGTTAATGTCCCCCGGCCAAGTATCCAGTTTTTGTCTTCGTTATAAACTTATAGATCAGTCCACAGAAATATAATGAACTAGTTGCATGTTCTATCATATAACCATAATTAGAAATGTACAAACTGTCATTGTAATTATTTTTCTATTATGCTCGAAATAATTTATATCCTGATCTGTGTCGTCCACATTTCGCGATTATCACTGCAACTTGGTTTCTACGGGAGTCTATTTACTCTATTTTCTCAGAAGAGAAGCGACAACAAAGTATATGCCTCTTACCTTAACTGTGGTGATTTACCTAGAACTGTTGCATTCAACCTGTTATTAATCGTTCGACAGCATTTATTTCTTTTATATTGAACTAAATTTACAATTCCGTAACATTAATTTTTCTATTTTGCGGGCTGTTCCTACGAAATGTTAATAAATAAATAAATGAAATTTCCGTTAACAGTTACTATTAATCTATGTTCGCATAAATTGGTAAAAACAATTACACTGATGATATAAATTTTCGGTGTTTATTTAGGTTTCATTAAGAGATGTTTCGAATGGCCTCAGGCGCAATCGAAATCAAATTGAAGTATGGCTCGTTAAATATAGGGGGACAGATCTGACCGAATGGCAATTTGAAACAATTCCAGCAGGGTATATTTAATTCAAACCGAACAATATGTAACCGAGAATTTTTGGTTTTAATTAGGATTCGTCGTGTAACAATTTTTTGTTTCTGCAGACGTACATTTATTTTCGTTTTGTGAACAAGATCATATCTGACCAGATTATGCCTGGTAATGATGTTTTGTGGTGTCAGAGGACACGAAACTTCATTTTATTTATACAACCTTCAACTTAAAGCTTGTAAGTCAGCCAATATTTTTATAGAATGTACTGCAACCCTTCGGAACCGCTCCACGGACAGGGGTCGGGTTTCTGTTTTCCATCAACTTCAGTTAGTGGATGCTGATGGAGAGAAATTTTACTAACCACCTGCCTAGCATCTTCTGTTCACTAGTGCGCACAAGCAGTATAATTTGTGAAAGAATTCTTGTTATTTCAGTTGAAATATGTAGTTTCTGTATTATTCGAACCAGTTCCACCACTAAGCAAAGCCAAACCTATATGCGTAAATGTGTACAGGATATCGATTCCAATATGCCAACAGGGTTTGACTTTTTCCAGTCAAATTGACGACTCAAAAGAAAATAATTTGAGAACGCATTACGTGCACAACCACTCGAATTTATAACGGGGAAAACAATACGGTAAACTACAATACAACGCCAAAATTATACAATTAGACGCGGAAATATATTGCCCGACTCGGCATCGGGATAAACAATAGAAAATCCGACCAAATCTCCCGGTTGAATGGTCACAGCGATTCACTTGGCGACGACAAAGATACACGCGAAACAATAGCTCTATTGTTGTGTTTTAGTGCCAAAACAAGGGAAAGGGGTCGAAAAAAAATTGCGGCCGCCGCGTCGGTCCGGACAAAAGAAATAATACATTTCATTAACAATGGGCAAATAATGCGGCAACAGAAAAATAATGTTTATACGTGGTGGTGGGGGGTGTCGGGTGGGTTAGTTAGACCCGGGTGTGTAAAAGAATATCGTCCGGTGAGAGAACAATGGGAAAGAAAAATTAGGAGCGTGGCATTAATATGTACCAAGGAGGCGGGCCAAGCCCCTGCCAAGTTTTTAACCACCCCCAACCAACTTTTCCTCCCCAGAGCCACCGAATAAGAGCTGTAAATCGGGCTGCTGAACACATTAAATATTCCGTTCGTATACGAACGATTGCCCCTTTCCCCTTAAGTTGTCTTGAAATTATACAAGTACTCTACAACTGAAATATAAGATGCATGCCCTCCTTTAATCTCGCCATGATGTAAGGAGGTAATCGTTACTGAAATGGTCAAAAAATCTGCACTTAATGTATCGTACTAAAAATTCCGTAGATTTCGCGTCTCTCTCTCCTCTCGCGGAATTGGTTTTTTGCTAGACCGGTTTCGGCTGCTCGTCATCTTCAGTAGCGGTGTTTGTCACTTGGGATGTTTTTTGGGCATCCTCACTGCACCGTCGCTGTCACTTGCACTATAAGGCGCTAATACGGGCTACATCCAAAGTGCCAAAACTGACTAACACCGCTACTGAATATGGCAGCCGAAACCGGTCTCGCAAAAGACCAAGCCTGCGAGAAGAGACTGAAACACACGAAATCTACGGTATTCCAATCCCTCGCAGACCACAAAACAGGTATTCTAAACTAGCAATAAAAATTGTTAAGCCGACTATTAACTGTAAATAAGATTAACATCTCAAATAATAAATTAGCGCGTCTGAGTACAGAGAGACAAGCCTGAGTAATTGGTTAGGGATGAGGGGGGGGTCTTCACTCACCGACCCAAGTCCATCAACGTTTCCATTACACGGCTCTTGAGCACTGCTCAATTTAAACTTATCCAATAGGTAGTAGGGGGATTAGCTTTAAGAAATTCTTTTCAAGCTTTTATATCTAGAGGAGATAAGCCGGGCGAAAATTATTCCGGCGGATCCCGCATCAAAAGAAAGTCCGTCTCGAGAGGGCGTCTCGTTTAAACGGGGATTTAACTAAATTGCAATTTGGCTAGACTATTTACAGAGGCGTAAAAAGAAATCTCGAGCGGGTCAACATTCCAGACTTCATTAACGGCGACAGTCGAGAGTATCGAGCCTTAAACGGTCTGGTCTTGTTATCTACCACTCTTTTTGTTTTTATATAACATATTCCAACTATTCCAACAAATATTATAAAGTTCTTATTTCCTAATGGAAATATTTATTGATTAAACATTCGGTGGGATTCCATTATGACTACGAATAATTATTACTACTCAGAAAGTAATTACCGCTCATAACCTTCATTAGTGAGGGAATAATCCTTTCTAATTTATATATAAAATGGACGGAAATACAAGTTTATTTGAAACTGCAAACGAAACAAAGGCTCAGTTGTAATTCCTGTCAATGTCTGCGGTTTAATTAGACCCTGTAAGGGCGCGGAACACTGTCCTATTTTATTTTCTGTCGTCTACTGTCCCACATTGCAAACACTGAACTATACTAATTATTATAAACAGTCCGGTTTAAAAAATAACAGGCTTAAACTATTCCTTTGATTTCATAGGGGAACTATTAAGCTTTTAATTACGCTTAATATGCGGATATCCAGCCAGGCATTCCTATAACGCAGTTTTCGAAAGCATACTTCATCTGCCAGCTTTATTATAACTCCCAAGGCTATAAACATTTTCTCAGAACCGTAGGATGGATTATCACCGAAAGGTATGACACATTAGGTTCTTAAGAAATAAGCTGTCACTCGTGAAAATTTAAGTTGTCTATAACGATTAACAGAGCGGGTATAATAAGGAAATGGTGTGGAAATATTTTTTGCATTCTTTTTAATTTGGTGGTGTCGGCTCAGAGTAAATTTTCGGCCGACGTTATCTACATACTAATTGTGGACTTGCCGAGGTGAACTGGGACAAATAACTTTGATAGACAGGTGAAAGTTTGGGGCCGCAAAATGATGAACAGGCGCCGGTATGACAGGGCGGGAGGGGGTTCGGCTCCTAATCGGGCAGCCCTCAACCCCGGGCCCAAGTTTAATCACAATATTAGCCACCTTTCATCCCTTATTATTATTAAAGTCCACCAAACAATTGGGACAACCCCGACGTTGTGTTTGTCTTCGATGGAGCTTCTCCACAGAGTCAATAAATCTAAATGGACGTTCGACTGAATTTCTTTTAAATTTGGGAAATGAGGGATGATCTATACGTGATCTATATAATACGTTTTCTAAATTTACAAACACTTTCGTGTCACGGCTTTTTTCATTTCAGTTTTATTTTTAAGTTTTTGAAAGAATAGTTCTCCGGTCCCTCAACAATCAAGTTATTGTTAAAATACGATTTTATGATATTTAAAGGGTAATAGAATATTAATGACTAATATAATTAGATGCCAACGTGTCACGGGGGGGGGGGAGGAGCGATATCTTCTTATTCGAAAATCGGCCATTGTTAAGCGACCATCGAATAAGGAACTGGACGGTAAATGGGAGGTCGGGGAGGTCCGCGAAGTCTCGCTTTTTGCCGCCTCATCAATCTTCCCTCTGTCCCGCTCCTTCCGCCCCCTCTCTCTTTCTCCCCACCTTTCTTCATTCTTCCGTCGCCTCTTCCTTTAATTCTCCTTTGTTAAATAAATTAACGCGGGCGGGCTGAGGCGCGGGCGATGCCGCGAAGTGTGATTGATGCCTCCGGAAATTCGCAGGCGGCGGAGGATTTATCGTCTCAATTCGCGGGCCTACATTAATCGCCAGCTCCTAGCCTAGTGCCGACTGGCACGCCTATCGCCCTCCATCCAGACTCGCTAATTTACAGAAGGACGTGGCGAAACTTGTCTACGCCAAGGGCGCTTTGTTGTTGTAGCCCGTGCAATGCATACTGACAGTTTAGGCTGCACCGTTCGGTACATAAACCGGCTCGCGGGCTAACTCATTGGGTGTGACGCGCGGTAGATTAGCTCTTTTTGTCAGTTCACAGATGGCCTTATGTGTAGGCTGTACTAAATAAAAATTTCTATGTAAAATATAGGAAGGTATTAAACAGGTAATATTATAGAAGTTGAAAGAGTGGAATTTTGATATTCTATTATGATTTAATACTGCAAACAAATATGTATAGAAATATCCTGTAATCACTGCCTCTGTACGGATGTTTATTGGTTGTTGATGTTATATAGTATTTTATTATTTTTGTTTTCTGTTTCATTTTAGATTTCGGACTACGCATCAGTGGTTCTATCGTGCATTGATCCGCTCAAACGGAACGGTATATTTAATCAGAATTAATTATAATTATAATTAATTAGAATTATATTAGGAATATACTAGCTTATTCTATTCTACTACTTCTTCACAATTACGAATGCTAGTGCTATTTCCTACAGTCTCTACCGGTCAGATTTTGTTGTAAAACACCATTTTGCTACAGATCCTCGCTGATAATTGTGCTCATTTTAAATCTAATTCTAGAATATTATCTATAGGGTTAACAAACTGCCTATCGGGGGTGAGAATAGCGGGCAGACAGGGGCCAGCTATCTCCCAGCTTTGGTGTCGCCCTCTAAATCAATGCCTGCAAGAGGGAGGGGCTCCTCCGTTGTACACACCGGTGTGAATAAATAGGGCGATACAGTAGGATCGGTTCAGCTTTTTGACCTCGTTCAAAGTACCGAAGCAAAGGTAATCGAAAAAATATATCCAGAAGGTACTTCGCGAGTCTTTCGGTGTAGAAGTTATTCACTCGGGGTTCATAATTTTCCAATTACTTTTCAGCTCTTTGCCACCGTGAGGTATCATATTTATATATAAGGAACGTCTCGTCCTCAGTCTCATTAGACTGATACTTCAATTCAAGATAAAGGGGAAATTAATTAGTTCAGACATTCAGTTAAAAAATCAATCAGGCAGTTCGAGAAAAAAGCATTCACTCATACCAATCGGTGAGAGAGGTTTTCTCTCTACACTCTCCTATTTGATTTGAAGCTAGACTGGTTTCGGCTCGGATTGACAAATCAATTGACAACCGACCTACATGTGAGGTTGCATCACTAAATTACCGACGGAATTTCAGAATTAAATGGAGGGCGGAATGTTCGGACTTGAGGCTTTATTTACAAATTAACGCTGCCGGTTCTAACTGTATTTTAGCGAACAATTAATTAATGCTACCTGTTGGAGTTTTGATACAACAGCCAGAAATCTACATCACAATGGGCGTGCAGACGCGACGCGTAAGTTGTGGCTTAATAGCAAACTTTCAGTATGGTGAAAATATTTCAAGAGTGGCGATAAACATTTAATTCCCGGGCGGCGAGTTTATTTCGCCCCGCGGGGAGGTGCCAGTATTAAATCAGGGCCGCCAACATTATCCGCGTGTAGTATGACTAACGATCGGCTATAAATCAATGGGTTTTGGGGGCGGGCTTTGTCGGGGAGAAGGAACAGCGGCCGGAATTAATGCCGCCGACAATGGCTCGTCTGTCGGGCGGTACAAGGCTCGGTCGAGTCCTCCTGTCCTGTACGTATGTACGTGTAGGCGCGCTTGAACACCGTGTCTTCCAAGACAATGGGCCCCACCGCACCCCGTAATGGGGCCAGATGGATTGGGACGCGCCCCCTGCCCTCAGCTACCACCCTTCCCCACGGCCTTATACCTCAGCGCCTTACACCGTTTTATTAGACAATACCCGACGAATTCTCTGAAATATTCTCACTGCATTTACATTTTAAAAAATTCTGCCATGAGAATTCAACGCAATTAAGTTATTGGACTGAAATGAAACATTAATTTCAAGACATAATGACCTAAAATATACGATATTAGAACTTCTTATAATATCGGAAGAATTATTTTAATATATTCGTCATTAATATTTCAATTTTTTATCATTCTTGTAAATATAAAATGATTTAAAATCGATGTTAGAACCTTTGTTTCCATTCACTGGAGAGATGGCAACGCTCTGTGCATCGCCCTTGGGAAAATTTCCCTGCCGTAAACTTTTATAAGCCGCTGTACACAATTATATTTCTCCGGGGCCGGTCGGGCTAATTTAAATGACCCCGGCATTACATTATGCAAGGGCCGGAAGAAGAAGGAGGGGCATAGACACTGACAGGACTTACTTAGCGGTTAGTTGTTATCTTTTATCAGTGGGCCCCCGTAACAAGTTGAGGGAGTTCGAGAAGAAGGCTTTATATATCCCGATGGGGGATGGGGGGGGGAGGGCCCGTGGGAACGGCCTCACTCTCTGGAGGCGCCCCACGCCCCACGCCCCACGACCCCCTACCCCCCTTCATTCAACCAAGTTTGCCCCCGACCGACGTTAAACAAACTCTCCGCGCTCAAACATGTCCCCCATCATTCACGCCCAATTAGCTGCTCATATTTTCTCAAGTATTACATCTATTTCACCTTTTGCGTGGAAAAAAAATATTTGATTTCGATGATCGTGGATTATACTACCTTGATATTTTTAAAACATTTCTCGTTTAAGTTAATTACTTGTATTTGAAATGGGGGTTCTGTAGTATTTGGTTTCACTCGAATTATAAATAAATAAGCAATTACAAAATTGTAAGGTATTTGTAACGAATTTTCTCTCCTCGCGATTGCTCCATCTTTTCGCAATCATTGGTACCATAATATTATTAGATACTTGTCATCACGCTGAGGCGATACTGTCATCCGAAGGTGAAATTTTTATATTCCTGTACTAGCAAACGAAGTAGCAATACGAATATTTCTGTACTGTCCGCAAAAAAGCAGTAGCGATACACCAAATGAATGATATATTTTATTCCGCTAGATTACGAGGAAGATATTTGGATTAAATTATCGTTATTATTTTTCCGATATTATTACATGAAAATTTCCCCGTGTTTCCTTCAACCGACTACAGCCTTACGTCATAGCGAAATAAATAAGCGACCGGTCGGTGGTTTGTGTGTTAGGTGTTGGGGCAGTGGGGGGTTGAAGGGAGCAGTTTAAAGCCGGCGAGTGATTTATACCCAGCCGGGGATATTCATTAATTCGGTCCAATTTCAGTTCTCTAACTCTAGCGGATTTACAACTTGTCTCCGGGCCAACACTCCCGCCGGGAGGAGACAACCCCACGGTTATAGACGGGACACCGCCTCCTATTTTATTCAACGTGAGTCGTCAGCGCCTCCGGCCCCATTCATCAGCCGGCCGTGTCCTTCACACACCACTTGAATTTAAATATTTCCACGGCCAGGTTCTCTCTCTTAAAGCCGTCCGTCAATATTGAATTTATCATAGGTCCTGTAACATGAATTGTAAGAAAAAAATTTCCTGGGAGTGTTTTCGGGCACAAATCATCCGTATTTGTATTGCCGAATATTTTCTTCTTAAGGTTCTTAAGCTTTAGCAATACTCACAGTTGTGAGGTGATCATTTCAAACTTCCGCAGACGTTTAGAATTTTCGTTGTACAATATTTATATAATAACGTTTTTATTGTTATATTTTATTATTTATCTAGACTTACACTGATTAGCGCGGATAAATACAAATTCGGCTTTCCAAGCAACTCAGAATTCCGTAACCAGTTTGTTGTAAATCATCCTGCAGCTTACCGCCGGCAGCCTCCGAGAGTACATATCTCTAGCTATACCGCGGTGAAATTGCATTCCACAAACGGCAACTGCGGTATGACGGTTGCTCTTCCGATATCCGCCCCCTAGCGCCGAATAGGTCCCCTTCTCAGTATTAAGTCCCGACTCTGGGCGAGAGGGCTTTAATTTTCTCAGGAGTTTGTTTGGTTTACAGAAGTGGTCTTGAAGGAGGGTTCGGCGCTGGGGGAAGATTATCAAACGTCCTAGGGTGTTTGGCGGGGGTGGGGAGGTTGCTCTAGAGAGAGCCCCGGGCTGCTCGGCCTTCATATTAAGCTGAACATCTATTAGACAGAGTTTGCTTGTTTTCTGCCCTCCACCACCGCCGGTGCCGCCCTTATGGCAAACATAATAAAACGCCCCTCCGCCACAGTCCCACCGAGCCAACCCCCTGCTCCGCTCATATCGGTCTCAATCCGCAACGTCTTACCTACCAGTATCATGCAGTGCGGGATAAACAGATGCATTAATACCGAGAAGCGGTAGTTATACAATCCGGTTTTCGCCAATTGAGGACTTACCAGCCTACTATTATATAAACGCTTACTCCTTAACGACAAGACACTGAAGATTTTTAAAAATGCCCTTTGCCGTCGCTAAAGAGAAATGGATTTATGCCCTGGCAAACTGACTATGAAATGAGGTGCTGAAGGTATATTTTTGGAAGTTTTAAATTCGTCAACAGGGTTCAAAAATTACACAAAAATATCTGTTGATTTTATCTTGTTTCGTGGAATATATTATAAAGTATTATTTCTGGCTAATTAATTTTTAGTGTATGATTTTCGCAGTGTTCAAAATGGTAGTTTGCAGATCTATAAACATCACATATAATTCAGCCACTTCCTGTTACTGTCCGGATTAAATAAGTGTAAAGTTAAATAGATCTATTATTCCCCTGGGTCCTGTCATTAGAGACCGACTTGCCAACGGGATGAAGCGATTTAATATTGAAGAAGAATCGATAAAGAAAGCTTCAAAGCATTATAAATGCGACAGTGCGTAAAGGGGATAGAGCTCAAACCGCTAAAAGCACTTTAGATGTTAAATAGGTGAAAAGGCTGACAACTGACTCGCTCTTATCCCGACTAAACCAACTCTCTATCCAAATGTCAACGCCGTGAATATTTAATAGAAATAGCTTTCAATAATCTCGACCGAACTGCAGATATTGTTAATTCAGTGGCTTACGTCTAACGTCCCCGAACTTGTTCAAGTTAGTAATTGAATGAAAACATTTTTCAGGCCCTCTGATATGAATATTATTGAAAATACTTATATTATTTATACAGTGGTGAAAATTACGTAATGTTTGACATTTCATCCGTCAAATCAAAGAAATTTATTTTTAATAAATCATCAAGTTTAAAATACCTGTTTTGTGGTCTGCGAGGGGTTGGAAAATACCGTATATTTTGTTTGTGTCTCCTCTCGCATTGAGCTATTATCAACACAATTAAAACGCGTAGTGTACCCAGTTTAATACGCTACTAGTACAGCACACCTAATACTAGCCCGCAACAAAGGTCTGTCTTACATTTTAGTATTAGCGCCTTACAGTAAAAGTGACAGTGTAACATACCTTTTTATTTTTATCTCACAATATTAAGTTTTTATTTGTGTATAAAAGTTTAGCTTTTTCTTTAAATAAAAATTATTAGATACAGATTAAGTAGCGCCTCCCTGAGTGTGGTGCGGAAATGTACTTAACTAAAGTTCGTTGGGTCCACTTGCAACGATAAACTAGTGCCCCTTGAGGGTGGTGCGGAAATGCACTTAACTAAAGTTCGTTGGGTCCACTTGCACCGATAAACTAGCGCCCCTTGAGGGTGGTGCGGAAATGTACTTAACTAAAGTTCGTTGGGTCCACTTGCACCGATAAAACTAGCGCCCCGCCCTGAGGTGTGGTGCGGAAATGTACTTAACTAAAGTTCGTTGGGTCCACTTGCACCGATAAACTGGGGCCCCCTGAGGGGTGGTGCGGAAATGTACTTAACTAAAGTTCGTTGGGTTCACTTGCACCGATAAACTAGGGCCCCCTGAGGGTGGTGCGGAAATGTACTTAACTAAAGTTCGTTGGGTCCACTTGCACCGATAAACTAGCGCCCCCTGAGGGTGGTGCGGAAATGTACTTAACTAAAGTTCGTTGGGTCCACTTGCACCGATAAACTAGCGCCCCTTGAGGGTGGTGCGGAAATGTACTTAACTAAAGTTCGTTGGGTCCACTTGCACCGATAAACTAGCGCCCCTTGAGGGTGGTGCGGAAATGTACTGAACTAAAGTTCGTTGGGTCCACTTGCACCGACAAACTAGCGCCCCATGAGTGTGGTGCGGAAATGTACCTAACTAAAGTTCGTTCTGTGCACTTGCGCCGATTAACTAGATTACTAAAAGTAAAATTTTTTCAATAAATTTTGGATCTACAGGGAAACTCTTATGATCGTAGTACACAGTACCAGATAGGTTTCCTGTCTTATATTTGGATGTTAAACCTAATAGTTGGGTGATCAAATGTATATTTGACAATATTGAGAAATCTGTAATATTAGCTCACCTCGGTGCCCCGCTTTTATTTGCACTTCTTTCCTTACCTATTCTTATAGTGGGCCTAAGCAATATATAAGTTTGTTAGTCTCATGGAGTGGGGAGTAGGAGTGGGTGGTTGAATTAACTATTAAAACGCTGGGTGAATTGAATTCTTGGTCGGAAGGGGTAGCAGGACCGGGGTTTGATTGGGGGGTGCAAGCGCACGGCGGGCCTGCCCCCTAGCCGCCCCTTATGCATTGCAAATGCAGCCCCAATGCATAATACATACTTGGCGTTTAGCGCGGACCCTCGTTATCCCGCATATATTTATCATCGCCGAAACCTTTCCGGTTCGATTTTACTTTCTGACGAAATCGATATTTCGTTAGACTCGGCCATTACTTTGGTGTCGCACTATTGGGATTATGAAAGAGGAGATGAATTCTTTTAACATGGACGAAAGCAAAGGGTTTTCCCATTTCACAAAGGTCTAACATTAACCTGTTGGTTGTTTATAATTCATTTATTTTATGTACGAAAGGAACCAAAGTAAAACGGGACAAAAAGAGAAGGAACGTTAAGATTTTATTAGTTAAATCTATTAATAACTAAAATATACGTAAGTATTTGCTCCTATTCATTGAGATTGTTTGATATGTTTCAATAAAAATAACAAATAATGATAATAGTAATGGAATAATGGAAAATTGTTGTTACGTGTCGCTTTATTAATATCTATTTTGAAAATAAGCAGTTTTAAAACTGCTACGGCTGTCATAAAATTTGGCAATAACATTAAAAATTGCAATTTTTAATTCACCAATTCATAAATATTGGTTATGGTCATATATTTTAAATTAAAAAAAGAATTTATGACTATAATTGAACATTTTCTATCGTTTATCGGATACCATTATCGGATAAGAATAACTCATGCATTATTCAGAAGCCTGCTGTATTAAATTATTGTCATATATTAGAATAAGTAGTCGCGTATTAAAAGCGTGGTCGGTGAAAGGTAAACAAACGCATTTAATTCCGCTCTTGAAATTGCCTACGGATGTCGTCTCCTGATTTCCTCGGCTCCTTCATTCATATATTTATTATGATTCTAAACGCCTTTCCAGTGATTAATGCTTTATTTATATTCCCGGGGGGAGGATGGGGGACGGACGACTCAAAAACTGCTTAGAGTCACTATGATTAACGACTTTGCCCTTTTCTTCCCTTCCCATTCCTCCACTACCCTCTAGGCCTTATATACTTTTTCGCATTTTCCATTTGGCGGTGCTTTAGCGGGCAGGGGACGGGGAAAAACTATTCACTCTACTAAAAGTCTATTCAGTTTCTAACGAGCAAAACACGATATTCTATCGTGACGCTTACGCCCGTTTGGAAAGAAGTGTAGGAAATTTTCCACAATAACCGGTTTCCTCTGAAGAAGATAATTCAATTTAAATCTCATTTAAATTTCCATTTACTAAATACCATTCTAATTTGTTCAAGATTATATAATCTATAATAATTTTGATATAATGGTCCAGGTATTCAGGAGAATTGTTTTGTATATAGAAATTCTCCTTAATATAGAAATGGAGATCAAAGTTTTAGTTTAGTTATTGAAGTAGGTGTAATACTACTTACATATTTATATGAAAATCAGGCTAGAGTTTGTTATCTGATGTAGAGACAGAAAGGACTTGGTCTCAGTTCCCAACAAAAGAATTTATAGCCTTCAGTTTCATTCCTTCATAATCTGGTCGGCTAAAATGATGAGAGATTCTCAGTCAACGCTGAATTATGGTGGCTCATTTCGAGAGGACAATTTATTTTTGCTCGGCTGAATTAATTCTGGGGCGGTTGTGTCGTTTTAAATTCACAAATCCCCGCTCCCTGAAACTCATTATAGACTGTGCTGAGGAAATGAAGCGGTGTTTTCCTGCGGGCTTGAGCGTCACGGACCACTGCTCAAATTTGTTAAAATTTGGTAATGAGATGATAATTTTGAATGGGGATTTCCTTTGACCGAGGTTCGGACCAATCCCAACACCAAAGGATCATCATTGATCGCCTCACTCTTGTTCTCTCTCGGTGAATAACACTCTGGCACAAATATTAGCCTATGCTATAAAACAACGATGTCCTATTGAAAAGTGAAAATCATTATTAGTGGAAATTGACTCCAGTGCAGAATCCGCGTATAGAGTATTTTGTTTCTAATGCAGTCAGATGAACTAAGCAGAAATACTCTATTTTGAAGTTTATACCCACATACGTACGTATTCAGGTATTCATATAGGTATCCCAATAAATACATGGGTGAATATCTGAAAAGACATTTATATGTACAGAATAGTGCTAATGTTTCTGCAAATCAACAGTACCATTGCCGGTTTTTCGATCTGGCGAAAAGAAATTATCTAGGGACCCCAGATTGTTGTATATAACAGACATCAAATGTGTTTGATATGCGGCTCTGGATTTTCGTTTTGATAAATTTAAACTCTGGTCCCGAGAGGTAATCAGGGATAGAGTGATAGAGAGAAAGAGAGAGAGAAGGGTGGACAGAGAGGGAGAGAGAGAGAGACCCCGGAGCTTGAAAGGGCAAAACAGACTGCCGATAATGAAACTAATTGTGGCACTAATTAGTGCCGACCCGACTTTGACCTCTGTTCCAACAGTGGAGTGCCTTCAAGTGTATCAACGACGTACGAATCACACGCTCGTTTAGCTTTTATTGTTCCACTCAATCCGGATTCCGGTCATTTGTTAGTTGACTTGGCAGAGAAACACTAGGTCAGCAAACACTACTCTGATCAATGTCATTAAACAACGAGCTTTAATTATACTAATTGAAAAATTGTCCTCTTTTTATATTTATCTACAAGTCGTAGAAGGAGAACGAAAGTAAATTGTTTAATACTTCAAAAATCCTCCTTTAATAAAAATAATTGAGAATATTTTTACGAATATAATCATATTTATCACATGGTAACTGTGTATTCATTTTTCACATTAAATAATGATTTGGACAGATTACACAATGTTGTTTCTAGTCGATTTACTCGTGTGGTCGGAGTGCAGCTTGGAATAGGTGGTTGGTTTCTGTTTAATTCCGGCGGAGAATTTCCAAAAAGCGGGTCGGGCCCGCACAGCTGGGGAAATTGAAACCAGGCTGTATTATCGGCCCCTCTCGTCGAGGAGGAAATTGGCTGGCCGTGCCAACGAACATTCCCATCAGCACATCCCACCTTGACACTTGTCCACCCCGATGCCGTTCCCATTTTGACGATTCCAGACGGGTGTTTCACGACAATTACACCTCCTCCACATCCGATCACATCTCTTACACCCACTTTGTATGACCCCGTCATAACTTTTACTGTACACTGAAAACCATGGATTTTAGGCATTTTATACAATACTATAGAACACTGTTATCGTTCCAAAATGTTATTAATTCAGTAATATACTGATTTGACTCAAAATAGTGGATATCGTAGTTGTGTTAAAATTGTGGAATTCCACAAAAATCGTCAGTTGAAATTCCTCCAGGTAATTTATCAACGAGTTATTTATTTATCTGCGGCGTAGGATGAATAAGGTTTAAAATATCGGGCGTTTTGGGCTCGGGGTTTTGGGCTAAGATTGTGATGGCGTCTGGCCCGGTATGAAATATTAAAATCAATTTCGTATCGAGCACCTCTTGGGGCCACCCCCGGACCCGAAGAGGACTGCCCCATCCCCAACCAGCCCCTTAAATATGCAGCTCAAGTTCCTCCGTTTTTACAAGTCTTCGTCCCTTTTAATCCGCGCATCTTATATTTTTATTTGACCTAATACACAAGTACTTGAAATAGATGGGCTATATGTTTAAAGAAGTGACGATTTTAAACGGATGTAAGTATTTAATTCTGTAAAGTTTCTCGAAGACTCTTTTGAATTAGTTATGATATAATATCTCGAGCAGTATCCTCCTTCTGCTTTTTTCGTCATAAAAGGCTTGGCAACCGACATGCATAATATTACTAACGACGCTAAGCCGGAGTCGACATAACTCAGGACCAAAGAAGCGAAAATGTTTTCTCTCGCGAATATGATGTTTAATTATTTTTTTCTCAAAGAATTTCAAATTTACGCTATCTATTCGGATCACTTCAGACCTCATCTTAAAACTGCGTTATTTTCCTTTTAACTTTAACGACTTAAGCCAAATGACGTCGAGTCTGACTAAAGCCATTATCTAGTGAGGCTCTGGCCGCATTTAATCCTTATCTGCTCCAGTCCAACTCCGGGACTCAATTGGAGGGAAAGATCACCGCCAATTGAACCAGTCGGGCTATCTCGCATCGCTGTGTTAATCACCCTCCCTGAGTATTTTCATATTGGTTCAACCGCGATTTTATGAACTATAGAATTATGCTTTTGACCCCTTAGGAGCGATAAAAGTAGTTGATTAATAATTTACATAACTTAAGAACAAATGACGAGTGTTCGTGTTCGACGATTACACATTTGTATATTCAGTTACTGCTGGAAGTAAAAAACATAAGTATCTAAGACAGATGAACCGTTCGACATACTTTTCTGATGAAAAATAAAATATCAATTCGAGATAGTTGGCCGGATTCACAGACTCCGGGTTCGGTGTCCACGAAGAGGAATTTGTGCGGAGGTCGGTACGGGTGTGGGACAGACGACTGTGAGAGTGGTCTCCCTCCCACTAAGGGGGTAACTTATCATCTCCGCTTTCCCCGCTAAGACGAGGCGCCCTTTAAAAAGTTGCCGGGAGGAAAGCAAAGTTTTGAGTAGTGAGAGGGACCGGCCCGGACTCCTCCCCACAGCACGCCCCATAAATTATGCATGCCACTACCGACTACGTAGTGCCAAAGGAGGGCCCGCGTCTAAACCCCGGTTTCCGGTTACGTTCCGAAACGAACGTTCCACACTGCATAACTCCCGCCACAACAAGCAGAGTGTGAACGAAAAACAGGAAAAAGAAGAAAAAAATGAATTATCAATATGAAGGTCCCGCTTTGTTCTTAAATTTCTGTGACTCTTTCCTTACCTGAAATAAATTTTGAAGCTAATTATTCGTCGACTTTTTGTCAATGAATTTCTTATTTGAAATTCACTGGTCGATATTGAGTGTTAACCGTGATGAGAGGCGTAAGCCGGTGGTATCGAGGTAGAGACCGAGGGCTAGGGCTAGGAGATAAGTGCTATCGGGGACTGTGTCAGCCGATCCTCCCGAGCTCGGGCTCAATGGGGCCCGGTCAGCTTCCCAACGGACGTCGGCTTTGTCCAACATTAGATGATCTACCCAATAATCGCGCCCAGTCACTCGCCCCAGGACCAGATCCCAGCACGAACAATGCACTCAGTAATTGTATACTCGAACCGAGGGAAAGCTAAAACGGAGTCAATCGGTGCATTGGGAAATATACTCGACGGAACGCGAAATAACCTGCAAACATATATTCAATGAGCGGAAAAAATATTTCTTTATTTTAAATTCCGTAAATTCCATCCAATTTATATATTGCAGTTCTTATGGGTTTCCATCTTTATGACTCCTGCTATTCAGGATTAAGTTTGGGCTGTCAGAAGTGTTGCTACTTGAGCAGAGTGTCACCAGAACGGAGTGGGGATTGAAGTTTTGTAATTTCTTGGTCCCCTCAAGAGAAAAGGCAACCTCATAAATAGAACGAGTAAAAAAGAACGATTAGTAAGAATATCTATATTTCCCATATAGAACCTCATTTCGATGAATTCATTCGATTCTTCAAATAGATCGGAGCTACAGTATTTTTCCCACGGCATTTTTTAAAGTGTACGGGAAGGCAAAAGGGGGTACAATGAAATTGCCCTGCGGGAGCGTCACCGGGATTGATGTTTTAGTCTGTCGGGTTAGGGAGGGGAGTCACGGTATAAACAGGGGTGATTAAGGCCCCGGGGCATTAACACGATTATGCCGATTACTCAGGGGGAGCGGGCTCATTTTTTTGCCGGCCAACGAGGCCTCCCCTCGCCGCCGGTCGGGCCCACCGGACCCCGTCAAAAGTCCGTCCCACCGACCACCCAACCCGCCTACCTAGTGCCACGCTTTTAGAAAGAAACCGCTTGAAATACGAGCCCGCCGTAAGCGCGCATCCCTCGCATTAGTCTGCGAAAATAAAATCGGGCTCTCCGTTCCTAATTTTAATTTTTTTGATTTGACGAAGAAATTATGATCGTTTCAAATAAAATGCGACTACATTTCAATTAAACCCAAGTTTCTCAAAACTTTAGTTTCAAAAATATCAACGCAAATTGAAAATATTAGGAATATCTCATTTATTCAACTAGATATTTATGTACACGTAATGCTGAAAAACAATTAATAGAATAAAGAATGGAGCATTCAGTATGTCCCATAAGTATAATATACACGTACAACGTATGGCTTATACACAATATGGTGAAATTAAATGTAACCTTCATTAGCCGTGTCGCAAAGGTGAAGATTCATTCTGCCTAATGCATGTTGACCATTCCAGTGCTGGAGACGACGGTAGAACGGTTTTTGATCAATGCGGTAACGATAACTCAAAAGTAGGCCAAAGTTTATGCATAACTTAGGCAGTGGTAGGATCTCTTAATAGTAGAAAATCTTACTAATTGCCGGGGAAGCAATCCTTTTGTCGGTGTCGGCCGGTGATAAATAGGCGGGTGGAGAGCGGCCTCGAACTCGGTTAAAGGAAGCCGGCGGGGTTTTGAGGGGGTGGCGGCGATCTCGGCCTCCTGTAAAGTAGAGACTATCGGAGTTATGAATAGGTCCCCTTAGGGCCGTTGGGTGGCCTTTCCTTAGCCTGCTCTCCCTATTGAGTCTCTACCGGCTCCTTGGGACCAGTAAACTCCCCGGACAAACAGTCCTCTCCTTTGCTCGGCCACTCTCCCTTCACTGCTCTGACTTTACACCCCCCCCAACCCTTAAAAATAATATCCCGGTATCGTGGTTCGGAGTGGAAACGAGGCCCTGAATTCGGGCCCTTTGCCGAAGTCTCGAGCCTTTTCCCGAGGACTGTATTCCGCGCCGGAAATCCGAGTACCCCCGGGCTTTTATTGGAAAAATCTCGACGTTTTACGGCCTCAGATATAAGAACATAGCCCGTAGAAATTGTTCGGTCAATAAACAATTCGGGAGAGCGTTAAATGTGCAGTATTGTTCCCGATTATTACAATATATTTGCGATTATTTATCCAATAATTCGCAATAAACAATGTGACTGTTTATATTAATATAAAACAATAAAAACTATTACGAAACAATTTAGTAGTGCTTCATGGTATTTATTTAGTTCGTAGTAAAATCACTATTGTTGTTTTCTGTTTCGTTAACCGACCGCATAAGTTGGACATCAAACATGCATATTAAATTCCTGCAGTGGAAAGTGATTACTGCAGAATACTGACTGAATATTGTCGCACTTAAATATCCCTCAACTATTATACATTCCCAGCTTTTCAATGGCTGGTGTAGTTCCGATGCTAATTGATCGACCGTCTGTTGGGGAAATTCTCTCCGGACTGTTCTTGAACCTACAGTATTATATATGGCTGGGCTTGGTCACGGAGGAAGGGAGCGGTGCGTGTGAACAACTTGGTCCCGAATTAGCCTGTTTAAACTTTAATCAAGATCTGTTTGCGGAGGGATAGCGAGCCCTCGCACCTCGCGGTACAGAGTATTATTATACCGGTATGCTTGGGAGTTGGGCGGGAGCCGCTTTGGGGTTCGGACTCCCTGATTGAATTGTCTTGTTTCTCCTCCTGCCCCTCAATCAGGAAATTCTCCCATGCTCCGAATGAAAATCCTCCACCTTAGACCTCTGTTCGTTAATATGGTTTGACTTGGAAAATAACACGCACAATGCCCTTTAATTAATTATTTCGGTCCTAACTGAGTAAATTTACAATTTTAACGGAGCTTCGTGACAATGTACTCCAATTTGGAACAGAAACCTCACTGCTAATATATTATAATTTTTCTGACCCGTTTAATCATACAGGAATGGATTCGTGAACTTTAATAACCAATTCTGAAATAGATTATAATACTCTTTGATGAATAATTAATTCATTATTAATGAAGTCATTATATTCGATCTAATTAGATAATGAATATTCGCCAAATTATTTCATATTTTATGTTCCAATGCGCACACTTCATGCATTCCGATTGTATTTGGATATAGAGAGTTTCATCTGTAGAAAGAGGTCGAGGAGGGTTTGTTAGGATCGAATTTGAGATGCCACTCCCGGATATCGATTCAATTTGTATTTCAACTATTTTGAAAACTTGTTTCTGGCCCAATTTCCATGCCCCCAATATCGTTTGGAATTGAACCCTCTAATACCCGCAGCACACCTCTACGCTCGGTAGAGTTCCACCGCACGTAGCGGTTTGATTGTCCTTCCATCCCTCCAGGTTATTCGATTGCGCCAACTGCAAATATATTCAATGACTTCCCTTCATTCAACCGGTACGCCTGTGTTTTGCCAAAAATTCTCGACGTACGTGTACGTCGGGGCGTTCCTTTGACTGCCAACTGCCCTATATTTCTAGTGAAAAAAAGTTATATATAATGCAATTGTATGCGTAAAATGTTACTGGTACCGATATTATTATTCCTAATTCTTTATTTATCTATTGCAACGCCTCCGCAACCATAATTTCAATTTTGTTTAGTCATGCACCAAAGCTTAACATGTAATTTTTTTAACATACCTGATTTGTGATCTGCGAGGGGTTGGAGTACCGTGTGTTTCTGTCTCCTCTCACTGGTTTGGTCTTTTTCTAGACCGGTTCAGCTGCTCGCCATCTTCAGTAGCGGTGTTAGTCACTTTTGGCACTTTGGATATATTTTGGGCATCCTCACTGCACAGTCACTGTCACTTGTACTTTAAGGCGCTACATGTAAGGCGCTAATACAAAAATGTAAGACAGACCTTTGTTGCGGGCTACTATTAGGTGCGCCGTACCATTGAAAATAGTAGCGCATTCAACTGAATACTTTTTAATAGTTTAAATAACTCAAATATTAAAATATATTATTACTGACCTTAGTAGACAGTACAAGGGACAGTGACAGTGCAGTGAGAATGCCCAAAAAACATCCAAAGTGCCAAAGTATCTAACACCGCTATTGAAGATGGCGAACAGCCGATACCGGGCTAGCAAAAGACCAAACCAGAGAGAGGAGACTGAAATACACGAAATCTACGTCTGAACATTTAACTTTAGACCTACAATTATGTATTCCTTAGTTTCGAATATCGACACTCTAGTATGATTTTCATGTCTGGCATAAAATTGTTAATTTTATTCTGCATTTTCCATTACTTTATATTGGACCAAATAAAAATTTATCGGCCATTTATGCAGGAGAGGATTCCGTTTCCTAATTCAGGTCCGCGTCCCAGCAGCAATTCGGCCGGCATACCGCCGCTGACGGCATCGACTGCATTCTGCCACTAACCGGAACTCTCATTAGTGTTCACGCCGGAGCTTTTATTTTTTTCGAATTCCACGCTAATATTTTCGTCGTGCAGATGCAATTCCTGGCCCGCCCCAACTGGGTTTCCAGTTGCAGTATCAGGCCGATGGGATTCCGGGAATTTCTAATTGTCGCTGGAAGTTTTAGGTACTATTGAATTTTTCCTTACTGGGACCAACCATTTGAGTGTTAAAATGCAAATTAAATATGACATCGGAGTTATCCGTCACGTAGAGTGGTTTAACAACAAAAGCAGTAAAGCGAATTTGTGATGATTTCCAAAATCTACTCTAGAAAATCATCATGTGCAAGATTTACACCAAAATTATCGTAACCATAGAAAATATAATTTGGTGTTTAGAAGGCTTGCTGTTTGTACAGCCTGATATTACTTTTCATTATCTGATTTGACGAAACTGGAATAATTGCACATACTGATGGACACATACTTTTACTGTCAGTAAATATATCTTGCTTAGAAGACTAATTAGTAAACATAAAAATGCATTTAGTGAGCGAATAAGTAATTTAATGTATTTCATTTTTCATTATTAAATATGTGTTTGTTTGTGTGTACGTGTGTGTAAATTAAACGATCTTGTTCTGCAGAGCTAATCAAACTTCCCCCTGCGGTCTGCTATTTTTGTTTAAGAAATACCAATATAATAATTCTTAAACATAAAGATGTAAATTATATGATTATTATCATAATAAAGGAAGCGTTTGTTCCATTTATTCTCTCTTTTTCACCCAAAAAAAAGCTAGCGATTATAACTTTAATTATATTCAGATTACGGAATGATTTTTCTTTTGAAGTTGAGCAAAGAATCTGCTTAAGGGGGGGCTTAAGTGGACACTAATAGCTGGAAAACCTCTTACAGCTCCCTCTCTCTCTCTTTTCCTTATAAGTATTTCTACAAAAGTTTCGACCACTCACCCTAAATGAGCGCTTACAGTTTTCACAGAAATTTCAGTTTTGTGAAATGACGTCTGGAGTACGTTCCGCTACTAAACGGCTTAATTCTCTTGCATCAGAAAATCAGTAAAACGAAAATTCGGAAGAAAAAATGGAGAGTGATTTTTAAATATAATCAGTCCTCCCTACATAAAAATTTCTGTATGACTGCATGTATGTAAAGTTAGCACATTTATTTAAAATAGCCTATTCAAAAATTTTCAGGTCATTGAGAAAAAGCAGTATTTTTAATAGCGATTACCTTATATCTTATCACCTATTATTATTCCTAGAGATCACCATCGACAGGTTCACGTTCATAGCATAAGTATTCACCACGATTTTTATACAGGAAAACGGTCAGAAATTAAACCGCCAGGAATTATAATTCTACCAGTGAAATATGAATTTTAATTGTAAACAATAACTTCAAATTGCAGAGAATCTCCTTTGTCTTCTAATTTACACGTATGTCGATGAATTTCCGTACCAAAAATGTTGAAATAACTTGTTGGCGTTTTAATTAAAACTAGCCCGGCACACTGAACATAAAATTCGAATGCCATTTCCAGTACAAAATCGGGGAATCGGGAATGTGCGAGAAATCCACCGTGTGTTTATATTGAAAATTAATTCAGTATCTTGTTAGATGTATAGAATTATAGTCTATATAGATTACTCTTTCGACTTTAAAAGATTGATAGAAAATATAAGGTGCTCATCATGACGGACAGGTTGATTAAGTCGAATCAATAACTGGTTCGAATGACCAAGCATAAATTCATTACAGTAGAATCTTTTCGCAGAATCTATTTCCCCTTGAGAATTGTATGTTTCCTTCCTTTTTCCGACTGGGCTCGGACTATCGCTTTGGGAGCGGGGAGGGAGGGATCTCTGGGGGTGAGTGAAATATTTATGAGTCGAATTGGTAGGGTCGGTATTGGCGGTTGGGATGGGGAGGGGGCGGATTTTGCGAACAAACTACCCCAACAAACTTTTGAGACCCGCGTTTTTCACAAAGCCAAACCCCGAAATTGTAAATTATAAATTGTGTATCAGTATACAGAAGTTCGAATAGGGGACCCACAGCCTGGAGGCTGTTTCAATCCACTGATGATAATTCAATTGATGATTTCCAGTTATAGCCGAGGAGAGGCCCCGTCGGGAAGCTAGTCTGTCGCTTCTGTAAGAAAACCAAGCAATCTGGGATACGAGGATTGAAACTCAGAATGGGAACAAGAAGTTTTAAAGGAATGCTCATTCTAGAGATTGAAAACGAATCGCTGTTAAGTGATCAAAATTATGTAGACCCCTCTGAAGAGCTTTTACTGGCTAAGCACACTACATTTTTACATTCTTTTTCCTGCACGTTTACTATTTATATAAAGCTATTTCTCAGAACTTGTATTCGAAATAATGATTTGTTTCCATCGAGTGACCAATGGCGATCATAGTAAATGTTATTTAATTTCACGAAATGGAGAAACCAATCTAGGATGGCGGTGTGTCTATGTTTCATTCGAATTCGTGTCTGAATACATTTCTTCGTTCCTGTACTCGGTCAAATGACATTTTGTTTGGCCTACCGCCAGTGACAGTCGGCGATATTACAATATTGTATTACAATGGTATTGTTGTTGTGTCGTAGGTCGTGACATAATTTCGGATGGCGGCGGGATGAACAATATAGACAAAGGGGAAGGGGAGGAGGCCATCTATCACTCAAACTTGAGGCCACAATGTGTTAATGCGAGCGCCGAGATCAATCAGTCATCCCCGGAGGGGCGGGGGCTGTGTATGGGGGCAAGTGCAACTTACCCGCAAGGAGTAGACAACACAGCGCCCAGTACTTTGGCACCTGCCCCCCTCTCAGACTGCAAAGTGTTTGCCATTACATGTGCTTTTATAATGACTCTCATTAGGCCGCCGTCACTCTCCACCCGGGGTTAATTTATTCGCATCGCGTCGGTGTGGAAAATATAATTTAATTTATTAATTCAGTTTTGAAAAACGTTTCCCTACGCAATTATCGATCATTGGATGTGATAAAATAACGTTGACAATACTTAGCTATATCTCAAAGCCGAACAATATTACATCAGGAAACCATCACAGATTGAGTATAGAAGACTTACCTAAATAATTGTACGTCACGAATATTGACGATTATTTGTTATATACATTACAGTCATATAAATTATTTTGTATTAGTTTCTGGTGTTTACGTAATTTTAGTAAATATCCCTCTAGTATGTGCAATATAATCTTATTACGGGCCAAAATATTTTGTAAACCTATTCTAATGAGTTTGTCGAGAAGACGAAACTGAACTCGAGTCAAAACAAGCTGTCAACCGAAAATATCAGAGTTAAAATATTATCTCTGTCATAATATCTCCAACTTTCCCTGTCCCCATCGAAACTACTTTAAAATTTAAAAATATCTTTGTCATAGGTAGAGGAGCACCGTCCGTGAAGTTTTATTAATGTTGTGTAGCCATGTCGCGTGATCTAAAGTACAATTATTTATCACCTGTTGAATTTACCGTCTCGCCCTAACTTTAAACGGTTACGTTAATTTTTAAACAGGTTATCCATTACCTGTAGTCGATAAAATACGAGTTTAGAGTGCAGTACTAATTAATAGAGCAGTAAAACAGGGTTAACACGGACCTAAACGAGATAAAACATCACATAACGAAGTGTTCTCTAACAAATTAAAATTTTAACAGACCCTTATTTACAGTAATATTGCGTGCAATAAGGCAACAAGAAAGTCGTGTATTAAGCTACAATTTAATTTACTGCGCACACATTTAAGTTAGCGTAGGCGAAGTAGGCGATTATTTCTAATTCTTCGGGGTTTAAGAATGTAATTTCCTTGGGAGAGGAAAATTCTGGTAATTTCTCTTCTGCTCCGCTAATAAAATATACTCGGATGTGTAATTTTAAACAAAATGTCTGAGACTTAGACTGAGGCTGAGGAGGAGGACTGTGGCACTGAAAGGGGGGATATCCGCGGTAGTGAACACATTGGCTTATTGTGGGCAGAGGAGCGGAGGGGGCGGGTTTGCGGGGTGCACTCGATAATAGCGAGTGAGCGGGAGGGTGCCAGCCGATAAGTCGGGGTGGAGGGATGGCGAAGGGGTTTGATGGCTCCACATCTCAGCGTGCAGTGCGGCCCCGAGAACGGAGTCAGATAGGGAACACGAAACCCTTCAAGTAGCCAGAGAGGCATTATTAACACGATTGCTTTGCCCGGCCCTAGGAAATTGAACCTAACGTTAATAAGCCAAATGGAAAGCCCGCTCTGAAATCCGCACCGGCTTCACGTCCCCGTACCACAGCTACCTAGCAACATTATACAGGTCACATATACAGGGAATCCCACTAAATATGGAGATCAAAACATGATTCTTTCCGTTTTGTAGCCAACCACAGCTCACATTTCTGAACAATTACACGCCAACATATAATAAAATATCTAATAAAAGAAGGTATCTCTCCCAAGTATGTAAAAAATATTAATACTAACTTATAAAACGTAGAAAATCGATAAAGGATTATTTTAACTGTAGGTTCGTGATGTTTCTGTCTCCTCTCGCTGGTTTGGGCCTTTGCTAGACCGGTTTCGGCTGCTCGCCATCTTCAGTAGCGGTGTTAGTCAATGTTAGCACTTTGGATGTACATGTGACAGTACATGTGAAAGTGACAGTGCAGTGAGGATACCCAAAAAACATCCAAAGTGCTAACACTGACTAACACCGCTACTGAAGATGGCGAGCAGCCGAAACCGGTCTAGCAAAAGACCAAACCAGCGAGAGGAGACAGAAACATCACGAATCTACAGTATTCCAACCCCTCGCAGACCACAAAACAGGTATATTAAACTGATTATTTTAACATTTTTTATAATATTATATCAGGAAACGAAAAATACCTCACATAATATATATGGTTAAGAAGGAACTAATTAATTACACAATTAATGTTATGCAATTATTTAACTATAATATTTAATTTGTTTATATTCATGGCATTTTAAAACATTTACGAATTCTTCGGTATATCCTAATTTAGACACTAAGTTGTTAAGGACTGGAAATGGGAATCGATAACTTAATTAATCTATTCCTGCAGCCGGTAGATTTAGTTTAGCCTTGGATTTAGAGAACTGGTCCCGGTTTATGAAGGCATTAACAGCGGGCGACGGGCTGAGTGAGAAATTCCACCGCATTAATATCTAGGCGCTATCACCGAAAAGCCTATTACTAATGCAACTAGACCGATCTCTGTCGTCCAATATCTATCTAGACTGGAAATGAATAATTTATTGTTCGTATAACTCAGTTCGTTCAATATGCAGCCGTAACGGCCCGCCTCGGTGCCACACCGCTTTCATCAAAGCCGGGCCAGACATTGGGAAAATTAAAGTTGCGGGTTTAAATTTCGGATGCATCACCGTTTAGTTATATCCTATCAAATTGAGAACATGCATTTTCGTTCAAACTACTTCTTATCAGAGATTAGAAGTATAACTTAATTATAAGTGCTGCATCATTGAAATAATTTATGGTCTCCGATAGAGAAGGAGTTGTACTATTCAGTGACGACGGCTGGAGAAATATTTCTTTTGAGATACTCTTCATCCATAATCATTTTTCAACAGTGGAATAAAAATTAATTGAAATAATAAATATAATTTGATTTCACAGTTAGGAATGAGAGAAGGATAACCTTTATGTTTGGCAGTCCCGCTTTCATCTAAGTTTCTCGACCGGCCCGTTTCCCCGTGGGACAAACAATAAAGCTTTTATCGCGACTGAACGATAAAACGAACGCAATAAATGTCGAGGAGCTCCAACCTAATCTAATGTCGGAAGTGAGAATAACTACCATCCCCTCCCACCGACAGTACAGTCAATAAACGAATTAACCGTAGGCAATAAATAGTTTTCGGTTAAGCGAGCATTTCTTATCTTGGACTCGTTATGGTTCACTGGTTTAACGAATATTGGAGATTTGAAAGGAGTCCTCCAGGGATGCTTGATCATCACGGCTAATATTTTTCCGCGACGATTTTACATATAAGAACGGGTATCATTCAAAATTTATTTATTTTGAACCTGAAAAATGTTCATTTAATATTAACACTAAAACATTTCCTCTATAATTCACTGTAGGAGTCCTAAAGTTTATTGATCTATGAAAAATTCCTATTAATAAATCCTGTAACAGCCCTTTGAAATAAATGTATTCGATTTCAAAATGTTAGAATTTGAAAATTAGTATATAAATTAACTCTTAAATGTCAAACTAAAAATTTAAAGTGAATTCAATCTGTTGAAAATTTCGGTTCTAAAGAAAAATATTTATTAAAATATTTTAATCATTTTAATAAACAGAAAAGAAAGATTTAATTTGATATAGTTGGAATCAATATTCTCTTGAATAGAATAATTCGATGTGATTAGGACGGTTCCCCATTATCGGTATTGAACATGAATGTATGTATAATAGTTAATAGATAACATAGACAAGCTTTTATCAACGTAAATATATTTATTAAATTAAAAAAATGATAAAATAAGAGAATTGGAATATAAATGTTTAAATCTTAAAAGTTAAAAAGAATTAAAAAGATTATTTTATAATACCTGTACTGTAAGGTGCTATATGTAAGGCGCTATACTAAATTGTAAGACAGACCTTTGTTGCGGGCTAGTATTTGGTGCACCGTACCATTGAAACTAGTAGCGCATTAAAAGTGTATACGCGTTTTAACAGTGTTACAAGTACGCGTTTTAATAGTGTTATAAATAACTCAAATATTAAAATATATTATGACTGACCTTATAAGACAGTAAAAGCAAAAGACCAAACCAGGGAGAAGAGACAGAAACATACGAAATCTACGGTATAAATTTATTTTTCCAATATATGTAACTTTTTTCTTCATGATGCTAGAGTGAAGCTGGATATAATTAAGGTGTAAAAAATTAAGATAAGTGAGAATTAAAAAAAAAATAAAATGTCATACAAAATTTAATAGAAATGAGAATACCTAAAACAGTTAATAGGAATATCATTATGCATATAATATCGGTCGGTGCATGAATGCAAAATAACTTGCAGGAAGTTGGTGAAAGCGACACCCCTCCCATGTATGAGATGATGGGTTGAATGATGCCAAGGGATGGCTGCTTGGGTTCGTACTACTACAGGCCTCCCTTTAGGGCCATACCCTCCCGCTCTATTATGATCTTACCAGTTACAGTAACTTGCTGATGGCTCAAATTACAACGCTGCCTTCTGTACAATAGACCAGAATCTGTCTCTCCCTCCAAAATAGTCATCACTTCTGACACCTGCCTAACGAAAATACAGTACAGGCAGCCATCGAATTAAAAGGGTCATCATTTCACAAACGCCCGTTTTTTTTAAATAAAGTTAAAAAAATAAATGGAGCGTGTAAAAGTGTGGTACTGGGCCACGTACTGCTTTTTAAAAATAATACTTTGTTAAATGTAAGTGAAATAAATCAAATAATATTAATTCACAAATAAATATTACATATGTAGCACAGAACTTATTTTGGAAATACTGGAGTGATCCACACTTGCTGATTTTTCGCCTAAAACTCGTTTCATATCGTCACTGGCGAACATTATGTAAAAGTAAATGTATTAGCAGTTACTATATTAGAATTTTAACAATTTAAGGCTTTTAAATGATTAAATTTCCTTAAATCCAAATAAATAAGCCCCAGAGTAGAATATGCAACAGTACTAGAACCATATTATCGGGTAAAGCAGATTTAGAAGGTTTAGAAAAATATATTTTTCTACCGAAACTCTCACTTGAAAACCCCAACATTGGAAAGGCTTAAGTTGAGTCTTGTGCTAAAGTAGAAATTTCGAGCACGAACACCCGATAAATTCACTATTTCGCCACCGCCGGGGAATTTCCAATATATTTTTGCCAATATTAAAAACACGGGGGAAATCTCTCACGGTATTTTTTACAATGAGTATGCGGGCATGTAAAATTATGGTATGGGGCATAATTTAGATTGAACGTTGGAATTCGATAAAATCATGGAATGGTGTTTTCCACGAAGAATCTAATATAAATCTAATATAAAAAATAATGTTTAGTCACGACAAAAATATACTACCAATATTACCACAGATGCTGGTACAGCCATCATCTGGTAACTCTGGTAAGCATTTAGTAACCCAAGTGCAAAGCGTCTGGAACGGACAGAATCCCTGCCTTTGTTTTTTAAAATTTTCCAAAAATTGTTAAAAAAGAAATCGTCAACTCTGAATATTCTGAGACCACGAGTGGGCTGCCTCCTTAGCCCGCTTAGGGCCACTTCTTTTTTCACTCTACTCGGATAATTTAATTTAAAGGTAGATATAAATTAAAACTTTTATTCTAAGCAGATGACATTGTGTGATGTATTGTTGGCTGAATATCCAGCGGGTTTTAATTTAAGATTGCTGAACTGGAAAATTATTGTTAGCATTGAGATCTAGCAGTAGAATTTTGTGAAAGATAGCAATAATAATTGTTTGCCATTCGGTAGACCGCTTTTTAAAAATATTTTTGCGTCTCGTAAGTACTAATTGTTTCAAAGACCATTTCTTTCGTTATAAAGTGAAGTTATGGTGGGATTAAAAAAATGCCTATTAGCTGGCTATGTATAGAATGTATGTGTGTGTCGTCCCTGGAGTGTTTGTATAGCGCAACAGGTAATATAACGTTTGATAATATTTATTACAGTTATTAACCACGAACAAAAAAATAACGGTTCGATACTCATATCATCCTGTCGAGACTGGGAGGGGGGGAAATTAAGTTTGAAAGGCAATCGCTTTAAAATTAACTGCGATCGGGATGACCTCCCGTCCAAACTAAAAACCCCTTCCCCACCACCACCGACCGTTGACGGAGGCCAAAATTTTCAATTGAAACACGATGGTGAGAGCAAAAAAGAAGGGGGCTAAATTTTAATATCCTGACCAGAGAGGTGCTTACCCTCAAAAAGATAGAAAAAAATAAAAGTAATGAAAAACTGATGCCAATTTTTTCTTTTGACCAACTCAGCGAATTGGTCACGATAAACCGGAGGCAGCTGCCGTATCGACTATTCATTTTCCGCTTTAATAAGTTTTTCCATGAAATATTCATCATTTTACCTTTTGGCGACTAGAAAAAAAGATCTATTATTAGTTTGTTATCGCCTGTTTCTCAAGAATAACCGGAATAAATTTTACTCTCAACATTGCCTATTTGGTAATTCAACGGAACCCGTCGTGGATTTTTGTCATTGTCAGCAGCATCACGTCAGTGACATTGAAGTACTTAACGATGTCGGCTGCCGATGAAGCGTGGCAAAAAAATACGCTCAAAGTGGCGAATAAAATGTCACATCCGAAACCCTCAAAGGTAAAATATACGGGACCCAACGGGTGGGAAGGCGTCGAACAGGTTCAGAACAAAAAACATAACCACCTTTCGGCCACAATGCGGAGATCGCGAAATACTGAAGCCAGTTAATAAATATTAATGAGCAATCAACAATCAGTACATCATTATACATATATTAAAATCACGAAGAGTGCTCCACGCCTTTCTCCATATGTTTTACGATGTGTGGGACACCGCTAATTTAGACACTTAGTACAAAACTACTTACTTACCTACTGTAAGCTGCTAAAACACGTGGATTTGCCCCAAGCATGGACAAGTTCGAATGGGAGAGTTATAGAACTCAAAGTGGCCTATCGAGTATTACCTATCGCTTGTTTTTCACCCACTGATATTATTCCACAGTGTTCAGAACAACATTTCTATCGCAGTTCAGAAAAACTAGAATTGTCTCCCCCTGTGTAAATTACCACCGGGACCGGGGTAAAAATGTATATTAAGAAGTGGTCGTAGGATGGGCGGGCGAGGGATGGTTCGGGTATTGTAGCCGGGGGAAGGGGTTATTACAGAGAAAGTAATACCGGGGAGCGAGGAATAATATCCTTTATTAAGCCATTATTCGCGGGACCAGATTTATACGGCGGAGTCTAACCCGGTGGCTGTGCCGCGCGGCCTCCTCTCTTTTTAAATTATTGCCGTCGAGATTGGGAACAGTGTGTGGAATGGGGCCCGCGGGAAGCTCCCCGCCCCCGCCACCGCCCCCGCCCCCGCCTCGCACAAATAACAGGGCCGCCCCCGCCCTCTTAACCCGGCCCAACACCGCGAACCGGCCAGGATAAGACGCCCAAAACTAAAAAGATTAAAACCCGCCCTGTACATATATCAACGGCGTTTTAATCTAATGATCTGCGCCGCTTCCCCGTTTCCTGTACTTTTTCTGTGGTGGATGGAGCGGGGAGGGTAAAAATTTAATCTGTAATGCCGCCGGCAAAAGGCTGTGGATAAATTCGACAGATGGGCGATATAACACTGGCTAATGTATTGAACGTGTATAATTTAATTTAAGCTGCAAAATCGTACTATACGGTTTAAATGAAAGTAGTAGTTATATTAGTATTAGTAGTTTTCAATTTAATTTACGCCCACGCAATAGTACCAGCCCTATAAGAATCTATGTTCTTTAATATAATCTGACAATTTAGCTGCCTGCTGAAATCGGTTCAATAAAAATGCCAGAGAACTAAAATTATATCCTGATAAGCTATTATTTATTTAAATTACAAATCTATATTTAATTCATTTACTTTTTATATTTTAAAGCAACATTCAGACAAATTTCCAGTTCTTGCTTACATATGAAAAAATGATTGTTTACGTTCATTTTTCTATTGCTTGCCTCAACTGTTTATTGTTAGTTAACAAAAATATTATTCCTAATACTAATAAGTAATATTTTGGTTACCATGTTACGGTACAATTGATACGTATTTTATTTATTTTAGTGTTCATAAAACCTCTGGAAATAAGTAAATACGAGAAATAAAAGATGAACATATATAATTTATTTTATAAACTGAACTTTTTTCTGTTCGACGAAACCCCTTTTGGAAAATAGTCGATATTTGATGATCAAATGTAATTGCTTAATAGCCCCACCTGCTATCTGGAATATACGTTCTCACGACAGGATCAGGAATTACTCGTTCTTCTCCCTGCAGAAAGTTTCTGATATATTGGCAGGTAGATAAAAAATAAGGTGGAGAAAGTGTAGAGAAACCGCATTTGGCGGTGCTGAGTGACATAGTCCGCTATGTGCCCGGGGGTTACTGTCACAGCCAGGTGCGCCTTATCTTGTCCCGGTTGCCACTCAAACTCCCCAGATAATGATACGTATTTCACAGATATAACGACAGAGCCCCCCTCCCCCCAAATTCACAGTTTCACGGCCGTAATTGGCCCTCGTCGCAAAAAAAACCAGTTTTTATGTATTTTAAACATTTATATATTAACAACCGTGTGTCTCCTTCCAACTACCGTGTAACACCTTTCTCCGATTTAACGCGACCTCCTGAAATAAGTTTGAAACCATTAAAAGCCTAATTTTCATAGTATTAAGCCCAACATTTTTCACTTAGATTTCCTAGAAACGTCCTGGTATGTCAAAAATGCGGGGTTTTAGTGAAATGAGGTGACGAAAAATAAATGGAACATTACGTAAAAAATTTATCCTGTCCTTTTTTAAGGTTTTGGGCATTCTTACCACAAGTTGGTGGGGGGAGGAGTAGAATAACCACATTATATATACGAATATTTTTGTTTTTCTTCAGTAAATTTCGCTTGACCCCCAAGAATTACTTTACATATTGTCGACATATGTGTAAGAGTTACTGATAAAATTCCCCTTTAATATCCTTGTCATAAGGTCAATATTCCATTTAATTAGTATTTGTTAATTTATATTGTCTACTACCGGCTGGCAAAAAGCAGTTTCAATTCACAGTGAATGGTAAGTTATCAATGTTAGTCATAATTTTTGTATTCACCCAGCAATTCCTTCCAGTAATTACACCTATCAGAAAAAACTATTAAGTATTGTTACGATGAAATAATGAAAGGAAATCAGATTGCATTGCTAAAATTCCATCGTAAGAGGTCTGATCGATTTTGATCAGGTGTGGGGATGGGGGTCCTAGGCAATTTCCCGACTATAAAATTCTCCTCAAATTTATCACCGTTTTCTTCTGGGTCTATTATTAGAGGTCGGTGTAACGCCCCAGTCCGCGGAAACTCCGCACAGCTTAGTGGATCATAACCGCGGCGTCGGCCCATAAATCACTGTAGTGGCGGGGGAGGGTGGAGGCACCTCAGCTGTGTGAGTTAGTCGAGTCCCGCATACCCACCACTGTGTGTGTGTGTGTGTGTGTGCGTGTATGTTGGTGTGTTTGCGTGTGTGTGTGTGTGTGTATGTTGGAGCTGCTCCGGGCTGTGAAAATCAAATTTCGTGGCATCACAAAAACTGGAGGCAGACGTCAAATACTTGGGCTAAATGAGAAATCTGAGGGGGCGGGGGCGCCAACTCTGGCCCTGCACTATTTATCATTCCCACCCCCGTTTCCATTTTCCTTCGAATGGCCAAAAGAAATCCTATCCTCCTGCGAGGGGCAGGTGTTTAAATTCTATTTACCGAGAAGCCGTTGTTTATTAGATGTTTAAAATTATTTCCTAGTTCGCCGCTGCAACTTATAGGACGCATCCTATTATGACAATTAATAGGATGATTCCGCTACGAACATTGCTGTAATAATAAGCACTAAGCGCGATAAAAAATTTTTATTTTCGAAAGGAATTTCTCAAACTTTCTAGATAGGCCGAAAAAACAAGGGGCGACTGACCGACAGACCACGTTGTCCGCTCGATAAAGCTTCTCTCCCGAACTCGACCGGGTTAATTTTCCAAAGGGACCGTTTTTCCAGCAGTTATCTTCTGATTTATGCCTTGTTTTGGTGATGCCATCGCGACTTTCATTCTCCTCCTTTTAATTGCTCCTTCCGCCGAGCAGATAGCTGAATTCCTCGTTTCGAAATACGATTCCTGTAGTTGTATTGTAAATTGAATACTTCTAGTTTCAAGTTTTAATATCACTTATTCAGGATACGAGGAAATGATTAATCAAATTTAGAATATCTCAAGACCCTTGATATTAATTGGGAAGCCTTATTCACTTGATAGTCATAAAGAAATCCAATAAAGCGATTTGGGTTATTGAACAATGCATTTAATGAAATGTCGTTATGGGCCGGGAATGAGGATGGACCAATTCAATTTGACTGTCTCATATCTGACCTAGGCAGTTCCTTCATATCTGTTTTGCCTTAATTCGGCTGGTTTATATTATTTTTGCTCATTTCAAATTTAATACATTCCAGAAATAGTTGCACGGACTCTTTTATTCCTCTAATGAAATATTCCCGTAACGTTTCTGTCAAAACCGTTGGTGCGACGATATATTTTAATAGAAATATACTACGGGAATTTTAATTATAGGAAAGGAACAATGCCAATAATATTTTTAACCGTGTGTTAAAACTAACTTACATATATTTACTCGGGCCGGATCACTATTCACCATCATTATAGAAATTACATTAGTATAGTGAAGTACAAACGCTTGACCATTGCCGATCAAGAGAAATAAACTGTCCAGGTGCCGAGCTATCTACCATTCCAGCAGCCATGACAGCGAAACCATGACATCGGCAAAATCTTGACTCTGTGGTCTGTTACAAGATTTCATTTAACAGAAGCCATTATTTCCATAGCGAAAAGGGAGAGTCTCTCCTCGGGCCTATATTTCGCGGAACAGCCGTTCCGGGAGTTTGAAACGACTCGCCAGAAACCCATATAACCTAGGCTACATAAGCCCTTCATTTATCTCTATATAGAGAGGGCCCCCTCCCTACTGAACCCCTCCGCGCTGGCCTTATTCTTTTATTTCTTTTTTTCGCTCGTAAGTATGTGTCCAGAATGTGTACGCGGTACAAAGAATATCCTTTTAAAAAAATATACGTATATAAAAGGGTACGAAGTATAATTTCGGGGCCGCGTAAAGTTCGGTCGTACGGGGTCGAGTGGGTATATATAAAAGGTTGAAAATGTTTCATTATATTGGAGTACATTAGTCTGGGTGGAAGGAGTCCGGCGGTGGAGTGTGAGAGCGGCGGCGGTGTCTAAGTGAGGGTGTCGTTGCAATATATGCCCGGACCTGTCTGACAGCGCTCCCTCCGACCCCTTTATTGCGCCCCATTTTAACAGCTTTCTTCCATCGGAACTTTTTTTCTCTGCCCCCCCTTCCGCCTTTCTGCCGCAGTCGTACAATATCCCTGAGGGGGGGAGGCCGCTGCAGTAGAGTTCTAGAAAATATTTGACATCCCTCCCCCCCACCTTTCACCCCACAGGTTTCGCAAATGTCTTCCCCCGAGTAAAGAGGAGAGCGGGGGCGGCGGAGAATTACTGACAGGCTCCAATATGCTCGGATTTTACGCATCGATGGAATTAAAGGAATTGTAATTACCTTCTGCCCTCCGAGAAGCCGAGTATTCAGCTCGTCACAACGGACAGACTAATCAATTCTGACTACATTCCACATATAACATGAGATAATGAAGAAAAGCATACCTATTATTGTTATTAGTATATAGTAAAGCAGTAATTGGATGGTTCATGTATATATATATATATATATATATATATATATATATATATATATATAAACCTACAGACATTACTGGTAAAAGTACAAAAAACAATATACATGACGGGTGAGTCGTATACGTACGGGTGGGTCAATAGGGGCACCATGACGGTCGCCAGTCAAAGAGAGTATTACCGGACACCTGCGTCACCTCCCTGAGTATAGCCATCTCCATTTCCCACCATTGTGTTGTGACAATATAAAAAGGCAGTGCAATAAAGAAAGGGCAGTTGTGCTTAGTTACCCTATTTTCCACTGCTCAAGATGTTCTTTACTTATGCATTGGGGTTCCATAAATAAGTAGAAATAGAACGTTATATCGATAAGTATTATTAGTATTTTCGACTATTTGAAATTCTCTCCTAAGGCCGGGTATAACTCAAAAGCATAAATCTCCGTTGCTTTCCTAGTTTCAATGGCACGAAAATATCCCGCCGTGTTCGTGTAGGGGTTGTTCAATATTCAGGGTGTCCGATATTGGGCTAAAACGGACTGGAGACACAAAAATTGAGTGGGCCGGTGCCGGAGAATACAGAAAAGAATAAAAGGATTTATGAAGCAAGATATAATTCACGGGGGACCAGTTTATTCAATACATCTCTATTACATGCTAGTGACACACCCTATAAATCCAGTTCCAGCTCTGAATCTTTTCCTCTGTTCTCGGGAGCACGTTTCTATTTCGCATCGTTTTGATGCCACAAACTTTGGCTCCAGATTTTAAAGTTGAGTTTGCCGTCTGCGATGATAGTAATTTTCTACCTACAGTACTCAACTTATACCTCTGATTATATTACATACATATTACAACATATATAACTAAATATGGATAGAAACCAAAACCTGTAGTTCAATTGAAATTTATTTCAAATGAAGGATAGAAAATTATAGGAGGAAAATTCATGGGATTGGGCCGCCTAACATTATGAAAAATAGCGTGGATTAGTGATCCATCTTTGCTAAGCTGTGTTTTCGATACACGAGCTATCGATTTCACGTTTCTTTCTGAGAAGCTATTTAAAAAATTTATCTTCAATAAAAACCGTTTTATCTCTTTTTAAAGAACATTTTTTAGTAGGAAAGTTTCATCTGGGCGGTATAATGGGATGCCTGTATGGCCTCAACTAATCGATAAAGCGATACAAGGGAATGGCATTAGAAGGAGGAGCATTAACCTGGGAACAAAGAGGAATAAGTTGTTAATTATCTGTACTTTGAGCTTAACCGAAGAGAACTTGGCTCAGCTTTTAGGGCCAATTAAAGATTCTATTTCGAGGGACTGACCCCTTTCATCAAAGAGGTATTACTACATTTCAGGCCTAGTGTTTACTAGGCATAAAATATTCAATTAATATTAAAAAAATATAAAATTGCATGCTGCTTAAAACTACTTTCCACCGTGGATTGAAAAGATTCTTATTGAATAATCGCATAACAATAATGCAGAAAGTGTTATACACGGCGAATCCAATTTAGTTTAAGAGCATGTCAGTTTTTATTCTATAAATGAGTCGAGAACGAATTTCGAGGAGAAGAATTATTAATATTTCTTTCATTGTCAAAGTTTTCTCTCATGGCTTTAAGTTTGGGCAGGCAATTAATGGAATAAAGAGGTCGGGTCCAGGCTAGCGCCGGTGCTGGATGAAGGGTGTGGTTGTGGGGGGTAGGGCAAAGTTCTAACCAAACAGATTTTCCAGCCCAATTAAACGGTAATTGTATTACAATTAAGACCCCCAAAACCGCTGACTCCGGCCATCGCCATTCACAACGCTCACTACTAACCCCCGCCCGGCAACACTTCTCGATCTTTTGTGCCTACGCAACTCCCTGGCAAACAATTTCCCTTTCCCGATCCGCCGCTTTTCGGTCTATATATAGACGTCGCGTCAAACGAACTTCGTTTAAAGTGCAGGCGGTGTGCGAACGCAGTTGCAACATTTTTATGATAGAAGGGGGATGAAGAAAATTGAGAGAAACGGCTCCTAGGAAGTAATTTTTTTCACCCTCTCTCAGATTTATGGTTTCGAAAAAATATCGTAGGGGTTGTCATATTGAGTGTAGCATCTGTATTTAGGAAGGTTTAGAATTATAAGTACAGTTTCTCAAATAGTACCTTGACTACAGGTTCGGCAAGATCGTTCTGTTCCAGTAGCATTCTGAGGTGTTGAACATCTCATATTTCGATCATACTGTTACAGTAACAATGCATAGTCAGTATCATTCAATAATTGAAAAATTAGGGATCCGATACACAATAACGTATTAACGCGATTGAGAAGTGATATTGCGACAACGAATTTTTAGTTTGGAAATATTATGAAATATTTTAACAAGGGATTATTAAACAAAACGCAGTATTGGTGTTGGTTTGAAATTGTTTTCCCTGAAACAAAACTATTAAGTGGTATCAACGTTAGAAATAACATTAATGCTTCAAATTTAGCCGGATAAAAGAAATAGAGGGAAATCTTCCTGTGTGCGGTTCTATAATATTGAACTAACTACAGGCTCATAGCTGAGGGCTATATATTGTGGGGTTAGACGGGGACATTTTATATAAGATTTTTCTGCCCCCTCGGGTGGTGGTGGAGAGCCCGGGGGGACTTTATCACTTCGTCCGCGAATCTAATGGAGTCCTCAGCCGGGCGCAGCTATCTGCATAGGGAGCCAAGTTTACGATAGGCGGGCGGTGTTTATCGGGGACGGCGCTATCGGCGCGCTACCCCGCCCCGTCTCTCCTCTCGCTTTATGACTTCCAGCAGAAATAATAATAACCTTCCTCGATCGCACCCTTCAATGAAATCAGATTTAACACGGAACACTCCCATGACTATCGACCAATTTTATAACACGCGAGCGATATTACCTACCGTTCTTTTCATACATCGACCGTTCATGCGTTAAATAAAGTTTTCAGTTAGCCACTATAATAGTTAGTTAGAGGCTGAGGAGGTAACGTTTATGATTTCCGCTTTTTGAGATCTCATCTGGCAATGTTTATGTTTACAGCCTTAGGGGCTGAAAATGGTTATTTCAGGGACAATAACCCGCCACGAAAATACAGGTCTTCTTTGCTTATATTAGTTTTCCCCATGCTAATTACTATTTAATTGTTCTCTACATTCATTACGTCGATTATACTGTTATTATTTATTTTTTAATAAATTAATCACCATATTCTACGAAATAACATTAGGAAAACATATTAATTTGTAAACAATTTCGTATATACAATTAGTTACTATACTATTAACTATTTTTCTAAATAGAACCACATCTTTCTCAGAATATATTTTCATCAATTTTCACTTAATATTTGAAGATGTGACTGCATTTGTATTTTGTGATTTATTTTCTGACCTCGACTTAACGTCGAACGACACGTTCTAACGTGAAGTTAGAGCTACCGTGTTCGGCCACCGGAAAGGCCGCAGCGATTAGAATTTACGAGGCCGGCAGAGGGCAAAAAATTGAGCTTTTTATATCAATTAAAGCCGAACACCTAATAACTAAGGGTTAGGAATTTCCCTTTGAAACCAAAAAGGCCCAATAAACTGGAATATAACTGGAACTCAGAGTGTGTTGTACGCGACACTCTATAGGAGAGGTATTAAGGGAGTGAAGAGTGTGCATCAGTATAATTATTCAAATATAAAATATGCTGTCGATAGAGTAATAAAGGTCTGTACGCGGATTGCGTATATACCGCATGAGCACCAATACCTCTCCAAAGGTATGGCGCCAAGTGATGCTAACTGCCTGGCACACGTACATTGCGGGTTTGCAGCCTTGTGACGCCGTACTATTGTTAAAAATTAATTTCTTAATATGGCAGTTTTTTTTCATTCGATTTAAACTTCACTAAATAATAAAAATATATTTTAAATTCAACGGGTTCTGTTTTGATAAGGTCGGAAAGCGCTTTTATCAAATTGTTTTTGAATCCTTTAATGTTTTCTTTTAATGTTTTCTGGAGTCATAATATCATCACTTATGATTCTAGACATCATTTCTATACACATTTCTGAAGTAATATCATATATAATTACTTTTATTCTCCAAATTTGTTTCTGAATTTTAGAAATTATAACGCTTATGAAGTTTATTTACTTTGATTGTCGTTACCGAGTTATACCCTATGTATTGAGTATTTGTATGGTTTTCTGTATGGTATTTTAATACATACTTTATATATAAGGGAGGACAGGGTTTGAATTCTTAAAATAATTAATTCGATATCAGTTCCTGAGTATCAACGTGTCACACACATGTTCAATATGCTGCTGCATAACATTTTGAATTGTTTTTCTATTTATATTTTTAATTCCATGCAATGGGAAAGTTTGAAAGAAATTACGTGTGCAATAAAGTGCTGAAGTATTTAATAAATCGAAAATCAAATGGATTACAGCGTGGGCTGATAAGTAATACTGGGAATAAGTGGACCCCCCCCCCAACATCCGGTTTAATTACTCAGATATTGTTTGGTTCACATTAATTGATGTGGTATTTGAATTTTCCAGCTGGAAAATTCGAAATAATTATTCTTCAATCTCCATTTGGTCTGATACTTGGCCGCGTTCAGGCTTCATCTCCTTCAGTCGCGTTCAATTATTAAATTGTTGGTCGCTGGTGAGGCATCCTATCTCCAATGTTACCACTGCACTGACGAGCAACAATGGTACTGTAACCGGTAGCAGACAGGAGTCAACACACCTTTACAAACGTAAAGGCATGACAAACGGAACGCTAATGGAGATGGTTGGAACCCGGTTTAGCACATGACCAAAGGAGTGAGGGAGACAGTAATTTCGAATATGAAGTGCCACATTTCACAAAATAACCGCAATAGTTATAAGACTATTAAGAGATATTCGATTAGGTCAAGAGAAAACAAACATTATGAATTTGGTCAAAATGAAATACACAATTAGTCTTTCGTTTTAATCCAATTGAACTTTGGAAAACAATGCTCAATTGTATTCGGTGGAAAAGTTTAATAATTAACCTGCATTGAAATTGGGCCGCGAGATCGAAACTCCAGTTTTTGTTGCATTGCTCGAAGTTGGAGAGACCCTGCGGGTTATTACGACGGCCATTAATCGAAATAATTAAATTTGGCCCAGGGTAAACTGAAGCGCCCTGACCCCTCACTGCTACCGACAATCCCCGGTACAATGGCGCTGAGAAATTAACGCCATATTTAACAGGACATTTAGCAAAAACTAAATTCGGATAGTTCGAGGATTACGTCCGTGACAACAATGGGATAAATTTCCGTACATACTTCTTACCGTACTCCTTACAAATTTATCCGATTTCAAATCACAGTTGAAATACATCTAAAAAATGAAGTGCCTCATAATATTCTGCATTAAATCGCAAATTGGCTGATTAGTATCACACCATTCTTAGAATTCTATCTAATAGCCCTACATAATATAGAACGTGCTTAATTTGGCTGTTTTCATATTGGAAATAAATTTCAGTTAGTAAGAGATTTGTTATTATAAGAGCCACCCTTATTTATATCTATATATATTCATATTTTTTCGACACTTTTTTCAGTTCTGTGATACTTGTCGGGTGTCTAATTAAATCGTTTACTGGGCAAAAGTTGGAAGCAAAAAAGGCTATCCTTATTAGAAATAATAAGGGGAACTCGAGATTCGTTACTTGGAGAGTTTGGCTAACTGTTAGGGCAAAGTGCTTTCTCGACCCTTCCTCGCTCCAGTCCGTTGGCTCCTTTCGTCGTTGACTTTTTACTATAAATTCAGGGTTGTATATTTAATTACAAGTCTCAACTTCTAAATAAGTGGATTAATAGCCAGGGTTCTCCGGTTGTCCTTTTAATTATAGCCGACTGTGATTTCTTTTGTATGTTATTAATTCTACTCCGTTTTACATCAATTCTAGACATGATTTATGTTTCAAAAGTTCGTTTTACTTTTAAATGGCGTAAATAAATTCGGTTATTTGTAGACTTCTTAATTTCTTCACTTTTTTTCCATGAAGAGTGAACTTTCTATACCCCCTCGTTATTACTGTTTTAACTCTTATAACCCTTTGTTAACGTCTTGATACGAAATAATATTAATATTGCCTATTTCATTAAAACGGTAAATTGAAACTTCTTACGTAATTAAATACGTTGAATATATTCTTTACGAAATATTATATATTCAAAGCCTTAAGTAAAACTGGGCAAGTCAAATTATGTAAATTATCCCTCGGCGTTCCATGAAATTCGCTGTCCAAAGAGGTGGAAACAATTCACCTGCCTGAACACTAGTTCTAATCACTGCTAAATCCAGGTTGCCCAGATTAATTTCTAAACGTCTTATTTGGGTCGAGATTCCGGATGAAAATTAAGGGGTCGGAACCCCTCTCGGATCCGCCTAATCGGTATTAGGTTAACACCTGTTGGGGAGCGGGGGTGGGAGCAGTAATTTGAATCCCAACCAATTTAGAGGGTTTCCTTAATATAACTTAATAAGGGTTGCAATCGCTTAGCCCGGAGGCGAGTTCTGTCCTCTCCAGTCAGATCAAGAGACCGGGCCCGAATTCATTAAGCCGTCAGTTATCGATATATGCCCATATTTACTTGGAAACACACTGTAGTGGGAATGATATTGTTAATTTTCGGCGTTTACAAATTACTAAATGCATGCGATATTCTCTCTCTACTCGCTTATATGATCTCATGGGCGATCAGTTTGCCATTTGGGGTAATTACAGTTAATGGATATTTGATTCTGTCTTACATTCTCTAATATGGTGCAGCATACTTTCCTGAATTATGATTCCTTTAATTGTTAATAATTATATTTAAACGAGTCATTAAATAAAATTAACATAAGACACACACACTACCCGTATGGCAGTCAAGCGTTTGATGACGGTAAAGGGAAATGGGAGGGTCGAGATTTTCGTCTCGGTAAAAACCGAGCGATAATGACCGATCGGAGTTAACTGGGGCTTTGAGAAGTTGAGGAGGGTGTCGGCCGGCTGAACTTATTCAAATGAAGTGGATGTTTTAACGAGTTGTGAACTTTGTGACCGCTAAACCCGGGACGAGGAGGATGCGCCCGCATCAAGAAAACTTCCGGCGGTTTTCGGTTTAACGGTTGGCCGACCAACGGTGGTTAATTTTGTCCTTCAACGCGGACGGGGATTTGTGAACAGATCCGATCTGAAGGGTCTGAAGGGTGGGAATCAAATGCCAGGCATCCGCATCTTCCTTCCCCAATACTAACCCGACTACAATTCACCATTTATACAACACGTCTTTTTATTTGAACTTAATGAACGGGAATTTCTTCCTACTTTTGAAAGACTCGTTCTCGGCATTATCGTCACTGTAACAGACAGGAATCGCGCTTACGATTTTCATTCATTTCTAATGATATTGCAATTCTCTGTTCTCTCTAGCAACATCCCAAATATCAGTACGTATGAACCGATATACAAAAATAATATTTCAATATAAAACAATACTATACCCATCGGTATTACTCCTAACCTGTATTATATAATGAATATACTGAACCTTAACTAGGAAATAATAATGTCCACATTTTCGACATAAATTACAGGTAACATTAGGAGATATTGTGGTTCATTGTCAAAAATGTTATCACTTACATATAATAAGTACATAGGAAAATCGATGTATCAGAAAAAACGGTTATCAATGATAAAAAAAAATATCAATTCTAAACTAAAAGAACAATTCTGCTACAATATTGTAAATTAGCTTAAATTATCCGTAGCCAATTTGATTTAATTAAAATATATGATAATGATGATTTCGCATTTAAAATTTTGTTCAAATTATCTTTCGAGGAAGTACAGCGGGTTCATTAACACAGACTAATATATACAAACGAATGCATTTGAAACATATGCAACAATATTGTTTGGAGGAGAGAGGGAGCTAATTTAAATTGAATTATTATTTCCCCTTGGGATGTTGCTCCTGGAGAGTTAGCCTGCAGAGTGCAAATCTTGAAATAATTGGTAAAGTTCGGGGTTAATGAATCGGAACAATTTTCGCCCACTAAAAGCTTAAAAGGGGATTCTCCCGTGCACAACCGTGATGAGAATTTAACGGCGTGTTCGCTTAAAAACTCATGGGCAGTTGGCTCTATTTTCAGGTAGAAATATTGCGAATAATAAAATATAAAGGCCAGATTTGTGCTCCGCTCGACTATGAATGTAGTCGGAACTAAAATTATGAACTGAAAATAAATTATTACTCATCCGATCATTCGGTCAAGAGAAATCTTTCTGATAATAATAACTGTACATTATATAATCGTTTGTTCGTTACGAATCCGTATTACTCTTATGTTCCTAAACGTTTTAGTCCGGCCAGTGTGGCGATATTCCAATAGTTTGACAAGAGGTACTGCACATAAAATCGCGCACAAAGAAATAACAATGATATTTTTAAATTAGGTATGATCTTACCATTCAAATTTGTCCTCAATTATTGCAATTTTTAGATTGGATAATATTATAGCTTTCCCTATAGACAAAAAATAGTTTGTAATTATAACTTTTAGTTGATTTTTTTATAATGCATACCCTTGTTTTGTGTGATCACAGTGAAGCCAATAAAGTGTATTAGAAAGGTAGTCCCTATTGTATTTATATAGACGATCCAGATGTTCGCATAGATGCCATTGCTAGACCGCCATTTTGCGGTGTTTTTTATTCCTTTTTTTTTTTTTTTTTAATTGGGCCATATCCTCTGACTTCTCTTTTTTTCCATTTCTAGCGCTGTTTTTCTACGGGGACAGACAATAGCAATAAAAAGAAACGGACGTGGGCGGTGGGCATAAAGGAAAGTAATTAGGTGTCGGTTGGTGGTTGGGTGGGGGTCACGGGGGCGGGTAATTGAAGCCTGAGGTCAGCCTCAGCCCCAGCCATTGTACGTGGCTGTACACTCAAAACTGTACACCCCCGGCTTTTGACCCCGCGGTCACCAGCTTTAGTACGTAAAAAAAACGTAAATCTGCCTCACACTGACAGGCTATCTGTCACACAATCAATTCAAATATTATACAGGTAAAATTTATAAAAATAAATTAATAATGGTTACCGTAGTAATCTATCATTCCAGGCAACATATGCCACGATAAAATCTGTCGTTTTAAATTTTTGAACTACAAAATGTTGTCTAAAGCATGAGGGAGACGGCCGAATCAGAACATTCAACCATGGACGGGGGAATTTAAAACCGAAACAACAATAATTTAAGTTAAAATCCTTTAATTAGTACTATTGTCTATTAACTTTCCTGATAACTCTATGGATAATGTAGTTGGTTTAAATATAATTTTAATATAACGATACCTGTAGTTTGGTCGGTGAGGGTTTGGATATTTGAATACTATCACTTGTGATCTTCAATCTCATTTACCTGATTTTTTCCTCTGGAAAGGTAGTTTCGGCTCGGCTAGGTTGAATCAATATGCAGATAGAATACTTAATTGACGTGTCATATTTACTGGCGTAATTCTACTGTTAATGGGCGGAAAAACGGTATACAAATAATGAGGTCCGCAAGGCGTTCAATGAAAATTTCTCATATGATTAGGGTAATGAAAGGAGTCCATGACTGTATGAATATAATGCGACATAATTACTTTAATAGTACGTATAAGTTCCGAGCACGGGATATAAATGAGTTGTGCCGTGCATTGAGACAGACAGCGCAACATTTCCCCGAGTATAATACTCAGCAGGTGCGATCTCATAAAAACCATCCCACAGGGCCACATATGCCGTGCGCGTGTGCCTTCCAACAGGCAAGGCAAACAGGTACACACTCGTAGTTTAAACATGAGCGTCACGTATGCACCTTGCCGAGAGAGGCGACCGGGAGTGGGAAAGAGGTATTGGGCCACTACGGTGGAGCAAGTGAGAAGGATACAGAGGTACGTGGAGGCGGGCGAATAAAGACAGCGGAAGCCCGGGAGAAACGGTAATACAACAATAATATTATTCAAACGGCTTCACTTCGGACGTGTACTAAATACGAGCACCTAGGCGCCCACACCGCCAACTTATTCCCACCCCTCGTGCATTCGGCTATAAGAGGCCCGCCTCTCTTTCAGGTTAAAGAGTTACTCTCAAATATTCTTACCACGTTAGCTCGGCAATCCAAATATTAGTCAAACTATTAAGGGAATGTTCAGTTAATTAAAAGTATTTTAACACATTTTGATTTTTTCAAACACCCAGGAAAATTTTAACACTACATAAGATAAGCATGTCCTATTATCTGTGCGATATCATAAAATAGTTAGTAATGAGTCTCTCAATAACCAACAGTCATTATAACGCTTTGTTGTAGATCTATTTTACCGTAGATTTCATGCGGTTCTATCTCCTCTCACTGGTTTGGTCTTTTGCTAGACCGGCATCGGCTGCTCGCAATCTTCAGTAGCGGTGTTAGTCACTTTTGGCACTTTGGATGTTTTTTCGGCATCCTCACTGCACTGTCATTGTCACTTGGACTGTCTAATAAGGTCAGTTACAATATATTTTAATATTTGTAGTTATTTTTAAGACTATTAAAACGCATATTGTATCCAGTTTAATGCGCTACTAGTTTCAATGGTACGGCACACTTAATACTAGCCCGCAACAAAGGTCTGTCTTACATTTTAGTATTAGAGCCTTACATATAGCGTCTTACAAGTACAAGAGACAGTGACAGTGCAGTGAGGATACCCAAAAAATATCAAAAGTGCCAAAAGTGACTAACAATGCTACCGAAGATGGCAAGCATCCGAAAACGGTCTAGCAAAAGACGAAACCAGCGAGAAGGGACAGGAACACACGAAATCTACGGTATTCCAACCCCTCGCAGATCACAAAACAGGTATTTTAAACAAACCTATTTTATTTACATCTTTTATTCTGGGTGTTATTTATTATTTTTTATCGTATTTGTATTAATATGGTGATAATTATTACCTCCTATCCCAACAGGTTAAATTGCAGGTATATCGAAGAACATATATATGTTAGTGAGAGTGCCGCCAAAGGAACAAAGGGACTCTTACTTAGGTAGAGCACAGGATACATTCTCGGAAGTTCACCTTTTATATCAGTATATGCGACAATTCGGCGGACCATCAAAGACGATATTAACGTCCCCCTTCCCCCGTACAACTGCATTTTGCCACCATCTCCCCGTTGTGTTATAATGTATAAAAAGAACGTAATAAAGGGGAAGGCAGTCGAGTCTTGGACTACACGCGGTTCGATTAATCGACGTAGTAATTCGTCCCCCGAAGTATATTTCTGTGTTATTTTCCACTGATTAATCGAGGGTTAATTCAGGTCGAGACCTTAACAAATCCCCTTATACATTTAAGCGCATATATACACACATATACTTACGGATGTTGACATCTTTTGATCATGTCGACACACACTTCTCTTTTACGGTGTGTTTTGGTTGTTGAGATTATGATTTTCATCTCTTTTCGAACTTTATTTTATTTTTGTTTTCCCAAATATCTTAGCTCCACACACCCGGTTGTTAATGACGTTTTGTCCTCGAATATTTCCGCATTGTCCAGCCTGTCCATTTCATCGCCTTTTCTACCTGGATTGACGCGTCAAACTGATGAAATTTCGTTTTTCAGAAGTAATTTAGAGGCCCGCTGTACTAATAATTGGGGGCATTGAAATCGGACGCCGTGGATATATGGTTCAGTCTGTGTACCCGTGGGAGGCTAATCTGGGCCGATGTCCGGCGATTTGGCGGAGTGCCGAGTGCCCCGCCCTCCGACTCCCATCGATTTGTACCAAAACCCCGGGCCCACCCGACCCTACTAGGCCACCCACCACTCTCTCTCTTTCTCTCTCTCTCTCTCTCTCTCTCTCTCTCTCTCTCTCTCTCCTCTCTCCCAATTTATAAATTATAAATTAATCCAATTTATTAATAGCGTAAATCTACATAAAACAATGAAGTGGAATCATGCCATAAATTAAGTTAAAAATTGTTGAATTCACTCTTTTCCGAATGGCGAATGCTGAGGTCGTCCATGACACAATCCCATTACCCCTCCGTCTTAGAAAGTTTACATATCAAATGTGTGTGTGTGTGTATATATATATATATATATATATATATATTGATTATACAAGCCTTTTTTAATCCAGTTCAATGCCCCAATAACTGGTATCATTTTATTATAAACACCTAATGTCAAACACAGCCATTGAATTTTAATTACTTTACAAATTTCCAAAATAGTATAATTTTTGCAATCCGGAAGAGATTTAATCCGGATAAGAATCGCAATATTTGAAATGTTATTACTACCCACTAAATACATTATATATATATTTACTATAGATATTAGTATGTATAATATAAAAGGTGAAATTATTTTTATGTTTTCGTTTTGAATATTTTTGGACGATTGGTAAATCATGTCTTGTGGATTTTTAATACAGGAATTTTATAATTATGTATTAATGGCGGATGATTGTTTTCGTATAAACTGACCCATTCTGAAAATTACCTTTTATTTTTCGACAGTGGCCTAAAAATAATAGTGAACTAAACCCCCTTGTAGATTTTTCGGGGATTTTTTAAAAATTTTTCGTTAACTCGCGACCAGTGGAGCTGGGATTGGAATCTCCGGTAAATAATGGGTGTTGGAGCGCTGAGCTAACAATTCAGGGGGGGGAGAAAGAGGGAGATAGGCTCGGGCAAAAACCGCTAGTCGTTAAAACTTGGCCGGCTAGAGAGGGGAAAAATGATAAATGCTCGGCTGGGCATGGCCGGGTAGGGCTCCGCTCGGGGAGGTAACACCAACCGGTCGCCGCCCTCGTCCACCCCGATGAACTTTTGATAACGCTCGTACTGCCTCTGTGAAATTCCCACAGCGAAAAGCCTCACAGTCCTTGGTTTAAAATGTCCCAATGTAGTTTTATCCATTTCTTCGAACATAAAAATAATCAATTTGCATTCAGAGTACTGCCCGACATGGTTTCTAGAATTGCGGAATTTCCTGTTACTTTCGGTGGGTGATTTCTTTCATCTAGTGAAAAGAACTTAGGGTACTTGTCCGCGGTGGAGTAATATCATTTTTGCGTATCCACTCGTTGATTTTTTTATATACTTTACTACACTATATGTTTGCGAATTCTTTTTATGTAAACCTATATTGTTAACCAGACAGTTTAATGAAATAGTTTCAATGTGATAACGCCTCAGTTTTCCCTCTAAATTCGAACCTGAGACTCTCTTAAAACGGAATAATTGTGGTTTTAAAATATTCATATCGATCGTTCAGTAAATGTGCTGAACTGTGAGAATTTACACGTTTAATTAACAGAAAACAAGACAAAAATGAAATGATATTTCTTATTAAATTCGTCAATCTTTGTTCTATTAATCGTACGTTTAGTTAAATGCGGAGCGTTAATTTAAATTATAGTTTAAAAATATCGTTATAAGTAATGACTGTGACGAGAATACATTCATAGATGTATTTTTACATCTTTCAAAATTCATTTTTTTATGAAATTTTCAATTAATGGTATGGTTTCTTTGATTATTTAACTATGGCATGCTGTATAGAAATAGCTCAGAATAATTCATCCGATGAATGTACTATTTTTTAATTCTACCGGATGGTTTAGTGGATAAATATAGCTATGCACAGAATACATTTATGTGACAGGATAACGGGGTACTTGAATAAATTTCTCTTCATTTGGGAACCCAACTTCATTTTACTTACCAAACATAACCAACAATATAACTGTTATATAACTATATACAATAAATTTAGAGCCGGGTAATTGGGAGAAGTTGGCGGGACTCGGAGGGAGAAGTTCGGTTTGGGGTTGGGATGACTTCTAGAACTACTTAATCTCTGTATTTCCATTCAAAGTACAAGAATATACATGTCCAAGGAGAAAAACGTATAGCCTACCAAATTATGGGAAATACTGCTGATGACTCGCGTCCTTGCGATTTATGACACTAAAATTTATTCATCCTCACATTTGAATATGTCTAATCATTCTGTTAGTATTACACTAGACACAAATACAATTTCCATAATCCACGTGTTCATTCGTACTGTGAGCAATACTTTGATTAGACAACTTTCATTAATGAACGAACGAGAAGGACACGAGCCAATGTTGGGTTGCGCCAGTCACTGGCGAGGACATCATCTATGAATATCGCTCCATTATATATACATACCAATATATTATTGAATATCATTGTTTAATCATTCTGTCGCGATAAAATCTATTATTTACAGAATAAATTTGCCCACAAACACGGGAACTCACTTGCTCACTGATCAAGAATCACGTCGTAGTTATAAAGTAAGCGTGAAATCCCGAACACGAAATAATCGAGTGCACGATTTTTCCGTGTGCATTAGTTTCCGTGTAGTGGGCGGTGCTCAACCAGATCTCGTCGTAAGATATTAATATAATAAATACACATAGATATATATTTCCTCCTTTTTTAGCTCGATCATCGGCCACTCCTCGCGTTTAGACAAAATCGTTCCTCGACTCCGATTATACATTAATTTACGGGTATAAAATAAATTAATTTAAAAACAAATCGCATATAATATACAGTTATATAGCTTAAGAACACCTCGCAATATGTACAGACAATCCATCGGGTCTCGCTATAAACATTTGTTACGAATTTGAGCATTGACACAGGTCAAACAGCAGGGGCCCACTAGTACCCTGATTATTCAAAAATTCCATCCTTCGGTCGATTGAAAATCGTCAATACGTCACTTTCTCTCATTGTCCAATTATAAATCTTCATTCTCACCGTAAACATTATAACGACTAGGCTAACGACATAAAACGAATAAAGGATATATCAATTCCAAAAGGGGAACACAGCTCCTTCTCATCCGGTGCCGATATATAAGAATATAAAGTATACATTCAGTGCGGCACCTCGGAGCCCGAGCACGTAAAACGGAATAAAAACACGATACACGATAACGGTAACACATCGCGACGACATTTCTTTCCTCTGGGCGGCGTGAAAATATCGGTCGCAGGACGTAGTCGCCTCGGCGACAGCGCCTAAAACACACAGATTAGACGAGAGTGTTGGGTGAGAGGGCGCTGTGGTGAGGCGGGCGGGCTGCGGGCTATGGGTGAGCCTTATGCGAGTGTCACATGTCCGCGGGGTCACCGCCGTAGCCCTCGTCGGGGCTCTCGGCAGGGGCGGGCAGGGGCCCGGGCCCGGGGGCCGCTACTTGCTGGGGCACGCGCTGCTCCTCGGCGGCCGAGGGCGAGGAAGCCTCGGCCCCCGCCCCCGCCACCGCCCCCGCCACACCACCGGCCTCCACCGTCTGAGCAGCGACGCTCTGCGTGGGCGGGTTGCGGAGGGAGTCGAGCGCGGACTCGGGCCACTGGGCGGCGGCGTCCTTGCCCGCGTCTCCCGGCCCGCTCCTGTACGGGGCCGGAGGAGAGATATCGCACGGGTAAGTGGCCACGCACGGGTAGCCTTCCGCCGTATATCGGACGTCTCCCGGACTCGTGTACTGCTCGTACGAGAGGAATTCGGCTTCTCTACAGAAACGGGCGGCCGGGTTAGCCGCCGAATGGCGCGGCTTGTGCGGCAAGGTCCGGTAGAACGCGGTCGGAGGGAGGACGATCGGAGGAGACGGATAGTGATGGGCGGCCGTCCCCGGGGCCAGCTTCGGCAGTCCGAAATCAAGAGGGTAGCCGTCGGGTCCTATAAACTTTCCGGGGGATAGGTGCACGTCCGCGGTCAAGTGTTTCGGAAACAGATCTCTGGTACCCCTGGGCAGTGTGCCCCCGGGGCCCAACCATCCGGCCTCTTTGCCCATCTCCCCGCTACCGTCTTCTTTGCCGGGTCTCCATTCCTTACTTCCCGTATCGTTAATCAGGTCGGGGTTCTGTTCGGGGAATGTTAGCGATGTCGGTGTTCCCGCGTAGGTTAGAGTTCCGGGTACGGCGTGCACTCCGGCGCCCGTCGAATAGACCATCATCTCTTGAGCGTGTTCCACGATCAGAGTGCCGTTCGCTTTCGGAAGCTGAACCGATGTCGGGCCGATACGAGTGATGGTTTCCGTCTCTCTCGGTGCTGCTACTTTGTCCGATTGCTGCTGGTTTTGCAGAGCCGCGACTTTACTCCTGTCCTTCTTCCTCCTCCTCCTCCTCTGCCGCCTGCACTGTACGAAGCAGAGAGCCACGCATATAACGAGCACGACTCCTATAACGGACACGGCCGCCGATACGGTAACTACGTACTCGTAGGGGAATACGGCCAACCCTATCACGGGTTCCTCTTTTAGGATTATCCTTATCGTGTAGTTGGAGTGCATCTTTCCGGCTTGATTTTCGGCGACGCAAACGAACGTGCCGTTGTCGTCAACGTTGGTGTTGAAAATAAAGAGTTCCGAGGTTTTCTCTATGGTGCCTTCCTCCACGAAATAATAGAGGTGTAGGCCCGGAGCTATCATCGAATCGTTCTGTAGAACGTTTCCTTGAAACCACCAAGAGACTTTGGCTTCGGGAATGGCCGTGACGCGGCAGAGAAGCGAGACGTTTTTGCCCTCGGCTATTTCCAAATAGAGCGTGGTAGGGGTTATGTCCGGCATGCAAGCCAAATCGTCCACGGCTACATTTCGTATTAAAGTGCCCTTGAGTCGGGAGGGCGAGTTGCAGACGGGCTCTATCGTGTGGGGCACGTTGTAGGCTATCAGCCAGGCTCTCATGTCCAGAAGCCGGCAGTCGCACGTCCAAGGGTTGTGATGGAGGTCGATACCGTGCAAATTATCCGGCAGAATCCTGTTTCCTTGTATGTAGTTCAGCTTGTTGTTGTCTAGTTTTAACCACTCCAAATTGTTGAGACCGATGAAGGCTCCGTCTTCGACCGTATCGAGTTCGCAGTGGCTCATTTCCAAGTTGGTAAGAAAGGAAAGCGGCTGGAAAGACGACGACCTCACGTATTTAATAGGATTTCCGCTAAGGAAAAGTCTCATGAGAGACGGATAATCGTAGAATGTCTCGGTCGGAACGTTTACTAGCGAATTGTCGCTGAGGTCCAGTTCTACCAAATTGGTTAGCCCTTTGAAAGCCCGGTCTTCGATGTGTTTGATCCGACATCTGGACATGAAAATTTTCTGCAGATTGATGAGTCCCATTTTCTGGAACCTCTCTTTGAGCAAGCGGTTGAGGTTGTTGCCGGCGAAGTCGAGTACTTGAGTGCCCGGGTCCATGCCCTGGGGTATGGTGATGAGGCTCTTGTTAATGCACTCGACGGTCTGCTTGCCTCCCTTCCACTTGCAGACGCAGGACGAGGGGCAGGACCAGGCGTGGACCAGCCCCAGCAGGAAGATCACCACCAGCATCATCTCGCTACCGATCGCATTCGCCTTACATTCCCTCGTACATTTCACCCACCACCTCCTCGCCTCTTCCAATCAATAATTCCAGTTTCTGTTTTTCTGCATTCATTGTAGACATACCACTTATTAAGTGTACATATCACATTTGTTTATTTTAAACTACTAATGAAGTCAGCACGCTCTAACAATTTATCTCCAACTTCGATTTCGCCTCGATCCCTGAGTAATCCTTGTACCCTGAAAAACAAGAACAGGGAGTATTAGGACAATTATATAAAAATCCTGTTACGACGGCTACTGTTGATAAATTTACAGCTCGTAATAATATCGATTGTATTACTGAATATAGACCACGAATTATGTTACTTTATGTAATACTGCATAGTGCAATGCCTGTTTTATCACGTAAACTGTGTACACACTATTACATTTAAATATTAAAAGTGTAATATTATTTCTAAGTGATTTGAGTCACATGTTTACAAAATATTCAACATTAAAATAAATAGATTATGCGGAATATAGATGTGAAATGGATATTTAATGAATTTTCGACCGGTATTAATTTATTATTTCGGTAATAAATGAAGACTCTAAAGTGTAGTAATGTGAGATAAAATACCAACACCGCTGCCACAAGTAAATCAGGAAGGAGATCTCTATTAATATTTATTGGATCCTAAATGGAATATTAAAGCAATAAGACTAATAGGTATCGGGAAAAGGACACTATAATATAATTAAATTGTGCCCTTCGAGCTTCCAATTAGAGAATGAAAACAAATACAGTTCAAATCCTTCCGGCAATGGTAGATAACTGAGAAACAAATAACTTTGAATTTATTAAATTAGGAATACGTGAAATTAGGAAAACTTTTGAAGCTGGTATAATGAGCAACGGAAACCAATGTAACTAAAGATAAAAAAAGTGGAGACGCAAGGTCATATCGTCATCGATTTTTTTGTATCTAACCAGCAATAATGTATTGGATGGAATAACTTCACTGTGAATTAAGATGTCAAATAGTATTGTGTACAATTATCGAATTCTTGAATATATTTATAAATTTTATTATTTATATAATATATTATAACGATTATAAAACACTTCATGTCTATGAATGGAGGGATAAATGTCGTAAACAAATAAGAAATATGTAATAATAAATAATAAATATGTCTCCGAAATCCGGTGTATTTCTATTGGTGAATGAGGCGTCAGTGGTAAAAATCCAATGGCGGGATTGAAGTCGGATTTTGTGGAGTGGGGCTGATAGAGAAGTAGGAAGGGACTGTCGGTAGATGTATAAAAGGGCTCCGAGTCAATATTTAACCGTCAGGGGATGCGGACGCCCCCGTAGAATTGGAGCCCCGGGCACCAGGCATCAATCACTAACAACCCTCCCGCCGCTCCCGAGGGATCCCCGCCCCAAAATCTGGCAAAAGCCCCCCCGTTCACTCCCGGCCTACCGATAATCAGCAGCACAGTCAGACACCGGTTTCACTTACCCGCACATCTTCCCTCTGCTCCCCTAATATAATTATCGGTAAAAAGAGCGGGGTGTTACCGAAAGGCCTACTGAACCCAAGGAGACGCGGTAGACATGGTTGGCGTCTAGTTGGATCAGACTTTGACGTTCATTCTTTGGTTCCATGAGGTTCGCATCCGTTTCCGCTCTGTGCCGGTATGCAGAGTGGTGACAGAATATCTACCTCGGGATTTACAATTAGGAACGAAAGAGAGAATGAGAGTAGTGTGTTAGGGTTCACTGTGAAATTGACCAATCCACTATTTAGCCCTAGGTAAATACCGACTAACACTTTAATCCAATTTGTATCCATTCTTCGTCGGCTGTCACCTGGGTTGCTTTTTCAGTTTCAGAAAGAATAAATCTACCTATCCCGTTCTTAGAGTGTCTCGAGTTGGCGCCCGTCCCACCTGTATAATCGCCTATCCCCAACCCACCGACGATTTTAATTCTCTTATCCTTCGGAGCTCCACGAACCCTCTACCCTCGCTGCAGAATTTAGCCCGGTAACTAGAGGGGATGCTGCTGTCCCACCTTTCCATTCTCCCTTCTTTTAATTTATTTTTTTGCCATTTTCCTCGTTCTATGACTGGGAACTCCCCCCTACCGCCGGAATTGGTTGGAGTGTGAAGCTATTGTAAAACTTTTAATAGCTCTCGTTCTCCCCTGCCTGGAATATGAAAATTCTTTGGTCGGGGGTGGTTGCTGGGGTTGGCGAAGCACTTCTTTTTTGTTCTTGATTATCGGAAGAAGCCAACGCCGCCTTACACGGGTTGGCCTTTCTATCTGTTCATGAAATTGCATTGATGAAGAGCATTTTTATTAATCTCTTTTCGTATGCATAATTGTGACTTGTATTTAAATCTTGCCACTGCAGGAATTAAATCTATATTCCTAGTTGATCTACTGTTACTGTAGGCCAATTAAAATTGTTTATGTGTTGTAATAGACCTAAGCACGAAATATAGATTCAGCACTAATTGCAGTAAGTTATTTCTAATTTTTTTGTTTCATCGTCAAAAACAGTAAAATAATAATTCTGATAAAAGCAGAATAAAAACTTGTTAAACATAATCATTGAAGTAAAGTAATCGAAAAATAAGATTAAAATCAGAAAGAATAAACTCCGAACTTTGATATTCGCCAGTGTTCAAAATTAATCGTGCCCTGAAATGTTATCACCCCTTCCGCGAGATTGATGAGCGCAGTGGGAATATTCGTGCTCCCCTGTGCCAGATTAATTTCAAAAACTTCAATTCTTCTTCCCGAATCTCTATTGCTGTGAGAATTGTAAAAGTTTTAATAGCTCTCCCAGGAGAAGTGTGTAAATCTGCGATGGTGACTTTGGGTCTTTCGGCGAAATCGTGGGACCGGAGATAGGGCAAAAACAGGACTTTTAAACGAGATCCACTCATACTACCGGTTATATCTTCCAACAGAAATTACTTGTGTCATAGGAATTAAATCCGCATCGACATATTTTAAATAATAATTGATAAAATACGCGTAACGGATTATAGTGAATATATAATTAAGCGAAACCTTTTTGGCAACCGAATATTCGAAATTCCTGTAAGGCAACTAACTTGGATATGGGGCGGGAGGGTCCCGAGGGGCCGGAGGCCACCATTAGCGGTCGAATTTAGTGGGATTACATGGTGAGGAGAGTGGAGATGGAGTGGGCCGCAAACCGGCTACGCTCCGGAGGCCGCCGTCACTGTTAAGTTTAAATCCGCGATTGATTCCCCATTAAACTGGCACCTCGGCCAGGGCCACTAATCTAGGCCGCTAATGGCCCTCGACCACGCCGCTCGGCCTACTCACGATGACTCCCTCATTAACTCATAATTCCTCTACCCCGCCCATACTAACTGGCCGGTGCACACCTCATTCACTAATTACGTTCACGGCCGCCATTATTCAGTATCCTAACACGATCCGATTGTAAAATTATATATTTACCCGACGGTGCTCGCTAGCCCCAATAAATTATATCGACAAATATTTTTAGTATGAGATAATATTACCGAACAATAATGTATCAGTATAAAATTTAAGATTGAAAACGTTTTTAACGCGAACGTTTGCGACGTTTTTCTGATCAGAAGGTCAGTGTTCAAATTGAAATCAATGCTTTAACAAATAATTTTTAAATCTACATATCCGTGTTTTGAACCCGCAAATGAAAATTTGAATGATGAACCCTTCAGAAATCACTCAGAACATCATCAAACGAGGTTTATATAACTACCTATTGGACTTTGTGTTATCGGGTTGGAACAGAAATCTGTTCCATTAAATGGTATAAGTTAACACGAATTTATCACCTTTAAATGAGTTAAAAAAGTGAGGGGAAGTCTATTTTCGATACAAAAGCGACAAAGGATAAAAAACGGATTTGGGACAATGGTCCGGATCACGGGTCTAATTACAGTTCTTTTTTTTGTTGAGCCCCGAAGGAATCGTATCATTAATCTCCCTTTTCTACAACTGGGGATTTATTCAACTTTAATTTTACGAATGAAAATAGGTTTTGATTCTTAGTTCGGTTGAAGAAAAAAAAGGAGAAAAGAAAGGTCGGAACTGAGTTAATCCAGAATATAAAATGGAGGGACAAAGGGCGAAGGAGGAAGAGAAAAGGGTGGGGAAACCGTGTCCCAAAAGATAACTTTAGTTCCGAATAACAGAGTTCAACGACATTCTTCAATCAATTGTAGACATACCCTTTTTCGCAGGAAAGTGAATTAAGGGAGCTCGCCATTGTTCATTTTCTTTTATTGAAGTTCCAAAGGCAGGTCTCTGTTCGAATACACGATTAACAAAAGTGGGACAATAATTATTATTCGTCGATTTGACACTGATCACCCTTGTTTTGAACGATTCATCACATTTCCTTGACACCTCTAAGAAGTAGTTAAAATTAAAAAATTCAGTTCAGTTCAACTCGCCCATTATTATCACGGACTATGATGCGATATCGACAAAGATATAACTCCACCATCCGGAGCTGCGAATTGGTCCCGTAAAGTTGGGGTGAACTCAGGCCGAAAAGCGGGAATGAAGGAAATGATGGAAGGGGGCTAAGGCGGAAGGGACCTGATAAAGGGCGAGTGTATAAGGCATGCAACCGCATGGGAATAATGACCGTGGCGGGGGAAAGAAGCCCATAAACCATTGGAAGATGAACGTGGACTTCTTTGGACCATTAAAAAAGAAGAATCTCTCTCTCTCTCTCTCTCTCTCTCTTTATTTTGAAATTTGTCACATAATAATTTCCTACTGTCACAATAGAGCCCTCGTTTAGTGATAATTAATTTTATCGATTACGGCAACTCGAATTTCGTAGAATTGATGGAATTGAGCACATTTTCTGAACGCATCGATATTATTAATAGCATGAAACAGTCTTAATAAATCGTGCTTCGCATTACTTGAACAGGTTTGAAACTTTGAAGAGTGTTCAAGGCCGTATCATTAAAGGAGGAGAAAATTCAGAGTGGATGAAACGGATTGTAATGCAGAAATTTATGAGTAATAATTAATGAAAAACTCTTGGAATGATAAATGAAACGCTTCTTTTTACAAATTACATAAACGCTTTCGTTGCCGAGATAATATCTGAAACGCGATAATCGCTCTCGGTTTGTTGAACACGGCGTTGGATACCGCTTTATGTCGCAGTGGGTTGGGTGGGCCCCACGGAAACAACCCCAACCCCGCCCGCCAAATAAAAATTGCCTTTGAAAAGTTTTCAGGCAATGATAAAAAAAAACTATTTATCTGGGGTTTTAAATGACTTTACCCATTAACGTTCTGAAGTTAAAGCGGCGATAAACCCAGGGGAAAGAAAGTTTTGCATCGGAGGGAGGCTAGGAGCGTTTTGTTGATAGTTCTTCTTCCTTCTTAAAATCCGGGTTGAAAAAAAAAATAAAACAAGGCTCTTCGTGATATATTTCAAGGTTAATGGGCCTCCCGACCATTTAATGTGGACTAATTGTCATAACAAATTAAGCCTCGGACGGCAATATGGAGCCTAATTAGCTTCTTGGCAGTGATTAAATGAAGGAAGGGCTGTCTGGATTCCAAATAACCTAAACTAGCGAGGTTGCACTTTAGAACCAATTGGTTTTATACCAGAGCCCAACAAAATACTGTTTAATAGTAAACTATTACGAAACTGTAGATTTCGTGTGTTTCTGTCTCCTCTCGGTGGTTTGGTCTTTTGCTAGACCGGATTCGGCAGCTCGCCATCTTCAGTAGCGGTGTTAGTCACTTTTGGCTGTTTTTTGGGTATCTTCACTGCACTGTCACTGTCACTTGTACTGTAAGGCGCTACATGTAAGGTGCTAATACTAAAATGTAAGACAGACCTTTGTTGCGGTCTAGTATTAGGTGCGCCGTGCCATTGAAACAAGTAGCGGATTAAACTGATTACACTACGCTTTTCAATATGTTAAAAATAACTCAAATATATTATTACTGACCTTAGTCGACAGTACAAGTGACAGTGCAGTGAGGATATACAAAATAATCCAAAGTGCCAAAAGGTATTTTAAACTATTACGAAACTATTTTGACTATAAAACATTTCTAACTGTTGACGATTGTCATCGTAGGTTTATATTGCGAAATATATAGAAAATATAAATTTTTGCCATAACATGAAAAATTAATATCTATGATTCTTTTACTGAAATAAAACGGAACTTTTGAGATATGGTCAACCGTATTATGGATGATAATTAGTAAGAAATACAAATATATCTCCTGTAATGAATATTGTTCATTACTAGAATTGGTTTTCATAAATCATAAAGTTCAGTCTGATTAGAATTCTGCAAATGCCATGCTTTAAAGAACAAAATTATATTGTAAATTTTCTCTTAGGATATATAGAAACCGGCGGGATTGTTTATTTGCCCTATGGTGGAGTACTCCTTTTCTCTGTTTAAGATGTTTCGCTAATAACGAGGAAAAAAGTCTTGTGCTGGTCCGGATCCACTTAATGTTGCACCCGAGTTAAGATCTGAAAACATTAATAAAGACAAATTGTAGACACAGCATTTTATAGGAGAGAGGCCCTCTCTCTGTCCCTAAGAGATAACTCGGGGCCGGCTTTGCGCTCCTCCCTCCCCCCCCCGCCCAACCACCAAATCCTAAAAGATTTGTTGCCTTTTTCAGCATTCATTTAAACTTTCACTCAGAACAACTGTTTCCATTAGTATAAAAACCACGGTCTGTTTTAATTGAACATTAGTCGCAATTACTTTAGCAATAGCCATTCGTTATATACAAGTCTCCGAAATATTGAAGTAAACAATAATTCATGCTGCATTTAATATTTATTATCCCACAATAATTCTCGAATATATAAACTGTGAATATGATCGTGAGAAAAAATGTTGCTAAGCATGAACGGATATTGTTTCTGATGGATAGTAAGATCGGAAGATCTTTTCGGTATTTTAAAGGGAAGAAAATTTTTAAATTAATGCAACGTGAGTACGGAATATTATATTACTACTGTAATAAAAAATTGAAGGAAATGTGTGTACACAATCAAATAGTAATGTATTCAATTATTTTAAAGCTTAGAGGTGATATTATTGGACTTCAATTTTTCCATTTATTTTCAAGAACAGTAGTGCCACCTGAAATTGGAGGTGGAAATGGAAAGAGTTCATCTCTCTCTCTTTCTCTCTCCCTCTCTCTCTCTCTCTCTCCCTCTCTAAATACTCTTTGATGTCGTCTAAGCCAAATAAGCCTTCTCAACAAATATTAAGGTAAAGGAATTTGAATTAATTCCAACAAACTGGGTAACTGATTTTCTTCAGTGAATATTAATAAAGTTATTATAGTTATTATGTTAGCTCAATATTACAAACAGATATAACTGTGTACTGTGTAAATTGATTAATATAATGTTTTTATTGTTTTACCAGTTTAAATGTGGTGTCACTGGTAGGCCCTACTGCCGTAGTTAATGGTATCATTTCCACGGTAAGGCACTCGCCATACCTCGAGGTCAAATCGAGAAGAAAAATTTCCAAACTGCGTTTGCGGCGTTATTGTTGATCATTGACAAATGAATGGGGCGAAGGGCCAGGGGCGGCGCCGTGTTGATCAAGTGCGCGCGGAACCCCGCAAAGGGCCCTTAGGGGCCTACGTGTCGGCCCTTTACGCCATTTCCGCACAATTACAGTTTGCCGTATGATTCCACCGCCAAATGGCGTTATATATCAGGCTCAACCTGCCCTCACCCACCAATAAGGCGCCCCCTCCCCCCCACCGAATATTTCACCTTGTCTTTTCGGGGAAATACAATTTATTTTAGAGAAAACCGTATAAAGGGAATTTATTTCCGTTTGTCTTTCTTCTTCCCCTAGCCCATTTTCCTTCTTGCTCTTCTTTCTCCTACTATAAAGTGTACGTGCGCCCAGCTAGCCAATTCTTTTTTGAGGTCGGCATCGATCCACACAACGAAAAGATTTAGTTTTTCTGGATCATAAAATGCTTTTACCTTTGGTAATTACTTAATTATTAAAACTGTTGAGTTATTGTTATTGTGTGTTTTAATCTTCTTTATTCAACATAATTTACCGAAAATAAAATCCAGACGTTAGGCACTCATTAACTAGAGTATAAAGGAATTTGAAAATGATTCTCGTAACATAATCCATAGTTGCAAAAATATTCTTATTACATTTTGTGATATACACAATGGAATAGAGGTAATATTAGGTTTTTTTAGTATTGTAAGTATTGGAATGAAAACGCCATCACAATTGAAATTTAAATGCGTAATACTTTTAAGACAAACTAGGGCATATTTTCCTAGTTTCCAATATGCTGGTTGTTCCTCCAACACATGAAGGAAAATTTTCGTTCAGCTATGTACTTTCTTTTGTTTCTATTTATTATTTTTACTTTTATTCTGAAAAAACACCAGCCATTCGAAAACTCTGTTCATTATTTTCGAAATGAATTGGTAAACGTGAAACGTATTTCAGTTGGAGCCTTTGGGCAAAACGCCAACACAGCCTTCCTGTATTTATTTCGTACCAGAGTCCCGTTTAGATATATGTGTTATCTTTGCCTCCGTTTTTTTTATTCTTGTGACTGGAATAAGGACAGGCACACTTGTTAGACAAAAAAGAAGATGCGACCGGTCCAGTTTTTGTTAAAGGAATGACGCCTTTCTAATGCAACGATTAGGACCTCGTAATACTATTATACATTCTAATAATACTCGTAATACATTCTTGGAATTCATTTATACGTAATTTACACATTGAATCCTCTGTTTTTTATACTGTATTAGTAGAGACATATTAGACAACAATAAGTCTAAGAATAAGAAAGCTTGGAACACTGAAAATGTAATAATTTTGTTTTATAATGTCGTCTCTTAACAGGAAACGGTTTTTTTCTACTTTTCCATCAATAGTTGTTTCTCTGTAATAGTAAAATATGATTTTAACTATCCGGTTGGTAATATTACCAGCTATGGTGACAATTTCTGGGAGCGTAGGAATAAATGCAATACAAATATGTGGGGTATAAAGAAGAAGATTTAGAATATTTGCGTTTTTATATTACACAAGAGAATTCCCATGGAAATTCCCTGCGAAAAGCTTTTGTGACAGTGTTCAGAATGAAATGCTTGATGGGGATATAGTCATTAGATTTTATCGATTCGTTTCTATAACAAACAAGCGTATGCCGTGCAAAATTCCAGGGAGTTGAATGCAGCAAGGGTATTGGTTAAAAGTAACGAGAATGAGTCGACGGGATTTTCAAAGTCCCGTATTAAAAGGAAATTGCTCGCCTACGGAATACTGGAGTTGACGGAGTGAAACGAGCTAGGGAAATCCGCTACTCCCACCACCCAACTGACATCATTTAATAGTTCCACATCGCTTGTGGGTTCGCTTTTTACTACGTCCCTGGCCTAGTACCTCAATTAAAATAATACACCGATGCTTAAAGAATCGTACGAATTCCGGGCTGTACTCTTCGCCTTCGATCGATATATTACTATTTTCTGACAGGATCAATGTCAATCGAGCAGATAGTTTATTACAAAACCGTGAATGAGTAGTTACGATCAATTATATTTTGTCCTTTTCTACTATTTCATGAATAACAGTGAATACAAGTGGCGAACAAATATCAGTGTAAGCTGTGAGTGATAGCGCATATCGAAGGACGAAATCTACGAAACTATTTGTTATATTGCAACTTTCCCGATGATTAAACAAGCATTATATCCTACGTAAAAAGTTCCAATATCTACGTACATAAATGTAGAAAGACACGTGGGCCTGTATATGCCTGTTATACATTTTTATTCCAAAATATCGTATTTAAATTTAAAGAAAATAAAATATTTATACAACAAAATTATTCGCCGATGTTTTGAAGCCAGTGCTTGTGCCCATCGTTATTTATATATATATATATATATATATATATATATATATATGTGTGTGTGTGTGTGTGTATTTATAATGTAAATCAACATACAGACATGAGGCTACGATTGATTTTCCATAACTTTTAGGTCTTATGTATTTTAAAGGTGGGATGTTTGTCTACGATTTATAGACATTGGTAGAGGGGCACATTTTGTAATAAAAACGCAAGAGGCGAGGAAATATCGCGGAAAAATGGGGTGGGCGGAGGGGTAGATGCCGGGAATTGAAGTGCTAATTAGGGGGTGAGGGAGGGGGGTTGATCCCGCGAGGCTCATGCCCCATAATTGCCTCACTCTCACCCGCCCAATAAAATTAATGAACCGGCTCCGCTCGGTTCCTGCGGCTCGATGAAACTGGAATATTCCGGGGGGTCGAATAGGAAAAAAAAGGAGGAGGGTATTTAATAAATTTTATTCGCCCAGAAGTGGAAAAGTAGGCGCTATGAAAATTACAACCTTGTTTTTCCGAGCGGCTCACGGCCGCCGAGGATTGGCTCGGCGGTAATCCGTTCGGCTCACGTCTGAATATCCGACTATATTTCTGTTTTTTTCCCTTCCTTTTTCGGCCTCCTCGCGCCACTCCGCCATCCGCACAGAAGAAATATATGGGTTCCGCCTAACGCGGTTATTAACGGCTCGGTAAATTCCCAATCTGATTTTTTAAAGATCACTTCTTCCTTTATAGCAAATGATAAAAACAAAATTTCTGATAGATGTAGAAATTCGCAAAAAAGTTCGTTTTGGTATAATAATAAACGAGTTTTCATATACAAACAGAAGTATAGTTTCGGTGAAGTTTCATTTCATTCATCGGTTCTGATTACTAAATTAACTGATGAGAAGGAACTGTGTACGCAGAATCTGAGTTACAAACAAGAATATTGCATGAAATTGATATAATTTTTCTGACTAAGCCACCGCCTGTATTTTTAATTATTGTGCGTTCAAATCCTCCAAATAATCTAGCGTACAATATTCTTACTAAATTTAGTTAGTTAATAAGTGTTCATCACGTGAAAACATCAGACTGAATAATACTGAAAGTATTTTATAATTTATTTATAAAGTATCAATTCATCTCAAAATTGATGTGGTCGGATATTTGAGTGAATTAATGCTGACGAGGGACTATATAACGAATCCGACGGTAGAAAATCCATGTTCGGGAACATGTTTATAACATTTTTGATAAAATGTCCATTGGAGAGTTTTTGCCTGAGGATGGCGTTTAAAGTGTGTCGTACTCTGAAACCACTCCAATTCTAGTAACTCCCTTCTCAAAAGCAAATATCTGTCACTCTTTGAAACGAAAAACCCAACTATTTTTGATCTTACTAAAAAAAGCGTCCAAAATGTACGCTGGAGCTATATTTTCATTGCTTACAGATATTTTTTCGAGCACGAATTTGACGCATGAAATTTATAAACAATTACAAAATTTAGAATTACAAATATAACGTATAGTACAAATCGCCAAATCATTGCCTAATTCGAATATATGGATTTTAACTAATTAGGAATTTTAAAAAATGTAATACTTATGAACATTACGAAAATTATAGAATCCAAATGTATGACATTTTAATTTATTCGTAATTCGTTATGAAGGCGTTATACAATAACGTAAAATTGTAAAATTTACAAAATTTTATGCACATCAACTTCACGAAAGTCAAATTCCTATTCCTCCCCCATTCTCATTCGCAAGGAACAACAAAAATGAGGGTATGAAATGTGCAAAAGTGTGTCCATACCTAATTCAGCCTACCAACAAGAGATGGCGTGAACGGCCCCAAGTACCGTATTAGACAAAACTAAGAGTAAGATAAGAGGAGCCCCGAGATAATTAATTAATCGCAAGAAAACATTGACCAAAAACATGGCAATGAAAAGATAGGATAAATTCAAAACATAGTTTTAGAATTGTTACTGTTATTTAAATTTTTATTTGGGACGAATGTTCTTTATATTTAATAATCCTGGATTCAAGCCCCCTTCTCCACACCCCGAAGCCTGCGCCTGTTTGAGAACTCAAAGACATTAATTCCTTGAGATGTCTGGACCAAGATTAAATAGTTAATTAAACATGGTGGCGGGGGTTGGGGGTTGAGATCAGGAAGAGCTCCCACCCACCCTCTTGGCAGGGGTAGGAGGAGGGTCTTAATGAAAAATTAAACCTCCGGATTTTCCCGGCGACTGGAAAAAGGAAAGCTGGCCGTGGAAGAAGAGGTTGAGGGGGAACTGCTTTTAAACGAATTATAGGGGGATCACACGCGGCATCTCTCGAGAAGGGCCGATGAATTCAAGACAGCCCACAGATTAGCGCCTCTCAAGAACTAAACCGGATTATAATTAAATATTCAATACAAGTGAGCCGACGTATATTGTGCATCGCCAGTCCTTCAAGTGAAAAGGAAAACCCTTTGTAAGTTACTTTAGGGGTTCGGTCATTTGGTCATTGCTAAACCAGTGACGGCCACCATCAGAAATGTAGCTCTCTTTAGGCATTTTGTTTGCCTGTCTCCACTCTCTATTCGGAGGCAAAACCAAATAGGCATTTATTGTTGTCATTAAAAAATGCGAGAAGAAATTGGGAATCTGTAATGGTCATCATAAATCACCAGTATTGCCTATTGTGAATATTTCTACTATTACAGAAGTCCACGTCACCCTAATTAAACCAGTTTCTTTCGCCATTTCATCGACCGTTGCAAGTATCTTTATGACACAAGAAATATCGCAGATACACATTCGAGCATAAGTACTGAATTAGAGCTGACCTTCACACACATCTGTAGTGGTTTCGTTAGGCGACTGGTTTTACAAGGAGGATTCACAAGACGTTAGATTCGAGTATACGTTCGAGCAGACCCCGGCAACTATTATATTACCAGGTTTGGTTCGGCCTTGTTTGTTGAGCTCAAGCTGTTGTCTCCTCTGCGGTCAGCCAAGTTTACTGAGCCTACGGTTTTGGTTAAGGGAACCTGGCGCCGGCCCTCACTCCCAGCCCTAAACCTAAATACTAAAGGAGGCATTTAGGCATTTAGGAACAAAGCCGGCAGCTGAAAATGTAAACATTAATAAAATAATCCACGAAATATTTAAATAATGTCGGATTAATTAAAGAATACTATGTTGAGAACTGAAAGCTCTTGTTGTGGTTACCGAGTGAGTAAAACACAATACCATAAAAAACCAAAACATAGGGAAAGTACTCCTAAAGGCCAGTTATGTATGAGAATTTCAAACCTGAAAAAGTAGGAAGGCGCCTGAGTTGATTAAAACGTCAAGCAACTAAATAACAATTATTTTCTTTCGGCTATTTTCCAGGGCCCGGTTAATTTTTTGTCGGGCAAAAAACTATAGAAGTTTTTAAATCAAGGTAGACGGCTTTCCAGCGCGCTAATGAAGAAACGAAACAGGAACGGTAAACGAGAAAATTAAAACCGCAAGAAAAATCTATTCTAACGAATTTAAAGGCCCAGGATTTTTAACTTCATTAAAGTTATAATTAAGAAAATATCTTAGGTTTACACCTCGGCCACACTTCTGGCCGCGGGATTGTATTATCCGAGTTCGCCTAATGAACTTATATAAACGTGAAAGTGTCCCGAATAATAAGGACTGGAAACTATGGGGAAAATGGAGCTTGGAGGATAAACCCCAGGCCGGAATTTAATCGCCGAGATGAATACAAACGAAACATTATTGTCGAAATTATAATATGAATATAAAAATGAAACCTACTTTATGATTACCTAGGTAAGTCAATATATTTTTCCTATTATCACTATGTTAATTAGTTGTGAAATAAAAAACACTAAAGTGAAATATGCTATTGAATATATATATGTATATATATTTATTTAAGTGTCAAATTTAGCTGCAATTAATAAAGGATACTTACTGAATTCCAACCTCCTGGAGGTTTGATATTTTGGCTGCTTATGATTCTAATATTTTATTAATAACGGAATATCATGTAACAGTTTTATTCATCCATATATTGCTATGAAACTCACACACAGAATTAGAAATACTTTGTCATATGTTCGATCAGACATTATGTGTATTATGCTTTCAAATTATCACACGTTACTTTTATAACGAACGGTGTAAAATTCTTTTAGTAAATGCAATTTTATGTACACGGTGTTATGTATATATCTGGGTTTAAATGATTGAAAACCGACATTAATGCAACTACCTAACAATAATTATTCAATACATTATGGTCGTTACTAACATCGTGATCCTATTCACGCGCGCATAATTGTACCGAAATTCTACTTTTGCATTCATGAGTAATTCGTTAATAAATCCAGTCCCGTCAGCATTAAAACAGCATTCCTTGAGCCAGAACATTCCGCAGGGTCCTGCGAATGATATACTGTTACGGCACATGTGCCGGCCATTGAAAACCTGAACTTTATACATTACGAGAAAACATTATTGCTATTACAAGTTCGGACATAAACATTCATGCTTATTCAAAGTCTGATGGGGCCATTACGATGCCTAAGGTATTGGGGAGTCAAGGGGGTTTGAAATGGCGTCTCTCTTGCAATTTTCTGTCTCCTCAAGCCGAATTGCTCCTGTACTATTTCAGTTACCGTTTTTTGCTACCTCCATCAGTACCAATACTACTGATAGCGGCAGGCTAAGGTGTAGCATAAAACCCATTATGAAATCGCTAATCTAATGCTACTAATGGCAGAGTGTTTCTAATTCAGTAAACTTGTAAAGTCATCATAATGTGTATAATGTTTAATTCGGGACCTTCGATACGTTGAAGTGCTATCAATATTGCAATTTTCTTCCTCCACTCCGCTATTTGATCTTAATCTGGATCGAATTCGGATTTTATTATAAAATAATTTTTTTAAATTGTCTTCACAGGCCCCACTGGCTTACTCAACGTGATTGTTTACTGGCTATGAAACTACTGTGGAAAACGGAAACGACCCAGTAAGAAATTCCCCTTATTTCGAAGTTTCTCGAAGTCGTAACATTTTATATGGCCGTTAGAATTGGTGGAAAGTGGGGACGAGATGTGGCCCTAATTGGGAGCCGTTTTCAACATGAATATTAACCACACTCCGCCAATATTCCCCGCTCCCTTTCCTCTCTCGAGTTTACCAATTTAAACTGGGCCTTTAAATCATACCAGGAATTTAATACCGGCTTCCGGTCGGTCTTCGTATTTAGAAATGTAACGTTTTCTAGAATTAGTGTGAAAAATAAATGATACCCTGGGGGATTTTTGTCAAAAACCATTAACAGGCCGGATTAGTGCGACTGAATAATTCGGAGATTCAAATTATTAACCTGACGGTCTCTTCGACAGAATTCTAAATATTAGCAAATTTCGTTGCTGTCATTCCAATCGAATGGAACAGACTCAATATCCGGGCTTAATATTAATGATAAAACGCCATTTTCGACCGATATAAATTTCATGAGCTTAATCAAGTTTCGCAGACGCTGTGTACACTTCACCCCAACCGTGAATACGGGAACTAATTGTCACTGATTATTCACTGTCGGCCCCCAAGCGAACCATGCGTTATTTCATTTTATTTGCGAATGTCCCGAAATTGACATAAACATTTTTTCGGCGTTTGATGTTGCCACTGATCAGACGGCGGGGCATTTCGGAGGGTGTAGTATAAATTGGGGATTGTTATTTAATAGGAGGAAGTTCATTCTAATGATAATTCCTTCCAGAATTATCGAATTACAGCAAATATAATTATAAAATGAAATACAATTTCATTTTTTTACTGTATAGTATAGTCGGTCATTTGCCTCAATGTCCATCAGGCGCCAGAAAAGGGATCCCCAATTACTTGGGCCGTACAAGGCAGAAGCCTGAAATCAATATGAATGGGATTGTATCGGGCTGAGGAAGCCTCGAAGCGGGGGTGGAATTCCATCGGCCGTTGTGGTGGTGTGCGCGCTGCCGATGGAATTGCACCCAGTAAATTAACCTGCAAGGAGAAACGGCCATATATAGCCGTCCGTATCGCGTCCCGTCCCAAGCTGAACATCTGAAATGTACACAGGGGATATGGAATTTGTCAACTTCGCGGCTTGTATTCCTCCAGCCGAGACTAAGAAATCTGGCTGTTAAGAACAATCTTCTTCCGTTAGTTGGCGTCAAAAATATTATTGAATCGGAGAAAATGTTTAATAACAAATATTTAATGAAGCATTTAAACATACTTTTTCTGACATGAAATGGAATGATACCGACTGTAGAAGTGAAAAACAGAGAGATTTTAAAATATGGTGCTGTTATAAAAATCTTTATTTCCTCTTGGTTATACTTTTTCGACCAACAGGTATCCTGATAATATTCTATTGAATGTCACGTTTATATAGTATAACTTGGCAGATAATAAATAATTTAAATTTATAATTACTAATCATGAATTTGTACTTGTAATGGCAAAGTATAGCTTTGTATATTTAAACATTAATGCACATATACATATATAATATTTGAAGCAGCTATACTATGAAGCCATTGGTCAATAAATGCCATGGTAATTATTAATTTAATTTTTACGTTTTAACGTTTCGGTATTATTTGCATTTAATTTTTCCTTAATTTATTCCTTCGGCACGTTCTCACCATGTTATTTAATGAACTTTAATCGTAGCCGCCTAATAGCTTGGTATAATAGATAATTCCATATTGGAGAGATGGAAATGTTTTTACTCGTATTTGCCAGTCGCTGTTGGATTCCTATCTGTGAGCGATGTCCAAGGTCTGTATCAGATTGCCGGGGTCCGTCGAGGAGACCTTGCATTAGCTTTCGGGCTCCGCACACGTTCTCTCCCCTATCTCTGGACGTTTTTGAGTAACGCCTTCTCGTAAAATAAGCCTCACCAGGCTCCCTATCATAATAACGCCATCCCAACCTGGTTAGTATTCAAGCCCTACTCTACATATATACTCTGGCCTATATACTAAAAGTTGTAAACCAAAATAACATAATTCCCGGCATGAAGTTGACCTGATGTACAATAAAACCGGTTTCCACTGCGATCTTTGGTGCCGCTATAAAAATTGTATATCCGTCATACTGAATAATCTTTAATCGTAGTATGGATAATGTGAGATTTTTCAATTGCCCCGATATATAATCTAGTACCAATGGTTAATCTCCCTTATCGTGCTTTACTCAAGTACTAGAGTATAAGTGCTACCCTCTGGATTATCGATTGGAATCTATAATAATAACATATTTGGCGAACTGTAACAGTCAGATCTCAAAAGTTGAACACAAATCAACGCAGGAAATCAGAGTACAACCATCAGTAACCCCCGCTAAGAAGTGCATATAAGGTGACACTAATTGCACTTGGCGGTTGACATGTGTCTGAGGTGGTAGGACTAGATTTAATAACCGGTCAGAAAGCGTCAGACGGAGCCTGAGTTAAAGGGCGGAGTGACAAAGGGCTCGCGGCGTTAAGGATCGGACGTCAAAATGCGTTATCGAGAAGGACACCATCGGTTGGGCGCCCGGCCCACGAATAATTGGACCAATCGGCGACCGGAACCGTTTCCAATCAACACCCGGATAGGGCGGGGTCGTTGAATATAAATTAAGGTATTAAAGTTAACATCCGGGCCCTGGGAGGGGGGAACAGTTTAAAATTACGTCGTATTACGAGTGCTCGAAACAGTTTGCGGGTGCTTCCGATGAGATGGTTGTGGTGGGGGAGGGGGAGGGTTTCGGAGGGCGCCTCAATTGAATTTCCAACTAACACAGAGGAGGGCCCGATTAATACCGAGTGGCAAATCGGCTTACAGTTGTAGCCCGCTCTGTTTGCCTTTCGCCTCTCGCCCTTCCGCCCCATCGTAAAGGACGAGTCCGGGGCGCGACATTATTCATCGGAATTTATCGCGTGGGGCGGCCTCCCCCCTCCCGGCAGGCACGAACACAGCCAGGAAAGTTGAGTATATTTGTCTAAGGGTGGTGGCCCTCGAAAGGGCCGTTCATAATGGGTCGTGAAGCGGGGGTGCTTCCGGGGACCGATCGGGGTGCGGATCGATAGCCGAAGTCGGGCCGGCCCGCCTAATGAATAGAGGCCCCCTAGGCCCGCTCCTCCAGTGTCATCCACTAACTCGAGCTATTTACCCCCACGAGTCCTTCGGCCTTCCAATTAATTGGGGATAACTCGCCGCCGGACCCTCCCAGACCAGTAATAATTTCATGACTCGATCTGCATAAAGCTTGTAATACCCCACCCTGCCACGAAACAGGAAACACTAGCAAAACTGATTGTCTGTATCTTTAAATCTCTTCAACTAGCGCAGAGTACTATGTCCCACACAATTAAGCGAAGGAATATATCAAAAATATAATTCTAAATCACTTAAATATAAAATAATATTATGAAACTAATATGAAATTTATGTTTCCATCGGCGTCGTTCTGTTATTAATACATTCAGATACATACGCATGTTATCTGAAAACTGACTTAAAACAAGTGCACTATGAGGAGCAGTGGAGGAGTTCTAAACTGCGGAACAATGTAGAACAGGTAAGACCAAGCTCGTGCAACGGGTTATCAAACAGGGAAAATCGAGAGCGACGATAACAGAGAGGAGACGAAAAAGGATCACCGTTGTGTAGCAGATATTTCCTCGCGCTTTGGAAGGACCTCGTTGCAGGCTGTAAAACTTATGCAAGCGATGCCTGGGGGCGGCATGTTTAATGCCGGCTGCGAGGACTCACCTTGGAAAGGAAGATCCTTACAAGGATATATGGCCCAATCAACCGCGGAGGACAATACAATGCAGCAGCTGTGCACTGTGAGGCAGACAATGTCGCCTGGAACGAGAAACCCACGATGAAATGAGCAGGCCACTAGGAACTGCTGAGGTAGAAGCACTCACTACACCAACATAGATAGATGACGATATATTCAGGAGTGGAAAGTTATGTATAACCATTTAATTTAATATAGTTTTTAATATTAAATAAAATTTAGATTTTTACTAATTTATAGAATGTCAATCTGTAAACTTTGGATTATGTAGAAATTACATTACTCCATCTTAATGACGATTTACGCAACATATATGCAGAATATACACCTAATATGCATAATATAATATAGCATAACACAGAACATTCCTGTAACAATGAATGAATGGGCATTGATTCGTATACCACCAAAATGGACTGAATTCAAATACCCCCCACACGAGTGTGTAATTATTTAATCAATTATTCCAACCCTGTATCCCATTGATGAATACAGTATGACGTTAATCATAAATATTTTGTGTGTGTACATTATAATAATAGATTTCAGATATTCTGGCCTTGGTCCTCTAAACTAAATCTGATCATGCAAGATCCTATGTTTGATCAATTTATATACTTAAATATGTGTTATTGCTGCCTGGGGAATGTACCACTGACAAAACCCCTTAACAGCAGCCTTGTTTAAATTTAAAACTGGGCACAGAAATTTAGAGCGGCACTAGTAAAATTGAAACAAAAACCCCAGATATCTAACGGCCCAATAGGGACTGGCGCAAAACTTTGTTCCGATTTGGCCCCGCAGGCAACTTCTTAAGCGAGACAGCGAAATTACAACCCCTCCGGGTGGTTGACCAAACAACCCCCCCAGGAGTTTGGCAGTTTTCGGATGTGTTGAGAGGCGATCATCACAATAAAACAAGAATCAAAGCAGTGGGAAGAAAGAATTTTTCAACCCTCTTGTTGTTGTAACCGGAGACGTCAAAATCTCTGAGTCAGATTACATAGCCTTCTATACACATACATATGCCGCAATAGAAATAAAAACCGAATGATTATATTTTTATTTTATTAAATATAAGAAAAATATTTTTATTTTCATAAGGTGCAGATCAATTGGAGGCTGTATATGTATAATTTCTACATTTATTCGGTGTCGAATTTAGGTTTCAGATTATTAGCCGTCATTTTTAGGCTCGGGTTCGACTTCCGAGACCTACAAACCATCATTTGTTATTGAAATAGCTAAACGGGGAGCATAAAACTTTTTTCTCTTTCCAGAAGCCTTAAAACCTCGGCCGAATAATGAGGCGCCCCCAGTTTCAAAAGGGACGCGGACCAAATTTGCGCTCATCACGTTTTGAACTCGGTCCGACCGGAGGGCGGAAAAAAAAGGAAAGTTGGACCCGCTGATTATTATACGAGAAACTCTGAATTAAAATCTGCTGAATGTGTCGTTTTTGTAAAAGTTTTTGTTTCATGTCTGTTCGTCACATCTAAAACCTCGCGGTAAGCTTAATGCTGTCGAAAGGAATCGATGTTATAAATCGGCATGAAATTTACTACTATCTCGGCGTGTTTGGTTTCTTAGTAATATACTTGTTACTCCCAATTATATCCAGTGTACGCTACAGTGTTGTAATGTGATTCCGGGAATGTTATCTACAACAGTAGCAAATAATCACATGCAATATTCTGTTCGTGAGAACGATGTAGGCACAAAATAGCTCAGACTGTAGTTAGGGAACGTTTCAGCTGAAAATTCCTTAATACTCGCTCTTGCTTCGGTGAAGGGTTCTGAAATCCAGTTCGCTTCATCCATTATTTTAAGTTTATCTATCCAACGAATATTGATATTATCGGGATATTTATCGTTTACCTCAAAAAAAATCAGTGCCGCATTGCCATTGATTAGTACAAAACGCATAAAAAACGCAACAGGCGGTAAAATTAAAGGACCATATATGAACATGAACTGCAAGCAGATAAAGCTGACTATTCTGATAAATATGACTACTGGTTTTCATATGATTCAGTTTCCTGTTAGCCCCGGAAATTTATTGCGGGATGTGTATTGATAAAGTACTGTGGAATGAATATCTAGTGGTATATTCGGACCGATTATTTTTTCTACCGTCGCTGTCCGCAGTTTACATCATTCTGTATCATAAATGGTCTCTTAAATATCAAGTATTATTTAGAATCATTATTTAGGTATAAATTGAAAATAACATAATCTCATTATGATAACGGTGAGATTGATTTTCTTATTGGTTAATGTAAAGTATACTAAAACTTATTCAGCCATTTCAGGTGGTGAATGTAAGAAATTAGAATTACTATAATACTTCTAATGTATAAAGATATGGAAATATGGAACTGTAACGTTGGATTTAGTTCTCTTTTACTTTTAGTTATCCTGAAAGTAATGTACACGTCTATTAAATGCATGCAAATGGTAGAGGATTGCCGAATTAAGAAGTGCGTGTCTTTTAATTATGCTCAGTTTTGAATAAACTAGGTATGATGATTGTACGGACGAGCCAAAACAACGAACGTGTCCGTCTCAGTCGGAAGTTGATGCCGCTAACGAGAAAGGCCCCCACTAAAACGCGGCTCATTTAATTTAAACCAAGTCCCTCGGTGGGGACTTGAAATGTACCGAGGAGCCGGCCTGCAATAAGCGGGCATTTGCTTTGCTAACGAACGTTCTTTCTTCTCGGCCAGAATCCAAGTCAGTCGGCCAACGATAGGATCTAATTTAAGTAATGTATACACCAAGATGCCCCGGATCAAGTCTTCTAATACCCCGTTGAAAGTTACTCTTTCAATTGTCAACTTTCTCTCTATTTAAATTCAGATTGTGTAAATAATTCCACTTTCTGAATAATCGCTCATATTTCCATATTTTATTCATTTTAACCCGTGCCTAGTATTAATCATTTAAGATATTCAAATTAAGTATTTATATCGGCATTTTATTATCAGCGAGCGGATGCGGCAGATATCAATAATCGTTTTACACAAAGATTACGATTTTCTCACAAAAATCTATTAAAAATAGCACTTGAGCAGCAGTAACAAAGTCAACCTTTGACAATCCTTCTCATATTAATGTTTCCCTTGGGACGTTCATATGATTATTAACTGCTGGGTTTTTATAGTTTATTTTCGGCTTCGATTTGTGGCCGATCGTAATTAGCGGTCGGTTTCGCATTTCGTGAACATGAGGTTTTTTCTACGAGAGCGATTTCAATTAAAATGGGACGGGGGGCGAGGGAGGAAACCGGGAGCCAGACTGAGAAGGGCAGAAGCCCGACAGAATAAAAAGTTTTAACAAGCCCCCGCCGCACCCGCCCGAAACTTGGGCGACTCGTGACAAAGGGTTTTTATTAAAATTGTATACCTGGAATATAAAATTTTAAAAAACTAAAAGAAGACGAAGGTCCCGAATGAGAAAAAAGTTGAATTAACTCGTTTTTTTCCCTCAGCTCGAACCGCCGACCACCCGACCAACCCCGGCCACCTTATAACGTGCCCTAATGCGGTTGAAACGTGACCGGAATTTGCGAATCGGTGCAGAGCAAAGTACCTTTTCTAAAGTATTTTATCCCTTATGTATTACTCCGTGGTAGAGTACACCGGCTTATTATCCTGAGTTAATGAAGTCTGCCGCGTTCATATATAAATTTACAGGACACAATTCTACATTAGTTTAAGAGGTTAAAAGGGATGAGAGTAATAATTGGGGTGATAGTAACCCCCTCGTCTAGTGGTAGTAATTATATAACGTGTTATATACACTTTGAATATTTTTTGGGCATCCTTACTGCATCCTCACTTGTACTGTCTACTAAGGTCAGTTATAATATATTTTAATGTTTGACTTATTTTTAACATCATTAAAACGCCTAGTGTAATCAGTTTAATGCGCTACTAGTTTCAATGGTACGGCGTACCTAATACTAGCCCGCAAGAAAGGTATGTCTTACATTTAAGTATTAGCGCCTTACATATAGCGCCTTACAGTACAAGTGACAGTGGCAGTGCAGTGAGAATGCCCAAAAAGCATCCAAAGTGCCAAAAGTTACTAACACCGCTACTGAAGATGGCGAGTAGCCTAAACCGGTCTGGTAAAAGACCAAACCAGCGATAGGAAACAGAAACACAAGAAATCTACGGTATTTCAACCCCACGCAGACCACAGAACAGGTATTCTAAACTAATTTATTTGCTTTTCAGGTGGAGAAAAGCTGAAGACGGTTGCTACATTATCCTTGGCTTTTAATTTATCAGTATTCTCTAATCAATTCGTTACTTATTGAAATTTCGCCTCCTTTACGTTAAGAGAAATCTAGTAAATTCTAAGAACTATTAAAAAAATACGATGGAAAACTAATCAGTCTAAAACCAATCGAACTGGAAGGGAATGAAGTTTCCTCGAACGATTTTACCTACTTTGATGTTCGGCATCAGCTTTGATGCTGTCTCCCATTTGGGTTTTCCCCTTGAATGGAAGATTACTAGCCAGAAGATGGAACACACAAGTGTAACGCGGACGGTCAGCGAATGATTACAACGCATGGAAGGGTTTCAAGTTATTGACCCGGGTTATTACTGTAAATGTTTCTATAATATTTTCGCTGTTGCCCGTCCGTACAGTTTAGTAGGCTTTTACTTCAAGAATTCCCACCTTTATTTATTTTTAATTTGCCCAATTTCTCATATATGCGATAGAAAACGATTGGAAAGGCAGTTATTCTTACACAGGATACAGCTTCAGGGTATTACATTACGGCGATATTTTGTAAACAACTGAATAAAAGCCCACAATAACATGCCTAGTGTAAGGCAGAATATGTTTATATACTCCATATAAGGTATATGCTTGTTCGATAGCCGACCAACTCTTATAAAAAAAGAAGAAAGTTGTTTGTATAAAGTAATAAGTATTGAAATTTGCTGAAACAATTCCTTGCATCAAGTTGGCAGCTGTTCCACAAAAATACGCCAGGGGTAAAAAATAAAATCCTCCTAATTTGTGGTGGGCGGATGAGCACAACACTAAGCCGTTGCAAATTTAAATTGCTCTCCCAGGATTAACCTTCTCTGCTCTCCCCACCTTTCCCTTCCAACGCTCACGAAATTGCTTTTTATAATCCGACCCATTACTGTCTTATGTAATGAGTTATTGAAATTAATCCTATTATAGTAATCAATTCCCCCCACCCCACTGGCTTTAGGTAGCTGTTGCTGGAAAATAAGAAAAAAATGAAAAACTTAAATAGATAGCGCCCCCATCCACACAGCTTGCTTTTAGCATATAACTGATTTTATTCCGTAAATCGGTAAATTAATTTACAATATACATTCAAAATATAATTCCAAAAGATTCAGACTCAAAAAATATTTGCGTCCATTTTATTTCTAGTCTAAACATAAAATAAATGTGAAACTAAAATGAACCTAAAATGAAATCAACTTGAAATAAATACATGGTGATTCTTCTATGTATTTTTAAACAAATAATTTGGAAAAGTTGGTTTAAATAGTACACCAAGTGTAAAACAAGTAATTTATTGTATGAACGAATTATTTTTTTATTATTATCAATATTTAAACCTACCAATTTTAGTACCGCTAAATTTAATGCTTAGCCCATAATTTCATATTTATATTTGGTCCCTTACAATGTTCTGTATATACCAATAAGTATTATTCTTTTCAAACATTGATACACCCAGTAATAATGTTACTATGTAATTTACATTTGTAAATATACAAATTTTACAGTAAAATAAATATATTGTGAAACAAAAACCTGGATGTTAACTGTTCAAACATAAGTGATTGTGGACACATGGAGCTTCGTTAAGCTCCATTTGGGGTGCATGTTGTGTTTATTAACCCAATCATTTTACATGCTGTGGATTAAATATAGCACGTCGGTCGTTTGTTAAATTCAAACTGAGTTTAAGGTACTAAATTCAAACTGAACCGAAATAAATTAACATCCGTCATTTAAATTCTATATGTAATTTAATTCACTTATATCTCAAATTGCCATTGAAGTTTCTTATGTAACCATATTAAATATTAGCGGTTTGGTTTGGCTCATATGTCGCTATTTACCGTGTATTATTTAGGGCTTGACAATGCAATTATTTATTTTTACAACTTTTTTACAGTTAATTGAAAATATTTATTTTTTACTGCGTTTAAAGTACTAGGACCTAAAATGAAGTTAAACTAAATAACATTCTTCCATCATTTATATTAAATCATTTTTATGAATGACTCTCTGCGTCCCCTCGTCCCCTTACGAAATAGACCGGCTTTATTGATCGGCATGCAGAAACGGAGTCCTTTCAGAAAGTGAACCGATTCCGTTGTGCGAGTTCCTATTTTCTTATCCTATGAACAACGCCCGGAGACAATAGCCGGTTTTCTATTAAACATTCTCGAATCGGGATGAAACAACAAGGAGTCCCTGGTAGGAAGAGAGGGAGGCGGGGTTGGTTTCGGCCTGTTACTCCCCATAAAAATCCGGTGGGGGGTGGGATCAATTTGAAGAGGATCCCCCTGTGTTGTACGTGCATTCTTCCCCAGGAGGCAAGCTCAATCGACCGTTCAAAAACCAATTATTCGGCTTAGCTCTAGGAATTCCAATTAAAATTGTAGCGTTGTTCCAGGGCAACTGGAAGGACTCCACTCCCCCTTCTCGACAGGAGCAGAAGGCTTTTATTACTCCAGCGAGCCTCCTCCTCCTCCTCCTCCTCTTACAAAGAAGAAAAACCCGGCACATCAAATTATTGCCGTGTTTTCGTTGAGTTATTGGCCTACGAGTTGAAAGAGGAATAATGTTCACACTGGGAATTACATAGAATTTGTTGGGGCGAGGAGCCTTTACTTCGAAGATTGTCATACAAGGTATATTTCAATAAGTCGCTAATGTGAGACTTCGCTTTGTCTCTGAAAGCGATTTTATGTATAAATCGCAAATCATTTTCGACCCAGCTTTATTTCTGTTTATTCTGTATATGGAAGAACTTCTGGATGGTGGATATCTCATAAGTTCTTAATCTCAGTGGGGCTTACGTAAAAATATAAAATATTTTAACTTTGTCAGAAAGAAACTGGTTATATTCGAAAGTGTACATGTCACATCAATAAATACATATGTAAATGTGTGTGGGTATATTTCAATATTAGTGATAAATACACTATAACTGCTGCTATACCAGTAACGGCAGTGACGGCTTCGAGGGAATCCCCGAAGAACGGGACACGGACTCGGGTGTCGTTACTTTTATTGCTGCTCGTATTTTGAGATTAGCCGAACCGAACTCGGTCGAGGAGAGGAGATCGGGATTAAGTAACATAAGAGAGAGAGAGAGAGAGAGAGAGAGAGAGAGAGAGAGAGAGAGAGAGAGAGAGAGAGAGAGAGAGAGGGGGGAGGGGGAGGAAGTATCGGGAAGAGCCGCGTCCTCTGTTATCTTCATAGCCCAGCATTTCCATTTCGAACCGGTTTCGAAACACGACCCACCCTCAAAAAAGGGGCCAAGAATTCGATTACTTTAACAGCATTCAAGGGCCTTCCCCTTCCACCCTCTCTCTCTCTCTCTCTCTCTCTCGCCCCCTACTGGCACACCACCATTGAATTCGGAATCAAATCCTTTAAGCGCGCGGTAGGGCACGGTGCCCGGGGTCGGTCCCTGCCCGTTTTGACCTTTCGACACTAGATTGAACACAGTATGGCTTATCGCTCCGCCCAAAGGCGAAGCACAATCATCACACCAACCTTTATGCATTCAATTTTGGAGCTCGTTTCTTATTTAGACGTGCACGTTGGGGAAGAAAAACAATTTCCAGCGTAACATAACATTACCCGCGTTTATAGTGAGTTTAGTGTATAATAGAATAGAATCCTTTATATTAAAAAAATACTGTAATTAATTAGACATCGAAACTTTCAGTTAAGTGTGTTGATTGAACTATTCGGACTGTGCGCGGACATAAAAAACCGTACCCTGCGTGTTAACGCCAAATAAAAACACAAACGTCAATAAATTCTCTTTCCTTTTATCATAAATGGTCGCTGTCAAATTGATTCCCATCTACTACCTGTTCCTATAGCGAAGTTCAAAGAGACCAACTGTGATTGTGTACTGCGATGTATTATACAATAGCCCGCAGGTATAATGAACGTATATTCTGTTCAGGAAACAATTGAAAGGGCTCGAATTGTGCTGTCTCCTTATTAACACAGTTCGGAGAATTGAGTTTTTGGGCCGAAAATTTCGCTTCCGCGACCCGAATGTTAATACGGTGTGTGGTTGAGGCTTTGTCCATGCAATTTCGAAAGTATTCCAACCGATATATATATATATATATATATATATATATATATATATATATATATATATGTATTTCATGGTATCAGCTACAATAATAATTTTGCATCAATAATAATAACAATAATAGCTAAACTCGTGCACGCAATTTATGTACAACTAAACATATATTTAGATATTATATTGCATTCGAACGAATTTTAAATGCCACTTACGGTAACGTTCAACTTAACCAGAAGTGATATCTCCCTGAATATAAGTAAGCATATGTAATATGCTTTTATTACATCTACATCATTACAAAAAAATATAAATAATTCTGCCGTACGTGTAGCGGTTACAATTCTTCGTACGTCCTCGTCTGGGTCCAGTTTCCTTAATGGACGGGCCGTGGAAGAGGAAGGGCATAATTTCGAGCGACCCACATTACCGAATAACATTTGGGTCCTGGCAGAAGGGTCGTGGCTGTCCAGGCCCTATTTCAAAAGGAGAGTCGGGTTTTATGACCCGGTCCCGGCCCCTTTTATGGCTCAATACTGATCCACTCACGAGGCATTTAACAAACAATCTACCGAAAGCGTCGTTGCACCTGTCCTAATTCACTTAACGCCACTTCGTTAACAATTCCCTCGTTAACAAAAATCTCGTATCTCGCCATTAGACAAGAAGGTAAAATTTTTGACCGCAGATTTCTGTCTCCTCTCGCTTTTGCTAGACCGGTTTCGGCTGCTCGCCATCTTCAGTAGCGGTGTTAGTCAGTTTTGGCGCTTTGGATGTTTTTTGGGCATCCTCACTTGTACGGCACTAAGGTCATTATAATATATTTTAATAATTGAGTTATTTTTAACACTATTAAAACCCGTTGTGTATTCAGTTTAATGCGCTACTAGTTTCAATGGTACGGCGCACGTAATACTAGCCCGCAACAAAGGTTTGTCTTACATTTTAGTATCAGCACCTTACATATACCGCCTTACAGTACAAGTGACAGTGACAGTGCAGTGAGGTTAACCGAAATACATCCAAAGTGCCAAAAGTTACTAACACCGCTACTGAAGATGACGAGCAACCATTTTTTGCGGGTCAACTATTTAACTGTCCGCGCACTTTATATTCAGTGTATCATTCTATTAATGATTACATTTTACTTGCCAAATGTTTGAATAGTGCCATGAAAGTGCAGTATAAATTCGATAGCTGTATAAGATGAGGCGTTATTTTTATCATGGTTTAGGAGTGTCTGGAGGTAGTGGCCATGAACGGGAATGGGCGCCCCCAAAGACAGGCCGGTAGGACAATGTCTATATGACATTTGGTGTCGCTCGACCAAAGCCCAACTCGGGCCCCGTTAACGACATTCTTTATCACTTCTCGCCTCCACAAAATCTTTTATCCCCCCCTCACTCTACCTGCTCCTTGAATAGCATTTCACCGGGTTTTATTGTTTTCGGCTGCTGTACTTCCCCCTTCTTATTGTATCCCTCTTCCACGCCTTTGACCCTGACCCTTAATCCATTGTAACCCCTTACAGTTCTACTGATATAATAACACAGACCCCAGTAAGAGTGTAACGATGCAGTATCATAAACTGCGACTAACGGAACAAAGTAATATTCAACCTTAAAAGAAAACTAAAATGGACTACACAGTTACTTGGACAGGATTTTCACTTTGCAAGTTGTTACGGGTGCATTTCGTTAAAATAAATGCAATAAAAGATACAATTTAAATTCATGAAGTGAATAAGAGAAGTAAACATATTGTTGTCTTGTTTTTATAGTAAAGTAGTGAATATTTAACAAATGATTCGGAATTTGTTGTTTTGACGTTTAAACTGTTTGTTACCCCACCAGTTAACCCCTTTCGAGACGCGTGAGTAACATGATACATAAATGACTATTTGAAACAAGATTAGTGAGGAGCGCTAAAAAATGGGGTGAAGGAGCGATGAAAATAGACGATGAATGTTGAATAGTAATGAAGTTATAGGACGGTTAAGGAAATCGAATAGTGGATAAGAGCAAAACACCTGGTGGTAATCACTTTTAAGTGAGTGATAGTGCGGAGTTCTCCCCCCCCCTCCCGATTCAACGCCATTTACACGTACACCATCTTCGTACAATTCGTATCACGCCACTGATATTCTGTTACCTGTATTGCTTTCGACACTTTCACAAAGCCAAGAATATTTTCCTTCCATTCCCATAGCAATATATTCAGATATTCTCCACAAACTGCATCACATTTTAGTGCTGTAGCACTCTTACATGGTTATATAATTGGTTACATCATGTATGTAGTATTTCATTGATTTATTTACGTATTTATTTATATATTTAATTAATTAAAAAAACATTTTTTCGGAGCGAAACTAAATTTACTAATAATATAATTTATTTTAAAAGGGAATTCGGTTATATAAATTAAACGTTTCATGTTGGACCAGGCAGAACGCTACTCCCTCTGTTATTAATGGAATAAAAAACCTTTTCGAGTTACTTTGCCCAAGCGACGTCATTAACTGACGTCTCATTAAAGATAAAATCGAGTCCCAACATCACTTTGATGTACTTCATATGCATTAGCGCTCAGAGGCCTGAGGACATTCAGATCGCGAATGCATCTTGCATTATATATCAAGTTTAAAATGTGTTCTTCGTCAGTTTTCGCCTTTTAATTATTTTTCCTCTGATTAAAAATGAGGCCTGTACAGATTCGTTACAAATGGGCAGATACTATAGGACTACCATTTAATTTCACAATTATGGCACAAGTAATAGATCACAATCAATGTTGTTTTTATAAGCAAACCATGATAATTCTATTCATAATTCTTATTGAAAAATTGCCCCAACTCAAATATTCTGTGCAATCGCATTTGAGATAGTAAGCAGTATACCTCGGTTATTATTAAATGGGTCCGCTAATGTCAACGTACCTTCCCGTTGGGAATTATTTATTGGCTCCACTCCTTAATGGTGTTCCCTAGTATTCCAACAATATTGACTAATTAATGCCCAACACCGGAAATCAATTATAGATCTCCGACATTTACAGGCTGACTGTAAATGCAATCCCATTTGCGTTTCTCAGTATTTATAATCTCTTATTCGAGGCGGTACTGTTATTAAATCCAAGACGGCATTCAATATTCATGGCCAATTAGAGAAAGTTCGTTGTTCTCAATTTCGCAGTTATAAAATATTCGATTAAATATTATGGTTTCGGCACATTAAAATATAAATCTTATTGTTAACATATCGAAAGAAAACGATTCTCGAGTCTTCCATGATGGGGCAGCAGTAACTTTAAATCTTAATAGTTTAATATTTTGCGCTGTATTATTATTTCATAACCCGCATACGGAAATAACGGCTACAAGCTTTCCGTGTGTATTATTATGAGAACAGTGGTCAGTTTGTAATTCTAACCCGAGAAATAAACTGCCTTACTACTGACTGTCCAAACACACTGGTAACATCAGTGGAAACAAGCCGACGCTGTTCTGGGTTATAATTAAACAATTTAGAGGGGGTAGAGAGTCCAATCATAGTATTCCTATAATTTCGCTTAAACCGAATAGAGTGGGCGTCGATAGGCTGCCAAAATACAATCGTGTGCTCAAAGTCGGAGAAGCCGTGTGAGAGGAACGGGGTCGTGGCGGGTTGGCCTTCTCTGTGGATGAGGATGTGGATGAGGATGAGGATGAGGATGAGGGTGAGGATGAGGGTGACGCGAGACAGGCCCCCCCCTCCTATGATGATTGATGAACCCGATCCCACCCACTGGACTCGCACGTCACTCCGTCACCAATTTCGCTCGTCGATATATTCCCTGGATTTGGTACCGAAAGAAAAAAAAAAGGACTGTACTTTTTACGAGCCTCCCAACTCTCAGAAATGAAAAATATCTTGTTTGGCACCGTCGGACCAGCGGAAAACTAGTTCTGCTATTTCCCAGTTGCCGATGAACTTGGAAAACTGGAAAATTAAGTTTCCAGCCAGCGATCGGTTAATCAACGCGAAGGTGTCATCATTATGTTAATAGTTGCAAATAAAGATCCGACTAAATGTTTTTGTGCCAACTACTCATACGCTATAAACTGTTAAATATATTGAACATATTATTTTTGTGTGCACCAATTTCTGCTGTAAAGAGTAGTTTCACTAAGAGAAATTGATCACCAGGTGTTGAAACTTGAAAACAACGAAGAACCAATAACGAAACAGTTTGAAGCAAAAGAAAATTCTATTTTTAACTTCAATTTATCGAGCCAACAATATGTTGTATAATTTACTTCCAGTACTGAAGTGAAGTGGTCGGTAATTTATTCTCATGAGGTATACTGAAGGGTTTTTTTAGGTTATTCCCAAAACTGGCTATTCCCATTTATGCGAAAAATGTTGGTGCCGGCTTGCTTTTTGCGAGGCTGAATTTATTGTCGGTTGAAAATAATTGGCCATTTCACAATCAGAAAACTTTGAATTGGCGGATACCGATTCTGTTAAATTGATTGGGAAATCGGGAATAAATCGTATATTTTTTCCTCTTGAACCGTTACTTCCTACCTAATTTCTCTGGTAGTTTCTTCCGATATTTCGTTAACGCAAAGTCAAAATATTTTAATATATAGGATATAATATTTTGATATATGGGATCACACCGGTATCCGTAACTTAAATAAAATTCGGTTCATACGCTGCAGTTAGGTTTTAGAATGTAGCCGAGATACTTGAATGTAATATTACAGGTTTAAAATTAGAAATATTCCCTGGAATACTGTTACTCATTTATTGGGGTGAGTAAATTCCCCAATTTAGCCGGGTGGAATAAATTGCTGTAGTTACTACGCCAGTGAAATATTTGTGACGAAATATTATCCATACTCCATATGAGTGGGGCCATTCTGTCGTGTAATCATCGGTTGAGGAACTTGAGAAGCGTGAAGCGAATGTTCGGAGCGGATTGGAGGATTGTTTTAAGGACACGAAGGAGGTGGACAGAGGGAGAGGGCCCAACTGAGTGTGACTGGACCTACACAAATATTGGGCCGGTTCGGTGCAACCGACGCTCATTGTACGAGCCCCATTAGTCACGCACCCAATGGGGCTTGTACCGCAACCAACGGGGATACCATTCGTCCGTTCTCCACCACCGTCCTTATTTTCAGAACCCAGAGACACCTACAGTTTCACACATAGCTTGAACAGTAAGCCTTAGGGAAAGAGACATGGGAAACTCCCGAGGGAATAGTTCGGAGAAAGAGAGATATGTAGTAGCAAAACTCCAAAAGGATTTGGTTGCAGGACAGAGATGCTTCTGGGGTCGGTCCAAACTCAATTTGTGTATATAGCGTTTTAGATTAAAGCCGTGCGACATATTTGTATAGGTAAATTAATGTCACCGACCGGAACCCCTTTTTACAAGATTTCAAACTGTCAAATGTACGTTTATACGGTTGTGTTCACAAACTCCGTGTTGCTATAATAATAATACGGGATATTTCGTTAATAATAATATCGAATAGAATTTAATTAAACGAAGTTATAAATAAAGAATCGCACGCAGAGCAAGATCGTATTCTCACCTGTGTTCACCATCCCACAGAAGGTCAGAAATCTAAATTTATTATTTTGTTTTCTTCCAGGGTTAAGGTTGACTGCGCATTCAGCTCGATCTAAGCCCACACTCCGTCTTAACATAGCCCATCCTAATGGAATTTTTAATTCCGAAGCGCGGAATATTTTGAGCGGCTCCTCTAGCCGCTGAACGCAAAGAGAAATTGGCAGAAATTAAACTCGTAATTAAACTCGGGAATTTCGTTTCAGGCGGTTAGATGAACGCGCTGCATTAATAATTGAACGGGAAAAGATGAAAGCGGCGAAAGGCCGGTATGTTCCTAATTGTTGTTTTTTATTAATACAAAAACCGCTCCAGTCTTACGGCAACGGCGATACCATACTCCTCTATATATTGTATCGATTTTCGTTTGGACCAAGTTTGGATTGAGAGTAGCGCGAATAAAGCTCAGTCCCCTAATTGTTATGGGTTTCGACAACTAATTCGGGAGGCGGCGGGCCACTGTTCCCCCGGGGGGTGTACGGGTGGCGGGTGGAGGGCTCTGTATTTGCGTTTGTGCCCGACGGGCGATTCGAGTTGCTCCCCGTGACAGATTTCAAATTACTAATAAACACGGCCGCTTAGAGTCCCCTTCCTCCCCACTCACCCGCTCGCTACCCCAACTTGCCAACAGTTGTGGGTGGGCGGGCCCCATGTGTGAAAGTGTTGGTGCTGGTATCTGCTCGGTGGTAAATTTCAAATTATCGAGCAGTGTCTGGGGAGTGGGGGTGTTGGGGTCCCCCCAAGGCCCGGCAACAAATCACCAATTCGGTGGTTGGAGAGGGATATGTGTGGGTTGGGGAAGCGACGGAGGGTTCTCTCCCCGAAGCCGGCATAAATCTAATTACGCAATTTCTAATTTTCTGTCGGTGCGCTCGGCGCTTCCCGAGGTACTAGATTTCTAACTTCGGCTTTTGATTTCCGAAAACCTTTTGAAAGGGCATCGCTGACCCAAAAATATATTAATATAATTTAAGGGAAAAATAATATTTTTGGATGAAACACGCTCATTCTTGTGGTGGTCATTTGGCCAAAGTATAGAGAACAGTGTATTAATTTATTTTTAACTCATTTAACAAAGATTCATAACTATTAATTACTTTAATAAAATCCACATTTAAAAGTGGAAACAGAAGATTGCAAGAGTCAGCAAGAACTAGAATCAGACACCGTGGGGTTCGTATGTTACTGAATTTTGAATATCGGGTATGTCGAAATTTCATCTGTTCGAAGCAAATATTCGCCGCCGTGTCATCCTCAGTATATTATACGTTTATTTCGAATCGTTCCGCTCGACTCGTACAGAATGTAGAAATGACAAAGGATTCAACGAGATGAGAGTTTATTATTAAACTAAAATGTTTAATATTATTAAATTATTATTTCGGGAGAGAGGATGAACGGTAAAACCGTTGTTGATCAGTTTTGATATGACTGGTATCCAACCGGTCAGATAAGATACATGAGACAATATCATTAAACCATTGTTAATTAAATATTATATGGACTTGCCGATACTTGTGTGTATGCGTTACAAAAAATAATTACAACAATGTAGAACCTGAAAAGATAGTGCGACTGTCAACAGAATTAATTAAGTGAAATGTTATGGTGTTATCCCTCCCGTTTCTTCTTCTGCCGTTTCTACTTCTTCTTCACCTGAGTAGGTGAAAATCACCAGGATAAGGAGTTAAGCGTAAACTAGTTTAAAATATAGGAACGTGCGTTCGGGGAAGTCTTGTAATATAATATACGCTCAGAGCCCGCCCGGAGAGTTCCATGAAATTTCTAATGCTTTAACTAATGAGGAGCATATCATGTACAAAATAGGGAAATATGGTGCAATAACGGTTTCTACATTGTTACTGAATATTGCCGTCCAATATATAATGTTTAACAGCTTAATACTGAAACGTTTTACTTTACTGAACCCTACATTTTCAATCTTGTAATGAATATCAATCAATATTTAGATGTGTTTCGATGGGAAGTTTACTTTTCACCGGACGTGACCGAGCAAGGTGAAGCGTTTAACACGATCCGCGTATCATGTTCCGTGTTTCTGGCTCGCAGGCCACAAGCGTTTTGTGGGAATTAATTAAATCCGCTTAAAGTTCAGCTTTATATTGATTTCAAGACTTTTGCAGAAGTATGTAGGGATTGAGTTAAATTATATGAGGACTTATGCCCTTAAAATTAGTCAAATGGACTGTAAATTTTGTTTGAAAATTGAGTTTTTTGAGGAGTGTTCTTATTTTATGGATGAAACTAGTATTACTAATGTTTTCTCATTTCGGGCGATATGGCGGAAACCTCTTTTTTATATTTTGCTTTATCCTTGCTCGATTCACGCCCAAATGACGAACCATTATTGTCGCCGGGTATTAGTATTGTACGTGCTTTTGTCGTTTCGGTTTCCCTTTTCCAATGTCGAAATATCGGCTCCGATGGGCTCGCCGGCTCGCATACATCCGCATCCGGGATCATTGTTGTAACCGACAATGAAGTTCTATGCGGTAAAAAGCCCACCTGGGAACGGACGAAACCGAAACGGACGATTGGGCTCAAACTGTGGACAAAAGCCCGAGCGATAGATAATTTACGATTTTGACCCATAATTATTCCCCAGCTCAGTGAACTTTCGACTTTGATCGCGCCCGTTACAATCGGGCGAAAATCAATGACACGTTTTTGAATCGCGGGCGATGAATGTTTGAATTAAACTTTTTTTTTGCAAGCCAGTTCTCATATCATTCAGAGTTGAACAATAGTGAGTACAGCGCAACATTTATAGGTCGGACAATTACAGGGGTATGGCCCCAGAGATTAACGCAGTCCATCGGCGGATTACTGAAATTAGTGCGGGGTTTCCTTCCTGTTAATGGAATTTCATATAGTTGATATTATTAGACCATGGTCACAATAAAGAATAGAAAATTATACCTGCATACTGCATGCTGAATTTATATGCATTCATTTCATTTAATGTCAACTCAAATATTGAAATATGTAATTCATTCTCGTAATTATTCAAATGTATTTTGTTACATGGTTAATCATTATTTCTATTAATACACAGTGAATGTTCTAAATAAATGGTAAAATTTATTTTTATTATATTTTCTTAAATATTTAATTTTTCCCACTGAAATATACAAAAAAAGTTGTCCAATGTTTTGAAGTCAATGACCGTCCTAGACTTGGCTCGAGTATTCTCTGATCGACAAACATGTTCCATTTCAACCGGCCCCCCATAAAGATTCAAGATTAAAACTAAACGCTCGGTCACGACCCAAACGTCCCAGTATTTTACATTGAACAACCCCCGCACCCTCGTAGCGATATATAATATATATTTTTTGTAGCCCCCGCCGCTGTCCGAACAACTGTAAGTATTTGCAATACGGTTCCGCTCTGCGCTGGTTTACTGCGAGAGTAATTCGAAGAGTGGTTGTATTTTTCCGGAGATAGAATTAGAATATATTTTATGCCTGACGTTGTTCCATTTAAAAAAAATATTTAGTCCCACTTCTTGCTAAGAATCTTACTGTTGGTTGGATTGAACCGGTTGTACTGAAGTAATTGTATGGATTGTATAAAATAATAGTGTAAAAATAGTAATGTTTCGTAATAACTTTTAATAATGATATAAATATACTCTGTTTTATATTACATTATATATTCTATTAAATTATATTCTATATTTGTATTATATCTGTAATTTATCAATACTCTGTTTGGATATATTTTAGAGTCAATAAACATTGTCATATTTAACTATTTATTTTTCTATCCAGATTGAAAATTTATGTTTGTTTCTATATTTCCCAATAGTAATCTTGGAGTGTCTCGCCGGCGGTGGGAAGAAGAATTGTATGGCCGCCCCCCAATCGTCCTGAGCCGAATCAGTTGGTCGTAAAATAGGTCGTATAGCGGTAATTCGGAGGGTAGAGGAGGAGGCGGTACGCTCCCCTGAGGAGTCTCCAATATTAACAAGTTTACCGGCACCCCTTCACACTTTACGAGCTACCTCAGGGCCGGGGCATCGTCTCCTGATAGAAAATCATCATTTGTTATTCGATAAATAATTACTTAGACGGACCGAGCTCCTCCCCAACCTACGAAGGGGACCGAGTCCCCTTCTCGTGGCTGGTACTTCTGAACGTATGAAATCGATTTCTAACCAAGATACATTTAGGACTAATTCAAGCCTACATTAGACCTCATGGAGATAATTACTATAACCAGTAATTTGCAATGTAATAAAATAAGCTACATAGAATGTAACAGACTAATAAGATAAGTGCGTTAATAAAAATAAGTGTAACGTGGATCTTAGTTTAACCTCAATACATTTTCAAATACTGCATTAAAATATGCATAGACATATAATGATCATTATAATAAAATAAAATAATCTACAATCCGTCTCTATGTAAGTAAACTTTGCCAATGCTAGTGTTCAAACGAAATATCCAAGGAACTACTCGAAGTAAAACCCTCAATTCTTTTATTGGATTATTCAAAATCAGCACATAAGCATTTCCATTTTATTTAAGCAATGGGATTTTACCTTTTGAATCGCGTGATATTTGATTATTGTGTATTTGCCACATAGTAATTAAATCAATTTACTACCGTTTATTTACAATATACTCTTTGAGATTACAATTATGAAATCCTTTGTACTTATGTACATCCAGTATACGCATATTAGATCATATTGGAACACACCTGACGGTGACAGTTAATGTAATAATATAATTAGTAAATGCATTCCGCAGCAATATTGTATTGTACCCCTACGCTAATTCAGAATGTAGCTCTATTCTATATTCTTTACTCAGAACAATATTCACACAGTAATCGAGCCTTCGTTAGCTTTAAATTTCAACGGGTTGAAATACCGTAGACTTCGTGTATTTCTGTCTCCTCTCGCTGGTTTGCCCTTTGGCTATTATAAGTCAAATATTAAAATATATTATAACTGACCTTAGTAGACAGTACAAGTGACAGTGATACTGCACTTTGGATGTTTTTTGGCCAGCCTCACACACTGCACTTTCACTGTTACTTCTAGGGTAACTACTGTCTACTAAGGTCAGTAATAATATATTTGAGTTATTTTTAACATATTGAAAAGTGTAGGGTACTCAGTTTAATGCGCTACTCGTTTCAATGATACGGCGCACCTAATACTGGCCCGCAACAAAGGTCTGTCTTACATTTTAGTATTAGCGCCTTACACATATAGCGCCTTAGAGTACAAGTGACAGTGACAGTGCAGTGAGGATGCCCAAAAAATATCCAAAGTGCCACTAGTCGCTAACACCGCCGACTAACACCGCTACTGAAGATGGCGAGTACCCGAAAAGTCTAGCAAAAGACCATACCAGCGAGAGGAGACAGAAACACACGAAATCTACGATTATTATATATTTGTTGGATCTATTCTTTGGCCGTTAAATGACATTATACAGTATCACGCTATTATGGCAGGTATTGGACTTATTAGAGTTGCTATCAGCTCCTGATCCCACGGTTTTGTCGTGAGTTTCAGGATTCACTTTAGAGCTTGTTCACTGCGCTTAACGAATGGAATATTTCGAACGAATCGCATTAGAGCCTTGCAGTTGAAACCTGTTCACGGCATTGAATTTATTAAACGATCGCAATTGGAAAGCCATCTTGAATTCCTATTTGAATGTATCTGGTGGTTTATTGAGGGGGGGTGTTAAGGCCTTACTTGTGGTGGCCGAATTGAATGGCCTCGTCACAGTAGGGGTGGGTGGTAGGGGGTGGGGGATTGATTAGTGGTCGATTGTTCACAAGGCCCATATATTGTCTCTAGCCCCTGCCCACTTTTTCGGGACGAGGTTTTTTTAACCCGCCCAGGCTATTAGGATTTCCTCCAGCATTCCGAGCCCCGACAATCGGAGTTCGTTTGCCCAATTGCCGGTGCCTTTTAATTGTCCAATTTAATTGCAGGCGGCCCAAAGAGAGAGAGAGAGAGAGAGAGAGAGAGAGAGAGAGAGAGAGAGAGAGAGAGAGAGAGAGAGAGAGAGGGAGATCGACAGGCAGAAAAAAACAGAGTGTGGAGAGTGAGAGGGCGAAGAAGGAAAGTTGTTTGCTCCTTATTTTCAATCTGACGCAGGAAAAAACTCAATTAACGGAGAGAAACAAAGTTTCGGATTCAAATGTTCCCGGCGGTAATTTAATTTCCGATGAAAGCCGAGTAGAAAATGAATGTACAATGTACGCAGCTAATATTTTATAATCATTAAAAATAATATTGCTAATTCGCATTAATAATTTTTTAGTACAAAAACGCGATTAAACGTCTAAAATTTGTATTATATTACAACCGAATATCCAGTAGAAAACCTGAAGATAGGATAACAAACACAATAAATTTGTTTGTCATATAATAAAATACTGAATACTTTCTCGGAACTGTACTAAATAGTAGTATGCTGTGCCATTAAAATCTTCATGCCTGGTATCTGTGTTATTGTCTATTTAGCTAAAAAGAAAAACATTGTGACTTGAATCTTTTAAATAAAACGAGGGGTTTCAATTTTATTCGGATAACAAATTGTAATGAAAAACTATTATTATCCAGCGTGTAATATCTATAACATATGAAGGACGTGGCGATCATTAAAGGATGAAACAATAACAAGCAACTGTAATATGTTTTCTATGAAATGATACCAAATGAAACGTACGAAATTACACGTTGAAATGATAAATTTAACAATGTTTTGGAAAACATTGGGAGTTATCATTTCACTAATGTCAAGTAAGATCAATATATAATTTAATTTAGAGTACTGAATGTATTTAATACGATACTGAATCTATTTATTATTATTTTATAGGTCGGAGGTCTGAAATGGAAGACTAGGTAGCTGTTGTGTAATCGAGCTGCTATTCGGACCAGGCGTCGGCAGAGTTCGCAACGATCGTGGGATGGTTTCACACCGCTTCTTCCCCCTTAAGAAAGGTGGAAAAAAAGGGGCCGTATAAAATTCCTATTGGGCAGAGGCCCTCCGAGTTGCCCCCTGAGGTAGGGTGGGGGGGGAGGGGCACTAGACAGAAATATAAAATTTATGCCGGGCCCCAACATATTTCGAAGGTCGGCGAATCGCTGAATGGGTGGCGGAGGGGGGCGGTAGGCACCTCGAGCTCTTCAGCATCCCCCTTCCACATACAATTTCCCGCCGTCCCCCGCTCCCGTCGGATATATTTTTTATGGCCCCCCCTACCTCCAACGACCCACCGCTACCCCTCCGCGAAAAAAAGTGGAAATATCGCCACGCGCCCCCGGCGAACACACGGCGCTGCACATATTTATTCCGCTCAAAAGCGTCCCGTTCTACTCCCGGTCCGGCGAGCCCCGGATTTTCTGTCCTGGGCCTACACCCCTAACCTTTTCGAGAAATATATTCCGCGAAGTATGGCGTTGGGGGAAGTATGACAGGATTTTTCTGCAACTTTGAAATCCCGGAGAATTTGTTCTTCCGCGCGGGGAAGAATCCTTTTTATGCCTCGTTTAAAACAGTGCTGAAATATTTTTGTTTTCGAATCGCGGCCTATCATTATTCACGGGCGAACCGCGGCACCTATTTACAACCTGAAGTAGTAGATGAAAGTTTTATTATAACATATAGGTTTACACATATCGATCACTGAATAAGTAATAAGGCTAGTTGCAAAGGAATGCATTTAAATAAATCCATCGTGAACACGTGTTTTTCCGATTGATCAAATTCTCAATAATAATTATATTTATATGAATTTCAAGTTTAATTTAAACCTTCTTACGATGAACACCATTTAACTAATTTGTTATCTACTAAACGAAACAATTTACATTTACATGTACACTAATAATATCCATCAATACAGCTCATTGACATGATGTTTCGATATGGTTCAATTCACATAAAACAAAACATAAAAGCCTATTGCCAGTACGTAGGTGAATACCGAATAAGGCGAAGGACAGTCGGGACCGTTTTCTAGGCTTTAAGATATTCTTAGCTCGGCGCAGAAGACGATGATCATTGAATAAACGCGGGCCGGGAGGGGAAAAAAGGAGGAACAAGTACATTTGAAGGGGAAATGGAAAGCGGAACGGTGATTACGGCGCTGGGAACTCCGACGGAGTATTTCCAGCGTCAGAATCGATTGGAGACGTGACCGAATCAACGCCCAAGAAGAAAGAATAGGCCCTTGAAGAAGTTTGAGAAAATTTTGCCGTGGAGAAGAGGACGCACGGAGACAACACTACAAATGGCATACGCTCGCTTGAAATCATACTTTGCAGACATTCGAAAATGGTACTTGAGGTTCTATGCAACGTTCTTAGTCTGAAAATTATACTGTAAAACTGGAATCGCCTGAGAGTATAAGACATATCAATGGATAAAATATGACTTGAAAATACGATTGATGGGGTGTTTTCATTTGAAGCAACTATGAATGTGTACATGTAATTACGGTTTATGTAATTTTCAACTCAAAACATATTAGTCCGATAAAATATTAGGGACGTCTGAGTATGAAATGTGCCATTCCTGGTTATCCACTTGGGACGGGCGTCGGCCTGAAGGGAAAAAAAACCCCACTGACCCGCTCCTTTTTTGCAAGTCGCCTGAAAAATCGCCGGTTTATTAGGGCGAACCTACAACAAATGTGTTTTCAATAATGGCGGCGAGCGAGGGGCGGCGGGGAACTGCCTGTTTTTCAGCCGAAGAAGACAAGCACAATTTATCTATCCGTTTTTCTTCGGCAGAAACTTTTCGCTTAAATCCACGCTTCACGCTTTTATTATCTACCGGCCGAGAGGCGCTAACGACAACAGATTATTATGAGATGATTTGCTGCCCTATTTGTTCGGTCACAATACTGAACCGATAATGAAGGACAGCCGAAATCGATGAAAGGACGATTCTCGTTTAATAAGCCAAATATTTTATACCATCACCATCTGAGTTGATTTTACAAATGATATTTACCGTCGATTTCGTGTGTTTCTGTCTCCTCTTGCTGCTTTGGTCTTTTGCTAGATCGTTTTCGGCTGCTCGCCATCTTCAGTAGCGGTGTTAGTCACTTTTGGCACTTTGGATGTTTTTTGGGCATCCTCACTGCACTGTCACTTGATGTGTATGGCACGGCGCCTATATGGCGCTAATATGGCACTAATACTAAAATGTAAGACAGACCTTTGTTTCGGGCTAGTATTAGGTGCGCCGTACCATTGAAATTAGTAGCCCATTAAACTGAATACACTACACAGTTTAATAGTGTTAAAAATAACTCAAATTTAGCCGAAAACAGCATAGCGAAAGACCAAACCAGCGAGAGGAAACAGAAACACACAAAATTGTTTAACGATCGTTTAACAATGGGTTTAATAAAATAAAAAAATATTGAAAATAATCTAGTATACTGAAAATGTATAAGCGCATTGTTAAAGATTTACCAGACTGGTAGAAATTTGTTATAAATATTATAACATCGCTGTTTATACGAAATATCATCATACCATTTTAAACTACTGTGTAAAGTTTCTGTTTGATGGGCGACAGCCCTACCGCTTGAACCAGCTTGAAGGTAGCGGATCTGTAATAAGATTTAATTATTTTAATGAGTTTACTGGATGTAACAGCATCCCTGATGACATATTCAAATGTGTAATTTCACGAAATTCTGTAATTCGGTACTTATTCAACATATTGGGTTCAAAATATTTGGAAAAAAATCGTGAGCTCTCGCGAATTGTTTACTTAAACTTTGAGATGCCCTTATTTTATCCACCGATTGAATCTAATATCGAAAATTTATTTTCCGCCACGAATTTCTTATTTTCACGCATATATTTTGCAAGTGAATGTTCAAGGGAATCCCGAGTCCATATAAAAGGTGTTGGATACAGAGTAGGGGCTGTTACTTGGGCCGGTGTTGGGGCACTGGGGAGAAAGATAAAGGGAGTGAGTTCATCACGCGTCGGGGATCACCAGAGAAAACGTGGGAGGGAAAAGACTCGAGAAATCCAATAAGAAAAGGCGGTTCGGAAGAATTCAGGTCAGGGATGCGACTGCGATATTCTACCGGGCATATTAAAATCATGAACCCTACAACCCCCACCCTCTCTCTCTCTCTCTCTTCTCAACGCCGGGGGAAGTTTCGCCGAAATTTGTCCCCAAAAATGGCTCCCGCGGAGCGAACGTAATTTACAAATGTATTTTTAAGCGACTAGAATCCGGAGCCAGTAATTCACTTTTACTGCAGAAATCTCATCTTATCCTGCTGGAGTCTATTTCTGTCCCCTCCACTCTGCCAGAGAACTCTGATATCGACAATTCGGATTAATCTAGTAAATTAAATAATATATTGAATTCAAACTGAAATACCACCATTTAAGTAAATTGTATAATTCAATCTTTATATATTTACGTAGAATATAACACTATCCATAGAGACAATGATGATATCTTTCAATTATTTGTTTTTTTCTCTCTTTTATTGGAATCTATTGTTGGAACTGTAAAAAAAATTTAGGTCGCGTGGCCACTTCCTTTTCAGGCGTCTGTAAGGAAGATAGTAGGGTTTGAACTAGTGGATTAGGGTGATGGTTGAGTCGTGAGTGGAAATTGCCGTATCTTTGTATGGCAAGGTTTCGGACTAACGGGACTTTAAGATCTGTGTGTAGGGTGAGGTTGGAGACATAGTAGGGTGCGTTGGTTATTGTCCTTAATATTTTCGACTGTAAGGTTTGTATTTTGTGGATATTTGTCGGTTTGGCCCAACCTCACAGTTTGAGTCCGTATGTCTAAATTGGTTTAAGTATAGTTTTATACAATAATAATTTGTTCTTAAGCTTAATTTGTCTAGTAATTTAAGTAGTAACTTGTATCGTCTGTTAACTTCCAGTCTTTTTATCTTTATGTGGGGATTCCATGTCAGTCTTTTGTATCTATAGAGGCCCAGGTATTTTACCTTATCCGCCGTGGGTAGGGGTGTTTCGAGTAGGGATATTGGGGGACTTGGATCTGATGAAAGGATAGCTTTGTCATCTGCAAATTATGCTAGAATAGTGGAGGGATGTTGTGAGATATCGGCCGTGTATACAGAGTATAAGGTCGAACCGAGAATACTCCCCGATAAGGGACCGAATGAGGGATGGACCGTTGTAATATCAAGCTATGGATGCATCAGATATACAGAGTGATTTTGATGTTAGCATGTTAAAAAAACGTGACAGACATAAAACTAATTATTTTTTATACAATTTCAATTACTTTGTATAAATATAGCGTATCTATATAGTGCAATATCACAACAGTGCCGAGATTGTGCTTCTACTTCGCCTTTTAGTTAACAAGTTTGATGGGTGACCTAATGATCAACCTAAATTTATTTCGTGAATTTCCACTCTGGGCAGGAAAACTACTAAATAAATATTAATTTTTCAAAATATATTTTAATACGATATTTTACTAAATGGGAATTAATAAATAACATTACCGACTACCCGTAATAGCATTTGCCCGAATGCGATAATTCCGAATAATGAAATGTTTTTTCGATCCCATTGAGCTCGAGTCGAATCCAACTGCCCAGTGAAGTGCGAAAGCCCGGATTTCCGTTGGCCGTTATTTCAATTGGAAATTAATTAACCGATTTCGATAGATATTCTGATATTTTTAAAAAAGAGTGACGGAATGATATATTTTGTTGGCCTTAATTAAAATAAATCGGAATGAATAAATATCACCATCGCGATACTAAACCTGTAAGACTCGTTTGTGTTGCGGCTCAGAATTTGCATGTTGGCCCACGCTCTCACCGGTCTTTAATTTCATGATTTAATTGTTCAATCGATAGTTCAGGCACATTTCGCACAGGTTTTAACGCATAGCTCTACACGCGTCACGGTTCCAAATATTGATTGAGTGCCGTGAACTGAATATAGCATCCAGTTCAAACTATTACTCGGCATAGAATCAAGATCAGATTTTACGGTTTGCCAGAGTGTGTTGGTACATACAGAATATTCTGCAGTCTACTCATACTGTAATTGGTTCAGTATGCCTTGCTCTTTCCGTAATAGGCGAAAGAGCACATTTCGTTTTTCGTTATTCATAACTCTTTTGGATAATAAGCAAATCAAGTTACAGAATTTCCAATATATTCCCTGTTACTCCTGCTATTTAACACAACCTACATTTTTGTGTTCAGAGCAGACCGTTGGTGAGCGATTATTCACATGTTCAGAATTATACGATACGCGCGACAAAGATTCACATTTGCTTTTGTAAAGGTTAAAGAAAATAGGGGGCGTTAGGTATTATTTATATTTGTATTGACACGTTTCTAACTCCACGGAGTTCAAAGTATAGAATATAAATATTCTATACTTGTTTAATGAAATGTATAGGTAATGAATAATAAAGCCGAGGAAGGGTGGGGTATTATAAAATCAACGAGAGATTACAAAAATAATAAATCGGCACCAAGACTGTCCTTTGCCCATCCAAGCTTAGCATCCCTTTACGGTAAGACCGCTCCCTGGGGACAGCCCTGGGGGTTAATAAGGGAGGAAGATGCGGGAGCGTCACGGGGGTTTTCGGAGATACTTGGGTATAAATCCGTGGGCACGGTGGGCCCATTAGCCCGAGAGTTAATTAAGTCCTGAACACATCGGGGCCACCGCGCCCCCGCCACCCTCTCACTCCCTCAATCTCTCTCTCTCTCTCTCTCCCCTCCCTCTCCCACTTCCTCTCCCTCTCTCTCTCTAAGGCCCCATGTCAGATCCGATTTACGAGGCAGCCACCTCCCCCAGGTGGGGCCTACACGGTTTCCCTTTCCTTCAGTAGTCCATCTTCCTTTCAATTCCTTCACGCCTTTTTAAAGCAAGCCCCTATATATATTTCCCTTTATTTCCGGTTCCGATCTCTTTTGGCCGTTTGTTTTTTTGCATTGGGTAGTCATGTTTTCCTATATTTTCAAAACACAATTAAAAAATCTTAATTAAAAGCAAAACATCTTTACATCCTCCTCAGCGAATATTAAACGATCACTTGTCTACTACATGCTTAAATAATTGTGCTTTTTTCGATTCATTTTATAACTGTTAACGCTGTTATAACAGTTTAGAAATTAAGATATTACTGAAGTAAAATAATATTTTATTTTTTACACGCACACAAAAAAAATACAAAGGAAATTGGACGAATAAATACAATTTTTGAATGCTGGGAATATTAGTACATTATTGTTAACGTAATCTTTATTTTATTCTAGAATTATGAATGGATTCCCTTGTAATGATATGATAATCGGTACAGTGGAATGGAAATACCTTCAAATCCTCTGCCAACGGTGTGGTTTGCGGAGATTCGAACCCACCAAACAATAGAGATGATCATAGACCGGAGAGAGCTTCATACCGGCTTATTCATAAAGAGGCCGGGGATAAGTACCACCTGACCTTTAATCATTGCCATTGTAAGAATAAGCCCGCAGGTCACCTTCATAGGTTCTAATAAATAGATTTCAGGATTACGGGGCGTCTAATCTACGATCTTTAGAAAGTTAAATACTATTTAGGATGTTAATACTGAACTAATGTTAGAATAGATATTTAACTCGTTCGCTACCAACCGTCACACATATGTGACAGATATTTTTGCACAATATACAAAGGCATGTTTAAACATGTTGAGTATTGAACAAAATTAAGTTCTAAAAGTGTAAAATGTATGAAGTCTGTACTCGCATTAGATTATTTAGAGTCTTTATGGCAGTTGAATAGGTCGTTTTAGCAGGGTTAGTGAAATTAACAAGCAATAAGTTAAATTTAAAAAGGAAAAGATTTTGCGTGGCAAAATTATTAAAATTGTTATGTAAGTAGCTAGAAAAATTATTATTACATTTAATATTTTTCAACAGAAACATATCTCTCAAATAAATGACGAATTTTCGTAAAATAAAATGAATTTCATATCGATAAATTGTATTTATATTTTTTTGTCAAATAATATGTGACACATATATGTGACACGTGGGCTACAGCGTTTAGTTTTTATCTATAGCCCAGCGCCACATATTTGTCTCAGTTTAAAAGAATACTTGTTTTACTTTTTTAGACTGTTCTAAATACACACATAAAATCTATTCCAATTGATTTCATATAATTGTGAAAAAAATCTTGGGCCATGGTGGATGTTTTCTCCAGAAGACCCTGGTAGCGAACTGGTTAATATTTTCAACTGAATCCAAATCTGTGGGTCCCAAAAATATACCATGTATTCCATATACCGGACGGATCAAGTCTTACATATATAATGTATATATATTATATTAGAAGAAATGTTCGCTCATATAAACTTCTCGAGTTTGTAAATTCAATTTTCGCTTAAAACGCGCCTTTCGCATTTCGGCTAACAATTTCGCCAACTCGGAGTGCACACCAAATAGAGCGTCTGACGTTTATCAGAAGGAACGCCCGGCGTAATTAATGGTTGTTCTCAGCCGGCGAACAATTATCATTGGCCCCCCTAGCTATTGTTTGCCAGGCCCCCGGCTCTCTTCCACTTTCGACACACTCACTCACACACACACACACACACACACACATATTCTCTGAATGGCCCACCATCTGCACGCCGTCGTCGCCTCACAGAACAGGCCGAGAATTGTTTCTCCAGTGGGCTAAACGCGTCTCCGTTTTGTATTTTAAGTTGCGCGGCGGGGAGCCGCCCGGCCGGCGAGAGAAATCCAATTTGTTAACGTTTGTGATTGTGTTCGTGTGTGTTGTTTGGATTTGAATCGTTGAAGGGAAGCGGTAGTGATGGGGGTGGAGGCCGAGGGAGACTGTGAATACACAAAGCTGTTGCGGGCCCGTACGCGGTTGTTTGTTCCGTACAGCGGCCTCCTGCACAACCGCAAGAAACCTTTGGAAATAAAACCCCTCCGTTTCGGGAGACGCCCCCGCGGAAATCGCTGCCCTACATAAAAGGCACTCGGCGAACCTGTTATTTCTATAAATATATGGGAACAATACGCCTCTCTCGGCCTCCCTCCTCCCTATATTCTATTTCCAAGTTCCGATCGGTTCACTCCTAAATTTTCAACCGGCCCAGTCGTGGACGAGCGCATAAAACTGTGCCGTTCGACTCGGCCGTCTCTAATCGTCGACAATATCCCCGACCCGGTCGATTGAAAGACATTAAAAGGAACGTTAGTGAACTGTAATAATTACACCGGTGTATTCGATACCAAATTTAAGAATTTATTAGCCTCATCCAGTATTTATGATATTCCATTCAAAATCAACACGTTATTATTGAAAACATTAGAGGGCCATCAGACGGATTGCGGAATGTGAGACTGTGCCATGTTACATGTCGTTTTCTTCTCTATTATATAATTAATATTTCCTCGATAGCTGGATAATTCGGATCTAACATCCATCCAAACATTCGAGTGATACACCGTAAATTGTCGTTTAATAGGTGTTTTTTGAGAGATTTGGGGAATTAAAACAAGTCTGGTCATAAAACAAGTGTGAGTTTGTAAGTATTTAAAATAATATTCCAGAACTTAAATTAATTGTATAAACGAATTATAACTGGTTAGCTCCAATATTATTATAGTTAGGTATGAAATATTACAGTAAGTAACTTAAACTCATTGTTCACATGCAGACATAAGGTGAATGGATCAGGTGGACCACCGGTTCTTGAGATTTTTACTTTAAATTTACAGACATTTTTACAGCACATTACTTTGCTCATTTTACGCAAACAATCTATGGATTGTAAATTTCTTTACCTCCATATATATAACGCAACTCTGGGATGCGGTCTTTCGGTGTTTTTCATATGCTCTCAAATATTTGTCTGTAATGTCTCTGGGCCCGGCAGTTTGCGGAATGCTGTGCACATTATCGGTTCATATTTATTCTGGGTTATTTTCAGATTTCTGACGTGCCCATTGGTTGAGCCGCGCCTTCCTTCTGAAGATCGTACATAAATTGTCAGGTTCGACGAAGCAGTAAGACTATCGAGTCATTATTCCACTTAATAGCACGCGTTTTCCAGTCGAGATCTTCACGGGCGACATTTCATATCCTATTCGTCCGAGAGGCAAATACGGACTAACGAATCGAGACTTTTCGGTGGGCTTGGACTAATCCGCATTTAAATATTGGACGACGCTCAATCAAGTGGGGGTGGGGGGCACCCGGTAGGCCCAGGGAAAGTGGGAGTGGTTCCCCCTGACCCGGTGCCCTATCGATCGCGCGTAGGGGCCTCGGGCCCTGACAGTTTCATCGGACATTGTCTGCGGACACGCATATCGGATTGACCCAGGTACGTGTCCCGACTGGCAAGCCGGTCGCCGGCCTCTGGAGCTGCAGCCGCCCTACGAATAATTTCTCTGTTCGGCCCCGGTAATGATTTCCGGGCTCAAGCTCCCATTCAGTAACCCCCCCCAGCCCCACGCACGCCGGTGCAAAATCCGAACCCTCCTTGATTATGCCGAATCGAATCCAATTTTCGCGTTCGTTGAATTGAATAATGTGACCTCCCAGTAGCGTTTACCTTCTGAACTGTTTTACATTCCAAACGAGACGGCTCGGATTTGCCTCGATGTGAGGCTATCCGGAAAGATCATTCGTCTTGATAAAATATCATTTTTTGGATTTAATTCACGTAATAATTTAGATTACCTGTTTTGTGGTCTGCGAGGGGTTGGAATACCGTAGATTTCGTGTGTTTCTGCCTCCTCTCGCCGGTTTGGTCTTTTGCTAGACCGGTTTCGGCTGCTCACCATCTTCAGTAGCGGTGTTAGTTACTTTTGTGAATTCGTATGTTTTTTGGGCATCCTGACTGCACTGTCACTGTCACTTGTACGGTCTACTAAGGTCAGTAATAATATATTTTAATATTTCAGTTATTTTTAACACTATTAAAACACGTAGTGTATTCAGTTTAATGCGCTACTAGTTTCAATGGTAAAGGCGCACCTAATACTAGCCCGAAACAAAGGTCTGTCTTACATTTTAGTATTAGCGCCTTACAATACAAGTGACAGTGACAGTGCAGTGAGGATGCCCAAAACACATCCAAAGTGTCAAAAGTGACTAACACCGCTACTGAAGATGGCGAGCAGCCGAAACCGGTCTAGCAAAAGACCAATCCAGCTAGAGGGGACATAAAAACGAAATCTATGGTATTATGTAATAATCTATTTCCGCCATTTAAAATTTTCCGGGGAAAAATCTCTTTCCATAAGAAATAACAATGTCTAATATAATTGAAAATAGGTATAGCATAATATAAACAACTAAAAACATTTAGAAAATGACTTCAGAATCTTGACATCATTTTGTATTAGTTTTGTTTTACAAGGTGTAATTCTCAATCAAATAGATAGACCAGCAGTAAATGGTTGTTCAATATGCGGTGTGAGGATGTCTGTAAAGCTCAGTGGCTGGGCCGCTCGAGCCAGCCAACCCACCGTCGACTGGCTTTTGATTATGCCGAATCAAATCCAATTTTCGCGCTCGTTGGATTGAATAATGCGCAACCGCGGTGGAGTTCCGTTCGACTCGTCTGTTTTACATTCTGAGCGTGTTTGTCTGTGTCTGTGTGGAACCCTTCCCCACCACCGCCCCCTCTGGGGAGACGGTTGACCTATTTTTCAGACGGATAGGAAAAAAAAAACTGAAAACAAACATGGCGGATCCCTAACATTTGCTGGTGGCACTTTGACCAGTTGTAATTAATTGAGACGAGGCTAATGGACATTCTACTCGACAACATTTGGAAAGGAGAGTAAAATAATAAACAGTTTACCGGCGACTTTAATTAAAACAAATATTTGAAATATTCGTGACCTTTACAGGTGCTGCGAGAGGTCGGTATATTACAGTTCGCTAAACTTCAGTGTATTCATTTCTGTGTTTAGACTGAAAATGTGTTCTTTTTTTTCTCTTTTCTCACCAACAGTGGGAGTTAAAGGGAATATCAATTATTAAATCGGAGAAAGCAAATCTGGTTTACTTCTGCCTCAAAGGTAGAATTTTGAAAACGCATGTACGCTCGCAGTAGTGGCAAAGAGTTAAACAGCATTCAGACACACAAAACATGTACAAAACTCAGATGACGTATAAGAGAGTGAGTTTTAAAATATCTATTTTCATCCTGAGTTACGTTCGAAGATGGTGTATAGAAATAGAAAGTTCGTAATCGTCATTATATATGTTGTGTCATTCTTAATCGTTTTTCTTTGTTTAAGATCATATGTGTGTAAACGTTAATTCGTTAAAATTGACGAAATCAAAATTTTAATTGCATATATACTTTATTGCAGGAATTTGGGAGTCCCCTAAGAATTACGTTGCAACGGAGTTTAATCTACTTGCGATGTTTTATAATTCCAACATAACTTTGAAAAGAAAAATTATATCAGTCATCTTATTCCCTAGCTCCTACAGTTCATAAGTCATTAAAGAAGAGTGTTTAGACAATCGCTCGAATCCTTGAGTGGAACTTAGGAAATAGCCTCTTGAAAGTCCGATGCATGTCAGTTTATCCAGATAATGAATTTGATTCACTCGGAGCCTAAAGCTGATATTCTCTGCTCTGTGCCAAGTTACCTGAAATGTAATTTGAGAATAGCGGAACTGAATTCCAGAATTCTCTTGTCATTTCCCTTAGGGGGACGTCTCCGCTGGCGAATTTACTCGACACGCCTCCTTGGAGTACGCAGTTCTTCTTACAGCGCTCATTTAAACAGACTGTCTCGTCCATCTTGCAGTTGTTTTCAAGTGGAATATCGTATGAGCGAATCTTTCCTCTGTGCATTGTGCTGTTGAGCAGGAAATTGCTATGAGCGGGAAGCAGATGTAAGAAGAATATACGTGCAAAGAGGTCTCGATAAATTGAGAAAAGGGGACGAAGATTGAGAGCAATGGAGCCCCTAGAACAGGCTGCGCTACCCTATTTCACCCCAGATCTATTCGTACTTACGGTTTTGATCAAGATGTTTTCCACTTTTGTACTTCTGAGCCATCAAATTTCCCGGCTGATATTCGGGTGTATGACTTCAGATAGTAATGAGGAGATTCCAACGAGATTCTATTACGAGTCAGAAAATAAATAAGAAAGTAGGACAGAAATTCATTCTTGGAAGAAATCAAGGAAAAACCGCGGGAAGTTCTAGACATTGTAACATGAATAAACGGAGCAAGTTTTCCTGGGGAAGACCCGTCGAGACGAGTGTACAGCATCTCTTGGAAAGTATCTGGAGAGAGTTTTTTTTTCAAAAATTCTGGTTATTTATTTCCAGTCCATTCTGGTACATTTCGGATACAAGCCAGAGGTTTTGTGTAAAAAAGCCACCCGAAAAAGTTTAGGATTTATTGTTTTTGTATTTCGATTCTATATTTCCGCGTTTATTTAAACTTTTGCGGGGGAAAGAAATCGGTTTCCGTTAAAACACGAGCGTAACCGAAACGTGCGGTAACGCATTTCGCTTGTGGCCACCGCTGGAGGGGCGTTAGGTTAAAGGCATAATTCAATGTTATCATCGCGGCCCGGATATAGAGTCCCTCGAATCCGCGATTTATTTCAAATGCACGATTTACGAACCGACTATATCGATTTGTGTTATATACGGCCAATTTCTACGATCAGAATATTAATCTAAATGGAGTTACTAACCCCGCGGAATACACCTGAACAAACAGTAAATAGAAATTCAAAATTGACAATGTAATTATAGAGGTTTTGTGTAATTGTATTCCAATTTAGGTTTCCATAGTGGGATATAAGGAATAAATACTGAATTGTATTTATATTTATACGGACATTTTTTTCGGTTGTATTTTGTTTCAAAGGAATTCGGTTATCATATTGCATGCTACTATACATATAATTCTATTATTCTACTATTAAACCAACTATTCGTGTATAGAACAATTATGTAATGTTTAATATACCCGGAAGTGATACCAATTTTGTCAATGATATATGTGAAACGTATGTTTGGTAAATATACAACGGGCGAAATATTGCACTAGGATATACGTATAAATTATTGGTCAGAAAGCGATTATTTAATGCAACTAGTGAGTTTCATGTTTTGTAGATATGAGCGGGAATTACACCATAGTACTCATTTTCACTCAAGTATTTTTATCCTTGGGGTTATGAACTATAATTTATAGAAACTGGTGCGTCATTGCTTACTTAGAATGTTCTTAAACGTCTTAAACCTGTAAATCTTAAATATTTTTCTGTCTGAATCATACCCTAAGTGATGAATGCCAGGTACATGTCAAGGGCCAACCGGGAGGTTGGCTGTTTACTGAGAAGAAAGGCGCATGGGAGAAGAAGCAAATTTCGGCCCCGCCAACTATGAAGTTCAAATTGTTTATTCTGATTGTCTCTGATGAGCCTTTTTGTTGACTCTAAAGTGAGGCGGAGACTGGAACTTTGAAAATTATTGAAACTTGGAGAAATTATTAACTCTCAAAGAGGAAAGAGAGATGAGGAGCGAGCGAGTTCTCCAGTCAACTAATATCCTTCAAACTTGGAAATTTCTGAATATCCTCCACCATTGGCCCCAGCTTCCAATTTGAACCCAAAAGTGTGGGACCATTCGTCCTAACAGCTCTAAATTCATTGCTCTCTCAATCAAACCGTCTTTAATTTCTTATGATCGGTAACATTCCGTATAAGCCAAAGATCCTTCTCCGTGAAATAATCTGTCATATTTTATATCGCATGAATGTTCTATGTTTATAGTTCTAGTTATATATAATACCTATAACAAAATTATAATTGACCTAACTGCAGTTGCACTATTGCCAATTACATCTTTTTTAATATAATAATATAAAATTTTTTTAATCGAAGAATAAATAATGTATCCTTGTACAGTCTATGTAATACAGTCATCAAATAATAGAGTGAGAGGGAGGGACAGAAAGAAAGAGAGAGAGAGGGAGTGGGAGAGTGATGAGAATGCAGAGAGTGGGGCGTAATGAACCAATGTCCTCCATTGAGTAACGGCTGACAGCGTCTTGTTAGACTAAGCCGGGCGCATTCCATTGCATTACTGGCTTGCCTACTCAGTACTATTCGTGGAATATTATTCTTCCTTAATTTGCACTAGACGGTCCATTTCTACAATAGTTTTTGTATTTCTACAATTTTGTATTTTATAGTGCATACATAATGATACGCTTAAAACAAAATAGTTGGGGATGAATGTACAATTTTCAAAGACAATTTAAGATAAGGGAACTACTTTTGAGATCTTATTTCTTGGGGCTTCATGAAATCATGTAAGACATATGTAGATAATATGAGAGTATTGTACTGAAGTACAAGAGGTAATATAACTTTACCGAACCTTACTTCTCACATCTTTTCGTGAGTAGGTTGGTGGCGACCACAGTAACAGTAGAATGACGGGGTTAAACAGGGCGCTTCTCATGCACACTCTCCAACATGCTGGCTGAAACTACTGAGGATAGTAGATAGCCGAAACCATCCTAGAAAGAGACCGAATCAGAGAGCGGCGACAGAAATACTATTGTAGTCCAAACCGTCACAGACGTAACCAGGTACTCTGAATCATCTGTCTTATTATTTTGTCTTTAAATCGGTGGTATGTTTACACTGTAGTATCGTGAATGCACCCTCGCCACCCTATCGAACACCCCAATACTCTCGTGGAAGGGTTCGGTATCGGTGGATTTCGGGTATGCCTACCCCGCAACCCCATTCGTTTTCCCAATCCAAGTCTCATGTTTATATTTCCATAATGTAGCAGGCCGAGCGAGAAGAAGAAGCGGAATAAGAAGGAGGCATCGGCTTGGCTCGGCTGAGGCGCCGAGGATAGATTGGTCTCGGGAAGGTATTCCCGCCGTGAAAACACCATTTATCTGCCAGCGTACCAACGACCGGGGGCACGGGCAACTATGGGCGACGGGGAATACATCGTTGAATACATTTTTCAGATAAAACGCCCCTAAAGTCGATTTGCAACCGTCGCGTGTTGGTTTGTTTGTTTGTTCCCCGGAATCGCTAAAAATCTAAAATGAAAAATCGCCCCAAACGAGATGTTTTTCGTCTCCAGAAGCGTTTATTAAATAATCCGTATACGGAGGCGCTGTGGAAAACTGAATTGGTCCCGGGTCCCAGGTGTGAATCTATAGCGACATTGCAATTCACAATAGAATTACAAAGAGAGATTAGTAAAATCCTACGGCGAGTGGAAAAAGCAGAAAACAAATGGAAAAATGGATGATGACACTGCAGTGTTAATTCCCTAACTTTCTGTATACCTGTATTACCTTTATTCAAAATCTTACCTTTTAGGCCACTCATTCCTCTATCATTTTCAATTGAACTTTCGGTTTAAATTAAAAAAAGCAAAACAAGAATTAAAAATAATGGTACACTGGCCGGTTTTCATGGAACTGTCGTCCACCGGATACGATATTAAATACCGTCAGGATCTGGGAGCGACGCTAAGAAAGGAGAGAGGGAAGAGAGGGGAACCTTCAGCGAGTTACAAATAACGTTCCTGAATGGTCGAACGGGCCTGCGGTATGAGTGCCCTGGCCCACATAGGGCAAGCACCCGCCCAGATATAAGTGGTGGCTTTCCTCGCAACCCTCTGTAAAAATAATGATCCACTTTTCTATTCTTCCCCCCGGCCTACTTCCGCTGAGTACCTGTGTTTCAGTGCTTATCCCAATGGGCGGAACCCACTCGAAGAGACCGGACCGGAAAAATACTATTAAAATTTACACCCGGGCGAACTATAGGGGGCAAACGGCGCCAGTTACGTTATTTATAGAAATAATAATATATTTATACTCGAGTTCACGTCTCTCTAGAAAAGAAGTTTAGATGTATGCATGTATTCTTTCCTGTCGTAGAAATATTACAACTAGGAAAAATAAGTAGCTGGTTTAAACAATTAAGGTCAAATAATAAAAAAATTTTCTGTTTAATCCTATAATGTCTGTCTTCCAAGAGTAAGCTCAAGTGTCTATTGATAAGCGTCAGTTTTGATAATCTGAATAGCCTGGATGTTCATAGCCCAAGAATTTATTCTTGGACGAATTCCGGTGATGCCGTCCAGCAATTCCAAGGTATCATAAACGGTATGTATTTTTTATGGCTCGCCATACTATGACTATTAGGTTTACTACCCAGTGCCATTAATAGATGAGTTTGGAAAATAAGGCGACGCCACTAAAACTTAATTAGAAGGAGTTATTGGCACCGAGGCCCCCAGTTCAATACCAATTCCAACATCGGCCAGTAAAAACGTTTTACGGGCGTCGGATTTTAGGCGGGGCCGGCCGCCGCTCGTAAACCCAGCTGTCTCGGGGTTCCCGACACCTCTTAGCATTTCAATTGTGGGGGCCCGCTCCTCAATCGGCCGTATAAATCCAACTAGGGATTTACTCAAAGCGACCGAGAAGTGCCTCCCCTTCGGTTTCAACCCGGCTCTAGATTTATCGACGCGCGCTCGCAAAAGGGTTGCGCCGGAAGGGGGGGGGTTTACGACCGGGATTGATTTATGACGATTTGAAAACGTCCGAATTACATATTTTACTTCAGTTCCGGCGAATGTTCCTGCAGGTTTCGACCAGTTCCTGCCACCGTACGTTCGTCAAAAGTTGGAATTTGAATATACGGCTTATTTACCGCCTGCGCTTTATAATGCATGCTCCAAACACAATGCGAAAACTATTTCTTATCTACTTCAAAATTCTAAGGAGGAGGGATAGCGTTTACACTATCCATTATTGCCAAATCTTATTCTATTTCCCGTATGCTACTTTACTTTCTTTAAATAGACAAATGAATGTCTGCGAAATACCGGTGTATAGTGTTACTGTCTACAAAGGTCAGTTATAATATATTTTAATATTTGAGTTATTTTTAACACTATTAAAACGCGTAGTGTATTCGGTTTAATGCGATACTAGTTTCAATGATACGGCGCACCTAATACTAGTCCGCAACAAAGGTCTCTCTTACATTTTGGTATTAGCGCCTTACAGTGCAAGTGACAGTGACAGTGCAGTGAGGATGCCCAAAAACCATCCAATGTGCCAAAATTGAATAAAACCGCTACCGAAGATGGCGAGCAGCCGAAACCGGTCTAGCAAAAGACCGAACCAGCGAGAGGAGACAGAAACACACGAAATCTACGTTATTCCAACCCATTTGCAGTCCACAAAACAGGTATTCTCTGAAAATACTTCTTTTTTGGTTCGTTTAATATAGAAACAGATATTTTGGAGCATGGCTGTCAATATATTGTAATCCGTGACTCTCACTTGGGGGGTCATGTTCAGAACGGGCGCTTATAAAAGCCGAATCTTCATTAACGGCAGGAGTCATCGGGCCGAATCGCTCGATTACGGGATATTAGCGGCATTTATAACGATACCGAGAAAAGCCAATTTTGATTTGACCGTAATCCACATCAGTGCTAATTAAGGGCAACGAGGTTTCCTACGCTGTTAGTTCCGGCGCCCCCTCCCACTACACTACAACAAGTCACTGCACCGGGTGGAACAATTTCCACACAGTGTTATAACCCAGAAAAACATTTTCGGAAAAGCTTATTCGATAGTTTTTCAACCGCGAATAAACGTAAAGGGCAGACGGCCAGATTAAGGAAATGCAACCCCACAGATTCAGTGTCCTATACAGTGTTTGTGGTTCATGCATCAATCAATTTAAGACTTATTGCTGAACTATCGTATTCAATCGCGTTTTTATTTCTGTTTTATATTTTTAACTTTATCATGTATGAATACATCGTAATATATTAATAAAATATAATTTATATTTTGGAATCCCCATACCCGACTTAAACTGAAAATTTGGACTTTTGGATCTTTACTAAAACGGACATCAAAATTTACCTTAAGTAACAAACTTACAATATACAAAGCCATATTAAAACCGACATGGACATACGGTATAGAGCTATGGGGTTTCACCAAGACATCCAAATATCGCTCGCATCCAGAGATTCCAATCGAAAGTTCGAAAGAACCATCCTTAATTCTCCCTGGTATGTTTCAAAGCACACCATTCATAATGATATTTAACACACCGACAGTCGACGAAGTCGCGAAATCGCGGTCCCTTAAGTTCCATTCCCGCCTTACTCCTCATCCTGATTTGCTCCTCTATTAGCCATCTATTATCCCCGCCACGACGGCTTAAACGCCATTGGACCATCCCCACTACACCTCGGACAGTAGTTAAATCATGTCAAAAAGTGACACCATTGGGTTGTTTCTTTATCGAGACAAACACGTGAAAAATATACGTGTATCAATTGTACTTATAACTATAAAGTTGACTGTGCAAAAAGAAATAATTCATATTTCAACATACTCGATTCAAGAATCGATTTATACGTAATTTAATATCGGTTCAAGTGGTGGAAATACCCCCGCTGTGCGATGGAATGCCGAAAACCGTAGGGTTGGTTGGAGGCCCGACAAAGGGATGCCTATAGCCGTGCTGTGTATGGGGGTTATGGAGGGGTTATGGTGGGGCGAGTTGGAGGTGGGGGGGATGGTCTCGCCAATTCGGGCTACGCCACATGTGGCCTCGGAACTATCAGGCACACGCACGGGCACAAGCGCGGGCACACGCACGATTGCAGGCCCGACAAACGGCAGAACTTCTTTTGTGGATGGCAATCAGCGGCCCTGGGCGGGGCTTTAATTGAAAAGTTAGCCCCCCCTCTCCCCCATAAACCAGCCCAATTGGAAATAACCGCCCAACCTACTACAGTTTACGGAATTCATAATGAATCAATTCGCTGCTAAATTCGCAATCGTAACTTTTGCACGTACAATAAGGGCGAAGGGGGCAATGTGCAATATTCCCGTTTATACTGGTGTTTCATACAGTACTGGACTACTCATTAGTTATAATGTATAATTTTATAGAGCAATCCTAGCAATCCTAGAATAGAACAGGTTTACGCTAGATCGTGTTCTGAATATTGTGTGTAACTTATTTCCAACCATTCCAGGCGGACACAATGATACATTACTTTGTACAAATAAATTTGTTTCAATTGATCAAGAATAATCGTTGTCATGTGGAAAATATTTATTCAGTATCTGTTATTATATATGAATTAAGTCGCATAATGTTGAAATACTATTTGAGCATTCAAATAGTGTTTTTATATAAAATACTTCTAACATTATTTTTATTTCGAACGTTGATTTCGTTTTCTCAATTCCCTTCCGCCCGGAATTCCATCAAACTTTAAACAGAAAGGAAGTTTCAGGAATAATGTTTTCAGGGTCCATCGAACCTCTGCTGGGAGATGAAATACAATAACCTTGTTCTTTTGTAGGGGTAAAACAATGCAAAAGTTATTCCCGGCATACTTGCTGTCCGTTAAATATAATTCGTTAATACCCATCTTAATCAATGAAACATTCTTTCTTGTTTATCACCAAGACTCTTAAAAATCCGTTTAGTGATATTGAAATAAAATAATAATGTATGCTTCTCAGTTTCAACACAACACAAAAATTTGTGTATAGTTGAATAGCATGAAATATATATTATACTAAAACCAAATTAGTTAAAGTAAAATATCTGTTGGAGATAGTCGCAATTATATTTTAGACTCAATGCAATTTATTTTATACGTGTCCTGTCATTGTGTCACTGATACTGCACTTAATATAATAGCTTTATAAATCCCGCGACGGCAGATTTATCGCCATTCTATATTCCTTTTAAATTAATTCAACTGTTACATTTGTTTATCAATTCTATCAAGCGAGCAATATTTTTAATTACACTATGGTTCCGGTGTTATACGTCGAAATGTTTTTCCTAGCGCCACTTTTTTAGTGCAGTAGAAAAGAAATTGAGGAAATCTCGGGGGCTGAAAAAATGTCGCGTTTAATGCAGTAATTTGTTAAAAGGATCGTCTCAACTTATTTCAGTGATAGCGATATCTAAATGAATTTGTTTGAAAAACTAAAAAAAAATTGTTCTTCCGAGAATAAAGCGTTCAAAGTGTCCCCGAATGTGATTTCAATTAAAAACCATGACAGCCGAATGATTCCTTACCACGAAATATACAGTTTCATGGAAATTATAATTTAATATCAGATGCTGTTTTAAATTATCCCTGTTTTTAACTGGTATTATTCTTAAATATGTTTATGGAATATGTCATACGTGAAGAATAATTCGTCACGACTTTCGGTAGCCTGTAGGAGAGGTCTGAGCAGTCGACGGGACCGAGAAGCCGGTCCCAAATTTTCCTTTCGGTCGGGAATATTGCTTTCGTCTCTTGTGGAGGGCGAGAGTAACCACAATGGACCAGTTCGAATTTCTCGTTCCCCCTTTGGGTCTGTTGGTCCTCTCCAACCGGCGGGAGGCATATGTATTCATTGTGCTCGGGGCTTATTGGGCCCACACCCACAGCCAGAGAGAGAGAGAGAGAGAGAGAGGCGAGAGAGCAGGCTTGCGCTGGAATTCTGCGCAATTTGTGCCCGACTTCCGCGACAGAAATGAGATGGGTTTCTCGTCAGGGGAGGCACTGCCAGGGAGGCATTATGGGAGGACGCCCCTCTGAGATTACGTCCCGGCGTTATTCCTTACTGGGCCCATTTGCGACGCCTCCCCAATTGCCTCCGGTGTCTCTTCCTAAATGTATTCCTATTTACCTTACTTGAATGCAGGGGCGAAAGAAAATAGTGTTATCTAGCCCAATGAGAATCCCCGCTGCAGTGATGAGCAAGACCGGTCGGGTAGTTCGCAATAAGAGAAAAACCTCGAATAAACATGTTTTTCTGTAATTAATTGTCGGAATGAACCGAAATATATAATAAAATATGAATACTATGTAACTGTTTACTAGTTAATTAATAAATTATTTAAAATGATAATTATCAACATAGCGCAGCCAGGATTGATCATCAGCAACCGAACTCACAAAGTTACCCACGAAGAAATAGCCAAAAGTAATCTAGCTGAGTGACCAAACAGACAGAAAAACCATTTAAATTAATGATAACGCTTGTAATACCACGTATTCGATAACAATCTCAGTTTTGAATTATTGTTTCAATACATATACTACTCTAATAAATAACCATGTTTTACTTAGATATTTTTTATGGAAGTAAATATTGACATTTGTTACAACATATTTACCTGATTTATGCAGTAGTCTTTCGAACGATTGCCCTAAGCGTGCGGAATTCGGTGCGTCTGAAAAAAATAAATCATAATCAATGTTTGTAAAAAACATAGCAAATTAAATAGTTTAACTCTGCATCAGAGAATAAATTATGAATTTTATATGGCTGTAGCATTTATAAGAAATTCTCAGGAAAGTAAGCTCTGGAAGAGCTTTTGAGGGTGCCAGTGCTGTCCCTACTCAGTTGATCCTGTTAATCCACCAACTCTTTACCAACTAACCGAATTTACGGATTTAATGAAAGTTTCTAGGCCCGGATTTGAAGTTCATCCAATACCTTGAGATGAGGGAAGAGGCGGCGGAAGGACGCCGGGGAGGGGTGAAGAAGGAATTAAAGTTTTAAGTAATAATGAAGAATCGATTTTAACGAGTTATGTCCTGAAATATTCAACAGAACTATATTCTTCATGATTCTTTCCTGACATTCAAGATGGTTCATCGTAATTAAGTTATCGTATTATGTGAGCAAAAACAAATCATAAATTATTAAACAGAGAAATGATTAGGACTTTGCGAAAGATACCTGGACGAAATATTTCTTGCTGAGAAACATCTCAGCACATTACTGAAGTCGAACTAGAGTTCCGAAGATTTGGACTGCACAGATTAAACCTACCACAAACTGTACCTTATGATTTATAATCTGCAAAAAATAGTGACAGTTAGAAACATTCTTTAATGTAGAATTCTGTACAATAAATCTAATCAAAATATTAAAATTACTACAAATTTACGCATCATACAGTATTCAAAAGATAGTCGTATCATGTAACAACCCGATCTAGTTCTTAGAACATTAATTTTAGTTTTAAAATTATCGTAAAATTTCTATGTAGTTCCAATAATTATTCATAAAGATTTTATTCCGAAGTATTTGCCTCCTGGCTGGTTGGCCGATTCTCAGTCCACCTGGGGATTTTTCACATCGTAATTATTATTGCGAATGCTAGGAATATTCGAAGCCTACATTTTTTTGTCTTCGCGCAGAACTAATGTCTATAGTTTGTCCCCGATTTTCCGGGGTCGGCCTGTTATAAATTCAGGATGGGGACATTAGGGGAGAAACGCCCGACGGATGCCGCCCGCCCTTTCCCCGGATTGTTCGTAAAGCGCCTTTCGAAAGAGGCGGCGGGAAACAAAAAATAAAATATCTCCGTTGGGCAGCGTGATTTATTCCGGGCCCTCCGCAAATGGAAAGTGTGTGTAACTTCCACCAAATGCATATATAATATATCTCTCTTTCCGTCCAGGCGTCGAAATCTTGTTTCGGGCGTTCCCCGGATGCGATTACAATTGAATTCTCTTGTTTACCCGAACATTATTATTAAGCGTGCCTTTGTAAACCTCTGAAGATGGAACTATATCTACCAAATATTCTAGATCATATTATTCGCATTCATTTATCCTTAATATACAAGTTAATGGAGGCTAAGAGGGCTCGTCTATCCATTGTCGCGGAGGGGGATAGACCACTGAGCGAGGGCTGAAGGTAGTCCCTTCCACTACCCTCTCGTGGTAAAATCTGACTTTGCACCAGTTTGTGTTATTGAATTATATTTGTTTTCTTAATTAATCATTTATATTATAATAAATAAATTTCTTATAATACATTACCATTAATCATTTTTATACAAGTATAAAGTGCTGTACTCCTCGGAAACGAGAAACAAAAGAAAGGCGTACTATATATTCGGAAAAGATAGACATATAATTGAGTTATTCGTAATTTACATTATAAAAAAAGATTTGATTAATAATATCGATCGCCCGCATTTCGGTTAATTATGGAGAAAGCCCGTCCCCGGTTCTAATTCTGAGTTAGGAGATAATTCGACATGCTATTCAATTTCAAGTTCAGAAGGGTCGAAAATATCATTCACACAATCCTTGTTAATGTTTTATCAACCACTCCCTCATACGCCCGGTATTGAAATTTCATTAAACATTGTTGACTTTTGATATCGAAACCGAAAATTCAGGTTCGCCGATATGCTGCTCGTATTTCAAAAGGGTCGAAAAGCTCTCTTGAACGGGGTAAATACAGTGAGAAGCTCTGCAATTTCATTCTATAAAGAAAAGAAGGTATATTACACGAACGAATATTCCCCCAAATATCCGCCATATTACAACGAATTTCAAACGTATCCCAGACGGCGAAATATAAATACAGTGCAACAGCACGAGTAACCTTCGTGCTCAATTACCTATCGTTTGATGAACTAATTTAATACAATAACCTTGATGACTGCCTTTCATCTCTCATTTGTTTGGATCCATTTTGCTCGACTAGATCTCACCGTTATTTATTGAGTTTGCCAGAATCAATTAATAAATATGCGTTCAGGCTCTCTGTCAGTAAGATAAATTAAGCGTTTTCCTCATTATAAATGATCGTATCTATAGTATTCATAGACCAAACCAGGAAGTAAGGTAAACATGTTACGGTGTTGAGCATCACATTAAGAATAATGATTATTCATTAAATTGTCACTCTTTCAGAAAATAATACAGCCATAAATAAAACCAAATTATGGGTATAATTTCACTAGAGTTACGAAATTATTTGTACATGAAATGTCTGTCCTGATCTCCTGGTTGATCAATATCTGATGAACCTAAAATATGATAAATTTCATACTGCAAGGAAATTATAAAGTACAAACCCGTCATGCCATATACTTGTCAAATACATATTCTGGATTCGCGCGTATTATAACTGATACAACGTAATTTTAGACACATATTTGTCGATAGGCTTTCGTTTCAGGGAATAGAACGAAGAGGGAAGAGGTGGAGAATCCCTGCAGCAGCGATAACAAGAGTCAGGATGAGAAAAACATGACATCGGCACAAAAATCCGGAAAACCCTCCGGGAAGGCCTTGGAAAATGCGGTCAGTGTGAGTTGGTGTGCGAGAAGCCAAGAGGGCACGGGCCATTGTCTGAACCTGGACAAACGACAATGAGAAATCGATAGCCCCGATCTGAACTCATCTGACTTTCCAGATCTGTCACCGGGACGGAATACTCTCTTGCACCCTATTCTCTCAAAACGAAAAATGTCAGATGTTGAATTTGTTACTAAAATAAAATAGATAATAGGAATAAAGATAAAAACACCGATGTCAACAGTCGATACTGAATAAATCATCGGTAATGTTTTCAAAGTAAATAATTTTTTTTAACCTTTTTTTATTTTTGTACAATCAACTACATATAGTTATGGGTACAACTGATGAGTGTTTTCTTTTCACATGAATGTCTCGATAAAAGAGACCCGCCAATGATGGAACTTTTTCCACATGCACAGTTTATCGCTTCGGGCTAAGAAGATCTCTGGGCCAGTGGCGTTTGAGCCGACGCGGCGGGATAATGAATGGGTAAAGGAGGAAAGGGACTGAACAAAATGATTTCGATGTGGAGAGAGGCGGGAATGGAATTTAAGGAAGTGTGATTTTGCGACTTCGTCGACTGTCGGTATGTTGAGGTCATTATGGATTGTTCGGTTAGAAACATACCAGGGAGCATTAAGGATGGTACGAAGGACTTTTGATTGGAATATCTGGATGCGGGCGATGTTGGATTTCTTAGCGGAACCCCATAGCTCTATTCCGTAAGTCCATGTCGGTTTTAAAATGGATTTGTATATTGTAATTTTGTTGTCTATTGTCAGTTTTGATGTATTTTTCAAAAGAGGTCTCAGCAGCCCAAATTTGCGGTTGAGGTCTGTTGTTTTGAGTCGCGTATGGGGGTTCCACGTGTCTTTTGTCTATGTAGAGCCCCAGGTAGCGAGCCTGCTGTTGGGTGGGAATAGGAGCATTGTTGAACTGAACAGGAGGGCAAGGCTGTCGCCGTAGTGTGAAGGTGACGTGAGTAGACTTAGAGCTATTCACCTTCACCCTCCACAGTTTGCACCAGGACTGGATGTTGGAAAGGTGCTCTTGGAGTTTGCTAGTTATAGTTGAGGGATTTTTGTCGGATGTGAGGATGCAAGTGTCGCCAGCAAATGTGGCGAGGACTGAAGAGGGATGTGTGGGTATATCGGAGACATATATCGTATAGAGTAGTGGGCCTAGGACACTACCCTGAGGGACAGACGCTTCGACCGAACAGTAGTCGGATATGGGTAAATAATAATAAAAATAATGGAATCAGTGGGAGTGATCCAGACCATTAAGTTTATATACCTTATTTCTTCGGTAAGATGAAAATAAAAAATAATTTTGACCACTTACTGCAAATTTATATTAAAATTTATATGTACCTGATTCCATAAAACAGACTGTTCGAATGTTATCGAACAATCGTTCGAGAAAAAGAAGGGCCGAGCGTATTCCCGAAAATTTCTCCTGAACCATCAGTTTCCTTCCGGAATAGGTATAAAAAATTCGAAATAAGCGGGCCGTAAAAATAATAGTCGTCAACTTGTTCAAGTACCCGAGAGCAATAAGTTGCGCTCGTAAAGCTTACTGGGGTTCGAGGGAGGGCGATGCCCCTGGAATGGGTAGGGGTGCAATACTGGCGGGGTTTTAAAGGTGTTAAAACGATGTTTATTAGGTCGGGCGAGACCGGCCCCAGAAATATACAGGCCGTTGAACACAAACAGTCTGCCTGAGGGAGACCAAAGGTTGTCCGCTCGTAAAACTGTTTTACAAGATTCCCTTCAACCCATCAATTTTGGAGGACGAGAACTATCTCCCTCCCCTGAACACACACACTTTGTGATTGAAAAATAATGACGGCGTCGTAATCAAATTCGGTTTTTTAATTTATTTATAATATATAATCAAGTCGCACCCTTGCGCAATTTTCGTTTAACCTACATTCAAAACTTTCCCCAAGTAGTTATTGTCCGATTGGAAATTTAGGATTTCGCGTCTGTGGGACATGATTACTTGAGCGAAGACGACGCTGGGGCCAAGACCGGTTTAGAGTTGGAGGAGGACTAATGGATTAGTTGTCGCAAGTAGGATAAGTTCGACAAGTAGGTCATGATGAGAAGCGAAGGAGGTGCGGAATCATTTGGAAAGACTGGACATTATGGGTAGCATTTACCAATGCTAAAAAGAAACAATTATGGAATATCCGGATTCTGTTTATACTAGTCGGTTGGGCAGTTGGACCCACCAATCGAGCCCGTATGTTCAGGAATTTATTTCAGAACACTTTCATAATAGAGTGGCATTCTACCGGCAGTATTCGTATTGAATTTGCGGCGTGGTGTGATTTTTGGAAATTAGTAATTTTGGTTAATTATTGTTGCCATAAAGATCCCACTTTTATTTCACAGTTTGTGGAACGCTATGAGCCTCATCCTATGGAACCATGTCAATTTCTCTCTTATGGTCGGTGGGTGGTCCAGTTCACTTGGGAAGAGGCCTACAGATTTAATTTCCATTCATAGTCCACTCGCCCCCCCTCTGATATGTCCCCCCCCTCCGGTCGCTCTCTCCTGGGAGTGTGAAGTGTCCCGACTTTTGCTACGGCCTTAGTGAATTTGCATTTATGCAAATAATTGAGACCGTGCTGGAAAGGTAGGCCTCGCCGGGTAACACACACACACACACGTGCGCTGGAAAATGTGTTACGTCCATTTGAATTTGACCTTTGTGTAAATTTTGACAGTTTCGGAATTGAATTCTCCCGAGAGGCGTCAGGCAGTTGGATTTTATTCGATGGTCATTTTCAAATTGAATTTAATTTCGGGGCGTTTCTGGGGCGAATTGTCGATTTCAATCTGCAGATTTTCATAGCCTTCTGAAAACTCTATATATATATATATATATATATATATATATATTTGTTAAGGAAATTTTTTTCTAATTTGTTCCTTCAGGAGAATAATTTTACATCCCCCCTTGATTTTATTTTGTATAACGACATCCCGTAATTTATCTAACAGGGCTTAATGGAATGGTACCTACTTCTGTCTATGTTAACCGATTAAATTACTAACCACAGTTAAATTAATTTAAAATTAATTTGAGAATTCAGACCTCTGTATGCCTCTGGTTTTATGTTACATCATACCGCGACAGATGGAGATAATAATGTTTGTAATTATTATTTGATGACAATTAATGTTCGACCTTGCTCTCAAAGCATTTCATGTCCTAAATGAACATTTCATAAACTAAAAAAATCATGGAATGTGTCTACTGCGCCAGTCAGTTGACCGTTATATATGATTCTTTTCCTTATGATTTAAATTACATAAGACTGAAGGGTTGTGGTCGGGACGTAGGGGGCTGAGAAGGATTTTGGTTCGGGAATGCAATAAAGTGCCGGGGGCGGCAGGAGGGAGCCTCCGAACCGATAAATAGCTCAAATACAATAGTTCCCTGTAATCCAATTCGCAAAGAAATGTGGAGGAATCCTTTCCAACTTCCTTCTCCAGCCATGTCTTGCACAACCTAGTCCCATCCACTTTCTCTTTATTTCTTTTCCTGTCTCCTTTCTCTATCTGTTTCTGTTTCGGGACAACCTTTTCATTACATGAGTGGTCGTCCCCACTCTTACTCGGGTCTGGCGGAAAATGAAAGTGGAAAAGGGGAAAACTGCACGGGAAAAGTGAATGAAGTTAAGATAGGAGTGGTCGGATATAATTAAGGTTTTAATACTAGTATTCCATTCGTCGGACGCTGATTATAGTTTTTTTCTATTTGTTTCCCCATTTAGAAATGTACGCCGTATTCTTTCATCATTGAGCGGAATGAATGACTCTCTCACATTTTGGAAGCATGTCAGATAAACAGAATGGCCCAAAACTTTATATAATGCAGATCGGATGTAACTGAATATAAATTGCAAAAACTGCCCCTACATAGTAGGTTTTTAGATGTATGTCTTTCCTAATATAATCCTAATTTTCTGTAATTCCCCTTAGGCCACAATTTTGAGATCGTCCCTTGAGCCTCGAATAGAATGCAAGAAATATTCAAGCCCCTAATTGCGGTGCTTCGTTTTGTTGGTTCCATATTAATGGAAAGGATTAGAGCATTGTTCAAAATTAGAGTTTTAATCAAAGCTCCGATGGAGCATCGTTCGATACGAAGTTTAATTAACGAATTTCAGGAAGAAAAAAAAACAAAGTTATTCTCGTGCTTAAATCTTCATGTCACGGTTAATTGGAGCATAATTTAAAATATATGATTGACATTCAATAACAGGATTTGTCAGAGTAATCGATTCAATTTTAATTAACTTACATAACGGACATTTTTACTTTAGAATACCTGGTATTGTAGGCTTCATTTTCGCATGTTCAACTTTCATGTTAGTAGGCATTTACTTTACAATTACCACGAATACATACGATAACCAGGAATTTTACACATCTGGAACCAATAACTTTGGCACATATAGCTGAAAATATCACTGGTGATGTATGCGAAAATATTATCAGTGGTTTATTTTGTCCTCCCTTCATGAATTCAATGTTTATGTTAGCGGCTAGGTTCCACCACTCGCAACCGCCAATGAATAATTAGCATCCTCCATTATCATCATTCTCTTATCTACTTTCTCCGCTCACTAAACGGGAGAAGAAAATTAAAAGAGTAGTTATTAATATAGGTTTTTCCTGTATTTATTTTATGGAGTATTAGAGAAATATCGATCTCTCGACTAAAAGAAAAGGAGCAAGATTCGAATTTCCTGCCGCTCATCAAGTATTAATGATTTAATTCCAAACTGGTGACAGCTAAATTAGTTTCAGAATCCTCGGGAACGTTGTGTATTGTTATATTGGTGGATCCATACATTGAATTTGAACCAAGAACTTTACGTACGGAGACTTGTGCCTCCCCGAGTTAACGCACGATATAACAAAAGCTAACAGAAAAGTTCCATCGTAAAGCAGCGCTCGGGGAAAACGGGAGGGCGGCCATTATTTAGCCAGATACCGCGGAAACGGGCCCTATCTCCATTTAAATTGAAGAGCCACCCCGCACCAACCCAACCGCCAACTTCACGATTAAGGCCTCTGAACGAACAATACTCCCCTTCTCCTTTTTTCTGGTCTCCGAGTGGGCAAAGAAAAGGTGAAAACGTTAAGTGGGGGGCCGGGACGTTCGGCCGGTTCCCGCGAGACGTGTTGTTCACCCCCGGAGGGGGTAGTGGCGACGGAGGGGGCGGTTTCTACCCCAGAGCCCGATTTTATGGCCCTATTTACAAAACAAAAGGCCGCCCAATAAACCAGGATGCAATTACAAGAAGGGCCCCTCCCACCGGCTCCGATTTGGGTGCCAACTTCTTATTAGGTCCACCCTTCTATTTATAACCTAACGTTCAGTGCGTACAAGTACCTGCATTCGCGGGCGATATTAGTTCACAAAAGTAAAGCTAATAACAGGATCGAGCTAAATTAAAATGAAGAATTACAATTCGTTGTGAAAGGTAGTCAATTTCCAACGGCTTTGGGAAAGTTTTCTAGATCATTCATAATTCTTTATTTGATCCATGCTTTTCATGTGGCATTTCATTTACTAATTCGTATTTTGTTGTATCTGTGTTATTTCGGTAATGACGATTGTTGTTATTATTATTCTCGTAGGTTTTGGTGTGTTTCTGTCTCCTCTCGCTGGTTTGGTATTTTGCTAGACCGGTTTCGGCTGCTCGCCATCTTCAGTAGCGTTGTTAGTCACTTTTGGCACTTCGGATGTTTTTTGGGAATTCTCACTGCACTGTCACTGTCATTTGTACTGTGCGTTTTAACACTATTAAAGCGCGTAGTGTATTGACTTTAATGAGCTACTAGTTTCAATGGTACGACGCACCTAATACTAGCCCGCAACAAAGGTCACTCTTACATTTTAGTATTAGCGCCCTATATATAGCGCCTTAAAGTACAAGTGACGGTGACAGTGTAGTCTCGTAGAGCACAGGTATTTTAAACTATTATTATTATTGGTTGAAATATGTATCTTGGAATGGCTAGTGAAATTTCAATGAGGGTATTGGCTTTGTGTTCTGGACCAAAATGGAGTTATGACGCTGAGCTACGGTTGGCTGTGGAGGGGGGGGGGTTGCCTGCGTTTGATTAGTGCAGCAGATAAAGGGCCACTCTGCATAATCCATACTAATCCCTTCCATGAACCTACCATCCGATCCCGGCCGACCCTTTCCACCAATATAACCGTAAAATACCTGATCTCGTGTACGAATATCTTTTTTTTCGCCCGCATCATTACATGTGTCATTACGGACGACATGCAGTTGATTTAAGAGGGCAGGTTTCATTATATATAATTCAATACGGTGGTTTATTTTTAATTACCTACCTTCCTATTATGAAACACAATATGTTAACTAAGAAATAACAAACATTATCGGGTGGCTCTCTCGCCAAAAATATTTGAGGAAAATAATCAAGGATTCGGTTAAAGTTATCAATGACTTATTATACCATTAAGTGGATAGAAGCTCGTAGTACCGGCGTGTTACGTCATTAGGACTATTATATACGTACTAGTCTAATCTGCATAATTGCTAGTAGTGTCGGGTGGGGATTGGTTTAATTCATTTTAAATTTTATTTTCTTAAAAGGTACTAAATTATCCACACTTCAAGATATTCCCAGAACATATATAGAAGAAAACTAAAAAAAAAAAACTAAAATAAAATTAAAACAGTAATTACATTTCACTTTATATGCAGGAGACGGCGTGGCTCCAGGGGTTTTTCCCCCCGCACAACATTTAAACGCGGTTTTATGGCTTTCGCAGGGCGCCTTCCTCAACCCTCCGCCCCGTGGGTCTAATAAAGCTATAGTAGCCCCTTGCGATGGAAAAGGGGGCCGTTGAAAATCGAAGGGGGCTAGCCGGCGGGGCGACCGGGCAGGGGCAGAGGTTTGTGTTGGAACCGGCCCAGAAACTATAATTGGAGATAGTCGGCGGGCACAGGGACCCAACTTTAATCTCTTTCTAGCCGACCACGGGCACGCCAATTTTACAGACATTTTTTTTCAAAGCGAATCCTCCCTGGAAAAGACAACCTTCCCCAGTTCTGCCCGAATGAATGTCAGTGGCTGTAGGGTGGGTGGGATTGGAAAATTTAGGGAGCGAGAAAATAGACGGACCCCATTTCCTGTCCTCTTTTCTCCGTGGAGGCGAGGAAATACGCAATGGAAATAATATAAAACGTAAAATAAATGTTCTTTCAATAAGAACATAGCGATATTAATATTAAAAATAAAAAATATATAAGCGGATTCGCTCACACTTATATGGAGCTTCAACGTTTTACATTAGTTTTTTACAGGCTTCTCAGCCTGGCTGCATTAGAACCAGACTTTAAACATCTATTTGGGAATATGTTTTTTTTATACCTATCTGGTAAAATTTTGGTATTTCTTAAATAGTTCTTAAATCAGAACCCTAGTGATACATTAATTTTAGATGAAATATTTCTAGTTTAATAAAAATATTGTGAAGTTAACGAATTTCGGTAAGTAAGAATTAGGAAAGAAAATCGCAAAACCATGGATATTCCAAATTCTTGACGACACCAAACATGTTTTTGTAATCTATAATTATATATCTAAAATATCGATTATATCCATTAAGCGAGCAATACATTAGTAAAAATGGAGGCCCGTGTATCGTTGCCCGTTTAGGAAATATCAGATTTAACCCATGCAGTATTGAGGGGGGGCGGACAGCGCGGTCCGTGCCGAAAACTTTAAATGCTTTAACGGTGAACCGTTCATCATTGTCTGAAAGAGCTCGAATTCAGGCTCCGGCCCTCTCATTAGACAGGCGGACCGCCTCCTCCCTTCCAAATTAACAAGATTCATGAACCCCCACCTGTAACAACACCCGTTTTCTCTGTCTATACAAACGCCAATGAAACTGAAGCGTACACGTGTGTATTTCTGTGTTTACTAATATTTTCATACATATACAATTCTTATTTTAGTTTTCTAGTTCATTCCCTCGTCTGGGTAACATTTGTGAACTTTTTTCAATCAATAATCTTCATTAACTTAAATTCTGGACTAATTTATTACTTAAATACTTATTTATTGGGGATACTTCCGCAATCCCCACTTCCGAGAAATTTCTAGCTTTGCCTCGCCAAGTGGATGCGTTCGAATTGTCTACTGACGCAAAGGGAAAACCCTAATCCACTTGTCCGGAGATAGTGGTTAACACGCACATTATTATTACTTTTCCTATTTGCGTGACTCAGCGGTAATCCAAACGAAGCCATTAATTTTTCGTCGGTAATTTGGGAGCTCCTCAATACAAAATTGCCGTAATAAATCACTATAAATAAACCCTGAAAATAATGATAAGTACCTTAAAGTAAAAATGAATATAATTTCTATAACAATGTTCAGTGATAGAATTGAAAGCTTGCTTGATAGGAAAGTACCTATCAAATTATTCCTACTGGACCATTATATAGGCATGCCATATTTTATATGGTAGTTTGCTCCGTACATTTTATTCCACGATCTCTCTAGAAAGAACGAAAAATATTTATACCTTAAGCTCCTAAAAGGGCGATGACTTATGACTTCCGAAACAGTGGAGGCCTGCAGATTCCAAATCGGCATTCATGATTGGGGCACGGTTTTAAAACTCCAAATTGGTTTTCGGGCCGGCCATTCGTCATTGTCCCGAACAGAAGGGGATTTATTCCCCGGGGGACTCTTCTCCTCATTAGGGAGCGCTCATTCCAACCTACCAATAATAAATTAGGACCAGTTCTTCTCCAAACCGTTTCAGGCCTCGTCCACGGCGAGATATATGACCCCTGCCCCGACCGGGTTTTAGAGCTTATGAAACAGCGCTCACTCGCGGCACTGTGGACAGAACAATCAATGAAGTTAAATAGAAAAGTACCCAGATACGTACTGAACTGCACAAAAGGCTTCTAAACGCACAAAGCTAAGCCAATGAATTATGTTATTACGAACTAAACTATCTTGAGTTATTTTCATTGAATTAACGTATTATATTGAGTTTAGAATACCTATTTTGTGGTCTGCGAGCGGTTGGAATACAGTAGATTTCGTATGTTTTTGTCTACTTTCGGTGGTTTGGTTTCGGCTGCTCACCATCTCCGGTAGTGGTGTTATTCAATTTTGGCACTTTGGATGGTTTCCGGGCATCCTCACTGCACTGTCACTTTCACTTGTACTGTAAGGCGCTATATGTAAGGCGCTAATACTAAAATGTAAGACAGACCTTTGTTGCGGGCTAGTATTAGGTGCGCCGTACCATTGAAACTAGTGGAGCATTAAACACTGAAAACACTACGTGTTTTAATATTGTTAAAAATAACTCAAATATTAAAATATATTATAACTAACCTTAGTAGACCGTACAATTGACAGTGACAGTGGTCACTGACCCCTGAGTGTGGTGAGGAAATGTACTTAACTAAAGTTCGTTGGATTCACTTACACCGATAAACTAGCGCTCCCCTGAGGGTGGTGCGGAAATGTACTTAACTAAAGTTCGTTGGGTCCACTGGCACCGAGAAACTAGCGCTCCCCTGAGCGTGGTGCAGAAATGTACTTAACTAAAGTTCGTTGGGTACACTTGCACCGAGAACTAGCGCTCCCCTGAGCGTGGTGCAGAAATGTACTTAACTAAAGTTCGTTGGGTACACTTGCACCGAGAAACTAGCGCTCCCCTGAGCGTGGTGCAGAAATGTACTTAACTAAAGTTCGTTGGGTACACTTGCACCGAGAAACTAGCGCTCCCCTGAGCGTGGTGCAGAAATGTACTTAACTAAAGTTCGTTGGGTACACTTGCACCGAGAAACTAGCGCTTCTCTGAGTGTGGTGCGGAAATGTACTTAACTAAAGTTCGTTGGGTACACTTGCACCGAGAAACTAGCGCTCCCCTGAGCGTGGTGCAGAAATGTACTTAACTAAAGTTCGTTGGGTACACTTGCACCGAGAAACTAGCGCTCCCCTGAGTGTGGTGCGGAAATGTACTTAACTAAAGTTCGTTGGGTACACTTGCACCGAGAAACTAGCGCTTCTCTGAGTGTGGTGCGGAAATGTACTTAACTAAAGTTCGTTGGGTACACTTGCACCAAAAACTAGCACCCCCTGAGTGTGGTGCGGAAATGTACTTAACTAAAGTTCGTTGGGTACACTTGCACCGAAAAACTAGCGCTCCCTGAGTGTGGTGCGGAAATGTACTTAACTAAAGTTCGTTCTGTGCACTTGAACCGATTAACTAGATGACTAAAAGTAAACTTTTTTCAATAAATTTTGGTTGAACAGGAAACCTTTTATGATTGTAAAAAACTACTTTTGTGAACGAATATCGCCTGCAAACATACGAAATCTAAGGTATTCTAACCCCTTTGCAGACCACAAAACAGTTATTCTTTGAACATACTTCTTTTTTGGTTTGTTTAATTTAGAAACAGATATTTTGGAGCATGGCTCTTAGTTATATTGTAATCCGTGACTCTCACTAAGAAACTAGTAACACATTAAACACTGAATACACTACGCGTTTTAATATTGTTAATAATAACTCAAATATTAAAATATATTATAACTGACCTTAGTAGACAGTACAAGTGACAGTGACAGTGTAGTGAGGATACTCAAAAAACATCCAAAGTGATTAACACCGTTACTGATGATGGCGAAATCAAACCAGCGAGAGGAGACAGAAACACACGAAATATACGGTATTATATTGAATTATAACGTATATATTTTGGCTGGGGTGTGGCAGCCCCAAATTCAATGCCAAGTAGACTGTCATTTTTTCCGATCCTGTTCAAAATTATCGCATTTTAGTCAAGCGCTAAAAGTTATTTCCAGTATTCAGTATATTTGCATAGCATTTCCGTCTCCGACTACCCCATTGTTTTTCACGCTTTGGGCCCGAAATTAAAATTAATCTCGTCGGCCCCAACAATGCATCAAAATTCGTAGCATGAAAACTGGCGTGGAGGGAGTGGACGGTGTTCGGGACGCGTCCAACTTACCTGCTACAGTTGGGGGCTCCCGCATTGTGAACGCACCCCCTCCCCCACCGTCCAATTGAATTTGAATTTCAAATGCCTTTTAATTTAAACTTTGCACTGGCGGCTCCCGAGTCCCCGGCAACGCCCTACCACTCCTCAGTGCCCAGAATTAATATACACGGTGCATACAGTGTGAGAGCTTCACCAATATAAACCCACCCCCGCGACCCGGCCGAATTTCTCTCCCCCTCTAACTCCCTCTCTCGCCCTCGCCCCCTCAATTTATTACGAGAAATCGTCGAGCCGCCCCTACCCCACAAAACGCTATAAAAGTAGTCTTTCCTTCAGAAATATTTTGGGGATGATGAGCATGCATCAATCGAATTGTGCTCATTCTTGTTATTCCCTGCCTCCGTTAAGATTGATGTCGAAATTATAACCCCCCCTCTCTCTAAATAGAACAGTTTAATCGATGTCGAACAAATGTTGAAAATTGCGAGATGCAACATCCCCGTTAATAGTGGTTCTGACAGTGTATAACAGTTTGATACTTTAACTCTAAATGGGGTTTTCCTTGGAAGAGGCATTTTTTTATATATATATCTAAAACGGCGTGGGGCGTTTGGCTGGCGGTGCACAAATTGACGTCCCGACTTAGGGGAGTAGACGAGGACAGAGTGCGACCGCCTAAATATCGACAACTCTTGACATCTACTTTTCTCAAGTGGGCCTCTCCCTTCTTTCGCTCCCCTCGCTCAACCTCTCACCGGCTCAGCTATTTGACTTTCAGAAGGAATTAGATTTATATTTCAGTCCTCCCCCCGTGGATTTTAAATTCGGCGACAGTTACCTTAAACCGACGCGACACGCTTTGATTTTGCCTCATTTTATTGAAACGTAAGAAAGAAAAATGGTAACCAAGAGTAGTTGCTAATACATAAGGCGTACTTAATAATCTCTGAGAAACCTGGTATGAAATTAATACATACAGAATTATAATAACAATTACAATAATCGTGAATTTATGTTCATTATATAATCTAAAATTGATATAGAAATAAACGGCGAATAATCTAGTTCCAGATCTAAGCGAAAATATATTTTCATTCCCATTTAAATTTTAAAGTTAACGTAAAGATTTTAGAAATGTTTTCCTATGTAATCCCAAGACCTCATTGTATTTGTAGGGCAAACATCTTATTGGATGCTATCGGATCAACAGACTTACAGCTCCGCCATTAATAAAGACCTCTCTTTACGCTGAATGATTTTATTTCGGTTTCCTAAGAGGATTTTCAACGCTTTTAGGATTAAAGGGGGATTATTAGGAGAGGATGATGGCATCTGAAGGACTAGGCTGGGAGGAGATTCAACTCTGAAAACCTCCTGGACCGGTTTACAGGGTAAATCAATCGATAAATACGGCCGCAAAGGAGTCCGCCCCTTGTGTTTCAATTAATGCTCGGAATTATATTAAACGCCCCGGCACGTGGTAGACGTTTAATTATGCTATTCTGAAGGGGTTAATTAAGCTTTCAGCAACACAAACCTTTAATGACAATTTAATGAAGCGATAACCTGGAGATAAATTTTATGTCGGAGGTGAAACCCACGGGACCCGACCCATTCATTAAAAAAGGTACACCTCATATGATATGAATGAAGGTTATTAACACTCATTATCATACAACGAGAAGCGAATAGATGCTCAGTAGTTACATGCGAGCAGTCGGCGTTGATATATCGGTTGTAGTTCTGCTGCACCTTTTCATGGTTATAAAAATTATTAATTTACAGGAACAAAGGGAAATAGGAGAATATATTTTTATCCCTATCTTGTGTCAGCTACATATTTTCTCCGCAACGAAATGCAAAATTACAATCAAGGATTTATTAGTCAATCTTGTAGGTGTTATCCTATTTATCCATAAAATACGGATTTCTGGTGTAATATATTTCTGTATTAGATGTATAATATAGAATAGGAGGTAATGGCAACAGAAATTTAGGTGTAAGATTCGGAGGAATTAAGTACTAAGAGATTAATACACATCAGTCAATACTAGGCTTATATAACAATTAATCCAATTTTCCATGAAGCGAGTTAAATTAATGCCATTTAAAACAGAGGGATAATGGTTTTAAAAGATTCTGCGGAGTGTGCGAAGGAAAGGGAGACCGGTCGTCTGGTAGTTTTTAAAAAAAGAGAATCCCCGAATTTAAAGTTAAACACGAAATTTAGACGAGATTTAAGCTGAGAGGGCAGACAGACACTGCTAAATAGATTTTTCCTCGGGTCCGAAACTATTCGTCTTGTCTTTGGGACAGCCCCCCTCAGGCCCGCCTTTATATCCTCCGACCATCTCCTTAATTTCCCAACTGAATTCGTCCTTTTTTTGCACATTTTCTTACTCCTCTCTTTGCCCTCTTTCTCTCCAACACCGCCGGAATAAATTACATTTTCCATATACAAGCGAACCTGTTAGAAACTCATTTCTGACGGGGACTAATTAGCCCGGGTCTCTTATTGTATTTCATCTAACGGAATTTGGGGAAACGGAAAAATGAATAACAGATTCGTGGGCCTCCTTCATTGAACAGTACGATAGATATGAATAATGTTCTGACATAATACTGTTTTAAAATATTAAATAAAAGAAAATAACGCTTTTTTCTCTACCCAGATTGTATTCGATTTCTATAGATAACTTATTCCAAAACCGGGTTTTCCAACTTCCCTTGTATGTAATCAGAGCGGCGGTCGCTATTTTATATGCCCCGACCCAACGTCACCGTCGGCCCCGTAGGCTATTATGAAAAGTAAATAACAACCGAATGGTTAATGCATGCAGATTAGATTATGTAGATTAGATATGTAGATTAGAAAAACCGTTGGCCTAACCGAGTAGAGCACACAAGAATACTACTGCAAACATTTCTCGCATTGTGCTCGATAGTTAATTTAAAATTTAAATGACAACGCTAATAACAGCTGAATGACTTTACTTCATGCTGATGTAGTTTACTAGTGATGGTAGGGAAAATTTTACGTCTGAAATTGCATCAAAATCCTAGTTCTGTTACTGCATATTTCGTTATGAGACTTCAATGGCAACATTAGCGTGATATTTATGTGCACTTGTAATTTGACACATTCTATTGCAGTCGTACATAGTAATAAAGTGACGATTATTCTATAAGTATTAATGACTAAATAAAAATTATTGGTTGACCGGCTAATACAGTACTAACAATGGAGAGAAGAAGTTCAAGCGGGTATCAATATTCTGATTCCTAGTTTTACAACTGGAAGTTAAATAAGATTGCGCACGAGACATGTCGGTTAATTAAATAAATAACGATAAAAATATTATTTAATAAAATTATAGGGCGTGATACCACTGGATGTGTTTTCGTCAGCGTTATATACCGTATCCGCCTGCACTAATAAAATTATATCGCGCTCATCCTCCTCCTTTTTATAAATCTCAGCCCTTTTAGGACGAAAAAGGGAGGAGGCACTGAGGGTGAAAGCGGCTCTGGGTGATTTCAACCCTTCCACATAAATAGGGCCCGGGCCTTTAGAAGCGGAAAGAGAAGGACGGGTCCAGTTTAGTGGAACTCACCATCCTAAATCCAAAACTTTGTGTATGTGTGTTTGAAAACATTTTGTTTAGCACAGTTGAAATAACAATGACTGAAAGTAATCATTGCTTTTCTTAATACTAAATAATTATTAGCTTTTAACATTCATTACGCAGGAGTAAAATAAACGTACCCGGTAACTGAAGATCAAAAGTGACAAATTAAAACAAACAAATGTTAACCGACACAAATGTGTGCGATTATTTAATGTAAACATCAAAATAAATGGTTACTGAGTTCTTCGTTCCATAGTACCTAAATACTGAGATATAACTTAAAACTACGTACGTTTAATTTTGGCGAATTAATTCATTTCAGGCAAATTAATTAATTTTACCAGCAGTGAAATTATATCATGACGCCCCGAAAGATATTCTGAAAATGCGAAATACGAGCTCGGCGAATCACAGCCCAAGCTCGCATTAACTGTACCCTGAATGGAGAACAATTACATGGCATAATGTAACACCGAACAACTCCCTCTCAAGTACAAAGGCATTAACAGTACCGACAGCAGCTACAGTCGGGGCAGCAGCTCTGAACTTACCAGAAAACATGGCTTCTTTATGAGAAACCTTAAACGGGATAATATGTATGCAGGGATTGAAAATCATAGGGGACCTGACTTATGAATGATCCTGACATAATTTTAATGTTATTTTTTGTCCTGTTGGCTTTCTTTTGCCGTTTTTCTCTATACCCATATACGAGAATTTAATTTTAATATCGTACCATTGGTTAAAAAATGATACTGACCGATTCGGGACCACTCGTTTCCAATTGTTTTTCTAATATTTTCTAATTCTACGCGATTACCTCGTTACGTATTTTTTTGCTCTTACCGTGACTTAGCTCAAACGGTCTTAATGAGGATTACTGTATCTGGCGACGTCATTCGAGTTAGCGTTCGTTTGGGGGCGGTTCAACCGTCACGTTAATCTGGGCCAGAGCTCGAAATTTCAGCCCGTCGGCATTCAACACTTAATGAAGGCGTGTATCATTAAAATTCGCGAGGGGCTAAAAGTTGGCCTTAAAGAAAGGGAAGGGGGTCTTCGGCTTTATTAAAGAAGTTGAGGGGCCGCTTCAACAGGGCCGGCGAAAAAAATGCTCAAAGAGTTAAGTCGTTTTACGAGAGTCCGCCCATTATTCGATACCCCCCGCGTCCCTCCCCGCCCCATTCCCTCTCCTAACATCGTCGAGACTATCGGGGCCAAAAGACCTTTCCGGATCTAAAAACTTTATACTCAAAGTTTAAGGAAATAGGTAATTTCTAGTAGAATCGTCGACCACATTTAATAAATGAATGGGTCACTTCTAGTCTAGAAGTTTTGTGTGTTCTAACGAGAGCTGATAAATTTATGTCGATTTGAAGGTTTCATATAGATATCTATAAGAAAAAGTGGCTTATTTAGGTAGATAAGGATGCAGGATGTGTAGCCCTTCAATTTTAAAACAGAATTTTCTCATTCCTATTCTCGATTTCGGCATATAAATAAAACATAGCATATCATTTATATTTTCGTAGATTCAGTCAGTAGGTCCTTACACGTCGTTTTTCAAAAGCATTGTTCGTACATATTGATTCATGAATTATTCGTCGATTTCGAGAGTAGTTTCCCATCTCAAAAAAAGGGAGACTGCTGAATACAGAATTCGGACAAATATTATAAATTCAGGTTGTGTTGTAAAGTTTCAACAATAATGTGAATATTTCAAATTCACTTAAGAATTCGATAACAGTTTTTCTTATTTGTGTTTGAAAAGTCAAATAATATACGACTACCATGTTTAGAATTCAGGAATTGATGAAGTGGCGAGCCTTTACTCAGTGGCGGTTTGATGCTAGCGCATCACGCATCAGCGTAGAAAGCGCCGGAAATGTGGCTGCCGGAAGAGGGGACCGGATCGATGCGGAGCCGGGCGTATCGATGCCCCAATCGGAAACGGCGCACGCACGAGCCGAGCGCGCTTAAACACACAGGGACCGGCTCACGACCGGCGGTTTTGATTGGAGTTTAGGCTCGACTCTTGGTGTTTGTTGAGTGACTGGAGGTCAGCTGGGTCCTGCAAACACACGACCCGGCCGATATTTTAAACTTCCCGGGGATCACCCACAGTATCCAGCCCAATGCTAATCCCACACATTAATCAGACAGCGTAAACTAATTATTTAATTACTGGTACAAGTAACCTCCGTGTATTAGTCGCATTCATGCCTTCGTGTATAAAGGGCCGCATATTATTTGCGGTAGATATAAAAAAAATTGTTTTGAGATGAAATAGGCAACACTATAAATAGAACTTATTCTAAATGTTCAATTATTTGTACTTCTTTTTCTGGAATCTTGCAGACTCTGCGCTAAGCCTTTTTTGGGGTCGTTTTCAGAGCCCGGTAGCCCAGTTAAGCGGCTTACCCCTCAGTTTAATAACTCCTCTCCTCCGGGCCCTTCCCCTTCTTCTTCTGGAGGTGATTAGTCTAAGGCGGCCGGGAGGCGACTCCTTGAAAAGCCAGAAGGGAAGGAGCGCGAAAGAGAGGGCGGAGAGAAAAAGCGAATGAATAGGGAATAGAGCAGGAAGAACTTTGAAAAGATGCCTGATGAGGGGGAGAGGCCCAACCCACCCCCGACCGTACTGCTCCCACAACGGTTTTGAAGGGTGATTAACCGTAATTAAATGGCGAGAGGACCGTCAGCACCGAGGAGCAGTCCTGCTGATTTACGACCGCCAAACTCTGATGGGAGATAAATTGAAAATGTTATAATAATTATATTTTGTTCTAACAAACGAATCGATGAGCCATATGTATTGTTAACTTACGGTCGCTTATGATTTTTTATTTGATTCTAAAAATATCGCCATTTTGTGCGTGGAATACAAAGAATAAAGACTAAATTACATTTCAGGTTCATTCTAGTTATTTCAGTAAGACAAAGCACAAGTAAACTAAAACGTTAGTTAGCAAAATATGATGAAACTTTGAAACGAGTACAGTTCTATAGCAGAAAACGTATAAATATTCCCATGAATAAATGAATTTATGGCAGGACATTTTATTTCAAATATTGATAGATTTATCGTATCAAACATTTCGTATTTATGAAAGAGTTAAATTCGTTTCATTGATTAATATTTGTTAATTACTAAAACCACGTTAAACGTCTATTAAAATATTCAAAATACTAGAATAACCATAATATTCTCTGCTTTAGGGTTTCAATAAACCTATTACCGTTTTAATGTATACAGGAAATGAGAGATTAATGTGGAAACATATATTAAACTACACTAAATCACAGATCCTTTTATTAGGTCATCTGTTAGACGGTAAAGGTTGGAAAATGGAGGAAAATATATTTTAAAAGTAGGAACGTAGCTACTACCCCTGGGCACCATAACCAGTTAGATCGTAAATCAACGGTATCCTCTAGGAATGTGAAAAATAACTGAAATTATCTCGGAAAATTATTCCACCATCCGCCTGTAATTGACCCGGGTGTACTATGGAAAATAGGAAAAAATAAAAGAGTCCGCTGCTTAATATAATAAATGATTTTAGTTTTTCCTCAATGGCTCTAGTTCAAATCCAGCTAATTTATACGTTTTATGGAAATTTTCATAATTGAGTCCAAGCGTAAATGTAGGTAGTAATAGCCAGCGTGTGTGAATATATTCAACCGAGTTTTTTTAGTTAACATATATTAATACTAATTCTAATTTATTTGTGGATTAGTCAACAGTTTATAATAACTCTTCATTTTGTAGCTCTTCGATTTCATATTCGATATTCTCATTCAATAAAAATAACAAATGAATTGCAAAATGTTGAATCATTTCCGAGTAAAAGTCAATGAAACGAGGCGTGGTAACGTCTGTAATATCTACCTCATGAACGTTGTAGTGACCTCTAATATTTGCGATGAAAATACTCATTAATGAGTTCAATTTTATTAATAGCTAATAAGCGAATGATCGTATTGCGACATTTCTTTAATACCGAAATTCATTTCAATCGTTTGATCCTTGCGGATGAATAACCCTTCGATGGATAATTAAATTTTCGCCGTGCAACAACGATTAACTCCATCACTGTTACGGGTATAACGGCTTTCCAATAAAAGCAATCTCATGGTCAATTTCCTGATGGAATTCATTAGGAATTTCACACCGCGTTCAGCGGGCTGTCGACAGTCATTAAAACAGAACAGACGCGTTGAGTATAAAAAAACACGGTTCTTATTGAATTTCCACAATAAACGCGTATCTCAGTTGATATTTTTAGAGAAAGAATTGAATTTCATTGAAAGCATCCGCGCCTAATTGGCCCCAGTTATCACAACAAATGTAAAATATTTTATCACTAAACTTTCCATTGTAGCGTCTTGGCTAAATGAAAAACAAGCTCCGAACGTTCAAACTGGTAGAGTGGGAGGGATGCGGCTAATTGCCTATTTATTCTTCAAACTCTTCGCTGTTTAATTTAACCGGGCGGATCAGGACCTTGATTGAGTCCCTACTGTTTTTGTTAAGTTTCAGCTTTTGTCGGAACGCTTCAACTCGCACTGTTTGCTCATCCACAGTTGGATTATACAACCTGGCAAATTAAGAACTTTCACCGCGGTCCGAATTTTTCTAAAAGGAAGGTGTAGAATTTCAAGATGCGATGGAAGGGAATATTGTCAAACGTTTAATTCAACGCTATAACTTAACTCTTCTTTGAAGCTAACGTTGTGTTGAAATTATATTACATGTTTATATAAAAACGTTCAATTTTAAGTTTATTAGGAAGTGGAATAAAAGTGGTTTGCAATTGTTCAAAATAAGCAGATATCTCCAGCTAGTAAAAGCGACCTCGGCCCCTTCACGAATGCTTAAATCAAGCCCCCAAAGAATTCTGAATTACTTCAAACAGAAATAAGAAAGGGGACCGAATTGTTTAGAGTCTGGCCCTTTGTTTATTGCTGTGTTGGCCAACGGTCATTTTCTCCGCCGGAGGCGAAATCTCAACATTTCATTCTACTCGACATTTCGTTTCGTAGCAATCAGAAATGGGAGGAGCGATTTTTACTTAAGTAAACAATTTACTTCTTCCCGATTTGGAAGATTGTCTACGCTCAAGAGACAGATACAGTTGTCGTCGAGTAGAATACAAGAAATTGCGCTCATAAAGTAATCAATGAATCGTCAGATTAATAATTTCAAAATTAGCGGATGCTCTAATAATCCCTACTGAAGTGTTTTTCACTTGAATATCCCTCAAGCTAACTGGAAATGATTACAATAAATATCAGTGTCACACAGTAATAAAATTATAGAAAATTGTTCTTAAATAAATAAATGTCCACGATATTTATGATTTAAATAAGATATATTGTTCATTTATGGCAACAACATTTTAATAAAGAGGAAAATATAAATCAGAAAATACTGAAGGGGAAATTGATTATTCCATTTAAGCAAACGGCCTAGCAGTTCTCCCATTTTGGAGAGAATGCTAAAGAATTCAAGAACCGCCCTACTGTTATAAGCTCCGCCTATTGAAAAGAAGATATGTTTACGTGCTCAATTCTCTTTTTTATGGATAGACACGAAATAAATACACGTAGCCGCCCACCACGAGCACATTTCAAGATCTGGAAGGGGAGGAATCTTCTGTTCGGCGTCTCTAGTCGTCCGGGACTGGAAGATTTACTCGTGAGAAGCCGAGAAGGAAGGAGAGAGCTAGGCGGAGTCAGAGGAAGAGAAAAAGGAGGAAAATGAGAGAGGGGAGAAGACGAAGTTTAGCGGGAAATTTACGATCTGAAGTCCGAATGGAAAAAGCCATAAATATCTGGCGGCGGCGGCGCTTAATGAGACCCCACTCGGCCTCCGACCAATATATTTTTGTGTGCCAGACCGCCTTGAGAAGAAGAATAAGGAATAGGATGGAAAAAGCGAATGGGACAGAAGAACAAGGAGAGCGCATTTTTCTATTGTATAGAATGCGCAGACGAGAAAGTGGGTCTATGAATTAAATAGAGAAACAGGAAAAAAGGAGTACATAAAGAAAATGAAAGGGAAATAAGAAAAGAAGGAATCCCATATTTACTGTGGTATAAAAAAAAGACTTTTCGATATAGTAAAGTAAATATTCTACTATATTTACTTCCACGATTATTTTTTTTTTAGTTTGGATCCGTTGTCAAAGTCAGGGATTTACAAAAAATGCGTTCTAGCAGAGATTTTGCTCAAAGGTATACATCTGCGGTTTTTATTTAATTTATCATATTTTCTGTCTCCTTCTTCTGTCATTTTATTCTGAATTGTTGAAAATGGAATTTTCAATGAATAAAGTGAATACATTAATTTTTTAATGTATAAAATTAGGCAAAAGTGAGTGAATTTCGTAGAAATTCTTCATCCACGCAGACTGTTTAATGTTACTTCTCTTACGCCGCTTATTAAAAGAACACATAAAATATTTTAATTAATTAAAAGGACTATATATAAAATACCGAATACCAGTGGTTGTACCATCGTTCTTGAACCGGTACGTTATACCATTCACGCAAATTTATATTCCACTTACCAGTTTGACCTTACGCTGCACGCTATACAGAGGCTTCACCAGTTTTGGCTTGTCGCCATCGACAGTAGTATTCCGTAATTTATATGTAAAATTGATCGATGAATTTAGATCAAATTTATTGATACCAATTTTTACTGGTTCTAAAGGGTAGTCGTTCAGTGATTATGATTAGACAATAGGCAATCACTGCTTGTGGTATACTCCCATTATTTGCATTCCAGCTCATTTGTTTTTAATTTAGGCGTATTCCGCTTGTTTTATTTTCCTAGAGTTAGACTCAAACGAAGAGCTTTTCTACTGTTTCGAAAGGGCTGCGGGGGTTTCCACCGTTAGATATGGATTAAGACAACAGCATTTATCTTCACGCCGGGAACGAAGCTCAGAGATAACGGCGCTGCCGCATAAGGTAAGAGCCAGCATCGATCGGGCGATTTGCCGGGCCCCCGACAATTTTCCGGCCAATTAAATTCGGTCTTTATCGCGTCCCCGTGCAGCCGATGCGGTCTTAGCCCCATAACTGATTTCAGATACGAATTTCGGGTTAACGCCTTTGAATTGATAGGGGCAGGGTCATCAATGAAATTTAGTTCATCAACGGGAAGAGAATATGGCCCCCGTCCATGGGGATAATTTCCTGTTGGCCGGAATCGGTGGTCTCCGAACCCGGGCCTTCATTAGCATTCCGTTACTCCTCCCGTTCACGCCCCGCCGACCTCCCTCTCTCTCTGCCTTTCGGTCTGGAATGTCGTGCGCGCTTCGGTAATTAAAAAGAAAGCATTATGAATTATGAGCACCGGTAACACGCAAGTGCCAAAGAATTTAATATACTATGAGTCTTGCGTAAAAATATTATATGACTAACAGTGGAAATAATCAAGAAGTAATACGATTAAAAGCTCAATTTATCATAGTTAATTCGATTGACATTAAATGGAAAACAAAATTAATAGGAAATGTGAATTATATGAGAATTTGGGATATAATATATTACCATTATTTTGCGGCATTCCGCCAAGGACAATTTTAAAACAATCGTTCTTCTTGATTAAATTGTGGACGAGAATACTGAAGAATATTTTCTGTAATTATCCAATGAGGTTTCTAGACTCGAGGAGGTTCTTAAACGAACGATAATTAAAAACTGAAGCTTGCTTGTTAATGACAATAGTTCCCTTGATTTCACCGAGTATTGTTCCTGCTCACGATCCGCAATGTCCGTCATTGTAGAGATTTCCGTTTTCGCATTCTGTCTACTGAGTACCTTATTAGCCAGTGAATAAGGACCAGCCGTCATCATAAATACATCAAGAAGACATATACACTCACTGGTCCGGGGTTGATTAAAGCTGCCGAACTCCGAGAGGACGTACAAACTAGGGGGTAACGTAAGGGGATGAATTATAATTTATACTCGGCCAAAACACGGCCGAAGGTATTAATTTATACGCTATCGGCCTAATAAATATCTGCGGTAGTCGGTCGGGTCGAGACCGTGTTAAATATCACGCCGCCGGCGCCGGGCTATCGTTTATTACGCGGTTCTTTTTTACGCGAAAATTAATTCGAGACGCGATGGGAGCGGGCGCCACGATAAAATGTGATGGATTAGTCCGGTATGGGGCCCTGTATCCATCACTGGGCTTCCCATCGGATAGATCACGCTACCATAATTTTCGAATTCTTGTCAACCCTTGTCCACCTTTAAGTGCTGAGGGCGGTCTTCATTTTTGAGAAAACTATTAATTTCCGACTCGGAGAAATCATCGCAAAATAGACATTTCTTCACAATATAATCGCATTTTCTAAATGCGAATGATTTATTCATCGTGGGTTTGATATTATTGGCGGTTCCTCCACGCGAATCGGTTAGTTATAGTATTCCCCGTTTACGAAATTGGGATTGGTGGCAACAAATTACTTGTAAATAGAAAACAGGCCTCGGTTTTTAAAATTATACGCACTAAGGGCTATCTTTATTTTCATATTTCAAAATGTGGTGCCATGTTGAATAAAAGATTCGTTAATTCTCGTTCAATTCTAAATATTCTGTATATTTCCTTAACAGTATAGCAGGAAAGGACGGTTGTTATGACATTGTCGTTCCGCGGAAGCGGCCAGTTCCGTTTTGTCGGGACGGAGGTAAAGGGGCGGAACAAAATGGAAGGGAAAGGGGCAGTGAAGTAAAGAGAAATGTGTGAGGGGGCTCTGTTGAGGCCCACCACTGTGTACCGCTCTCACCGCTACACTTTTTTCGGCCTCGCATTACACTAAATTGCATCCGTTTTAAAATTGTAGGCCGCCGCCTCCTCCAGCCACCTCTTCACGTTTTCTACCGTTCTCTCTACGCCGTTCTACGGAGCGGAACAAAGGAATGGGAGCCCGACCGACGCTTCAGAAACTTTAAAAATTCATCCCGCCGGATTGGGACCCCTCCGGCCACGATTGGAATTTACCACGGCGAGAACCGTTCTTATTGTCTATTTAAACATTTATAGATAGAGGTTCGGAACGGGGTGGGGAGTGGACCCTAAGAGGATTAACGTAGGGGTGATGCGGAGAGTTCGAATCGTTAAATCGTTAGATCTGTCGGCGGAACTGGTACCTCCTAAAGGCTTTCTTACACAGGCGGTTAATTAAGCATACTGTGGCTAAGATTTGCAATTGAATCCTTTATCATAGTTTTTTATACATTAATATCGAGCAAGAACACTGAGAAATATTGGAATTCCTTGCAACCCAACGCCACATTTTACCATTCTCCTTTTAAAAAATTCACGTCCTATGCGAATATAAAAATCTAAATTTACAATATCAATCCGTGACGCTAACGATGTCAAGATGCAACCAATAATTTTATAATCAAAACATATGATAAGCATGCACGATTTTAGGTACAGATTTATGCACATGTTATCCAACTTTGTACTGATGCTTTCTTATAAAAATGATCAACAATGTTACGCAGGCCAGGAATGTTCGTTTCTAAGCAACAGCGCTTTGAACACTAACGACAAAGGACTCATTTGTTTTGGGGGATAATGATGTTTGGATGCACATAAATGAGTGATATTGGAATATAAAAAGACAGGTCGTGAGTCCCTGCGGAGAAGACAATAGAGAGGCAGAGAGAGAGCTAGCATGAAATATATATTAAATTTGAAAGCGTTTGTTTCTCACCTTTTCACAACAGTGGGTCCGTTTTGTGTTGGAGTGGTGTCTTCTTTGGCTCCTTGCAGATATCAAATGGAATTATTGTTTCGAGCGAACATATTGGGTCGACAGGTTCCCTGTTTCAACTTACATAGTTTCAAAATTCTTTGGGGCATGAATGAGGGACAGAGCATCTTAAGCGGGGAAGGAGAATCTTGCAACACTTGAGGCCGAACCTCCGCCTTATTCAAGTTGATCAACCGATTATAGAAGTTTCAGAGCGAAGAGATACTCCTGTTGTGACATTGCGGTGGTTCCAGACCTGGGGGCCTTCCGAGAACACGAGAAGTTCCCCTGTATTATTGTGTCGTGTTTATTCTCCAACCGGATCGGAACCCGGTAACTATTATCGATCTTACCTAATAAATGAGAAAAATAAATTTCATTTACCGGATTGAAAAACGTGTTATCCGGTATGTTAATGGCGTCGAAGATTCGATCCGGGTTCCAATCTATGGTGGCTGATCAAATTATCCTTCAATAGTAAATTTCAAAAGAAAAATCAGCTTAAACAATTATAAACTTCCCGTGCCGAAGGCGTAGCTATTTATGGCTTATTTTCCTGGTAGTGAACCCGTCTCATTATATCCGGCCATCGAGCAGAATAAATTAGTTTTCTTGTCATCTTCAAAGTGGAAAGAGGCAACGATTATAACGACGACGAGGTGACACTTTAAGTCTTAACCTGAGAACCGTCTCTTTAGAAATAGCCCCTAGCTCCCCATTAAGCCGAAAGGCGGGTGTTCATTTGATGCTTTGACCAAGGACATGTTTCTCCAGAGTAAGGGAACACATTTCTCGTAAAAAACGTTCGCATTGAATTTGCTTGAAATTAAGGAAATTAATTCTCATTTCATTAGAGTGATCATGTTCCTGTCTGTTGTTGTAACAAATATTTCGAATAATTTCCTTATTAATTAGGTCAGCCTTTAATATTAATTTGTTTTACGTATGTAGCCCGCTATTCGTATTCCTAGGGTGGAAATTTATTTCAGTAAAAATTTAAAATTGGAGGTCTGTCGCTCGGCCCGGCTCATGTGAATCACTTTAGCGTGAAAGCTTTTACTATGTAGAAGAGAATGGGAGAAGAGAGAGTGAGATGGAGAGTGTGAGAGTGAGAGGGAATGAGAATGCGATTGAGAGTGAGGTATAGGGGGGAGGTGAGGGCACCGTTTACTTTGTTACCTCGCTTACCTGTCACCGGCCATTTCCCCTCCACTCCTGAATTTCATCTGGCTCCCTTCCTACCCGCCCCTTCATCTCTTGTCCTTGCTCCCAAATTTGATCCTTTATAAGCTGAACACCGCCGCCTCAGCTTCCATCAATCTTTCGAATTATTCTGTCGCGAGCATTTCATCACAACGCGGGGCTTCGCTTTCGGAACTCCATTATAACCAGGGCGGCTCATTGTTCGGGTCCCGCCAAACAAGCGGCTGGATCAACAACGCGGCATCCTTCTCCTCTGACCGGAAATATTTCGCCTTTACTCCTCAGTTTTCCCCTTCTTTGTCAAACTCCGCTACCAAATATCGCATTCTCTGTATTGAGGTTAGAACATGCTTGATGATCAATATTGACGGAAGCATAGCATAATATAGCGTAAATAAAAACAACAATAATTTCTAACACAAAAAGTACATCTGTAAATAACGTATAAATGATTTATGTACGTGGGAATAGAGACAATGTGTACACTCAATGCACTCGGACAAGACGTGATCCCGCAACGGTGCGGCCCGAACGAACTGCGTAATTGATAAGGGGTGGAACCTAATTGGGAGACGCTTGAATGCTCCCTATAACCGTAATTCCAGCCAGTTGCCTACCTCGGATCGATCTCTAATTAACAAATACCTGAAATTCAGCCTATTTACAATATTTCTCTCTCTCTCACTCTCTCTCCCTCTCCCACTCCCTCACCCTCTCCCTTTCACTCCTTTCATCCTTCACCATCTCTTTTCCCTTTAAGTTTATTATATTCGCCGTCACGAAAGTGTTCTTTCTTCCCATTGTCTGCTGAGCTCAACCTTACTTTGTTAACTCCCCCCTCGCTACCACCGACTCACCCTAGTCTCATTCCTTCTTTTTCTTTCTTCTTTGGCCCGCTCAAAAGTTTCCTCGATGGAGTACAATGAATCATGATGCTCGACAAGTATTCCTCCCCCTCCCAACCAATAACCCGTCATCACGTTGCAATCGACAATACATTCATTGAACCCATCGCTTCTCCATCTTTTCGCATTTTCAACTATAATTTCCACCCTCTCTCTAACGCTAAGCGACTTTTGTTTTGAAACAAATTGCGCGTTGAATGGTCGATGGAATATTTTCGATATCCATAGTTGTGAACAACTGCAAACTCAATGGTTGACAGTTACAAGCTAATATGATCTATAACTAAATTAATTATAATGATTCCTAATGATTCCAATAGTCCCTTTATCTAATTCTAATTTATTATGCTATATAGCATAAGTTAGTAAAATTTCAACTAGACAGATATTCTAAAGGTTGAGGTGTAAATATAGTATGGATAAGTAAGAGTAAGTGCGTAAATATGCGAGTGAAAAGAAAAATTCATCTATAAGGCCCCAGCTTCGTCCTGGCTATAAGTATATTACAAAAGAGTAGAGCTAGACCGCAAGGGAAAAAGAGAGAGAAGATGAAGAGGGAAGAGGAGGATTGAGTAAAAGCATCACATTGGAGCATCGATAACGAATGGACGGAGGCGAAGTTTGCCTTCCCCTTTTGGGTTGGACCAGTTAATTAAGTGGGAAACTCGGGCTTCTCGCTGGATCCGAGTATAAATTCATATAAAACATTACCCCCCATTCCCCCCAACCATCTCTATTGGCACAGGCATTCGTTTTCCGAATCATGCAATAAACCAGGCAAGAAATACTGGTGACTGTGGAGCAATAAATTTTGACCTCAGACCGCCTTAAATTATGTATTAGGTTAAATGATGGTAATATACAATTGAACTAATTCTTTTTAACTGGGCTAAATCCCGTTTATTTGGCAAAATAATTTATTCGAAATCCTTTACTGTTCTTATTGGCCAAACGGTTGTTCTATCGGACATAATGTGAAGAAATATAAAAAAACATTCCATCGATTTCATAAAAAACTGAGGTTAGCAATAATTATTCAGAGTAGATAACAGGTTGACTGCGGTACGAACTGTGTGGACGGACCTCTTATTTTTATAATTAAAATTATGAATTTAAATCACAGCAAATACAAATTTGTATCCTGTTAACGTCAGATTAGGTTTCGGTTTATTTTTATAAGTGGCAGTGATACCACAATGATGACAAAGATGATTAACAGCCACATGTCGTTACAATCGTATTCATGTTACTCATAGGAAGAAATATTTATAACTTGTAATGTAGAAAATCATATTGCGGGAGTTTGGCTCAGCGAGTCTATAAGATGCTTCTGTATCAACTCCAGTATGGATTCAAGTGGTCGCGTAGCTTCGGATTTCTCTCCTTCCATGTTGCCCTCACTGTGGAACAAAATCGGTCGTGTATATCGTGGGGTGATAAACCGAAGAGCTCTACAGGTTGTTCGGGTTAAAATATGTTCCGTGGGGAGCAGTATCAGTGCGGAGGAGGGCCACTGTCGAGGGGGCCCCGCTGTTGGGGTCGTTGCCGAGACAAACACGGGTCGGCCTAATGGCCATTGTCGCCGCCCCGCGGGGTCAACGGCTAGTGTTACGATTCTAACGTACGCCCTCTGTTTCTGAAGTCTGAGAGCCGAAACCACTTCAGCACCCTTTGTCGGGGGCCGGAAATAACGTTCGGATCCTCACTGGTGTAAAACTTTCCCGAATCGCGACCTACCTACCCCACTGCGAAAAGCAAACTTCCTTTAGTTGTGAAACAATGTCCGCTTTATAAGGCCAATGTAGCATCTTATCTTCAAATACTTTATAAGATTGACGACCCGTAAGAACCGCCGTGAATTACTCGTTCTGCTTTAATACAGTAAGTAAATAGAATGTAATAAAGAGCTAAAATTAACATTTCCAGGCAGTAAACTAGGGGGCTCAAACCGGGAGCTTTGGTTATCAAACCGGAAATTGCGAACTCGACCCCTTCTCCTAACTACACGAAAGTTCTTCTTTTATCCATTAATGGGTGAGCCTGGGTACAACCCCCTTCCACTCCTAGAAAACTAATTTTGTTTACTTAGTAGCTGCTACCTGCCGGCGGTCCGCCCTGCGACGGGGCCGGGTTCAGAAAAAACCTCCCTTGACTACCACCGACCGGTAATTATGATATCTGAGTGCGGATTTATAATCCCGGGAGGGAGAAAAGCCGAGGGGGTTTGAGACCGAGCAATGAAAGCCGGCCTACCCCCACCGACCCCCTCATTAATAAAGGACTGAATTTCAGAAGTTGTAAGCGGGAGGGGGGTTAGTTGCCGTCTTAGGGGGCAGATTTTCTAATTAAATTTTCCCGCGGATTTTCTCCGACCGCCTAATCCGCGCTTACCTCGGCCAGACAAATTAGGACATTTTTTGTACTCATTTTTTGACTGTGCACTAAACAATAATTGTGCTTCAGGAGTTGACAATAATTTTAATTAATTTTACAACTTACGACTGCAGAAATATACAAAACAATAAATAATTCGTTAAGTATTTTTTAAATTTGGAATCGCCCTTTACACCCCGTGTACATTCGGACATTCAAGATCATGGGATTGATTAGCTTCAAAGTGCATTGAATAAACTTATTTTTAATTTACTTAAACTTAAAGTCTAGTTACGAACTTACATAAAATAGGTTGATCATTTATTTAAGACCAAATAAAATGTAATTAACGCGTATTATATTGAATAAGCGATTTAAGAAGAATATATAATTTTGCATTATATACCATTAATTGGATATGATCTATCGCTGAAAGGGTTTCTAACAAAATTTCTTTTGAAAAATGAAAAACACATTTAATAGGAAACATCTGAATTGTTTTTGTTCTTTTAATATTTGGTCGGACGGAATATGAACGGAGAATTAAATTAACAAAAACAAAAGTGTTTCATTATAAAATACACTAATGGAAGACCGGGCCCTAATGTATTGTATGGATAAAGCTTATTGGGTTACAATCGATAGCACCCCGTTCTCGTTTATACAGAACGTTGTTTTTTATACTGTTTTTATACTTTTAATAAGCACTCTCTGTATGTGCCGGAGTTATTTTTGAATAGTAGCTAGTTTCCCGTAGTACGTGTTGAAGGCGGGTGTTCCAGAGCTGTCTTTTATAAGGTTTTAAAGGGGGCTTGCTCCAAGGTGTTGCATTGTAGCGATGGCGTGTAAATAGCCCTAATAGAGGTTGGAGGTATGCCCTCCTTTTCTCCTAGCTTTATTTAACAGAGCGGAATTGGCCACCCCGCCGCCATAACAATTAACACTTTTCCCAGCCGCGATAATTGAATTTAAACTCGGGACCGAATATCCGCCCCTTTCCACCGGCCGACCAACGCCGCTACTAATTTGCGAATTGCAATAATAGCCGGGGCCGTTGAATATCACCCGCGGACTCGAAATTATGCCCGTTATAATTGCGATTATTAGGCGGCGTGTGTGAGTGTAAAAATGTTCAAAGAGTGGGTTCAAAATATAAAATGCACCTGGTTTCGTTGTTTGGGGGGTGGACCCACCTGGCGGCTATTTTCCATGTGACAACTGACCGTCTTTACAATATTATCCTGTTCTATTTATGTCTTGCTTATTTTCGATCCAATTTCTAGGTTGTGGATGTTAATTATAATGGCGGATGCCAGGCTGACTGGAAATCCAAGCCTTTTAAAGCTAAATGGCTTGTCAGTTGTTATTAACGGTATGCGTGGGATGAACACATTTTGTTCGGTAAGCTTTCTCATTCAATATCGATAGGGTATTTTAATGCACAGTCATGCCATTGGGTTATTTCTCCGGGTATTGTTCCTTTAGTATCAGCTGTCATAGAAACGAACCCCACTAGGGCTTATGTATTTGTGATCTTCAGTGGTTACCTCCAAAATCCAATTTTTGTTCTAGGGTGTCAAAGAATGCCAAATAAAAATGTAGACCATTTACATTTACCTGGTATCAAACACAAACCAGGTTTCTGTCGTTGATTTGCGTAGGATGAAGGGGAAAATAATTTAATTTAATTTTAGCTAAAATAATTAATATAGCTGACAATTGAACGGCTCACCCCAACCTAAATCTGTTGCAGGGTCTTTGACACACAGGCGACACATACGCACACATACACACTTTGCGGACAGACGAGCATATAATTAATACAATTGAATAAGACAGGGCGGGTGGGTATGTCCCGGCCGTAGAAAGGGGTCTTTATAATGCCGTCATACGAAACAAAGGGCTCGGGGATTGAGCGATTGTTTTGGGTGTGGGGATTAAGATCAAAGGATGAGTGGTCGCCTAACATAATCAGGTAGAGGGGAGCGGCGAATACGTGTCAAGTAGGCCTCTGTCCATTTTAGCCCAATCCCGGTGAACACCACACTAACCTACCCTCTGTCACCGACCTTAGAAAATCGGATGTTCCACGCACCAAAATATATTGGTTTTACTGGATAAAGTCTAGGATTTATCAGTTTATTAACCGGATCATTATTTTATTGCTATAAATTTGTTCCACACCAAATTGCTCCTACCCCAAATAAATTAAAATAAGGTGTTAAAATTGATTATAATTTACACCGCAATTTTTAATATCTTAAAGTCTGAATAGAAAGAATACAACCAAATAATATATATTGAGATGATACATTGTCAATTAGGTGAGGCCGAAACGAAATTCATACCGCCCTATTGATCATTCGTTAAGTCTTGTCACTTTATAAGGCACATTATTGCCCCTACATGGTCAAAATAAATCTACAATACAGCACCTATAAGGGATATTAATAGCGGCATTATTTGAAGTATTAATTTGGGCGGTGAGTCGTGAAACTGTATACAGGATTTCACGAAGCGGCAAAACCCTAAGTGATCGAATTACGAGCTCTAACGCCGGCACATAAAACAAAGGGTCAATACAGATTTACTGCCGGTATTAGAAATGGACGGGAGTGTAAGGAGGGAAACCGTAAAAGGGCCGTTTCAACGAATTCTATAAGTGGCCTTATATAAAAAGATCTTCGCGACTTCTCCGCACCGAAGAAATAAATTGAAAGCTAATAGCTGACTACAGATATATGATAAAACTCTAAACCTTGATTGCAATTTACCGCCATAACTGCCCTTGTCAGGACATTATAATAGCGCTACTAAATAGGATACTATAATAGTTTTAGTAATTTACTATATGAATACCTCCAGAAAATAGCCATCAATCTGTCATTTAGTTATAATTAGTAAATTAAGTGTAGTATCTTCGGCCAAAGAAAAGGCGTTACCCCTTTAATGAGGGAACAAAAGGTGTAGAAGGGTAAAGTAGACAATGTGCTCCCACGCCGAGGGCGTTTATTGGGCCCATATTTGACTAAAATCGGCTGCGTTATACCTCGTGACGGGTAAATAAATACCCGAAGTCGGCGGGCTGGTACCTGGAGGCAGGTAGCGCTGTGCGGGCGGGGCGTAGAGCTCTTGCCCGGCCGCAAAATAGAGGCGTACCCGCAAATAATCCTCCCTCGGGCTGCTCAATAATTAATATCCCTCCCCCTTTAATGGCATCGGGGGCACCCACTCAATGCCACCTCTTCCTAATATCTTCGACGCCTCCAGCCCTTCTCTTTCTGGTGGCCACGGCGGTGGTAGTTCATAACTGTTCGATTAAACTGAGCGGTTATAGCTCATAATCGACCCTAACCCAAGCTAACACGGATTAAGGATTTCTACATCGGTCTGTGCAAACTAAAACGATTAGAAATCCTAACTATTCATCACTACCATTACTATTCTTAATTTTATATTCATTAGTTATCTAATTATAATATTTTAAAATAATATTCAGCGGTGCTCGGATAAATTATCGTTGAAATTGATAAATATTTTGTGAAATATAAATGTTCAATTTATTATATATATATATATATATATATATATATATATATATATATATATATATATATATAATTATTAGATGAAAGTAGAAATAGGAATCCTTCCTATTCGTAATAATTTAAATTCCCTCATTAATGTCTATAGAGAAGTTTCTGAGTTGGGGAGAAATATTCATTCAGCGGATTAAGTAACAAGATGGTAGAATTAGTTTTAATTTTAAAACCTCCCGTACCCAATAAAATATTCATAGATAATGAAGTCATTGTTGACCTTGGAAGCGCTCCCGATAATCTTGTCTGAACGACACTGTCCCCAAACGAAGGATGAATTAGAATACCAAATTTGAACACAAGAAGTAATTGAACTTAATGCAATGTCGCCGTCTTAAGAATTGAAGCCGGTCTTTCAGAATGCCCCGAGAGCTTTCGGGAAGTTAGAATCCTTAATGTCGAGCCGTACTGTTGCATCTTATCTTAAATACTACTGCTGCTGAGCCATTTAAAACAGGCGCCGCTCAAATGCGCAATATCCGCTTATAAACCTGAATAAATTATCAATCTAAAACGGTAAATGGGTATACTTTTTTCCCCCGGCCCCGTTTTTCAATTGCTGCAAATTGATTTCGGAAATTTGGATTGAATGAACGAATCCACATTAAGCACCACTACGTTCAAATAAATGAAACAGTTTGGAATAATGAATAAATATTTTTTATTTATCAATTTTACGTTTATTGCCAAACTGTCGAATCCGACACCACTATATGAGAGGAACTCGGAGTCAAATGATGTTGAGACTGTGTTCAATCAATTGTACAAATCGAGTTTAATAGATATCATATATTGAATATAAATATTCCATCTCCAAAAATGCACTAGTCCACACACTATTATGTTTATATGGCTACCATGTGAAATTTCTAGAGACTAGATGCAGAAATAATCTCCTCCAAAAAATATAAAAATAAAATAAATTCCTTAGAAATATGGTCCTTTTATATTCAGTATTGTATTCTTCTATTGTATTAAAAATTATATACAATACGACTGGCTAAAGCATAAAGTGGTTACTTTTGCTGAGAGTTTTGATTATATTACCCCTAATTTAATATTATTGCTGGTTTATAGGACCAAAGAATATAATTTCTTTCGGGATATTGTTTTAAATGTAAGAACACAGAATTTATTAAATTTACGGTAGTCACTTTTTATACCGAATGTCCCCTTTGTTCATTTTTAATCCTTTATAGCTCAGTTGGTATAATATTCCGTTTTTATTATTTTTAACAAATTATAATTACTTGGCATTTTTCTTTGCAATTACAATTTTTTAAGCTTTCACTTTTACACTGAATATTGTAAACAGTACTGCTCAAACTTACACTTATAGCAGAATTTAATAGTGTTTATCGGTTATTTATTAGTACTTCATTTTTTCGAGGATTTGCTGCAAGAATCCATGCTCAATCTGCTCTCAAAATACAAACTAGTTGTATAAGTTCTAAGCTGAGGAGGATTTGCGGGCTGGCGGGAATTGCCAGGCCGTGGCCCGTGTTTGCGTTGTTTTTATTGATGAATTATTAACTTCGAGTGAGAGAACTGTACGCGGCCGTTTTTTTCTCCGCCTAAGGCATTTTTTTTTATTGGGCGCCATAAAAATAAAAGAGAGCTCTGTATTTTACGCCGGCTTCAAACGGCCAATAAAAGTATGTTGTTGGGTGAGGTGGGGCGGGAGAGCCGCTCTGAAATATTTCACTCCCGCTGAAAAAGTTGGAAGTCCCCCAGCTTCCGTGTGACGTGTCTTTCTCTCTCTCTCTCTGTCTCTCTCTCTCTCCTCCCTCTCTCTTCCTCTGGTCCAAACTGATCTCGCCAACTGAAGCATAGTTCGGAAAATCGTAGTTGAAAAAGTTCTTTCGCCGGGGTAAATATCCAACTCATGTGTGACATTCAAAAACGTTGCCCGTTAAAAATGTCCGCATACAAAATGTTTCGTTTCTTTCTTATTATATCGAATAACGGATATAATTAATTTCAATAAGTTCATTATTCATTCAATAATTCACTAAAACATTTTTTAGTGGTCAGTAATTTTCATTTACTTTGATGTGGTCAATATCATATACCTTATATTTAAGATTACAGTGGAGGAATTTAGGAAAACGTACAGGAAATGTAAATGTTAGAAAGTAAAATTATTTTGTTTAGGATACGTTGGAATACTGTAGATTTCATGTGTTTCTGTCTCTTCTCACTGGTTTGGGCTTTTGCTGGACCGGTTTCGGCACTTTTGGCACTTTGGATGTTATTTGGGCATCCTCACTGCGCTGTCACTGTCACTTGTACTGTAAGGCGCTAATACTAAAATGTAAGACGGACCTTTGTTGCGGGCTAGTATTAGATGCGCCGTACCATTGAAACAAGTATCGTCACTGAACACTGAATACACTGCGCGTTTTAATAGTGTTAAAAATAACTCAAATATTAAAATATATTATAACTGACCTTAGTAGACAGTTCAAGTGACAGTGACAGTGCAATGAGGATGCCCAAGAAAAATCCAAAGTGCCAAAAGTGGCAAAAGAAACACACGAAATCCAGCAATTGTGTAAACTCTAGTTCATAATATAGTATCGTGTTGTCATTTTAAGATTCATAATAAAGATTAGTCGTCTTTCCTCGTTATGTAATTTATTAGACTTTTCGTAGTTATAAACCGATATTTCAGAAAGCCTATTCCAGTCGGCCAGACTTTAGGCCGTTCCAACCTGAGGTCAATATAGCGATCACTAAAAATTACTTTAATGTTATAATTGTGCTGGGTGTGGGGAGGGCGGGAGCCGGTTAGTTGGAATTGCGTACAGAGACAGGGACAATTCGGTACTGGGTGAGGCGGCCGTGAAAGCGGCAAAGTCAATTAGCCCATTTGAGGGCCGCATCTGGTAGTTATCTAGTAGTAGTCGGTCCCGGATAGATAGAACGTTAGGCGGGGCGGGGGGGGGGGCTGCTCGGAAACGCGGACACGTCCCCCAAATTCGATTTGGCCGAGAGCGGGTAGAGCGGAGCAAACAGTGCGGGCTCCGATGAATCGGTCGGCCGGTTAGCATAGCAAATGAGAGCACCCAGGTGTCCTTCCAACAATTCCACTCCTATCGCCTGTTGTCCGACCCGCAACTTTCCTCGGGCTACGTTACCGGAGTCAACTTTACGCATCGGTAATCGTTTCGACCCATTCCGAACAATAATTTCAAAGCCCCAACGTTCAAGATTGGTTTCGGAATTCCGCGTATGGCCGCAAGGTGAAAAATATCACAATAAGATTATAATGCAGAAATAAAATTTGTGGGAGGCTGCAATATTACACAGCAATTATTTTTAACACAATTAAAACGCGTAGTGTACTCAGCTACTAGTTTCAATGCGCACCTAATACTATCCCGCAACAAAGGTCTGTCTTACATTTTAGTATTAGCGCCTTACATATAGCACCTTACAGTACAAGTGACAGCGACAGTTCAGTGAGGATGCCCAAAAAAAAATCCTTCAGCTTTGCACTGCACTGCCCCTGTCACTTGTACTGTCTACTAAGGTCAGTTATAATATATTATCATATTTGAGTTATTTTTAACACTATTAAAACGCGTAGTGTATACAGTTTAATGCGCTACTAGTTTCAATGGTACGGCGCACCTAATACTAGCCCGCAACAAAGGTCTGTCTTACATGGTGGTATTAGCGCCTTACAGTAGAAGTGACAGTGACAGTGCAGTGAGGATGCCCAAAAAATATTCAAAGTGCCAAAAGTGACTAACACCGCTACTGAAGATGGCGAACAGCCGAAACCGGCCTAGCAAAACACCAAACCAACGAGAGGAGACAGAAACACATGAAATCCCCTCCATTCCAACCCCTCGCTGACCACACGGTATGTATTTTAAACCCGAAACTGTACTATAAAAATAAATAAAGTAGAAAAATTAGGCCTCACAAATTTCATTCCTTAAGCCTAATACAGTAAACTTAGCATCTGTGAAACAGTTCTGAGAGGACATGTTATAGAGCGAACTTCTGAAGACAGGCAACGGCGCCCAATAATTCTGAACAATAATAAAATCTTAATGAAGCATTGAGCGTACTTTTAAAAATAATTCTGTCCCTTTTTAATGTATTCAAATTTATTCTTAATAAAATTATAACGAGTAAACTGTTCTGTCATCACGTTCAAATGATCTGCAACCAGGCTGTACAAGAGATCGTCTTGAATTTAGAATTTATTACCGCCTAGGAAACATCCATTGCCACTGCCGATGAATCGGTTCACCGGTCGGAATGGCAAATGAGGTATCCCCTCACTGCCTACCACTTATCCCTCTCTCTACCGCCGGTTCTCTCTGGCGGGGGGTTAACTCGTTTGAATAGTTGTGCAGTGATGCGTGATTGGTGTTGGAATCGGCAAATTATAAACCCGACGGGCGAACGGAGGCAGAATAACAAGATTTATAATATTCGATTTAGAGTTTGAGCCCGACCCGAGATATTGCTCGGATGTTTTGGGCATAACTGTAGTTCCTCGGCTTCTCTCCGGGCAAACAGAAATAGAAATGCCCAGATAGTATCGATAATAATAATAGAAAGTCTGTTATTTTGCAAAGTATACGAAAAAATTAGATATGTACTTTCGGATTGTTTTTTTATACAATAATCGGTTATTATTTGAGCAATATAATGCGATTTAATTCAAAGAATCGCGTTATCTATTATTCAACTTAAAATCTAGAATATAGTGGGTATACGATTCAGGGGAAGTATATCCCTTGTTTGGCTCTTTGGGCGGAGTTTGTAGTAAACAAGGTCCACCCAAACCACGACCGAGGCCCACTTCCCATTTCCCTTTTTTGCCCCAAATCTCACTCCCCCCTTCCTTTCCTTCTCTATCAGCATTACTTTCCGTTGTCCTTGTCCGGCTGCAGTTTACAAGTCTTATTCGACCCATATTACCGAGCTCCGAGTAGGGGGAGCGAGAAAATGAAGTCCCGCTCGGCAAAACACAAAAAGAATCACAATTCGGGCGACTGTGGACATTGCCCGCCGCGATGAAACAGGCTGATAAAGAGTAATTAAGCGCTTCAGCGTTTAGGCTTACAGGAATTGTTACTGTGTTTGGAAACATCAAATATTCTGTATAAACATGTGTTTCATGCACCTTACGATATCAGTGGGGAAGTCCGTGTTTTAAGCGTAATGTACACGAGGCTGCAGTTTTCTGTTTAATGTGATCGTATCAAGAAATAAAATTATTCCAATAAAAGGCAAAGTTTTAGGAAATAATTGCGGAGTGCTTAGATATACCGGGTGAAAAATAGGTTTATTATTATGTTATAAATCGGATAATCAGATTCGTTATTTTGTGAGCTTGTAAACTTAACGGTATTTGAATCCTTACACCTTATTCCAGGTGTCGACTTTGTTTATTGGAGAGACAGGTTTGGGTGTGTGTGTGTGTGTGTGTGTGTGTGTGTGTGTGTGTGTGGGGGAGCACTCAGTCGCAGGAAATAGGCCGGAAGGGGGCCGAGCACCCCGTTATTTCCCCTACAAAACCCACGATTTAGAACCCGTAATTTCCTAAAATTGAATACCGATCCCCCCTCCACCCTTACAATATCAGCCCGCCCGACGGAGGGTGAAAAAAGACAAAATAATGACCGGGAGCTAGCGCCGATTTATTGGAAAAATACGGTACAGGTTCCAGTTTCAAAGCTTGGCCAGACCAGTATCGGCTCCCGAATTGGCTTTAGTAAATTGAGCCCAATGTTAAATGAACTGGAACCTGAACAAGGACCAAAAATTTAAATACGCTCCACGCAAATTTCAAGACATTTAACGCAATTAAATGCGACTATTTAACAGTTATAATTTAATTAGTGCGATTGAAAAATGGTCAGAAAAACATTGTTTTCCTCTCTATTTTTTCACGGTATATAATCTTCGCATACCATTTAAAACAGGTACACACTACAGTTTATAGAATTCTACATTAACATGCAGAAGAGCAAATCATTCATGCTGTTTCCGTCCATCGAAATAAGTCCCACATTTGTATCACATTGCAGTAACAATTTCCTATAATAAAATGCGCTGGCCTAGCGTTTAGCATTGGGCCAAGAAAATGGAGACGTGGGCTCCGCCTAAAACCGATAACAAGGGCGTGTTTTTTTCGCCAAGAATATTGGAATACTGGAAGAATATTGGTATCGTATGTTGAAATCGAACCGAGGAAAACACACCCGTTGTCATTTAAAGGAAATGTTTAAGGGGGATGATACAAGGAGAGTTCGGCTAGCCACCTATAACAAAAACCGCTTTGATAATATTGAACCTCCAGTTCATTATATCTATTGAATTTTAATTGCGGGAAGAAATCAACGTGTAGAACGAACTCTCGATGAGAAAGGAATAAATTGGTTCTAACATTCAACGTAAATAACTAGTCGGCAGAGAGTATTAAGACGATAATTATCATAAGTGGTAACCCGCACTTATGAACTGAAGGAGTTGGTCTCCTGCAAGACAGGAGTACTGCAAATGTTATCGTTTATTCAGGTATACCTTAATACCTTGGAAATATTAAATTTAACGTAGATTATGTGTGTTCTGCCTCCTCTCGCTGGTTTGGTCTTTTGCTAGGCCGGTTTCGGTTGCTCGCCATCTTCATTAGCGGTGTTAGTTAATTTAGGCACTTTGGATATTTTTTGGGCATCCTCACTGCACTGTCACTGTCACTTGTACTGTCTACTAAGGTCAGTTATAATATGTTTTAATATTCGAGTTATTTTTAACAGTATTAAAACGCGTAGTGTATTCAGTTTTTAATGGGCTACTAGTATCAATGGTAGGGCGCACCTAATACTAGCCCGCAACAAAGGTCTGTCTTACATTTTATTATTAGCGCCTAACAGTACAAGTCACTGTCACTTGTCTTGTTTTATTTTCCTGGTATGTTTAAATCATATGGCCCCGCACTCGAAACCTGTCGGTGATACATGTACTGAAATTGAAAATACTAAGGGTGAATAAAGGAGTATTGATGTCCAGAGTGGGGGCGGTGATCGGTGCTTTGGTTTTGAGGGGCTAGGGATCTGTCCAAAAGGGGTTGGACAACAAACAGAGGCCCGGGGGCACCGCTGAGACTCAAGCCCGGGCCCGAAATAACGGCCCCGATGAACTTTAGCCCCGGTTATCGCCCAGAGCACAATCCTCCTCAACCCCCGAAACGCCCCCAACACCGACCCCCCGGCAAATAGTCTCCTCGCCACTCGCCCCCACATACTATCACACCCGTTTTACCCCACCCAATGCTTTCCTTGTTATTGCCCACTAACGTCTACATAATAAACGTTTCTAATACTGCGGCACAACGGGGCCCACTCTGCGATACGGCGGACCCAATTCCGCCCAACGGGCCATTTGAGAGCTCTGAGCCGAACTGCGTTAATTGCAAAATTTCATTCTATTATAAGATAGCGCACCTTCATTCCGCGCGAAATACTGTAACCGGGATATCATGAACCGACTGTTAATTAATTCGAGTAATGTTCTTGAATTATTTGTCAGCATAATTATTTCCTCGGTTTCGTTACCTTGAACTTGTGTCAATCACACACTCCATTCTGTTTAAATATAAACATTTTTAAGCTAAAAGATTGGCAGTCTCATGTATCGATTATTGACTGGTTTGTTGAGTTCCATGACAGCAGTACATGGTTCTTCGATTTAAATGACAAATAAATACAATTATTTAGACACTAATTAATTAAATTTACTCATATTTGATAATTTCAATAATGAAATAGTTAAATTATATAATAGATAAGTAATAATAAAAACTAATAAAATTATGTAATATAAAAACTGTGGGACTTATACATCAAATAATACATAGATTCAAATTCGAATTGAGCATGATTGTGATTTTAAACAATTACTACTACTTGGCATATCATTCCATTTTAGTCATTTATATCAACTGGATGCGATTTCCAGTAGTTTGTAATCGTTATGCTAATTACAGTATTGTTTTAATATAACCATTGTCATAGTCTCAAGCAGTCATTTTGCATTTGAATATTATTTCATGTGGAAATATTACCACATTGTTCTGAATATGATTTCCATCTAATTTTTAAAAGTATTCGATATTTATTATCCGTTGACGTAAATGGTTTTCTTCTGTCAAAGAGTTGAAAATATAAAATAAATTTATGAATAGAGTTTCTAGTTAAAAGTTGTGATTCTTAAAGAATGTTATTGTAAGCGTAGTAAAATAGAGAATATTAGTAGTCAGATGCACGCTGATTTATCCATGAACTGTTTTGTATCACAAATGGTGGGGGTGGTTCTAAAAGAAGGAACTTTCAATAGGGAAACTGTAAAATTCCTTGGAAGAGATTTTATTCCTTCTATGATAGCTCCTGCCAGAAGGATGGGATAACGCGCGGTACTTCAAAAAAAGGAATGATGAGGAAAATATTCAAAGGGAAAGAGAGAGAGAGAGAGAGAGAGAGAGAGAGAGACAGGGAGAAAAGTTAAAACCGTTCGGAAACCAGTTTCTATGCGGAGAGACTAACGCCTGCTGACCTTGCCAACTATCGATGTTGCTGCATTCATGTAGACGATGCAAAATAAATTCGAAATATTAGTTTATATTATAACAGTGCGAAAATATTTTATGTTTTTTGGAGTCTTGGGAATATCATATAGCTCTTGATGACATGAAAACAAGGGCAATATAAAAAATTCAGACCGGAAAAGGAATAAAATAATTTATTTATAGTGTCATAATAAGAAATAGTACTGAATATCTTCCCGGGATATAAATTATGTACATATAAATGCCAACAAGTCAGTTTACTCGAGATCAATTTTAAAAGCGGCAAGTATCATTTTGATTGATTTACGATGAAATGATTTGGTGGGTGGTCCTTTGTACATATATTACTCGGAAGTGTAATCATCGCTCCTTTGAAGGACATTTCAGTGTTAAATATCGTTCAATTCAATTCACTTCCGAAGAATTCAGCACTGGAAGGTATGCAGCATTTGAAAGGGCCTTTCTTGGCTTAATTAAAGGGTTCGGTCGGGTGTTGAGTGAAGCCGGAGGTTTGAGGTTGTCCGAGCGGAGCTGTGCTGTTAAACAGCCAACCAATTCAAAGCCACAAACTACTCTGAATTTAATCGCAATCACTTATAATTCTCTCCCCCTAACCCCCTCCCCAACTAACAGTCGTTCAACTCCAATTAAACACTGAGTTAAACAACTGTAATAATGACCTAATGTTTCCTGAAAAACACTTCAACAATCAAAATGATATTGAGTACTGATAAAACGATCCTTATTGAAAATTAATTTGTCTTATATTATCCAAAGGACTGTACACGAAGACTGTGAAACAAATAAGATTCCTGTCTAAAACTTCATTTGGGGTTAAAAAATGTACTGATATTCTGAGAAAAAATACCATTCTCCTATAATACCGAATATTTTCAGTAATACTCACTGCCAGAAAAATATTACTGATGAATAGCATTTTTTTCAATTCCAATCAATATTAAGATGTAAAACGAACAGTAAATGAACAATTATAGCTACGACAGTAAGATCATAATAATATTATGTTACTACAATGAAAATGTAAAATACTGATTTTAAGACATACAGCATTGTTAAAGTAATTCTCTCGTCCCATTATTCCTTAAATTAAATCCCATTCTTTATAATTAAACCGGGCTGAATTTACCACTACTTGACTTTGCACTTGAAACCCGGCATTAAAACATTTATATTGTCACTACGCGACAATAAGATGAATAAAGTCTTTTCCTCGGAAGTAATTAAGTGAATAAAACACGGCTTTATAGGGGACGTAAAACCTTGGACATTGAAGCTATAAAAGTGTTTATTAGATTGTATCATATTCTCTGAACCATTACGGAAAGTTGATAATGAATATTGCAACCGTCGAAAGCAACTCGAGATACGTATATTAGTAAATACATTATGATATATTCCTGTTAGCGGTTTTCCAGAAATATGGTATTTTATCCCCAAACTAACAATATATAAATATAATGCAAAATGAGGTCCTCATTCAGTGTAGCACCAGACGCCGCTTTATCGGTCTTCTGCCGCGTGTGGCCCACAAAATCCCGGTTTTAATTTAAAACGATAACATTCAACACAAGATTTAAACCGGGAGAAACTAAATTTTGCTTTTGTCTGAATGAATAATTCGCTATCTCGTAGTCCTTTCCTCCCCCGCCCCCAGTCCAAGTGCTAATTTAGTTAGTCTTAACTCTCTTTAATACTTTAATGCGGCCGAATTACGCCAAAATAAATCAGGATTAAAGCTGTTTCCAGTTATATCAGAAGGAGAGTTCAGATTATGTTTGCTTTTCTTCTTCTATTTCGGCTCGCGGTGGAAGTAATAATTTGCAGCGGGAAGACAGAGCCCAGTGGACCATCCAAAAAATCTGATTACCGATGGTATAATGTTGAGAATATAAAAAATTAAGCCATAATTTCAAATATAATTAATAAACAGATTACGCGTTGAAAGCTCGTTTAATTTTATAATTTATAAGAAGGTTATCCGAAGTTGCTTGGGGTTGATTGGATTAGTTGAAAGCTACCCTACCGAAATTACAAATCCGCTTTAAATGGAGTAAAAATATTTGTAGATCCGAACTCGGCCCTAAAATCTTTACTCTGTTTCACCTCTTATGTTCAAAGCTCCACGAATTCCACCCTACCCAGAGATCGATACCGACAGTTTTGTTTCAGAACTCGAACGACATAATGTAAGTATGTATATTATATTACCAGTAAGCGAAATGTATAAATAAATTAACAAGTTATTATTTATATGTGAAGGCAAAAATAGTTACGAGAAGTAATTATCTGATATTCTTACCTCCCACTGTCCAATCATCTTATTACTGAATATATGAAGTTTGATATTTTTATATAATTATGTCTGTAGATAAGATAACAAACAAAAGTTTTAAATTAGACAACATATTTTATGAATTCCAATCAAAATTCGGGTTAAAATCAGGTTAAACTACTGATCGCGTTTCCTAACAGCGCCAACGCGTTTCGAATTGGCCAAATGATCGCTTATATTAACAACGCGTTATCTGTCCAAAGAATCCAGAAGTCCGAACCATTCTTCAAAATATAGGAAAATACTTTGGGGCGGATTTATTGCGAGCGTTTCCTCGATTGTTTGAGGAGGCCGAACGTACGCGGCGTGCGCTATCTCGGTGCCGGATTGGATTTATGCGCCGCGAAAACGAACTAAATCATTCTGGCCGGCCGGCAAGGGATTCGGCAACAATGAGGCGTAAAAACGCGGCAGTGAATCAGAACGCAAATTGGGCTTTGGACGCGACCCCCATTGGGCCGGCCCTGCATTGTTTTTCGGACCATTGCCGCCGCCTCCGGACCCTTCACCGCTCGGACAACCCTCCACAACACCAGCACAGCCAGAGGATGTATTCCCACACGCAGGCTCAACGTTCCATTATCCCTACTAGACCTGTACTAACTAGCTCCAGGCGATAGATGGTATATTAAGTGGTCCGTCTAAAACACTCCATCGTTATCCCTCACTGTTTAGTACTGTGTAGTACGATGTGATTCCTAAAAAAAGGAATTCAGTTTGGAATACCTGTTTTGTGGTATGCGAGGGGTACCGGTTTCGGCTGCTCGCCGTCTTCAGTAGAGAAGCCCGCCGTACATTCGATTAAAACGAATCACATCGCCGAACTCCACATTAAATAACACCCAGTCATTTCATTTTTATGGCTTATTGCAATACACGTTCTGGAGATTTCATTTATTCTGGAACGTTATCACTTCGTTTCATCACAAAAACTGAGACTGTTTATGACAGCCCCGCGACGCTTTTCGCCCAACCAGAGTCGAGAAACAATTTGAGGCGATATAACGTTTTTAGGAGGCCGTAACCGCAAACCGTCCAGGAGTATGTTTAAATTTTTCCAACCAGGCGTGTTAATACGCCCGGAAGGACGGGTTTTTACGACTACCTCTCAACCTCTACATCACATTATTGTGGCGGACTGTGTATGGTGGCCTCGCATTTATTCGTGCTCTTTACATCTGAAGGACAGGTAGCCCACGTCATCTAACAGAAACCCATAGTATAATTCCGTTTTAATAGGATAGGGCAAAAAATGTATTAAAAAAAAAGTAATATTTCACTTATAATTCATAAAAAATGTGTGAACATTACATTAGCTATCAATTCTGTAAATATCAATTGAATAAGAAAAATCAATTTTAACATGTCATTACCCGAGGAGACAGAAATTTGCAAGAATGATTTCTGGTATGTGTGATTGAAAGCTAATACATGGTGAGTATTTCCAACACATTTCGCTTTTTTATTTTCGCAAAGGTGTTAATGCCTCACAGGCTCATAAAAAGTTGTACGCTGTGTACGGTGATGAAGCGCAGTGTCAGTACTGTTTCGCGAAATTCCGGTCGGGGGATTTTTCATTAAAAGATGAGGAGTGTTTTGGACGTCCAGTGGAGGTCGATGATGACCAAATAAAGGCTATTATCGATTCAGATCGCCATAGTTCAACAAGGGACATTGCAGGGAAGCTGAATGTTTCTTATACGTGCATTCAAAACCTTATAGGTTTATCTGTGCAAAGATGTTGACGTACGTAAATATGTACAACGCCGCTTGGTGAATTCCGCAATTACTTAGTTGTCAACCCAATATAATTTACGCCATACAAAATTTTTTTTTTCTGTTGGAAATAATAATGAATGCAAATTTTCAATTTTTAACGAATATATAAATCCTGACCTTTGATTTTTCTAAACTTTCTTATCCTAACTGCTGCAAAGCTATACTAAAACCGACATGGACATACGGAATAGAACTATGGGGTTCCGCCAAGAAATCCAACATCGCTCGCATCCAAACAATCCAGTCAAAAGTCCTTCGTACCATTCTTAATGCTCCCCGGTATGTTTCTAACCGAACAATCCATAATGACCTCTACATACCAACAGTCGACGAAGTCGCAAATTCACGCTTCCTTAAATTCCATTCCCGCCCCTCTCCACATCCAAAGCCACTCGTTCAGTCCCTTTCCTCTTTTACCCATCCATTATCCCCACCACGTCGGCTTAAACGCCACTGGCCTAGACTTTCTGTAGGCCGTATACAGGACAAATGTACCATCATTGGATTGCGTCTTTATCGAGTGAAACAAGTGAAACTAATCAAACAAACCGCAATTGTACCGATAACTGGCATATAGTTGATTGTACAATAAATAAAGTTAAAAAAAAAAACAAAAAAAAACTGCTGCATAATTAGCCATGAACCGGCATCGTTAGTGCAGTGCTTTCTGTATTATTTATATTTTCATGTGTTATACAATACGAACTGAATACAGTGTTTATATACAATTTCGTCCTCACGGAACTAGCTGTGCAGTTGAATTATTGTAGTTTATATTGGAGAAGTCGCGTTGGGGGATGACCGACAGTGTGCGGGGGCTGATGGGAATGATTGATTAGGTTGGTTTGCCGGGGGCGGTCGGTTCGGGTTTGGTTTGTCGACGGAGAGACGCCGATGATGAGGCCACCAATCAACTGTTAGCCGGTTTATTTGACGCTGCAACGCATCGAAACCGAAAGGTACTTGTTTAACCAATGTTCCACAATGGGGCGACCGCGGTTTCTGCCGCCTGCTTAGGCAAACACACATTCGGCGTCCTTGCAATAATCGTGCAGAATAATTGAACAGCCGCTTCCATGCATTGCGGTAATCGAAAAATGTTTAACCATGAATTTGTTAGGGCTACAGATAATCTAACTGAACTGATCATTACTATTTATTTTAATATTCTAGTCTTTTGAATATATAATTTATTTTATGATTTTCAAAAACGAAAAAAAAGAAGAATATTATAATTTTCTGAATGAATTTTATAGTTTATCAAATCATTGCAGTTGGTGTTAAGAGGCCTGTAAATGCGGACGTAATTGGAAGAAAACGTATTCACGTCGAAAACAGATATATTCAGTTTGCACGTACAAATACTGATCTCATATTTGACCCCAAACACTAGGGGAAGGAAATGTGACAGGTTTGAACGGCGAAACGCAACCTTTGACAAAGGCAATCTCTATTGCGGTATGTACGTTGTCCGATACAAACCGTCATTGTATTATAAATTCTTGCAGTTGTATTGTAGATGTCACTCTCTCTCTCTCTCCCTGTAACGTTGTACCAACTGTGACCGAATGCTTGTGACTATGGCGGAAAACCAAAATTTATCTTATATATTGACGAATGGAGACAGATAATTGCATGAATAAAGATAGAATCAGAGTCCAAATAGGTCAATCGTTGGTTGGAAATTATGTTTCCAAAGCGTTGAAAACGCAAGGAACAAAAATAACCGGTTCGGAGTGGTTTACTCCACAATTTAATTTTCACGCCTCTGGAAAGGTTCTTAGAAGAAGCCGTACATCCGACCGATATTTGTTGTCCGATGTTTGAACTAAAAATATTCTGTTAACATTTTACAAAAAAAATTGGGCATATTTCAGCGCTGTACAGTACAGCGTAAACAGTCCAGTTTGTAACAACACATTGTTCAAACGGAGCGCGCAGTGTGATTTGACAGTGTGCCTCTGGGCCGGCGGAGTCGCCGCGACAAATTATCAACCGGGAGCATTTTAAAACCCCCTTTCCATATAGAACGGGACAAACATTAATTCCCTTTCTGTTTGTTCGGGCCAGAACCGAACTCTCTCGGTCTTCCTGGCTTAATTGAAACAAATGAAAATTGATACTTATCTCGACCAACGGCCGATACCGACAGTCTGGCGGCCGGCCTTTACAATTACGCGCTCGCACCGACCCCCCGGGTAATATTATTCTCTGTTCCCGGTTTTCTCGGAAATTTAATTACTTAAGGAAAATGCCCGCCCATCACAATTGCCACTTCGTCAACATTAAACCCAATATTTTGGGCTCGGTATTGATTTATGCTTTGTTAATTAAATTATTTTTTCCACTTATAATATCGAAGGTGTATAATACAGTTCCCATAATTAATCATTCTGTTCCTGGCTGGCCGAACAGTATTTAAATTAAAATATTAGCCGTGGCAAGATAATTATAGTTTTGAGAGTACATGAAATCTTTTCTATTTATTTTTTTCTGTCCACCTTGATATATCTTTATTTGTAATGCTGTTTATAATTTAATTATTTCCTGTAGAGACGATTCAGTCATGTTTCAATTCATATGTTATTGATTTCAATATACCTTAGTTGTCTCACGAAATTCAGTTAGCCAGCTTCTTTCTTTCAACGGTATTTACCACTAATTATTAGTTATTGTATAGCATTACTATCGACCAATAATCAATCACTATTTAACTGTTACGATATATCGCAATCATAAATATTGATGTTCGTTTAGGAAATAAAACCCTCAAACTAAATACGGTAACCGGCAGTATGATTGAAAGGCCATTTAGAATAAGGTCCAGATGATATCCTAGAACAGGTCCGCCTTTTGTGGGGGCGTTAAAAGGGGGCCGGGAGGGTGGAAAGCTTTTAGGAGGTCATATTAGCCCCGAGGAAGAAAGCCAGGAGGGGCGGGGGCGGCTTCTTCCGCACACGACGAGCCCAATCCATAAAACCCGGCAGTAACCGCGTACTCTGTGGGCCAATGAAAAATGCCGTTAGCTCACCAGTCTCCTTGTTATCGGTAATGAAGCGCGTAAAGCTAAATGTAGCAGTTATAAAAATGGTAGCCTACCCAACTCGGTCCGAGGGAACTGCCTCCTCAATTATCAGGCGAAGCCGACCTCGATGGTTTCAATAAAAGAGTCTTCAAGTCTGGGATTTCACTGAACAATCTTACCTAGAATGTTCTTTTTTTATGAATTAAATGTTTTATTCGATTTAATTCCATTACATTAATACAATTATACCTTCCCTCTATTGAATCACCGAGGGTGATCCATTAGGTTATTAGTGAAAACAACAATTAACAATAAATGAGTATAGGTTCCCACGTTCAGAACTTGAATTACCACTAACTTCCGGTATAGCGGATAAAGTAGGAAAACCTCAGTTAGCAGGGGTTGAGCCCCTGATTTTTCATGCGTTCAGAAACTAGCCGAGCGAGATTCAGTGGAATGGTTTTTGCGCCATCCCCCCGAGGCCCTCCCGTGTGTGTTGTCTGCTTCCGACGCTTCGAAACTCGTGTTATTAGCGAAAACAAACATTAACAATGTTGCCTACACCGGTACGAGATGGGCGAAGATGATCTCAGATAATACGGGAAACATCCACTCGGGGCGTGAAAAAATATCCGGTAACTGGTATTCAGTACCATCGGAAACAACAAAATAAGAAGGGGGCTTATGATATATATTTATAAGACAATATTTCATCCGGCCCTCTTTTATGGGTCCGAAAGTTGGGTCGTTCCGAATGAACACCCATATCAAACGCACACATCATGTCAACTGAAATTACTTAAAACGCAGGGTGTAACCCACGAGGGTAACTCTTCGCGATCATGAAAGCAATGTATGAATATGTTCGGATATCCATGAATAAAAAAATGTTTGATTCAACAGCAGATGTTCTATGATTTATAATTGGGTAAATGTATGTTAAATGCATCAAAACTTTGAAAACTTCTATTAGTGGACGCAAATTACCTAATGTTGCTAAATTAAAATTTTTTTCCTACTTTGGATATCATTGGGTTTTTTCATTTAATTTACATTACATATTTTTTCCACCCATTTTATCTCAAACATTTAGTCACGTTCGTACCATTGATCGTAAATAAATTAATGATTCAGTTAATTGAATATATTGAATTACATAGACAATACATACAATTATATATACAAACATAGTATTTGAAATATATTGCAATAAAAAATCAAGAAAATAGATATTGCTACAATGTTAAATATTGGAACTGTTAAATCATTACACTAATATAATAATTTTAATGTACGAATTTATTATATAATTGTTGTAATTGGGTTGTATTTATAACACAATTTATTGCGCAGATAATTTATATATCAATACCTCTAAGCCGTGTTCATGCTGGTGAGTTGGAAATATCGCGTGCTGAATTCTATAATTGGGTTATAATAAAGTGTTCAAATTCCACGGCATTTTCAACCAATTAGTATTTTATGAAAAACTGGCGATTATCCACGGTAATGAAGATATGTTTGAATCATATAATTAATTCAAGTGTCGTTGAAAAAGTACTCTGTCCAATTTGCAAACAGATTTAATAATTAATAATATTATTATAAAATATTCAATAAATTTATTTAATTATACTTGATTTTTTTTTACCCGAATAACCCGGTTTTACAATTCTTAAATTTGTATCCCAACGGTGATAGTTTCTGGTTTTGTTAAGGGTGTCTTAAGCGGAGATGAAGCGATTGAATGAAGGAGTACATTATGAAGGTGGCAAATATTCCCCAATGTAATAGAACACAAGATAACAACATTCAATACGGTCATATTATACTATGATTGAAAGCTAATTTAAATGATGTTGTCATATTGAACTTATCATATATTTAAGTCAAATTGTATTGTAGAAATTTGAAAATGTGGATCTTGGGACTTATTTAATCCCGTACGCCAGAAACTCCAGAACATTGTTTGAAGCTTGAAAAGAATTTTTAGCAACTGATTTGGGCTAGGTTATTAACAATTGACGTTATCATAGATGGGGCGGGTGGTGGGGCTAATTATTGTGCCGAAACCGAGCAGACGAGCCGTATATTGGGGCTCTCCTTTCTCTCCGGGAGCTTATATATCGCCAGACAGTGGTAGTGCTAGTGAGAGACTAACGTATCAAATTACTATGTAAATGGCTGAATTACGCGTTGTTCCAAGATAGCGGTTTAACATTTAACGTCCTCCCTTATCTGTAGCGCTGCCTCCTAGATCATCCTGACAACTCTATTCACCCCCTCCGTTTATTTCCCCTTGGATAATTCCTATAGCGTAACAACTATCTGCCGAGCGAGAAATTAATATCAGGTGAAATATTTCATATCTCGATATATATATATATATATATATATATATATATATATATATATATTTGTACATTTACTGATTTAGCCTACATAATTTTTAGGGATATACAAAACAACTGACACTATAAAGCTACACACATTAATATTGTTCTCAAATAATGAAATAAAAGTATTATAGGATTCCCCATTCTTTTCTCACAAAATTAATGAAAAGTAGAATATTCAGAAGAATAACTAATATCAGACGTAGTTTTCAGAACGATGTTGGTTAATGGGAATAAATCTTGCGTACGGCCCTGGCCGAATATGACAATACAGTGATCTTTTTTCATTCCTCCATAATTATAGATTTATCCTTGCCGTTATCCCCCTCGACCGTATCATTATGGATCAGTCGTCGGATGCGCCATTGTCGGCTTCAGCGACTGGCAATTGAAGTTGGGGAGCCGAACTTGGGGCCTGCATCGGGTGATTCGCGACAATAATACAGCCGGCGGGGTCATTAGCCCGGCCTAGGAGCCGCACCCGGGGCCTAGCTTCGAGGCTCGAGGTTCAGATCCAGCCAAGTTCCCCTTTGGAAGTTGGTAGAGGGGAGCTCCTATTATCTGTCTTAAATTATTCAGGGATTCGGCTCCCGAGCACCACCACCCCCCCCCCAACCTCCCCGCGCTCACTGAAGTTGGCCCCATTCGTTAGCGTTACTCTGGAGATTTACTATGCGACTACCAATACGCTCTGCCCATTAACTCTCATATTAATTGCCCCCGAGAGAGCGATTAGTTCTAAATGTTAAAAAACATTGACTACATGTTTTAAGCGCAAAAGTAACGAAAATTGCAATTTAGTAATTAGAGCATTAAATTTAATGTATAAAATTATGTTCACGTTAGTAAGAGACATTGTTTCCGAACTGCATATTGATAAAGAAGAAATATTAAATCAAATAATATTAAGGGAAGTACTAAATTCATTTTGAGCAATGAATCCAATAACTTGCATTATTTTGTCATTGGTTCAATGACATAAAAAATGATGGTGGTCATGGTGGTGATTAATTAAAATGGGAGACAAATTAGGAATTTAGCTCAAACCTTTGCTATCATTATGCGATTCTTTATTTGTGGATATTTGTTTATCTCAACACAGCAGCACCAGAAGTATTTCTATACATTATATTGAATAACAGATAAGGTCTCCTCAATTCATTTGACTTAATCACATTTTATTCCCACGGCGTTTCATTTTTTCAAAATAAGCAAAAAAAATCTCCAGAATAATAAGAGGCCTCCCGGAACGGAACAGGCTCCTTATATTTCACGACCGGAGGGAGACAATAATAAAAGTCGGAGTGGTAAATAGATATAATGAAAGTTGAACTTCTTTACGCATCTCGTATCAGTTTTATGAGGTTCATAACTCGGGCGTCAGATGACGGGGGTTCACTCTACCGATGGTAAAGTATGGGCCCATTCGCCGGCTCATATGTGTCTGTTTCATCCGGCGCGAGCTCCTACCCACCGCTCCCACTGCAATATATAACACCGGTACCCGCCTACCGAGACGCTATTTCACACCGGCTAAGGGTGTCATTTTCTTTGTTGCTCCGAATAAAGGATCGACTCGAAGGAGAGAGAAAGAGGGAGAGAGAGAGAGAGAGGGTAAAAAAAAATAATGCTCATTTCCTAGCGCGTTATTGAACGCGGCGGGTACGCCCGCCTTATTCGTTGTATTCCGATGCTTGCACCACCAGATGAAACTGTGTCAGCCGCAGTCTACGTATTATATTCTTCCGACAGGGGCTCTAATATACAAGCGAGAAACAATAAATTTAACGTTTGGAATAATGAAAGTATGAAATTCGACCCTATTGTATTGTCAGAAAAGTTGTAGATAAAAACAATTTTTTCGACTAACACTAACCATCTTACGCCCCCATAAAGGTTATGATGTATATTGAATTTTTTAACAAAATATATTTGGGGAATGATTTATTAATTTATTATAATTATTTTATGGCTACCTCTTGACATATGACACTTTTGTCACCACTCATTTATTTGATTTCAAGCTAGACGCTGTAGGCTTCTCGCCAACAATGCGCCAGTACCACTGTATATTTATTTGAAATGAGGTTTCTAAAATTGTACGAATGCAATCGAAAAACAGGGCCTATTGTTATATTTAAACCATAATTCTCAGATCGATCCCTACAGGTTGTCCGGCTTTGTGTGATCTTTGGGTGGGGAAGGCATTGGGCAGATTCCTGCCGGGGTCGTGGTACCGGGTCAGTTATGCCTCCTTCATTATTGCCCCCGGGGGCGCGGGTGGCTTTGGGATTTGCATAATTAAAGTCGCGCCAGCGATCAAATAAGACGCCGCCTCTGTCCCCCGGCTTAAATCCCTCCCCACCTCTTATACGAACCGCCACCTTAAACACGAACTTATTCCTGCGTTAACTATTGTAGCGCACTTACAGCCCGACAGTGTAAATCCGTATGCACGCTGGGGATTAAACACGAATTAGGGAATAAATGTAACTGCGTAGTCTTTCTTCATTTTAAATAAGAAGCTGTAACAAGTTCGGGGAAAACAGGGATCGTTATAATAATTATATTCTTGTTCTAAATCAATCGCTGTTTCGGGCGCATCGTCATTCGGTTGTAACCCGGGTGTGTTAAACGGGAGGGGAGGGTAAGTGAACAGTGTAACAGGAGTGTAACAGTGCTGTTGGATGAGGGGAGTTACCACGCCGAAGAGGAATCAGAGCAGAGGCTCCGCAGAGCTGAAGACACTCTCGTTGAAAGGGGTCAAGTTTCACAATATCCAGCTCCGGGTGCGGCCCTGCCTCTATCATCCTCCTTCTACTGGAGTGCGGCTGCACCGTATTGGAATCCCCCTGGAGCTTGTTTCGGCCCCCTGTCTGATCCTTCCCGTTTTTATATTACGCTCTATTTTATGAACAAAATCCTTGAGTGAGAAAACGTCCATAAAATTCTGTAATTCTGATATATCAAAATTGTTTAATACGAGATGAAGGTTTTTTTTAATACTATTATTAGTGTTTGTTGATTATTTTGAGATATTCCCCAAACGAAATGTAATTTATTTAGGTCAGTGTACGGCTCCCCGTGTATAGCGTACGTGACGTGTTCATTGCGCACGTACTGTCCAATATCCCCGTTGAGACCATATTAGAGGGGTACACATATCGGGGCTAGACTCTAGCGAGCGCCCACCGTCTCTCTCTCGATCTCTCCCTCTCTCTCTCTACCCAGCGTCAGTCGAGTCATTCATCTCGAGAAAAAGGTCAAAGTTGAAAATTCAAAGTATCCCTCCCTTTGGGACTTTGATCTCTGGCGAAAAAAAAAGGTCGGCCCACCCTTGCCCCCTCCCGTGGGGTTTATCCATGAAAACTGTCCCCAATTGGAAGTCCCCCAAGACATCGCCCGAATTCCAGATGAACTCCAAACATTAGGCACTTTTATTTTTTCCGCTTTCATGAATATTTTATAAGTTTAATCTATGGAAATAATGCCGAACGCATGCCGGAATAATTTAGGGCATGAATCGCAAATTTTTTTATTCGGATTTTTTATTGGGGGTTCTCGTTTTTATTTAGTCATTCAGACGTCGTCCACAAAAACCAAAACTACACAAAAAAATAGTTTAATACTAAATACTATCTACTAAGGTCAGTTATAATATATTTTAATACTTGACTTATTTTTAACACTATTAAAACGCGTAGTGTATTCAGTTTAATGTGCTACTAGTTTCGATGGTATGACGCACCTAATATTAGCCCGCAACAAAGGTCTGTCTTACATTTTAGTATTAGCGCCTTACATATAGCGCCTTACAGTACAAGTGACAGTGACAGTGCAGTGAGGATGATCAAAAAACATCCAAAGTGCCAAAAGTGACGAGCAGCCGAAACCGGTCTAGAAATAGACCAAACCAGCGAGGGGAGACAGGAACACACAAAATCTACGGTATAAAATAAATCTTAAACCGAATTCTTGATTAACTAAATTATGCGTGTTCGTATGAAATTAGGTTTCGGTATTGTTTATTTGGGAAGAAAAATAATTGTGTTTTCGGAAATTAAAAAAGGAACCATGGGTGCTATTCAACCACTAGCTAACATCAATATGATCGTCATTTATTGTTCCTTAATATTTCTTAATTCCTTCATCCAACACATGAATCATACGTTTGCACTAATTAAAATGTGACCATCTGACTCTGCTATCATGTAAAGAATCTATGAGCAAACACAAAATTCTTAGTTTGATCTTAAATACTTTAATATACGCTTTCATAAATGAGACATGCTTACACCTGGACTTGGAAAACACAGGACAGCAAACTCTGAAAAAGAAATACAATTAAATTATTTGTAAGACTGAAGAATGTCAAATCGTGTGCATGGTCTTTTTTTCTGGTATGCGAATAAAGTGCACTTTTAAAACTCAACTGCGCGTTTTATATTGTAAATTTTGCGATATATTTCTTCTTCCAAGAAGTAACATGAAAATTTTACATAAACTATAGCGTATCGATTTCGACTTCTCACCGATATGAAATAGGATAGTCCTGAAGAAAACTTCAAGACCTGCAATACCCATCATCGGCCTCCACACAAATACAATGATCGTTTGTTTTACAATATTTTACAACACATGGATGACTTTCGATAATGCTGACATAAATGTTTAACAGATATGCGAAATATTTTCACCCGAACCACCCACAGATAGTGTCGAGAGGTGGGTCGAAATAATGGTAGGTTGCACCTCGTACAAATTTCTACATGACTGGAAGCATAGAATTATTATCAAAGTGGGCTTATTCTATGAGTCGGGGCGGTTGACGTATTTCAATTGAGCCGTGATAAATTTGAAATTCACCTCCGGTCCGTGACGTCCGAGAGGCGGCGGCCAAGTAAATGGAACACCGTCCGTGGTATAATAATTTACCAGGGCGGGGGCGGGGTTAACATCTGCCCGCCCACACCGCGAAAGGCTTTATCTATGCAAATCCTCTGATGATATGTTATGTTGGGTGGCGGATGCGGCGCTCCGGGTTCGAGGCCGGGAGCACCGCCCACCAAACCCAGATCGTACCTATTATCCAACTGACCAATCCTAACCTGCGGACAATTTTAAATTTCACGAACAATTAATCGGTTCTAAGCGACTGTAAATGAAAGGAGGGTAACGAACGCTCGACTTAAAATTAAAAAAAAAGGTTTAAAATTCCTGTTTTATCCCAGCTCACATTAGTGAATAAAAAACTAACCCCGTTGGTAAATGTTGCCGACATATGTTATCCTGTCATTTTTAAATAATCGCCGTTAATCGGTTCTCTGAACTGATGTTCTTGCGAAATAGAATATAATGCTGTAATGATACCTGTTGTCAATACTAAACCAGCACCAGCATCTTACCTTAGTCAGTATAATTTGACCGGTAAATTAGCGACAGTAAGTGCGCAGTTACAGGCCGGACACGATTGTTGCTTCATCGGCAACCGACATGCTTAGGTGCTACACTAATTTACTGATGGAGCCCTAATTTCATGAGCGACCACCTCGAACCACCAGCGGCTTGTACTGTTGTATATCAGGAGGAGGAGGACGGGCGGATATATATCGGAGGGTTTATAAACTTTTATAAGCCTTATAAACTTTTATTTAAATATATATTGGTGATGAGATAAAAGTGATATTTATATACAATCCGTCTTTTTTTTAACATATTCTACAAAAAAAGAAGAAATATTTCTACAATATATGCAAGCATGCCGAATTTTCAGCAACTTTGTTCACGTTCGGTTGTTCAACTTCGGTACGAGGTATTCATTTATTTTTTCAGCAAACTAATTCGTCTCCTGACGCCCACGTCAGTTTTCTGTCACATTAGTCGCTTGAGTTACGTCGTGAATTCCACGGTTGGCAGTGGATAACCGGGAGAAGGAAACAGCGCGTAGGCGTAAATGCCGCCAGGTTCGTTTTCAATTTCCATTACTGTAGACCCCAAAAATATTTCTCTTAATTCACGGACAACATGAATGCATGAATACATGAATGCTGAATACATGAATGAACGGTATGTGAGATGATGGTGCAGACAGGCGCTACTGTTTTGAAAATTACCCGTCAAAAAACCTTTAATTAAATTAACTCCCCAATACAGTTATACAATTGAGAGTATTCTTATTTGGGAACTAATACTTCTTGGGAATAAATAAGTCTCGACACGAGTCTTAAATTTACACTATAGATAAACTGATTGATCACATTACCCAGACATAGTCTTAATAAGAAATAAAAGGATACACTTTTATAGAAGCAATTGGATAAAAGCCCATAATAGATACATGATAATTAATTTAGAGGACCACTATTAGGCCGTTATAAATGAGAAACTATTGAGTGAATCGTCAGTTCTAAGTTGGGACTATCAATATCTGGGAGGGCCATCTATCGGAGGTTATAACGGAGATTTACTAGAATGTTTAACTGCACATATTCCGGCGAAGGAGATCATGAATTAATTTGGCACTGGGTAGTGGGAAGGAGCCGCCAGTTAGCGGGCGGTTAGAACGGTTAACGGTTAGATCGGTTTCGATTTATGCCGAACAGGATTTGCATCGTTTCCTCCGCTCCGCGGGCAATGCCATTAAATTTTCACCGACCCTAATGCTCTTGACAGCCTTTAACGCATTTAATACCTGCGCTATATCATGGTGTAAAAATCACTCATAATTTATTTTGTAGTACATAATCTGAACTGATCATCCGGTAAATATATTCAATATTTATTCTTGAATAAATTAAATTGGAACAGCTAAAATTAGAATAAATAGGATGATTAACTCGAAGGAAATATTTAACCTCGATTCCTGGAAAGGTGTACTCTTCTTGAGCAGCTTGTCTCTTTTAGTAAAAAAATTAAAATTTATTATTTCATGAATTGATAGTTCTTTCATGTTTGATATTGCTATGAATATTCCTCAAATCGATACCTGAAAATTATTACGTTTTCATTTTTTTTAATATGAGATTAGATTAGTTTCAAAACATCAACGACATTAAATATGTATGTAAATGTATATGTGTACGGCATGGAATTTGCATATGAATATTGTACATTCTACATTTCTATTATTAATAATACTGTTTCGAGTACATTCCATATGGGAGTATGAAATATAATATATTTAAAATCACGACAATGTTCCATATGGATATTTGATTTAATTTTATTAGAGCTGATTGATCTTTTTCTGTGATATTATATTTTGTCCTGGAATATTTCATTTATTTAAGCCGAATAAGAAGTAGAATAATTTGCAAATGATGCGAGGGCGGACTAAGTAAAGATTTTTTGTTCCGTTGAAATTGGGCGCGAGTTTAATAATTGGATTCAGAGTCCCAATTTCATTGGGCGCCAGTAAGTGGCGGCGTACGAATGACAGGGGTCGTAGATTAGCAATAGGAAGAAGAGAAGCAAGGCCGGCTCGGCTGCCTTTGGCTTATCTCGTTAGCTCTCTCCCCTGTACACGATAAAACCCGTATATTATCCTGGAACAATAAACGCCAGAGGGATTATTATTCCCCGGTTTAATTTCAACCGAGGGCCAACTGAATTACATAGACAATACACACCATTATGTGTGACTCGAGTGCCCGTTATTCATTGCGTGTAGGCGTCGTTTTATAACTAAATTACAGATTGGCTGTAAACCGTGCGAGTCGTCTCTCCCACTTGCTGAAATTCGGCCACTTGTGTCGTAAAGTGAATGTATGCGCTTTAGCAGAACCCAATATCACTTCTCTATATTTGTATTTGGTCCCGCGTTAGGCGTGGGGGAATGTACTACTCGGATATAAACTCGATGTAAAACGTTTCCCTGCAATACTAGGGTTACTTAGATTTTCCAATTTACAAATGGCGCAAAAAATAAAAACTAATTTTGCAAAAATCTTCGTGTGTAAGATACGAAAAATATGAATTTATTATTTTTTTTACAGAGTTCATAAAACTAATCGCAACCATTTTATGACACATTGTATAGTTTACAATACTATGTTAATAGGTTAATTCAATCGATTATAATAGGGCAAGAAAAATTCTCTCGAAGGAAGATGGAGGGCAATGAATAAAAAACATTCAAATGTTCTGTGGGGCACGAATGGCGATTGGTTAGTCTCACTAGGCCTGGTTAGTCTCTGACTGTCCCTTGTTTGTGCACACTTTTTATATTGTGAGAACAAAACGGCGGGAGAAAGATATGGCTATAGAAGGGTATTTAGGCGATAGATATGTCCAGTGAGATTCCTTTTGATTGGCGGCTGAAGTGTCGCCCATATTGGGCAGGTGCCAATTCCCCTGTACACGTCCCAACCCCCATCTTGTACCTTTATCAAGATACAAATTAAATATTTAAGCCTGGCGCTGTCAGTAATTTACACATACAAACACATGTGGGAACAATTGGTCATATTTCAATCCCTTGTGGAACCCCGTTCAAAATAAAAATAATATCATAAATTTGATACCCAGAGGTAACGCGTCGTTTCCTCTGACCGGCGGAAAACTGTACCCAGGGTGTCGACCCCTTTTCTATTGCGACTTTAAATTCATAGAGTAAAGCTCCCCTACCCACGGTTTTAAAGGGTTGGAAGTGGTAGAGAGGCCGGGGATTTACATCCAATTTGGCGGCGTTGGCCGGGAGGAAATGCGAGGCCCGGGGTCTGGGCGAGGAATTATTTGAAACAAGGTGGAACCCGGCCAAGTCACCGAGTTGTGTGCGAGGGTGGGGGGTGGCTTAGCTTTATGCTCCCTTTATGCTTCCTACGCGGCGCCTTGCTTTATACGCGCCTACAGTCGAAAGCCGGTTGACTGGCGAAACGTTTGAACTGGGCGCCTTTCAAAAGAATAATTACCGAACTTCCACAGCCGACCGGCGTATCCCGAAGTTATAAAATATCAACAGTAAGTAACAGTGAACACCGCACCTCATAAGTACCAATTATTTAACCGTATACACGTTATGTTTACCGTAATGCTTGTTCGATAAACCAATCTCGGCCTAGATTATGCCCAAACAGAGGAGTGAAGACAGAAAGTAACAGAAGTAGCAGAAGTAATAACGAAATAACTTTTCCACAATATTTTATTCACTTTATTTGTTGGAACATTTTGTTTCATCTTGTGATTCGGTATTCTGGAGACAGAGGATAAGTATACAAAAAAGAGGAAATTTATATTCTTGCGAAATGTCGGTAACCTAATTTCCCTTAATGACGGGGTTTAGGGGAGCGAAATGTTTCGAGTGGATTATTATTTCACCGAACCGAGAGGGATCGGGACCAGTAAACAAGGTTTATTGGTCCCGGGGTCATATCCGGATGGGGCATGCCGCGTTTTTGGAGGGTTCCCCCTCCGGGCCCTTACAGATATTGTTAGTGCCCCGGGTCCCAGGACCCCATATTGCTTACAGCCAGGAAATATAAACGCTCGACGTTGTCTAAATGTTTATCGTCCCAGTACGACTCAGCACGTGCGTCCTCCAATTCCCCGGCCGGCGAAATGTCGATTCCCCGACAGCCGAACAACGCGTAAAGTCCAACAGGGGAAGAAGCTCATGGCTCGCATCTTCAAGCTTGTAATATGACCTCTGTTAAAATCTATTTCGTAGGCTACCAACCAATTTTTAAAATTGTTTACCTCCACTCACACGTAAGTACTGAAGCTAGGCAACGTACTGAGTAACGAAAATGTACGAAAACGAAAATGGACCATTTCAATGACATGAGTATTATTAATTCCGTTTGACTGAATGCGCCTCATGTACGTTGGAATAGCTTCACTGCTGTTAGTTGCTATCTAGATCCACCCATTTAGTTAGTTAATCTAATTTAGTTTAGTATTAGTAGCGAATTTCGGCGGCAGATAAAGTATCCTTACAGTTGGTAGCCAACGTGGGAAAACTTTTGACTTGAATATCTGTAGAAGGTATAATATAGGACATAATAATATGTTCTTACAGTTTAACTTGGCAAAAGTTAGACCGTTTGGTCTTTAACAGGTTTCAGATACTTAGTGGATTAGCGGAATTACAGGAGTAATTTCCTGCACTTGGTGCAAACGGGATCTACTTCCCGCTACAGTACTACTAGTGTTTGGGTCCAGCAAAACCCCGCCCTGCTCACATTAATTGAAACACATATACAGAACAATTACACACCGACATGTAGCAATAAACAACAGGCCTAGTTAAGAACTAAGACATTAATAGCACACATATCAGGATTACCGTATCTGAGAAGATTCATCCCCAGAAAATCCAAATGCCTTTTTCTAATGACATCTATAGCCAAGACAACGATAGCCTAATGCAAAAAGAATACCTCCTAATTTGGAAACGCCCTTAGACGTTGCAGACTGTAATGATATATGAAGCCAATCCACTGCAATGTCTCATTGTTATAAAGTTTATTCCGTTTGTCCACCTATACATACACTTATAATAAAGTCCTATAATAGAATTATTATTGTACGCGTAAAAATATAATATATGTATATAACATATCCACCCCTTAATATTCCACAGCGAGCATACTACACAAAGCAGTTCAAACTGTCGTATGATTTGAAAAAAGGCACAGAGTACGCAAAGAACTCGAAAATTAATAGAAATGCCACGAATAGTTCGTTCTTCCCATTGTCTTTTGGCGAAATTGTGTGCGGCGGTAACGATATGTTTGAAGGGAAAACCCTTTTCCTTTTTCTTGAATTTCGGGTCCCGTAGATTTCCCATAGAGCGTGCATTCAGGGACCGTAATACGCAAGGAAAACAGAGTTAGCGCGGGGAAAAACTTTAAGAGGCAAACGCGGTTCGATGTTTACCCAGCGGAACCCCATTTCCCTACGACCTTTGACGATTCAGGGCCCCGGGAGAAAATTGCATACCTTCGGGCGCCCTTTGTCTTTTCCATAGTCTCGCCGAGGGAATAACACAGACAATAGAATTTTAGTTGTAGTTTTTGTTTCAGAATACGGTAATACTCGGTAGGATTCTCTGATGAATCTTTATTAGTGACGTTCCAGCTTCAATATAATGCATATTTAATTCATACTTCTACTAAAGTATTCGTTAACCTTTATAAAAAAACATAATATATTTAGATATTATAAACGGTGCGTGTTATATAGGTGTTAAAATGTTGGGTTAATAATGGTTTAATATGAGATCACAGCGAGCTGCAATACTAAACCCGCACAACTTGGTAGTGTTGCAGGTGTTATTAGCGCCTTTACCAATGTTAATCTAATAAAATAAAGTCGAAATAACTACAAGGCTTTAATGTTTCATGCTTTCCCATAGAAGTTTAGGGAAACACATACCATGGTTAAATGTTTTAGGGACCTTATGAAAACTATTTTCGGTGTAATGATTAAGAATTGTGAATACAACTTTATTTCTGAACTTATCAATACAGCCACAATCTTATTTTAGTAAATAAAATTTCGTGAAATGTTTTTAGGTTCAGCTTGCAACATTTTATTGCAATTTATTTGGTGAAGAGTTTGAGGAAGGGAAACGTATAATGCCACTGTAACAATATATTCATCGCGTCCCAAAATCTGAAATATCGCCTGACGGAGGTAGTACCGCCAAATTCCCGAAATCGAACGGGGTGGATTCAACGGTTAGTTGAGGCTCCTTGGGGGGCAGAGGCGGTGAATGGGGGAGTTGCGGCCGCTCCTTATGAAAAGTCGACAAGAGGGTTCGTTAAAGACGCGTAACCCCGGGCCCTATTCACCAGACACCCTGCCCCCCACCACTCGCCGCTTTTCCGCTTTTCCAGCCCCAACGTCCCTAGCTGCGGAAAAACCGAGGCCGGGGCCAGCCCCTGCCCCGACAGCCTCGGAGATCGTGTACCGAATAACGACTCCGCATTATCGAGAGACAAAAGCTTGCTAATTGGAAAACTTTGCCAGTCCCGAGTCCTTCCCCCCCCCCTCCGCACCGACCAACCGACGTAGACGGGCAGAAAATACCTCGGAAAAGTTTTTTCTTTCCATCGGGCGGGGGTTCCACCGGAGTAAATTAATACCGTTATTATTTGCTCAAATTGGCCACACTTGAACGCCCGTTTTTCTCTGTCCCCTCGTTCATGAAGGACGCTCCATTTCGACCTTTCGGCGGGCGGGTGCTGTGTTGACGGTTTCAATTGAAACTCCAGTCAAATTAATTAACGCGACTAGAGGAAAACCTGTTCTTTTTTTAATATGTATTCAATTTATCGTGTGTGGGCTCTTAAGGACACTGTATTGCAATTAAGAACACAATTTCACACTTTTTTTTACACTGGTTCAAATTTAAAATGAATAGAAAGTGTTAACAGGAGGTTGGAGACCAATCCATGTTCACACTACCCGCGCAGGATATTTTTTTCAGAATTAAGCACGATTTATTTACCAGTTTATTATCGTACATTATGTCACAATTATTTTCAGTTAATAATGAATAAGAGTAGGGAATTTTACAACGAGAGATATAACGAAATCCGTAAATAAAACGGAAGGAAACCGAGAATAACTAATAGAATAGCAGAAACAGAAGCGAATATCTTTTCAAATACACCGTACGGTGGATTGAAGGTGGGTGGAGGGGGGCAATTTGATGGAAACAAAGGTCCTTGAAGGAGGGACCGGTTCTTATTGACTTTGAAGTAAGTTAGGCTGGAAATGGGACAAGGAAAGGAGTGCCCAATCTCAAAGGGCCAACTGTTCATAGACTCCGCGAAAGCGGAGCTCGTTAACATCAAAATATTGAAAGGCAGCGACGTTAAAATTTATTCTGTGTGCTGACCCAATGTAACAGTGCTCTGCGAAAAAAGAAAACCGAACCATTTTGTATACATTTTCAGTTTGGTTACTTCAAACCGGTAACATACTAATTACAAAAATGGAAAAACGGCTGCAGGTGATTATAAGATTATATTTAGCTGAAAAAACTACAGCTACTGACTGTTAAATATCTCGTATGAAGGTTTCATATTCCTTATACAGTGTAAGAAGGTTTTTACCGTCGCGTATTCAAACGGGCGAATAATATGCATCGACCCTCCCGTAATATAATGCCGCGATTCCGGACCGAGTTTTATAGCCGCGATGGGGCGGGGGCGGTGTGGTGGCGGTAGGTAGGCCGTAAACGCTTAAGAGCAGTGAGTGCCCTGGGCCGGGGGCGGCACTCAAGGACTGCGGCCCCCGGAGGCGTGAATTTACGAGCGGTAATAGCTAGCAACGGGCCGCCCCTCGGCCCAATTGTCTAATACCGCCCCCGCAACCCGTCAAATTATTATTATGAGGGGTGGGGGCGGGTCGGGTGCTGCGGGACGGGCTTAGTCCCTCATTAAGCCTCGCGGCCTTCAGCTCGCCAGCCCTCAATCCCGAGCTACAAAAGACATTGAGCACCGCCCGAATTTCGATAAAGTGTTTAGCCCTCAAATGCGATTGATGTAATTACACGATTTTAAAGTCGGGCCCTCATAGTCGGGCTTTTGAACGAAAAGCAAACAGAGGTATGGTAAAATTTTAACGAGGCTGGAAATAATCATAGAAAACCGCTTCAATGGACCGACCGAGGCTGCGGGGTTACCGCGGTTATTAAACAATAGGTTGGGTCATTATTCGCATTTTGGATTATTAATATTGATCCCTCAATATGATATATAGCGCTAAGATCGCGAATAATGTCAAATATTTCACTGTTATATTGGTAATAGATAGTACCATGTTGTAATATGCGATCACTGCTACAGTATATATACTATAGCATAAGTTGTAAACCGGGGGCCACAGGACTTTTCAAAGGGGCCATTTTTATTTCATGAAAATTAATTGGTTAACTTCATAATTAATTAAAAATTAATTTATTTTTCTATATATTTATAATACAAATTAATGAATGTATTCAATTTGCAGGATTGTATTCAATTCTCGACTATTTCATATATGTGGTTCAATATTGATGGCTGTCTGGTGTTGCAATATATTGCCAAAATATTTCTATTAGTAATATTGTTATTCTAATATAGAGAGCATGTTTGGCCAGTTTGTTTTAGACGTACAGATGTTACGGGATGAAATCTGGAGGGAATTATGTAATCGTCCACGGGTCGATAGCTTGCAGATTCGCCTAATTGTCTTCGGTAAGTAGTGCTGAAGCCACTCCCTAGCACCAATACACCAACAGATAGTTTCGACAACATGGCAAGCTACTTTAGAATTACTGGTGCTGAATAATTGAAAAAAGAAACTGCGGCCCTCGTGTTCCATTACACCCCTTTAAGTGTACTTTATTTTTATGCAATCGTTAATTTTGTTCGTGCCTTCGCGGGGATGCTTTAAATTATACACTGTCATGGAGTGTTTTTCGATCGGCTGTCGATAAATTAAAATTTGAAACTCCCAGCAGTATCCAAGAGCAAATCCAAGTTACCGTCTTATCCCTATAAAGACTTCAGGGAGTAGGATTGTTACAGTTATCGCCCCGATAGAAAAACGGCTGGAAAGGGATTTATGCTCGTTCAGCCGCGCTACTAAAAAATAAAAGCTAACTAAAGCTCAGCCTAAATTATAACAATTTTTTTTGTTCCCTGAAGCACCTGCACCGTTTACACGACTGGGCCTGGACAAATGGTTGGAGAAGGGGGAAGGGTGCAATAAACAAGGTGGGACCAGCCCGCACATCTGTATATATCATTGTGGAAATGTGATTTTACATTTTACGAGCATTCTTTTCATGTTGTATATCTATATGGTGAACTCGACATACGCGGCCTCGGTGAACCGCATTTTAATAAAGTGGCTAACCAATGGGATATACTTACAGTGGATTTTTTTTATTTCATGTTCTTTATCTTTTTCTTTTTTCAAAATTCATTTATATAGTTATCTTTAATGGTTGTTTATTAAAGTAGTTATTTTTATTTAACGGAGGATATATTTAGTGATTGATATGTAAAAATAATTACTGATAATTGTTGAACATCAATTTGCGCTAAAATATCGGTGAAAGCTGGAATCAGAAATTATTTATGTGAATACCCCATTTGACGAAATCAGATGTAAAATGGCTTCCTACTTAGACAAATCTTGACTGGAGAAGAATTTCATTAACTCAAATAAATATTAAAATAGAACGGCAGGAGATATTTGTGTCGGGTGAGCATATGTTAGTGGACTCCCCCAGCATAGGTTTTGCTGCCCAATGTCACTTTTACATTGATAAAACCTGCTACAAGGTGGGTAGAAATTTCAATTTCCGAGTTTGAAACGGGGCGAAGTCGATTCGGTGAATTATTAAGAGATGGTGAGGGGTGGGTTGAGGGTGGCTTAGCCTATTATTAGGGGAGGGGGAGGAGGTATGTGACAGCGGGCCACTTTGAAGCCGGCCCTCCTGGGATTCTCCTCCGGACGCCCAGAGGGGAAGCAACAGCCCCAACTGCCGATAAGCCAGGGCCCGACGCCCCCTCAAACAACTACCAATTAAATCCGGATTAAGCCGGGGGGGGCTATCCCATCCCTTACCGCGCTAAAATCTCAACCCCCGCCCTCTCCACTCACACCTTGCTATTGGAGCCCTAGGGTGGGAAATAAAGGCCTGATAATATAACCCAGCTTGGGGGGATGTTCGCCATAATGAGCCTATTCTCTATTAGTAAAAGAATTGTCGAATCAGTTTTAGTTCCCCACCAACCCGCTGTTATTATACCGAATGCAGAGATTTGATTCCGTCTCACCGCAACAAAGTTTGCGCTATGAAAACCCATAGAAATGATTTCCTCCCTCCGCTGATACCACTTTGAAATATAAAATTCCTCTCGAAAAGCATAAACCGTACAAGAAATTCTAATAATCTGTAATACAATTTAGGCGTTGACTGTGTTTTGGCTATGTTGAGCTAAATCTATCCCGGGACGATGCGCGAGTGTTTCTTTCGGGGGGGCAGGTAGAGATTTTCCGGGAATGAAATATCCCGAGGAAGGATCATAATTGTAGCGAATTACGGCATTAATAGGGCACCCACCGCCCTCCTCCGGGCCAATCTCTCGAGGCCGAGTTTAAATTTCAGCTCGAGGTTTAGTGCGGGCTCGTCAAGAGCTCAACTCCGACTTGGGGCCGCAACCACTCGGCGGAATTAGCAGGCTGGGAGAAAGCCCAGCGCCCCCGCCCCCGCCCCCGGCCAACCAAAGTGATGAGAGGGGCTGACAGTGAGTCAACCCTTGCCGGCGTTCCCGGCAGTGGTTAATTCGATTAAAAGCCCGCCCGCCCCATTATGGCGCTCCGGAGGTTCCTCTGAAAATCCTCGGTGGACTACGTTTTTTCAGGTAATGACCACTTCCGTTCGCGTTTCCTTCATGTCCTAAACATCAACAGACGAATAAAATAGTGCTAATAAAAATATCAATTTATATATCTATTTCTTGCCATCTATTGCCTTTGATCAGTTTATCTTATTATAGAAATTACAAAGTTTCCACTTATATATGAAGTAGTGCACCATATATAATGGTGATTATGACATCAGAATAATTTTGATAAATATGTACGGTACGTCGTAAAAAACCTTCTCTAAACTGCCCCCCTGAACGGGGGCCGCGTGACAGAATTTTACAGTTTGTAGCCGTAAATATACCAACTAATGTGTCCGAGATCATGCCGCTAAATTTGCCGTTCCAATTTTATATAGTCTGTCACAAATCGCCGAATAAAATATGATTTAATAACCAATGGAGCTCCTGCGGGTGGAAGCGTTTAACGAGCCAACTTGTCTGCGGGTGGACTTGCCCATTTCTGAGCACTAACTCAAAACTTGAGCGTCATTAACACTCGCAGCCCCAAACTTTCGTTAATAAGTCACCCAATTTTGAAAATTATTATTGATAATGCTTCCCCACTAGGCGGGGAGCGAGGATAATTCAATTAAAACTGCGGTCTTACACCCTATTTATTATGCCCACTTAACTCGACCACTAATTCAACAACTAACTTTAATACAGGATAGAAACTGATAAAATTTTTCAGGAAAGCCTATTACGGCGAATATGTGGATTAAAACGAATATATTATTTCCTACATTTATGGCGTTCGCATTTTAAGTCTTGTCGCATTTAAATTATTTGTCGCGAGTGTTTTCCAGCGGGAGAATATTATTCCCTCGTTACTCCGAGTATTCGGTATAACTAATTTTTTAAATATTTGAAAAGAAATGAAACTTCAATTCATTACTTTGCTATTTTATGCAATCAAATTCTGTAATTGCATCGACATTCGAGCGGGTCGGAGCAAAAAACGAGGTCCGCTCAATAAATTCAGGTTTTCAGGGGACGGGGGCCACCGAATGAATTCGAATGGGCTTTTTGTTGAAACTGAGTTATTTAAAGCAAGTGTTAAACAAGTGCTCGGTGTCGGGCGCCAATCTGGCACCGGCGAATATTTCATTTCTGAAAAAGGGGCGGGCGGTAAGGGGGGGGGGGGAGCGCGGACGGGGTGGAACGCCGAATTGTTTTTTTTGTAGGTTGGTGGCCGCCAGTCTGAAGCGATTCGCAAAAATCGCAATCGGCCGTCAAAATATTTAGCATTGTGCGCTACCGGCATTCGCGCCCTCCCAGCACCAGGGATCCAGGAATCCCGGCACATTATCGTCGAAAATGAACAGGACTAAATTTTCCGAATTTCCCAATCCGCTGAGAAATTTTCATCTGCCGGTAAAATTAAAAACAAAAAAAGCGGGTAAATGATCTAAATTACGGACGCGATTTCTAAATTCTCAACTGGGACTCTCCTCCTGTATTATTCTCAAATTAAACTATGTTTCGGGATAATCGAATATATTTCCTCTGGGCGGGTTTTGTTTTTCGGTGTTCCGTACATGGCGCGGTCCGGTAATAAAACATTCAGGGGAACTGAAAATTGGTCCAGCGTGGGGTTGAATGAGCGAGTAGTGGCAGAAAACAGAAAGACTGATTCGTCTATTCATGTCTTTTATTGGTCTGTGATTTGGCTTGCTATATCGCCCTGTGCAGCGCCCTACAATTTACACACACAAGCATTCGACAGTTCTGTCTCTCTCGACTTCACCGAGAGAGCTGATACCTATTTCAGCTATTCAGCCGAAGCAGTTCGGAAAGTGAAATATTCTGCCGACCATTGATGTTTCGAGTGGAGACGAACGCCTGGCTAGTTAGCCGGCGACATCCGATTATAAGTTTGCTGCGCGTAGGACTGCCTAATAAATGAGATGAGCCGGTGAAGATTAATCGGCACGGTTCACTGGACATGGTAAGAAGGGTTGAAAGAGAGATAGGGGGAGGGGGGCTCTTCTGCCTCACTGTTTGGCTCCTCTCGGTCAGACGGTTCATTTGTCCCGGCGGGGGCGTCCCGTGATTGAATGTGTCGAACGTGAAGGATGAGAACTCCAGGGCGACAAACCTTGGTCCCATTTCTCACTCCCTTCCCATTCGCTTCGGTCTTCCGTTTATTGAGTCCGACTCACGGATTATTGATATTGGGAATGGTCGAGATAAATTGCTACATCTGTAGGGGGACAAAAAAAATCAATATACTGGTATTTCTGGGTACATCCGATCGAATCTATTGTAAGCAACATGCCCGACACCATTTGTGACCGAAGAAAACATCCTTCAGACTAGGCAAACCAAAAATAATAAAAAGCTGTTACATAAACTACATAGAAATAATACACGATTAATTCGTGAAAGCAGCAATATTAAATCAAAAAGTTTAAAAAACCTGTTTTGTGGTCTGAGAGGGTCATCTTCAGTGACACCGCTACTGAAGATGGCGAGCAGCCGAAACCGGTCTAGCAAAAGACAAGACCAGCGAGAGGAGACAGAAACAAACAAAATCTACGGTAAATCAAAAAGTGTTTTCACATCAATGGGGTATCCAAAAAGAAAGAAATTCTTCTTCTAACATTATGGAAATTATATTAATGTTGGCGCAACAAAATTTTTGGGTAGAGAAACAAAGGGCGGGTGAAGGGCTGAGTGATTACGTGCCATGAATAGACACGTGCCGAATAGAATTTCCTCAGAAACGGCAATTTTACTCCGGAGATAATTAAATTAATGCAACACTTACCGAAGTTATTAGCGTGTCTCGAGCGTTTTAATATAAATTCTGGGTACAATGATTTTGCCGAAGTTTCGACAGTACACTCAAGCAATTTCGAATCGGTAACAGCGGATATTTTTCAACGGACAGTATCCTGAAGATTTCTGCCGTTCGACATGGACAAATGTAATATTATCCTGGAGATATCCTTCTCGGTGACTAATCAGCGGGCCGGGACCAACTTGGGGGGAAGATAAATCGGGAGAGCGGGAGGAGGCGGGGTTTTTCGAGACTTGACGCCGCGGAGACGGCGGTTCATTGGCCGTCACCGGCCGTATTTCAGTGGCCCTGATTGAATGTGTCGAACTGATAGATGGGGGGCCGCACGGCCGCATCCCCCGGCCCCTGATAAAGAGCTCTACCAGCTTTGCCGGATAACCCGATAAAACCACCAGACCCGACCGCCCTCTTCCGCACCACCAGAAACTAGAGAGTTTTCCTACACCGGAGAAAAAAAAATTCAGTAATATAATCTTCCGACTTGCTCAAGTTGACCACCGTTTTGGGCTATCAGCTGATTAAATAAATAAATCAAATTTGGATACCGATAAAAATTTGGGCGCGTTCAATATATCTGAAATAAGCGTACTTAATGATACGATACCTGTGGTCAAAACAGGTACAACCTAACTTTTGTGCATACCAGGGATTATAAGTCCAGGGGTATGAATGATTCATTTGAAATTATTACGAACGGAGGACAAGTATCTACTAAATATTCAATACATTTTATTAATATAGTATAGTATATTATCAACTATTATTATTACTTACTGGAAAGGGTTTGGTTGCTTGCTTAAATTCCTTACAACTTTCACTACAAAGGGCCCAGTTTTGTTGTCAATTATCAACTTCTGGAATAGAATGCATGTTAACTGAGGACCAACATTTGGGTTGCACTAGACTCGAAAACTTCTCCCGGAATGGGCGGCGTTAAGTTGCATTCAGCTTACGACGAGAACGGTCTACCGAAGTCCGAGCCTTTTTCCGTTCTTTGTGCGAGAGCTCTAGGGTAATAATGAGAGCTGAAATTAGCGGCCCGGATCTAGCGTTGTTTCTAAGTAAGTCGGCCTTTCTGGCGGTGTTCGCGACGGCCCTGATTTCCCCCAGGTAAAAGCCTCCGCTAAACATCTGCCGCCTCACCGTAAATCTGAATCCCAATTTTCCCTAGGCGGAATTTCGGGAGGGGTTGGCGCGCCCCCGAGATGTTTTGAATTATGGGGGGCCCTCTCATTTATTAGGACCGCCCGGGGGCGGCGGCGGGGGATCTTACTTTGGAGATTAACCACACCTGAACTCTGACACGCCCTCCCACCGCTACTCTCGTCCGTGCGACTTTGAATGGGATTGTTATTTCAGTTGTTTATATTATAGATAACTTGCGATCATGTTTTCCTCTACGACCAACCTTTACTATATACCTATTTACATTCTCAAATGAATTAGTTAAAAATGCTGAGACATTGAACATAACGTAGAAATTCGTAGTGATAAGAACAGCAAACTTGGTAGAAGAAAATTATTTTCTTCCTAGATCCCTGTGATTTTATCCAACGTTATTCCAACGTTATTTGATGTTCAATGCATTCTTTCTACCGGCAGACTCATCTTCCAAAAACATTTACAGCAAGGGATACTGTACATCTGATATATTTCAGAGGACGGTTCCGCTTTGATTCTATCCACCACTGTGTTATGGTAGAAGGGTTGCCGGGTTTTTGACGTGGGGTTTAGTTAGAACCGGGCGACCGGCGGAGGTCCCCCCCCTGAGAGTGCACTGGATGCATAACGCAGGGCCGGAATATAATAGGGGAAACTGCCACACCCGTACAAGTTCACATAGACAGACACAGAGAGACGTAGGAGATTACCGGGGTACACTGAGCGCCGGGAATAATTTAACGGCTCTAACCCAAGTGTCGAGCTCCACCTTCCGGCCATCGGTAACGCCGCCTTTTAGAAATTATATGCCCTTAGCCTTGTCTGTGTATGTGTGTGTGTCCTGCCAAAGGACAATGCCCTCTCAGGTAGAGCGCAGGATACACTGGATCTCAAGACCTCCTGGATTTGCATGGTACTTAGTACCGCATCTAGATTTTGGTGCACCAAGAATTTCAGCCTGCGATCGACTCCAACGGCGTACCTTATCTTACTTATGAATAATCCTCTTGAAACGGCCCCTCCGACCACCTACTCTATACATCAGGCCGAAGACTGTATGCGACGGCACGTATTAATTAGAGCATTAGCTCTGAGGTAATTAATTATTCAACAATTATAATCATAAAGCCGGTAATAGTCTGATCGATATAATTGAATACATTTAACACGAGTATACAAGATACACGAAGGGAAGACAAATATTTTTCTCCAATTATAGCCCACTCAAAGTTATTTATGTCAGATTTTTATTTTTAGTTGCAGGTATAAAATCGGATAATAAATTCCTGTCGCATTAAGTATAATTTTAAGTTTTATAAGTGCTGATACTATATAATACTGGTACTACCATAAGGTTTGATGATACTAGCAATAATTAAATGTGAAGGCCATAGATGTACCCATTATTTGTTTCTACACAATTATAATTGTTCTCTGCTATTGGCCACGGAGAATTGTGAATTCGACAACGTAACCTGGGGAACGGCAGGAGAGAAATCGGGAATGTAAAAGCTTTTCATTTGGATCGGATGAGGTTGGTTCTGTTCCACCCGTTGACCTGGGGGTGGAGATGGGGTTGAATCAGTTCACGGGGAAGTAATACATTGAGAACCGTGGCCAATCAGTTCGACCCCCGAGAACATTTGTAAAATCCTATCACCCCTGAGACAGAGGGGAAAAAACCCCCGGATTTTAAAACTCCCCTTTATACATAGAACAGAGAAAAAGGGAGCGAGACAGAAGAGAAAAATCTTCTCGGATTGGTAACTCCCTTCTTTCCGGCCTCGGATCCATCCTGTGATTCGCCCACAGGTTTACCATTTGTCAGATTGAGACGGGACTGATTGGCCAACTCTGCGAATATTTAGCCCTTGAGGTTCTGTATACCCTCCTTCCAACGGAAACGAATTGCTTTTAATTCTTAAATTTGTTAAGCGGGTTAATACAAACAAGAAAAATCGCGTTGAAAACTGCGATAGAAACTGGGATTGATTTATTATAATTCAAAAGGAAAGTTCACCTTAGAGAAATTGCTTCAAGAAAATTGTTTTTAAATTCTGTAATTAATTGTATTAACTCAATTAATTTCAATTTCCAAGTGGTCAAAAAATAAAAGTATAAGAATGTTAGAAACATAACTGGGAACTTACTTTTATTCATAGACTACATCACATCATATTATCCGTAAATTAAACAACATTTGAACCTTATTACGCGTTTTTTTAGCGTAGTCTATAACGGAAATAGTAGGTTTTCGCGTGGGTAGGCGGTGGATGATATTTTACTTTTGGAATGCTAATATTATTTCGTAAATAAATTGGAGAACAAATTCAACAAATTTTAATCACGCAGAGTTAGCCTTCTGGACGAAACAATTCCTTTTGAATGAACCGGATAGGCGTCATTCAATAATTATTATACTGCTTCGGTTCCTCCCTGATTCGAAATGCCGGTTTGATTTAGTTAGTTAAATTTTGGAATTCGGAACCAATTTTAATACACATACCTGACAATTGAATTGCCCAGTTAATATTATCTTCCTGACATAAGACAAAAATTGCCCATAATTGCCAATATTTTGTTAAATATGACAGACTATGTCCTCCTAAATGCAGTTCTCCGACCAACGGCATACTTTTGCATTATTTCCAAAAACCGACTTGACACTAGTTTCTCTGAAATTTCATATATATTTTGGTTTAAATTAATATAGAAACATGTATATATATATATATATATATATATATATATATATATATATATATATATGATAGGAACGGGTTTGTGCACGTCGTCCTTAAAATATGAGGTACAATTAGCGACGCGTAAATTCTCTCGCCGTTTTGATTGTCGACGGGGCACCGTTTCAAAGGGGACAGTCAAGCGTGAACTGCAAATTGGGGAGTAGAGTCTCTTCCTCCGAAATATGAGCAGGTTTACAGTTTGTGATTTTGGAAATTATTAAATAACTTCCAGTGCCCCGTTGGCACCTCCTTTTACCAAAGACCACCGGCGTCGTCGGGACAGTTTTGCCTCGTCTTTTCTTACGAGCATATATTCAAAAACTATGTTTTTACTGAAATGTATTTCAGTTAATAAAATAAAAATAAAATTTATTTTGTATAATGCAGGAATATACGAATTTGTTCGAGTGAGCATTAATTAGCGTAACTTTTTTTATATCTTCATTTTTGTAATTCATAAAATTTTTAAATATATATTATATAATTTTTCATTTTGTAAACTTTTTAATGAGTGTTTAATGTGTTAATTTTGAGTCTTAAAGAATTAATAATTCGTGATAGACATGTCTCCCGGGCTTTAAGTCTGTTTCGGTATCATTCTAAGCCCCGCCACTACTCCAGTGAGTGATGCACAAAAATATCACTTCACAATATCGCGAAATCAATATACCTCACGATAGTGAAAATATTTTTGTTTCCTAGTCAAATTTTCAATCAAAATCACTACCACTTTTAAGAATTATTATTATTATTATTTTCTCCACAACGTCTCCAGAAATATTTCATATAAAAGGCCGTATGTAGATCCTAATTGAGAGTTAATCGTAACGGATCGTTTATCGTCGAGTGCCACACATAGAAGGCGGAGAGTGACAGAAATTTTCCAAATTGATCGCTGGCAGGGTACAATATAATTGTCCCATTCCGTCCCCCGGCAATGACTGGCCACTATCGAAATCGACCCCGCCCCCCTATCTTTTTAATCTGAAAACATCGGAGTTTCCGAAAGCAATTTCGTAGCCGCCCTCCGCCCAGTTAAAACAACCGATAACGGGTCTCCGGCCGGGCTTTAATTAACTCGCTCCTTTTTTTCCTTTTTTAGTTTCTTTTTTTCTAAATTAAGTTTTTTTGTGCTCGTCAGGATCGACTGTCGCTCAGAGTCGCTTTTTTCCCCTCCCGCGTACACCATATCCCTTCTCTTTCTCTACGGCCGGCGCCAACAGACACTAATGAACGCTCTGAAAAAGTGAAGCCGGGCACAGAATTCGGTATATCCGATTTAGCCCCTGGGGTATGTCCAGGATTACCCGGTCCCCCGACGCGAGAAACATTCGACAATACCAATCCGCGCTACCGCGATGAATCCTTTGAGGGGAATAAATATCCGGAATGATTTGTTTCCAGTCACTGAATAAGCAATGTGACTAAACCTTTTTTCATATTATTTAGTTATACACTATATACGCTAGCGCAAACGTAACATGTTATTATCGAGTTATATTATACTGAGGCTTTATAGAACCACCAGTGGAATCACCGTTGGTAACACGCTTCAACACTAAGTACAGTTTATTACGCATTTAAATATATATTATTCACGAAAAATACCAAAAAATTGATGTCAGAGGATGGTATGCAAAACCCTTGAGGACCACCTGATAAGTATCTGAAAGAAATCATATTATTATTATTTAAACGTGGACTGTGTTTTACACCCTACTTAAAACCTAGAGTGACATTAGATTAGATGATATTACAAGGGAATAACAATAGTAAACACATGGCAAAGTACCAAAGTAGTTAGCGAAGTACCAAACAAGAAAGAGTTGGTTGAAATTCATACGAGGGATTATTTTACAATAATGGCCAATTCTTATTACCTCAGTCACCGTAAACAAAAATGCTAGTTCGAGAACTGGTAATAAACAGCCTGTCAACCAGTTAGGTACTCAATTTTTCTTTACCGGTGACCGTTTTATCAAATGCTTTCAACCGTGCCATTCCGCTCGTTATATCCCGCCTGAATATCGGAAAAGTAAATACGATTCTCTACCACCACCGCCACCACCACCCCATTTTATTTCCGTAAACGTTCAGGTCGTTTGCACTCGGTGGAACCAAATTGGAGGATTATAATGTTAACATTGAAACGGGATCATAACTAGAGGCAGTGGCCTTTTGGCCGGGCCCAGATAGCACCGACAAATATATACGAGTTTTCCCATGATAACCACCATTTACTGGACCCCTACCCATCTTCCTTCAGGAGTCTTTCTTAATTTGTTGTATTATTTCCATTGTGTTTCTCCTGACCTATGCAATAATAATCGGTGGATTTATTGTGGTTTTAAGAAATTAACTTATAATTTTCAATGACTCAACAATATGTGCAATCTTAGTTTAATAATATCCTAGCCTTTCAATCAAAGCATGTGAAGCTCCTTCTTAACTCGAAATTTTCAAGTGATAAAGAAAGTTTAGTTATTATATATAACCCAAACTCAGTATCAATTCGGCTAGGACTGTGCACTTCTATATTCAGCAAGAACAAGTACAGGGGCCTTGGGATTACCGTTGGAGAAGTAATAGGGTGTGTCCGCTACTCAGCCAAATGCAATAGCCCTGTAACCAACCGGGTCCGCGCTTTAGATTCTTTCGGGGCTCATAAAATATAGGCCGGGAATCGGCGATGTAAAGGAGAGAGAGAGAGAGAGAGAGAGAGAGAGAGAGAGAGAGAGAGAGAGAGAGACGGTTTGGTAAAAGCTTTTCTAAAAGTCGATTAATTGGCCTCACAACCCTTCGCTGCGGCCTACCCTGTGGATATGAAAGGTCTCGGGGTACAGCCCCCTCCAAAAACTGAATATTTTTCCATTCTGATGTTATATTGAAAGGTTATATATGAGCTTTAAAGTATTTCAGCTTTTATACCAAACAAAATACCTCCAAATGAAAGGCATTTTCAAGAGCGACTATTGAATTGTATGGCCTTAGAAGAATCACTTCCCCTCATTTGAGGTATTGGAGGGATCGTTTCACGAAGACTGAGATTTAGAGTTCTAATTGTCCCATATTGATATTTATATTTGTTCAAGCAATTACTACTATTAACTACTAAGTTAGAGCACGCATATAACCAGAGGCGACATCGAAATTTGCATATTTGAATTGATTTAAACTACAGTTTGTGACCATTAGATGTATAATCCGGTGTAACTCTCAATACTAGTAGCGAGATACCCATATATAATTGGTCTTGGTTATGCAACAGGAGTAAATGAAGGGAAATTTTGACGTCAACGGTGACGGACAGGATTTTGCTTCAATTACAAATTTGAGCAAATTAAACCGGCTCAATAACTCCACTATACTGCGGATTACAGATTATTATCAAGTAAACTATGATGAGTTTTATAAGCAAGAAAGTTTATACATACGTTATATCATTAATAAATTTCCTATTTTTCTTAGTCCTACCGCTCGTTTTATTGTAATATAATAGATAATGAGTTGCCACTTCAAGACGATGTCAAATTTGCGTAACAAATGTGAAATTTTTCCAATATTTTGATTTCTTTTTCTAAGTTGTTTGATTTCGGAAGTATATTGATATTGTGTAATATAGTGCACGTGAGGTTAAATGATCAGTACTAATTAAAAATTCCTTTTCAATACTTATTACTGATTCCATACATATTATGAATATATTGTGTAGGATTTTAACGCAATCGCTTTTTATGATATAAGAAAAGGTTGTAACTATTCAATATATGAAATATTTAATACTTCGTATTATCCAGTGTATTTCTTAGCCTTTGAAAAGGTAATCCCCTAAATAAGTGAACCGGTCGAGGTCTCTAGAGCCGAAAAGAGAACCCCCGATATTTATTTAGGATATCTCAGGCCTTGTTAACTGTCCAACTCCTAAATGGAGGTCTCCTGTACCTTCAGAGCCCATTTGGCTTCTTTCGCGGGCCACCACCGTAAAATATGAGAGGTGGCTGTAAAAGCTTTTCTGTAAAAGTCGATTAATTGGCTCGGCCTCCCTCTTGGCGGGCGGCGATAAGGAGTGGGAGGGGGGGGCGCTAAAAAAAGAATATGATTAGGAGATAAAGCCGCCAAATCGGCTTAGCGTCGGTCCCAACAGTCGTGGTGGGTGGGAGAGTGGAGGTCGGTTAACCCCCACCAACCCGCGTCCCCAATCCATCCCCTTAATTTAGTCAGCCCTCATAGCTCCATTACACCATTAAGGACGACATTATTTGTCTCCCAGGTCACCCGCAAGCTATTTTAAGAAACCGGTCGAGGGCCAATCAAGTTTAGAATAAAATTCAAAATATTGTTACTAAAGTTGCTAAAGAACTGCGTCCGTTTACACCGAAGAAAAATTGTAAAACTCCTGTACAAATTTTCAAATAATAGAAAATATATACGGGGGTTAGTTAGTTTATTTTTATTATACCTTTAACATTTAATTATGTTACGTCTTGGATGCAAGGTTTTTGTATCACTGAGACAATGATAGCCTTATCTTTTAAATATTTAAACTTTCTTTTTTAATTATTAAAAGTTATCGGGTTTGATTGTTAAGCTATATAGTGAAACGTATAGTGCCATGAAACCGGTGGGATGCGTGGAAGGATAGGGAAGGTGTTGTATCTTGGGTGTGTTGCTGAATTAGAAATTGGAGCTTGGGGGTGAAGTTGTTCGATTCTAAGGCAGTTGAGAGGGACAATGGCTAATGTCCCCCCTTGAACTGGGATACCGGCTATTAGGGTGGCCCCTATCCCATTAACCGCCCCTCCCCACCTTCCCGCCCACCACACCAGTCGACAAACTTCAGCCCCCGGGTTTTTCAACTTCCCTCAGGACCCTACCTGAATCCCGGACCTCGGCCGATCAATACGAATAAATTCCCGCTTCTCAATCGGGATATTCCTGGAATATTCATTCCGCTGGAAGCCAGAGATATATTTTTGTTATTTGATCGAATTTTTGAAAATAGTTAATTTCACTAGAAATAACTCCAAATTGCGCGAAATAAAACACATAAGCTACCCGACTACTGAAAGCTTGATTAAATCTATCTTTATTTAGCTGCATTAGATTTAAATTGTATGTGGTTGACATATTTGTCAACAAGCATAAAATTTCCACGCGAATTTATAACAAAATTTTGGTATAAAACAACGTTTACTTGATGCCTAATAGACTGTCGTTAATTATAAAGTCGTGTTTATTTTACATCAGTTGACTTGGGACCTTTTTGCCAGGTTTCATTTAATTAATGTTTATCCATTTTACCAGCTTGATTAAAATTGTCATTATATGAGAAACGTTACTGCGGGACCCCGATATCTCCCTTTTAACGTACCACATATTAGAATTATATTGCGGTTATACGTGGGAGGATACGAAGTTGACAATTATTCCTATATTTTTTTGCAGAAGTATGTACATGTTAAGTGGATTGTTTTAATTATCCAGTTTTTGCCGATCACCCTTTTATAGCACAGCGGTTTTTCGGTAATTAGCCAATCAAGGAGCACCGTCAACAATAATTCGTAAACGTTCTTTCAATCGTTTAATGATGCAGAGATTTTCGGAAATTTTAAATCTTAAATGTAAATACAGTTTATTCAACTCAATGAAAATATGTATGACCCCATACTTTGGTCCCTATCTGGTTGCTGACAAAGAGTGATAAAAAATAACTTTAATCTTCGCCTTCTCTTTTAATTACTGGTCCCACCGCCGGATAAACGGGGTTGAAACCCCGCCAATAAAATGGAACAGTCCCTGGAATGATATATAGGTGTGGAGATATGGGTGGCGGTGTTGGGAGTGAGGCATTAAATCATTCAATTAGGTTGGGCGCTAATGAACACACTCCCGGCCCCTCCCGCCCACCACCAAAAACACCGTCCCCTTCACAAACTGATTCCCCAAACTCCATCGTACCAACACCCAAACCCCCGCCCCAATCATGCTCACCAATGGCACGGCTAAATTAAACACATAATACCCCGGGCGCGAAGCGTTTGGAGAAATTGAAAATTACAGAGCCCAGGGACCGCGCTGTGGAGGCGGCCCCCCACTCGATAATAGACTGTTAATTGCCATCGAATGCTCATAATTGTGATGAAGTTTCCCCGGGGGGTGGGAGCACGCGAGTTAAGCGCCCAGCACACCGACCCGCGCCACCCGGTATTAATTCCGATGTAGACCCGATAAGCAATCCGATGAAACAATCAAAAAATATACCTGTTACAGCGGTAATGCATTATCCCGAATCTTCCTTCAGTCGGCCATAGTGCTGCTGGAGTCAGATAGGGAGACGGTACTGATTGTATGAACATAGTACGACGTTCGTTCGCTGAACATAGTACCAATAGACCAGAGACATAGAAATGGAGATGATCCACTCACTAGGTGATTATTTTGCCAATTTGAATTCAATTTACTTATTATACAACTAAGGAAAGATTCCAACCCCTTTAATAGTAAGTAGTGAATAATAAGGTAATAGCGATTATGTCATGAACGATCAATGCTCTTATCTACGCTTAACTGACTCGTCAATCTACATACCGGTGCCAAGAAATCAATAGTCACTCTTTTGGAACATTAACAGTTAGATTCAATGCTGCTTAGAAATGACGAAGGATGGGGATGGGCGCAGAATTTATAGGCCGCGGGCAACATAAAACAACAAAATCTTAAGATCTCAAATTGAGATCTAGGGAAGGATCCAGGGGCCCTGACAAATAGCCATGGGGGGGGAGCGCTATCTGGTGCCGGCCGGGCCAATCCCGTTATGAACGGCCCATGCAATTTATCAAAACGGATTAACCCTTTAGAAGATCCGTCGGAGAAAAAAAGTCCAGATAAAAAGTTCCAAGAATTTCTTCAAGTATTGAATCATCTGATTTCTGCCGACATAAATTACCATGTAACATAAAATTGCCGTATACGGAAAATGCGTCGAAAAGCGGGCCTGGAATAGTCTAAAGTGCGTGTATTTCGGTTTCTTTATTATTTATTATTACGGTTAATTTTCGAGAATGACATTCAAATCGATACGTATATTGATTATTAAAAGGTACGATAATTCTGACTGATGTCGAAAATATTAATAGAGGTCCCAATAATTTCGTTCCATATTATAGAAAAATGTGTACGCCCACATTATATATATGTCTAAAAATGACTCCAAATTGTACAGTGTACCTGTTAATTTCAAATTTGAATTAATTCAAAGTGTATAACAAATAGTATTCATTAATTAGGTTTCCTAGTCGCGATCTCTCAGCTTTATGAGCGGATCGTCCTTGGGAGTTTTTATGCTTTGGGCGGGCCCGGTAGGGGAAGGCCATTTTGCGCGGGTGGCATTGTGCCGGTCGGATAGGGCCAGCTTTGGCCATAACTCAGGCCCCCGGGCCGGGGCCGCTACATAATTTAGTCGCGCCGCCATCCCGGCCCTACCCTACCCACTTGCCAAACCTCCTCCGACCGACACCACGCAATCGATATATCCCACAACACGCTTCTCCAACAATAGCTCTGAGTCGACCACTCATGAATAATGAGTTGGTGTTTGTAAATAAGTCAGCCTACGCCCGACGTGATTAGGATGAAAAGTCGACGATTTTGTATTGTCATCACTTGGGTTTCCTGGGTTATGAGAAATATGAAAAGTGCCACTCAGTTTGAGTTTAACAATTGCTTTGGCAGGATTCTCAATCCGCAGCCCACAGTTTTAATCTGACTACGAACGCAATTCTATACATAAGCTGAGAAACCGATACTGACCCAAAGTAGAGGAAAAGCATAAGTTATTTCATTAATTCTGCGATTTAATATAGTACTCGTGCGAGTACTCGTGTATTGTAGGTTGCCGTATCACGATCGATATAAGCTAGATACAATGAAAATTTAGGTAGAAAAACAGCAGCAAATATTTTTGTCATATTTCCGATTATTCAGTTATAAACAACGGTTCAGGTATAGTTATGTTATCGGCAATGTGATCGATGTTCAACCAATTTGTCAGGGCCCAGTTGTAATTTGAAGGCCTCTTATCCGGGTCGGGTACGGGCCCCACTATTGGCTCTTATCAGTACAGCCTATTACTTACTTCTCCCTGTCTATTTCGCCTTATCGCCCAACATCTCCCAACCTCGGTTCGCCAGCAATCTCCTCCGCTCCTGTTTCTATCCCCTCCCCCCCCTTCATCCCCGAAGCTATCCGCTCCTGACGGGGTCGCCGTTGCCATTGACTAGGCAATCATTAAATCCCTTTCTCATTAAAGCGTTCTAATCCGCATTACCTCTCTTACTCTATCTGGCCTTCACACTCCCATCTCTCTCTCTCTCTCCTTCTCTCCTCAAAAGGGCGCCTCCCTTATAATTGAAATAACGATTGGAAATCCACAAAGCACAGCTGTCCTGTAACTACGGACTATATCGCCAATTCAGTGTCCGCCTTTGTACCACTTGTAATAAAGGCATAATCAACCTATATCTGGACATTATTCCGATCGTGCCGCCATTTTCAATAGTTAGATACATAATCGACTAAAATATAAGGTCGGAAAAATTGAGCGTATCGCAAGCAATATGCAGGAGCGTTGGACTACGCATTACTACGCAACCTCGGTATAGACTTAGGTCGCGCCAAACAGAATGGAATAAATAATATAAATAAATATATATATACATACATATATCTAACTACAAGTATACATAGACCGAAGGAACTATAAGGCTGTCTTAGTAAGTCAATGTTTTCAGTCGGATCTTCAAGTACGTTCAACACATTTATAAGAGCACGACGGGAGGGTTGAGAAATGGGGAAAAAGGTTTGATGATCTAAAGGCACAAGGCTGCCGGAAAACAAGACCCGGTTAAGAAAATTTTCCCCCGAGAAAACCTGCCGCTCATTTTTCCCATTCCGTTTTACCTCCGTCGGGTCCCGCACTTTTCCCTAACTGCAGCACAGCCCTAACGAATTTAAAATGGGCGTAATGAAAGTCTTAGCGCCCTTTTGACGCCCAAGAATGATTCCCTGGAAATAAGACATGCAAATTGGGTCCAATTCAATTCGGCACTGCATTTTAAAATGTAAATCATCCCTTGTCTCCTTTTATTGTCTTAGTCGTGATATTTCAGGCCGGTTTATCGCCGCCGTTTGATGAAATTTCATTGCGGGGACACTTTTATGTTTCTACTCCCCGGGTTTTTAATTTCAGTCTCGAATGAACAACTCTTAAATATCTCAATCCCTTTTTGCCACCACCCACGCCCATTACAGAAATGTAATTTAATTTACAGAAATAATAAAGAGGCGTATATATAATCCGCCATGTGCTAGCAAATCTCTTACTGTCAATAATACATTAACCATATTTCGATCAAAATTTATTCTGAGCTTATAAAATATTATTCCAAATATATTAGAGAAAAGATTTATTTACTGATATTGATATGTTGAAATGGAAATTGGACATAATTTTCACGTTATTTTTTTTCAGATAGGCTCACAAACAGATAGCCATCGTTTGGTATTTTATTTTGAACAATAACCTCATCAGAACCAGGAAATTATCTGAAGCTGATCATAGTTCTCAACTAAAACTATAAATATTATTTTTTAGGGTTGGAAATTGCTATTGGTACTTGGAATAAGATAATTGGGAAACCGTAGATTTCTTGTGTTTCTGTCTCTTCTCGCTAGTTTGGTCTTTTAGTAATCCGGTTTCGGCTGCTCGCCATCTTCAGTAGCGGTGTGAGTCACTTTTTGGACTTTGGATGTTTTTTGGGCATCCTCACTGCACTGTCACTGTCACTTGTACTGTGGTCCTATGCGCTACTAGTTTCAATGGTACGGCGCACCTAATACTAGCCCGCAACAAAGGTCTGTCTTACATGTTAGTATTAGCGCCTTACAGTACAAGTGACAGTGACAGTGCAGTGAGGATGTCCAAAATACATTCAAAGTGCCAAAAGTGACTAACACCGTTACTGAAGATGGCGAGCAGCAGAAACCGGACTGGCACAGGACCAAATCAGCGAGAAGAAACAGAAACAAACTAAATCTACGGTATTCTAACCCCTCGCAGACCACAAAACAATGTTAAAATAATTGGGTTACTACAAAAAGTTACTTCTTGTAGTAGTGTAAAAAAAGCTACCGGTTTTAAGGATAAAGATACCAGAAGTTCTAGCGATAGGCTCATTGGTATAAATTTTATGAGCTTGTACGAACTCACAACCTTCCAACAAACTGTTCCTGTCATGTAGCACAGTGCAGCATGTGTTTTCTGAATCAAATTTGGCCCGGGGTAATTGCACTGGGACTGTGTGTTCATTTCGTCTGCGGGTTTGTTTTAATTGGAACAAGGTCATCCTGTGAGAGAAATGGACTGTAGAATTTTAAGGCGAGTTGGTGAAAGCGGTTCAAAATCAGCCAAACTCTGGCGGGGACATCCCAGTTGGGGTTGGCGGGGGAGTCTGTTTTAGTTTGTTCTCAACTCCATCGTGAATGGCCTCCGAAAGGGAGGACAATAAAATTGATGAATCGCCCGCCCAACCCCATTTTGAGTTCCGGCGAAATAAAATTCAACAACCGGCCATTGAATTTCTTAAGCGCAGTTTAAAACTGAGCCATTGTTTTAAGTCGGACGCTTGGAACGTTATATTGTTTTGTTTTGCAAACCGTCTAGATGATTTGAGCTTAGTCATTTCCGTAATTCACTCCTTTTTTTGAATAATAACCCTGCTACATCTCTAGTACTATAACATGAAAAATGTAGGACGTTATGATGGTGGATCTAGAATTGTTAGAGATCCTCTGTGTTATTCGGTATCAAATTGAAATGTTCGGACAGGTAAAACCCTGAATCTTCCAGGATTTTTCCCAGGTGAAGGGAAAAAAGAAAATCGTTCCATGGTAGCGATTCCGGGCCGTGTAGCACCCAGTTTACTCGAGAGCTTCTCACGTCGAGACTCTTCGTCTGGAAATTGAAACATGAAATATGGAACATAATCATCTTCAGAATCATTCCAACAACGAGTCAGCCTGAGTAGTTTTACAAGGTAAACAGAAAAAATGGGAATAGTTATATGCGACTACTCCGTGTACTTTCTTCGGTAACTGAAATTCGACTGTAAGAAATCACGAGTAATCATATCAATCAAAAGAAGAGAATCCTTTCAATAATCTACAAACAATAATAATCGAATCTTGTTAAACCTGGACAAATTACACAGTTCGAGAAAGGATGCTAAACTGTTGAAATAAAATTAGAGGAAATATTATTCTGCCGAGTTATGAAGGTATATAAAATGTAATGAACCATAAAATAAGCGCATGAAACTAAACCCTGCAAACTAGACAGTAAAAATATTCTTATGTTGGATGTATAACGTTTCTTGCATGTTTAGACAGAACACTTCCTACAACTTAACTGCCATATGACCTATGAGGCGAACACCACTAACAAACACCCTTTGTAACAAACTTCGTTCCGTGGCGTTTGCAAAACAAGACTCAAAGGTTTTGGACACCAACATTTTTCTTGTTAGTGAACATTAACGTTCTTAATTTCAGTCACAGGCACATGTAAATTTAGGCTAGAACAAACATTTCCGTTTTGGAGAAATGGCTAATACAATTGATGTAAATAATATCACATTGACTTCTAGTGTAGTGACAGCATTAATTAATTTAGGAAAGTAAATTAATTACCAATAGTGGGATGAAGGACCGTGTAGGAATTAATTTAAATCTATCATAATACGCCCGCACATAGACTCAAACCGGTTGTTGTTAAAGCCCACGCAGAGTATATGCTATCTAATTGCAGAAATGTTAGCAAAATATTCTATATATGTTTCTTACGATTACAGAAACACTAAAATGTAACAATTAAATTGTTAAAATGCCGAATAATAAAAATCAACATCTGATTAATTTCAACATCACTTTTCAAAAAAATATTATATATAACTGTCCCATCATCAATATTGCGGAATAATTCGGAGAAAAATAGGAACCTAATTTTCGAAATGAGCGTTGGAGGGGGCCGAATAATTTCTGCTACCGAAATATCGTCCGATGACGACGACAGGTCTGATAACAGTCACGCCAGATTATTACGAGAATATTTCTTTCTCGGATATCGGTAATTTCTCCACCGGATATAATTTATTCATTTTATGAGTCCCCACCCCCCACCACACCCCTTAGGCCATCAACTCCCAAATCCTCTTCAAACTTGAGCCTCCCTCCGTGGCAATAAAGGCTGGTGCCGATAAAACGGCGTTTGTGGCGGTTGGGGGCGAGACGAAAACCCGCGCGTTTCAATTAGCCGAGGTTACAAATTGTCTGTTGAAACGCGACTGGTTGGAAGGGGGTCTCATCCACCCTACAGGAAACAGTGGGTTTAGCCCTCGTCCCCCACCCCGTGGATAATTTATATCACTTAAGAAACCCTCGCCCCGTTCACGTCAACCCTGTAGCTGGTGCGCCCCATCTAAGCCGGTCAACACAGACTATCATCAATTTGAATTGATCCTATCCACCCGGGACATCACTAAATGCTGCCTCGGAATCTTCTCTCTGTGTCGAAGCCACAACTCAGTGTTCATTTATTTAAAGAATTGTTCTCCTCGGTACTCCCTTCGCCTCTCAATATTTTATTAACGGAAAACCGGCACTTTTATGTTCTCGGTATTGCACTATCGGGCGAGCTTAATTTATTCCATTTGGGATCCGACCCGATTAAACGTCCATTACGGGCAGACTGCAATCTCGCAGTCCGGTATTAATGCATAGACTACTCTGAAATTGGACAGACGATCTAACACACGATTTAGTTATTACACTAACAGTAATTGCCGGTGCCTTTAGGCGAACAATTTATTTCGTACGGTTTTGCTCGGTTTTGTCACTATGCAACAAACTTGAAGGTAATGAACGTGTTAAAAACATCAATAAGGAATAGTGTAGAGTTTATTATTAAAATAAAATTACGCATCCATACTCTCTTAATTACTCTCGCATACGCATTAATTATTTATTCCTTTGCTCCATGTTACGAAGATTTTATTCGGTCAATATAGTTGCAATTATCGATAAGCCGCATCAATTATTGTGTATGGATTTAATCTAATTCCGGAGTTGCTATGTTGGCCTCTTTCTTCCGAGAACGATCCGGGCGACGGTGGGCTGCCACCGGGGTCCCGGTGCTCCATGAATGTTTGAGACCGACTAATGGGAGCGAGAAACGCTGGCAAATAGAATAAGAAATGAAGGCACCTCGCCGCCATAACCGAGACCAAACATCTGATTCTCTCTCCTCCTCCATCCCTTCGTCCACCTCACTTTTCGTCCCTCTCTCTCTCTCTCTCTCCCTCTCGGACGGTGGGCTCGAGGCCGAGCTGCCCCAACTCCTCCCCCGTAATCCCAACTTATATACCCCCGGTTGAAACGCCTTCTTTCGCCAATATTTCTTCTAAAATTAAATCAATTCAGTGGAAGATGTTACTGTCCGGAAATTTGTTCAATGAGTTGGATTTTAAGCTCTTAATCAGGAGGGGGAATTATACAAAACATAAGACCAATGAATGCGGAAATAGGAAGTTAATAGGAACTAATTCGAGATTATATTTCTGCTATATTGATTATAAAGAAAAAGTTTAGGAAATGTACGAGATAACTCGCCCCATTTCTTTGTATGTATTATTTTGCTTAAATCTGTTTCGGCAGGGCGTGATCCTGGTTCCTAACGTACGGAATTGGAAAGGCATATAAAATGGAGTTCATTTAAAAGATTAACATCGGGAAAGGGGTGAAAATAAAACCGGAGCGGGAGTGAATGCAGCGTCACAAGTGGAAAATCTGCCCGGGGCTGGAGTTGGGCAAGCGGGCCTGTTCATGGCTCGTTGAGCGACTCTCCTCGATAACAATCGCATACCTCCCTCCGCCCATTCTTCTTTTTCCTATTCAAAATTTACTAAAATACCAAACTTGGACCTTCACATTATATAATTCCTTTAAGAAATATTTCAATACGAACCCGTATATATATCTAAAGTCTTAATATAGTTTAATATAGACAGTTAAATAACAAATATTGTTAATTTCTGAAAACGTATTTTCTCATTAATACTCGTAAAAACTTTTAATTAACAGACTAATTTCCAATCCATTTTTTAACCTGTCTCTCGGGAATCTGTTCGCGGACAATATCGTCCGGAAAATTTGGGAATTAAAAATAAATAAAAAAATCGGATTAAGATGAAATTAAAAAAAAAATTGTCGGATGATTAAATGATAATTTGCAACTGCGGCAAAGGTCGACAGGGTGAAAAAAGGTTGAGAAGAAACGTCGGGAGGGGGGAGTGGAAGGAAAGAGGAAGTTGAGGGAGAGGAGGGAGAAGCAGCTAATGGGGAAATGATGTTGAACGGAGGCCTGAACAAACACTAAAACATTTTCCTGCAAAAGTAATTTCCAGCCGGGAACATTATCCGCGCCCTATATCGGATGTCCGACGAGATTGAAAAACAACGGCGCATGCGCGAAGAAAAATATATCTATGTTTTACGAATCTATAAATTTCAATCGCACTATAAAATCTGGGAGATCAACGAAAGGTAAGAGTCAATCAAGGCAAATGTAGAGGCGCTAGAGGAAAGTTCTTACTTTTTGTACATGAACGCATTATAAACAAAAATTAATCCCCGTTCAATTAATACAAGGGTTATCTTCTGCCATAATTTCTGATTACTGATTCTGATTCTGGCCCTAATTCTGTTTGACATAATTCAATTCTCATTTGAATATCGATGTCGCAACACATATTTTTCAGATAATAAAATAAAAATCGCTATGAAAAATTCACAAACGCGAGTAAGTGTGCACTTGAACTAACGCAAAGATAGCGACGATCCGCCGTCATCAGTACCATTTTTAATTTATTTATTAAACGTATATTTTCGATGCCGTGTAATTTCGACAATTAGTGATGCAATTACGTGCCTCTATTGCTCTGTAGATTTGAAACATTCCGAACCCTATAACAGGTATCGAAAACTCATTGCATTGCTAATGGAATGTTGCTGACAATATGAGTGTGGAATGACAGAAGTGTTATGGGAGATCAAAAAGCTAATATCGGGCTAAAAATAGCCCGTACACGGTTGAACATTTCGAAGGCGACATTTATCCGTCCCTTAAACTGAACGGTTTTGTAAATGTGCGGAATAATTCAGGAGGCCGAGAATTCCATTTACCGCCCGTTCAAGTCGCACAATCGGAACCGGGCATTAGTCAAGTTTCGGGTTGGAAAGTGGTGCTTATCTCGACAGTTCCATCACCCGGGCGTCTATATTTCCCGTTTTGCTGGGGCGTCGGCTAGGAATTGACGTTCCCACGGTAACATTTCAGAGGGCGGCGGCGTTGCGGTCGAACCAATCGAAGGATATTTATTATGCGAAATGTCCGGCCCTCATAAATCGGTCCGGGTTATTGAAATGCGGGGCTTTCAGAGGGCCGCCCCTCCCCATCATTCCCCAATAACACTATATCTCTGGCCGGGGGCGCAGGGCCCCTCGCCCCTTTCAGCATTTTCCTTTCGGCCCCCAACGCCCCAGACGTCCCTTTGGCAAATTTTATTGTTATCACAGCCTCCAGTCTTCCATTTTGCCCTTTTTTTCCCCTGGCCCTCTCTTCCTCTGACCCCTTCTAATGGCGTTACATTTACATTGGACCAAGGGAATCGCTTCCCTCATACAACTGCGAGTTGTCGTTTAGACAATATCTTTCGCATTCCCCAATTTGAAACTAATTTACGATTCATAAGACTGTCGGAAATGGTGCGGATTTGCGTTCATTGTGTATCCGTGAAAGCTTTACATTATTTTGGGATTGCTCTAGGGTTCTCTAATTACAACCCGGTCACCCAGCGGTGGGATTTTTCAGAAATTGAGACCTGCCCCGTACGAAGTCAAATGGAATGGGACCTAGCTCGGTAGCGCTAGCTCACTCACGGTAACAGTTTCCAATAACTACTTATGGATAACCCTATATATATATATATATATATATATATATATATATATATATATATATATATATATATAATGAATAATAATTAAGGACTCAAATTTCATATTTACGATATAGCTATTTGTTTGAGGCGCAGATTCCATGACCAGCGGGAACATTCTTTTGAAACGTGTGAACTAAATGTAGCTTCCAAGTGTTGTATAAATCGTAAACAACACATGTCGCCTGCTCGAAACCGTTCAATATAAGCCCCCCAACTTTTGAAACTGAACACCCGGTTCCTTCCTCTTTACACCATATCGCATTCATTGCACTCGTAAAAATCAATCGCACAGTATTTAGGACCTAAATTCAACATGTTAAAATTAAAGAGCCATAAATAAGTAAGTTCTTATCTCACATTAATGAGTTTTTAATCTTAAATAATTTTGCTAATCCCGACCCAAAGAAACGGGTGAAACATGAAAATATCCGCTGGAGATACACATAAATTGGTATATATAGACGTAATGAGAACTCACCTTGGACCGAAAGTTTTTACCTGTCGTTTAAAATAAACTGTTCCCCATTATTCAAAAGAAATATAACTGGGACAATAAAAATGCTATCCTGGAATCTCATGCATTGTAAATTACTCGTGGTCATTCTGAATATGCGATATTTTTACGAGTAAAAACCAGCAGAGGCATCAATCGACTTTTACTGTTATTACTATTCTAACTGGATAATTTACGGTTGAATCTGGCCAGTTTTAATTGAGTCAGTGGATAACCGCATAAAAGAAAGTTCTGCAGTAAATAAAACATTTCCCTTGATATATACGAACGCATGAACTGAAGGAGAAGTTAATGTGGGGTTTTAAAATTTACAAATAATACGATTTCCTCCCACGATTTTCTGAAATAAAGAAAAGAAGTCGTCGACTTTTAATCAAATTACTGCCGAAAATACAATTCATTACCTCACTTTCGGCTGAGACGTCCTAATACCCTCTTTCCGACTTCATGTTGCTTTTCTCATTTCCCAAAGCCGTAGGATAAATGTAATCTGAACTTCCAGAACTTCCAAGAGTCGAAAGATTTAGAATATGGCCTGAGTGAAAACCTTCCTACCTGAAATCATAAAACAGAAACCGATTCAATAATTATTGTTATTCCTACAGTTTTGTTAACTTCGTTACAAATTTGGCATTATTTTAAAATAGCAATTGAATTCTCCACTCACACAAGTTGAATCAAAGATTCTGTAAGTATTAGATTTTTAAGAGAATGATCTATACATGAGATATAGCCTAAAAATGTATTAGTATTTATTATTTACCAATTATACTTATGTTGGGCATTCTGATAACCAAATTAAAAATATTATTTTCATGTAGTAATTTATGTTAAATTTGTTTTGAGCATCATTTAAATGTATCAGTATTGGATCAAAGCAACAACAGAAATTGATATTTCCTTAATTATTAATATTAATGTTTACCAGAACGTCATTCAATTAAACGTATGAAAAATGTCGTCCGGGATTAATATAAAGAACGCTATTCAATTATTATTAGTTACTGATACTAAGGTCATGCATTTATACCATATTTATTTTCAGTGTTATTAAATACTTCAGATTTTGAGATCCACATTGACCACTCTTGGGTTTTCCGGCCTCCACTAGGATCTTCGGAGGTATCCAAAGACCGCGGAAAAAACTTAACACATGTTGTAATATTCGGCCGATTAAAAATCATTACTGTCAATCATCGACTAGACACGATACACGGGATATTAAAGGCAAACCATGCGGGATCAAGTGCCAGGTCGGGCGGATCTAATCATGTATAATTGAGGAGAATGCACTCCGTGGAGGGAACAAGTCATTCAGGGCTCGCTACACCGTTAATTGGATTATGCCCGGCAGCGTGGCGGTTCCACCCTCCTCCCTCCCTCTGGGCTCACTTCGTACAGTCGTTCCCAATCGGAGTTGTTTGGGAGGATCCACTCAAAGGGACCTTCCCCCCAACCGGCGCCCCTATCAAAGTGGACCGACCCAGGCGATTTCCTCTATTAGAATGTTTACAATTACCGTGTTTATAACGCGGGGGGTACGAGGGCCGCGTACCCGCCGCCGTTAATTAAGCTCCGGTGTTGTTGACAATTCGAGCGGTGAAAACCCTCGCTCCGCCTTTCGGCCCCTCTCCGACAAAATTCAATTATTCCCACACAGACCGGTTTATCCGGTGCGTTATCGATAATTTCTATCCCGAAATACCTGCGGTACTTAGGCTCGATACCGTTTAGTTGTAGGTCTGTCGCCTGATACAGGGTCGAATGCTCGAACACAGGGACCTATTGCGGAGATTGACTGTCCAATAAACCCCTGCGATTTTCTTATACAGTTAATCGCAAGAATAATATTCCCCACCATCATATTACATGTTCAACCGATTTGCAAAAGCTGTGCGACCGTTTTTAAATTAGTTTCGATAGATGCGGATGGTTAATATTTGTCCTAAAAATTACTTATCGTGTATGTAATTTCGTTGAAATTTGCCAAGCAGGAAAATAAATAAATATGCGAACGAATAGTATCGTTACAGGGTTTTCACTATTCGAATATTTACAGGTAACTTTGTAAATATAAACTTATAATTATACGTTCAAGTTGACGCTTATGTTGCGAGAACTCAGAGAAATTCCTTCGGGGTATATTTCCGGCCGGAAAAAATTCCGAACGCGGCGAAAGGTTCGGCGGTGGAAAACGGGCGCGGAGAAATAGCTGGAGTTGAATGGGTACGGGCGAAATTCGAAAAGCTTCTGATTTATAGGCCGGAAGCGCTGATACCTGATTTATGAGTGGCGCCGGGCTCAACGCTCTCCGGCACACCGATAAACCTCGCTCGGGCCTCCTGGGATTTTTCTAGTGGAAATTCTCCGAGAATTTTTCTGGAAGTAGCCATTCCCTTTGCCGGAGTTTTAATCTCTCTTGTCTCTCCGACCCCTCGCCATATTTTCTACGGCGGTCTTTTATCAAGTCCAATTCGCGACTTACTCCAGTATCTGAAAAGTGTCGATTAATGTCTCCCTTGTTAGAAAAGACACTGTTCGCGCAGAAAGAATTTTAATTTTAAAACAAAATTCAGAATGCTCACTTATTTAACAAAAATGTTTATATACGTTTCTTTCCGTAACGGACATGCGTAGCTTCCTCACTAGTTTACAGGTAGAATGGTCAAGACGTCCAAACCCTGGACTCCTCAGTTGGCAAATAAATTTTGAGAGGTGGGTATAATTTCTTTTCTTAATAAAGTATTCGATCGAAAAAAAATCGGTTCTGTAGAACTATAAAAGTAATTACAAAGGACTTTATACGAAGATTTTTTTTCTTGCAAGGACCTTTATAAAATAGGCTCGGCCTAAGAACAGTTGTAAATTAAAATACTAAGAGAGGCCGGTGGTGTGGGGTCATTAGGTTGGCGGGTGGCATGGGCGTTGTATCGCGGCCCATTAGTTGGGCCCGGGTGGCGGGGCCTCCTTTAACCGGCCCTCCTAAACACCAATTACACACTTTAAGTTTTCTCGCTGCCCCTCCTCCTCCTCCTCCTGCTCCTCCTTGGGATCCCACTTTTTTTCTCTCTCCCCTTATTTTAAACTACCGAAAGTAAATCGTAGCCCCTGTTTTATGGTCCAAGTTGTCCCATAAGGCGTTCTCCCGGGTCCCCGGTTAACGGCCTAAATTTGCGGGCAATCTCCAGGTTGGCCCCTTCCGACCCCCAATTCACAGCCCACCCCCACATGTCCCGTCTTAAATTCCCCCACTAAGGGGATAATGCAATTTCTCCACGACGCGCTCTTCATTCGCATCCGAAAGGGCAATATATCTCACCCCCGCCCACCGAAATACATCGTAAGTTGTTTTTCATTTAACGGCTTCCTTATTTTCATGTCGGCCGACTAAAATTCGGCAGTAATTTTCTATTGCGTGAGGCGAGAATGCGAATTTGATGTTTCTTATTTTGTATTGTTCTGAAAATAATATACCAGAAAATGCCGGAAGTAGATTGTTTCGATAACAGTAGCTCAGTAATGATGTGTGTAGGCCAAATACAATGGACTGTGCAGATAATTCGAATGTGACTGTCGTCTATCTATGAATATTTACCTATAAATATTTCACCTGGGTTGACCGTCGGGTTCGAATTCAAGATTCTCTTTCTTCAGATTACTCATTTCTGTACCCGGGAACGATGGCAAAAATTGAACTAATTATTATCCACATTATTAAGTTGATCTTGTAGCCTCCCCTGTTCACCTAAGAAAACCATGAAGTTGGTTAACAAAATAGTTGTTTATGCTAAATTTGTTAGTATTGAATAATTGAATTTTGCAATACCGCTGTTTCTATTCGGCGAGATAAGGACTACTCCTTGGAAATGTAGTCCCTATTTCAAGGCATAATTTTGCATCTACTATAAGGACGATGACGTAAGGGAAAATATATCCGTTTTTCCCCTTGAATAACCCACCTGTACCAGCCAGTAAAATCAACTTGCACAGAGTGTAAATAGTTTTTCGACTTAATTTCACTTGCGCCCACCTTCGCTTACACAGACACACTTGAAGTTAAGCACGAATTCGCCTGGGCACATGAGATGAATTTTCACATAAAGGCTTATGAGCGCTGCTCCTAATTAAATTTTCACACCCGAGCCAGTATTATCGACTGTGTTGTGCTTACGTAACCTTCACTTAATGGAAGAGACCATAATTAATTTATTACGAATTAAAAACGTGAAGTTAAAAATACAGTTTTAAGATTTTACACATGAAATTCGTTGCAGTAGATTTGGAAGAATTTAAATGCAAAAAATATTTTTCAAAGGGGTGGTTTTATATTACGGTCATGTACTAAAACGAAATGTTTATAGAAAAAATGTTATTTGACAATTGGTGAATAATATTAGAGATATATTTCCAATTGGTTCGAAGGGAACACACTCTCGCGATGGGTGTTATGCCGAACATGCGATGTGTAACGACTTCATGGGAGCTTTAAGTCGGGAGGACGTGGACGGGTTTTGGCTGAATGCGGGGCCGCCGCGGTTTTACGAGAGGAAGTCACGTGGAGTCGAGTGGAAACCGACTGATAAGAAGTTCACGCCCGGCACAATTAGGCCCCGTTCGGAGGGCTGCCACTAAATTTCGGATCGGTTGGGCCTACTTCACGCGGGTATTTAACGTGTCTGTAAATTAAAATTCAGCCACCATTTTACCGGAATGTTAATAATGATATTAGGATATTAAAAATATGCAAACTTTCATTCCCTGTATTAACCGCATTGAGCTTCTGGCTCAATGAGTACAGAAAATGAGGCGCCCTCTGTCTCCAGTATCTGTAAGAAGGCATATTTTTCTTTCTTTAAAATCTAATTATGAAATATCATATACAAGAATTTCGCAAGACGAATTACAAGAGTGATCTATTTCAAACCACAGGAAATAAGTTAATTATTATTTCTCCGTCTGGTTGGTAGAATGTGTTAAACTCTCCTCCCCGTTTATTTAGTTCTATATTTTCAGTAATCGGGCTTATCGGTAAAATGTTAACGTTATTGTATTAGTATTTATCTGTGAGTAGTCTCTCTACTTAACGGTATAATTGCGAGTATCCTATAACAATATAATTACTACAATTTAATTGCACACCCATACTTACTCCCCGGTCTGTATTCATCAAAAGTGTCCGAGTTCATATCGAAGTTTTACCCCGTTCTCCTCTCGGTCATTCGTGTTGGCGACAGTACATCAAATAGCCCCGGTTATATAGTTGAGCGAACGTATAGAACAAAGGAGCCGACGCCGGTTAATTCATCGGGCCCGCAAACATTTCGATGCGTTATCATTGTTGAGGGGCCGAGGGCCGACAATACTAATCGGCCAGTGTTATGGGAGACGGAGTGGAGAGACAATCGGGGCTCTGACTGGCGCGCGACCCGATAAATGTTGAGATTAAATGTCAGACAACAATGAGGAGGATTTGCGATTGGTTCGCCAGAATTTCACAGCACTGTTTCGCTCCTTGGCCCATTTGCATTGCCCGCAACAATAACCGACACCCCGGGGGGCTCTGTACGAAACTTTCGGTTTAACACGTTCGGCGCCCAACGTGATTCGGTTGAGTTTCTCGTCGGGGCCCCCCAAATCCGACTGTCGGAGGTATTTGGTAAACAAAAAAAAAATGGAGATAAGAAAATTCCGCGAAGTTTTAGTCACAGATTGGTTGTCCTTAGAAAATACTGTGCGCCCGACACTAATAGACACGGAAGGAGGATAGTGTCCCACCACCACTTGGAGGTTCGCAAGAATCTACAGGAAGGACAAACCTGTAAGAAAGATGTGCGTCATATCCTGTGTTACCGAAAGAAGAGGGAAACTGTCGGACGCCGACAAGCGAGGAAAAACGTTAAAAAAACGACAACGTATTGTTTGAATTGCCCAAAATTGCCACAGATGTGCCTGGACTGTTTCAATGAATATCATCCGACGTAGATAATGCAATATTTTATCCTACATATAAATTAATAATAAAAAGTAGAGTATTATATGTATACTTTTGATATTTTTATCCTGCATATTCTATATTTATACTTCAGTGCTTGTTCTATTAAATTTCTTTTAAAAATGCAACTGAAAATCTTATTTAACTTCAACAAGAAAAGCGTCACCCATATATGGGTGACGGGGCCCCCACGGAAGCATACCCGTCACCCAAATATGGGCGACGCGGCGCCGAACGTGTTAATGACACTCCTCCGTAAGGATTCGTAAAATAAAAGCGAATCTCCTTTTACGGGCCACCCCGTGCGGGGAATCACCGTTCGAATATTTTATCCGAATTGCGTGCTGCGGCGGTAAAACCCTCGGGCCGAACCGTAGATCGAAATGGATCCGGGGTTGATAAAAACCAACCCCGGATTATCTTAAGCGCTCGAGGTTCTACTCCATCTTCTTCAAGAAGAATAAGTCCATTCTTTCTGGCCAAAAGCAGAATACTCGGATAATATTTTCCCTAACACCAGTTTCCACTTGATCAATCGCAGCATTGAGACTATTTGACCACTTCGCCAATTTATTCGTCCGTTGGCCGGGTTTGTCGAATAAATTGGAAATATTTTATGGCGGAAATAAGAACATTTTCAAAAAAGTCCAACATGCGCATTGAAACGAATTACGAAAACTCACCCTTGAGTTGTATTCAGGCTGTGGACCAAACCGATGTTTATTTCACCCCACCGAAATTATCTTGTAGTTTGCCAAAAGAAGAAAATACTTTTACTCACTATTCTCTCATCCTGCATGTGTGACATCTTAAAAAATAGTTTATAACTGAATAATGATTATACATAGTCCATCGCAGTTCTGTACATCTTTGAACACGGATGTATAAGTTTTAGAGATTTTTTGAAACCTGTCTCATTCCGGACTGAAAACGGTTGACGCGGTAGTATTTATCAGACCTGAAGTGCCCGGAGTACGCCTGAGCTTTTAGCGAATGCGCCTGACAAGAAATAAACGTTGACTGAGAAGAAAGCCGCGCTCTAATCGTGACACAAGCTCGTTGAAATCTGTGAAGTGTGTGCCACTATTGTCACTTCGGGGATGAACACGAACGGTCCATCTTAAATAGAAGTATAAAACGCGATCGTGTGGTATAAAGAACATGTGGTCACTTTTTAGACCATCTAATATTGTGACACGAATTCAGCTATCATTGAGTAATATTCCGGTTTCTTCCAACTTATAAATAGCATTTATTCTCTCCTCAAATATTTTTCTGATATTATTATTCTAATTACGTTTGAATTATATCTAGAACTATAGTAGGGATATAATAGTATCAATGTGTTGCACATAGTTCAGAACTTAAAATAAATTCTTTCCCTTCTCCCGTTTCTATAGAATTTTATTTCCAGAAACCTCCTATATGTCGGAAATAATTAAAGGTATAGTGAGCTGATAAACGAGGACTATATTCAGTTCACGTACGGAGGTGATGGTACTTCATATCTAGGTTGGTGCTACTTTGGAAAGTCACGCACTCTTCCAGATGCAGTTTCTCACTCTCTTTCTCCCTGTTATTTCATTCTTCCTGAGTCAACCTTAACAGTATTAAGAGGAAGTTTTATAGCATGACCATTTCACAAGTATACCAATAAGTTCCGTCATAATTAAGTGCTTTGATCATCCATCTTACATCAAATCTAAAAGCAAAAATGTTTTGTGAGCATAAGTAACAAGTTGGCTGATGGTCCTCGAGCTTTCCGCTTGAAAATATTCCATTTACTTCAAAGAAGGATTAATGATAATAATAATTTGTTAACATTTATATTGTCACAATTTTTTCAGTGCGATGTTTAATATTTTTTCTAGACTGGATTTTGTGCCTACTTTTTCCGTACCCAGCGGTGATTAAAGTTAAATATACCAAACACATCCACTTTCCTTGTGATTTCCCCAGTGGAAAGATATAGCACACTCTGAAACAGGTAGTTACATTATCCAACGACGTGAAATATACCCTGGAAATGTATATAGAGACATGTGCATTATTTCAATTAAACTTAACGCAGTAGTTGTTCCAGTGAATTAGTGGGGAGGATTGTCTGCACATGTTTTATTCAATGGAGACGCCGCGCAATATGCAAATTTGCAATTGGGTGAAACAAAAATTCGGCCAAAGAGCCACGTGAGATTTGTTTACGAGCGGTGGTAGACTACAGTACTTGTAAATTTCACCTCCTCGGCGGGTCTTGAATTATGCAGCGAATTCAGGAAAAAAACGAGTCCTTATTATTTTATACGGGACGACATGACAATAACGACGTTTCTCTAGTTGTATTCCCGACGGTTCCATTTTGGCGAGAAAATTTCCTGTCGTACAAAAAGGTGAAGTGGGTGTCAACATTAACGAAAGATTACAGGAATTCATACAGGTCAGATGTTATTTTATAATTCTGACCAAAAGAATAATACGGACAATTGAAGTGTTTAAAGGTTGCTAATTGTCAAATTGGACTCTTTTCGAAGTTTGGACTGCTCGAGTGTTTCGACCCCCTTTCAGCGGCGTAAGCGGAAAACTCTAGGAATGGATAAACGAACGGCGTATTCAATTCACGTAGTGCAGGGGGTGGTGGTACTGGGACCTGCCGGCTGGATGCAATCAGATAGATACAAGTGAAGACGAAAGGGCCGGAGCCGGGGCCGGTATTATTACATTCTTTCTGGGCGAGGCGCGGCTCCCTCGAGGTAATCTTTGATGTTAATCCGGGGGTCCCGGCCCCGGCCTATGTATGCGGTGTATCCGGGGCCCTTCTCCGTGACCCGACTACATTGGCCGGGAAATCAAACCCCAGGCGGGTTCCGGCCCCCCGCCGACCTCATCCACCGCTCCGATATAAACCGGGCGCACAACATCTTTCACTGTCTTTCTGTCTCCGTTTCTCTCGGCTCCCCCGTGACTCGCCTTCTTTAGATCCGGCTATCCCATAATCCACCCCCCTCTACACCATCCCACCCTCGCCAAGACTTTGTATCTCTATATTTTCGGGGACCGACCCCTTTCACTATGTTTTCAGCCTCCGACTAATATTCGATATTACGTATGTTGTTGCACACTGAATACTATTTACTTCCGGTTATCAAATAATCGTATTCACCCCGCCTGTATAACTTTTTTATAAATATAATCCTAGATACTCAAATTCAGTTTGAGGTAAACCTGCCAAAATCTTGGGGCAAGTCGACTCAACATTTCTTCGACATATTGAAACGAGGATTTACGTTTAAAAACGTCCTCGAACCTCCAAACAGACCCCTCCTAAAGGCTGTAATTATCTGATTTGTGATTCCGTTCATTTTAACCACTTGGGCTCTTTCAACCCAATTTTTTCCACGGCGTGGTCATTGCATCGGTTGCGCGACTTAAACATTAATTTATCTCTAAGCCAACTCGTCTACCTGTATGTAGTTTATCGATTATGCCGGTAGACTGTCCGGTTGAGCCGGAGAGGCGGAGAGTGTGCAGTAAGCCACACTATGCAGTTCCCGGATGCCATTAGAACTGCCGTTTCGACGGTGTCCCGGTAGGGGGGGGCGCTCCACCATTAAGTCACCCCTCGTTCTCCGCCTCCCATTATAATTGGGAAACGAATGGGCCGACTTTTCAATGGAGCCCGGCCAGAGAGACCATCGGACTGTGAAGTTCTAGAACATTACCAGCGGCCCGCTGTTTTAATAACGGGAACGCTAAGATAAAATTCGAAATTATTGTGAAGTGATCCCGGGGGTTGGGTGGCACTGTTCGAATGGGGCTAGTAGAGTTGGAGTGGGGCGTTTTAATGTTTTGGACCGGCTCCAAACTACAGGAGTTTTAGTTGTGAGCCGCCTACAAGAGAGCCCGCCATGTCGATTTTAATACCCCTCGCTGGATATTTCATCTTCTCTCTCTCTCTCTCTCCTCCGTCTCGCTTCCTCTCTCTCATTCCGGAATGACTTTTTATTCAATAATATGGCCCTACTGCCGTAATTTTACTCCAAACCCATAAACATTGATATCTACTCGGTTTTGAAATTAATGTCGATATCACACAAACCTTTATATCGCTGTTTCTATATTCTGTATAGACACTTTTGATCTTTAATATCAATAAAACGTAAAAGGGCCATTAATTTGAAGTTATATTCGGCCACACTAGTAATTAAAACTCGGAGTACAATCCGAATTTAATACTACCATGGCGAGAGTTCATCGTCCAGTAGGAATCTCTCCAAATATGTAGTTCTCATTTCGTAATTGTTAATATTTTGTCCTTCAGTTTGTAATACTAGTGAACAGTTCGTAATAACTAGCATTTATAAACAATGTATTTATAAATAATAAAATATATAATATAATAAACGAAACAAATACCTAAATGGTGCGTTGGCACCATTTTTTTATTACTAGAAAATGTACAAATTTTAAAACTGAAGGTCGGCAAAGCTGTGGAAGAAAAGAAAAAAATTCCTGGGGAGTAAACGAAAAATGTATATGATATTTTCGTGGAGGGGGGTCGGTATACTGGGGTGTTGGTTGAGTGAGCGATGTGGGGTAGTCTCCTAAATAGGCGGCCTCTCCCGGGGCTCTGTTATTGAATAACGCCCGGGATCTGCGTTTCTGATAAAACTCTGCCTTCCTTATAAACGGGGGAAGGTGGAGGGGGTCCCGGTATATATATTTCAGGGTCGGCAATTTACCCACCCAGTCCAATACACTTTTCGGATCCATTTCGCCACATAAACTTCCAATATTCTCCCCGAATAAACTCCTCCTGGTATTTTGAGCTCACAAACTAATCATCTGTATGTATTATAATACTACAGTCATATAAGTTATGACGACTCAAATAAACCTGATAATAATTTACGATATCGCCGAATTTCAATACGAGTAACGACAGTAAACAATTATAATTCATTACCATACCGTTAACATTTAACGGTTATCGCAGATTAATTCGGATGTCATCCTTCAGTGTCTGCTCATGGTTACATTTGAGAACAACCGCATGCCATTCATTAAAGAGTTAGGTTATGATTTCACTAATTAGTCACGATTTAAATATCTCATGCAATTTAAATATTTTGACTCCTTGAGTGAAACGCTTGAATAATATTCATTATTTTTTCCTGAAGCATGTTGGTACATAAAATTTCTTTCCATACCTAAATGGAACAGTTTTAAATTACCTTTAGCAATGTCGGGAATAGTTTCAACCATGAAAATGATTCAGTTTCATTAATAAATATTCATTCATGAAGATGAAGAAGTTTATATCCCTGTCTCTTAGTAAAAAGCCGACTCAGGCCGTAACGGCCCGAGCTCTCAAGGAGGTAGCTCGAGGAGACGCCTTAACCAGAAATTGTGACAAAAGTTTTGAAAGCGACATATTAGTTAAGAAGATAAAATTCACCCACGAGTCAATTTACTCGGGCGGGGAGTTGTGGAAGCTTGTTACTTTGAAGTCCCCTTCAGCCTATTTCTCCCTCGAGGGGGGTAGTTATATTGAATAAAGGGATGTACGCCGCTCTTCCGCAGTATATGGCCCGTGCCCCGCCGTATAGTTCGGCGGCGGGGGGGAATATCACACGGGTTTCTCAGTGAGGCTCAACCAGGGGTAAAATAGACTTGGTGGCATCATGCTCAAACCTCACTATTGGCTGGCATTCTTTTACCATATAACCCAGTTTAAACGGCTCAACTGTATTCATCAATCAATATCAGATGTAGCATTCGTAGCAACAGTGCTCCTCGCGAATAAAGGGTTGCACCTCTTCATATTCATTAGGTGTTTTAAACCGGCAGTATTCCCTCTAGACATACAAAATATATATTTTTCAAGGTATCCCAATAAATACCCCTTTTGAATAGTAGTAATAAAATCAGTAAAAAGTAAAAAAATTCCATGGGCAAATATTTCATCAACCGGTGATTCGAAAACGGTCTTTAATCGCGCCTATTTAAACAGGCTAATTATTTTAAATAAGTTAAAAATTAATTTTTTTAAACACGTTATTTTAAAGGATCAAATTAAATTTGTTATATGTTAGTAAGGTTAAATAAATATCTAATTCGCCTATCTAAGCAAATATATGGATACACGAGTAGCTCCAGCAAAGAAAATTCGAAGGATATTTAAGGAAAAGGGGGGCCTCAATATTTTTACGCACCTCGTATTGAGGCGGTGCGGGTCCACCGCCAGGGTGGTCAATTGGAAATTCCCACTGTCGGCTTTCTGCCCAAATTAAATTTCCTTTTCCCGCCCACACCAAACTCGGTGAAAGGGCTGATTGCCTTCAATAATAAATTTCCGTTAGGTGGAATACACACATTTTAGTTTTTTTATATACGCCAATAAAAGGCGCAACGAAATGACGGTTTCGGTTACAATACATGACATGGGGTAACTCCTGCGTATAATAAAAAATTACCAAATTATCGTAATCTTCACTGGTATTCCTTCTGGAAATTAGTCTGCACATTTATTCAATAAATTAACTGATATTCCAAACTGCTGTCAAATATATATCCGGAAGTAATATTGTTATAAAGAGTTTTTTATGTTTTCGTCGTTAAACATTTAATCGGTGGTCGATACCAGCGGTCAGCCAGAGCATAGAGGGCGATGAAATAAAAAAATGAGGAACAGCTTTCTGTGTTCATAAAAAGGCCTGGCCGGAGGGCCCACGGGCCCGGGCTAAACAAGGCCTCCCTCCCTCTCTCCATCCCTCCCACCCTCCCACCCTCCTCCTTCTTTCCCATGCGCTCTGTGTGAGCGTTGGGCCGTGGCCGGGACAGATTGTTGTGACTCTGGGATGGCCCGCATCACTCGAATAGTTGCCAGTGCCTCTCTCGCCCTCCACCTCCTCACTACCGCCCGGTGGACTTTGCACATTGTTTCGGATTCCCCACCATCTGTCCGGAGATATTTCCGGTTGTTACCCGAAGAGATGGGAAAATCTCAAATGATCCCACACCGACTTAATAAAAGTTACGCGTCCAATCTATGACCATTTTTCTCAAGTCGCCCCAAAACCCGACTAGAAAAAGAAAGAGGTCTTGGATCTTCATAACTGAAGTACGAATAATGCATTTTCGCGAGATTTAGTTCACAAGCTATTAAATCTTGAATTAACACGAACGAAGCGTTGCATCGATAATAGCGATAAGAATGAAGTATAAAAAAATACTTATGTATTCGCCGCATTCGAAAGCACGCCTGCGATATACATCCGTGCCTCGTATGTGGTAGGTGGCTAGAAAACCAGTCTTTTACGGTCCCCCGATAAGCCGGAACGGTGTCAGATTTTGTTATTGTGTTATTAGTGGTTTCCGCCAATTGGCCGAACAGTGGGTGCTAAGCCCGCGATCGCGGAAAAACGAGCCACCGCTCGTTCTAGGTTCTCATTAACGGATGTTGCTCCATTGATTGGACCATCCCCTGAGCTTCACGATCGGACAAAGCGTTACAACCAGCTCGGTTATAACAGCCTGGAATTTATAAACACATCTATGGATTCATTCAAATTACACTTGTCCAATTTATTCACATTATGGATAAAATCTAGTAGACTGAAAAAAAATATCGCTAATAAGCTTCAATCGATTATATCAATATACGTCATTAATATTATAATTTTCCAGTAAATATATATAAAGTAAAATATAGTGTTCCTGTGACTCCTTTTAAGTATCTCCTTAAAAAATGTATTTCTCAATAACGTGTTTAACTTTTTAAATTAAGCCAAAACTATTTTGGATTTTATCTCCAGGGAAGGGTAAGTTACCATGCCTGGCAACTGTTCGGCCCGCTTTCGATAATGGCGCCGGATCAGAAAGCAGACGAGGGTCCATATCTATCTCTATCAGTGATGTATTGGTCTCCCAATTACAATTGTCTCGACTGCAATTACACTTGGAAGTTAGCCGGTAATTGCTTGGCGGTGGCTGCAATTTTTGGAATTGCGCTTGCCCGGCTGTATCTGCGATGTATTGACCCCCTTTCGTCAATGCGGACGCTTCTCTTGACCCGCGTCTCCCGTTCTCGATTAAGCTGATTAATCCTGTCCAATTCCAATCCAGTCCAATTTCAAAACTCCAGGCCCGTTCGAAGAGTGAATTTCAAGTCCCGGGTTTTTAAGTTTATGGTGCGTTTTGATATATTTCCACGAGGCTTTATATCCACCGATACGCTTACGAATTTCTATCCAATTCGGTCCGATGCTAGCATAAGACGATAGGCGTCTGACTGAATATACCAAATCATTACGAAGGAATTCATGAAGGAATTCTTGACCAGCTTATGACCCGTTTTACATATTTATACAGCCGATGAGTTTGATTAAAAACTCTGTTCCGCTATCAGTTTCACTGAATTCAATCTCAAATTTCATCGAATCCCTGCCAGCCGAGTTTATAAATATGCATGTAAGTGTATGCGATAATCCCGGCCCATCTGAAGAGAAACAGGGCGCGGGGTTATAGAGACTGGCATCGGGGTTCTATTTAATTTTCCACGAATAGGGTGTTTGGGGGGGGGGTGCAGTGGAAAAGGGCGGTGTAATTCAAATTCTCAGAATTATAATCGGATAGCGGGCCCCTCGCTGCAGGGTGCCCGTAACAGCCCTGCCCCGCTAATCGAATTATTTTCGGAAGCGGGACACCCCCAGGTGATTCTCGGGCCGATGATTACATGCGAGCCCCCGCCTAGCACCACCCTCATTACCACCCTTTTGATAACCGTATCATCTAAATGCTCCTGTAAGGCACGACCTCAGGTAATAAATTATCCGACGTCTTGGTACTGGGCCGAAAATACATTTTACGCACGCATGGACGTCCCGGTTTATTAACCGGCATAGAACAATCGGTTGCTAGCTATATTCAGAACCTGAACATTCTAATATTACATTAATTAAGACCCACTAAAATGACAGATGAGAATCACCGTAAACATTGATTGGTGTCTGAGGTCTTTCATAAGGAATACTCGGTAACATAAAATTTGATACCGATACTACCAGTAAATAATAATTTAAAGTATTTTAGCGGAGTGTTTGATATACAGTACGCTAAAACTTAATTGAACCAATGCGATGTGAGAGTTGTTTGGTGTGTATCTGAACGAGACATGCAATAAGCAATTTCAGTTCGTGTCATATGAGAATGTATAACCACAATATATATTGGAAGGTGTAAGAAGGCGGTGAATATCTGTTTTAAGCGTGCTGTCGGTGCGCTGTTCTGTGTCGGAACAATAAATATTGGCTACGAATAAGTATTCCGAGCGGGTTGTTTTGGGGTGTGATTGGAAGAAGATATATCACTCGGGGTCTGCCCCGGTTCCCACTCCCTCCAGAGTGCTCCGAGCTCCAGTCCGAGTCCAAGTCTGAGCACCGACTCGGCTTTCAAGAAGTTTTTACGCGGATAGGGCCGATAGTTTGAAGAAACTCTTTGCGGCCGAGACCTACCCTCTCACTTCTATTTCTTTCAGTGTAACTTTATCTAAAAAGACTTAGAATTTTCCGCTTCCGAATAACAGAATGTGAGAGGAATCCGATAGATGGTCCTGAATAGTTGAATTTATAGACTGCGACCCCACATCGGCCTCAGTTGGAAGATGAAAGTGGCTAGTCACATTCGCAATACTTTCTAGGAATTCCTTACTGAGAAATTTATAATTGGATTATTAATACAATGTTTTATTTAGTCCCAAAACGTTCGAAAAAATGTTAATGTTAAAATATTTAAATGGAGCAAACAGATTAAATTCAGAATACACTTGTGATACGGTTATTACTTGTATTAATGTTAGGATTCGTAATTAGGGAAAGTCATTATCAAGAATGTTTATTAAATCATTGTAGTTAGCAGTTAGTGCACTTTTAAGCTATTATACGATTATTATTATGAATGTTATTACATTTAATTTACAATTTAAAATATGTTTAAATTATAAAAGTAACCACTCAGTTTTTATTGTGTAGAGACTTTTATAATTCTCCTTTAAAAAAGGATCCCCTTATTCTGAAGATTTAATTTTTCAGAAAAGAATCTTCAAAGAAACATAAATTACAGCGTTCCTATAAGGGCTATTAAAGTATTTCCCGAAATATTAAACTGATTACGCGAAGACTTAATTTAATGAAGTAATCATTTTCCAAAATGCCTAATAAAAGTCTTCACTTTTATGGTTCCTACCGTTTAGTTAATGTTTTAGTGAAACATTTAAGGCTGATTATTAAAAATTGAATATCAAAAATGAGGAATAATTATAATATATATCTATCAAATAACAATACCATCTCTATCAATCAGTTAACCGTAAGAGTTTCACATTTCCTCTACACATTACCTCTGGCGTTTTGTAAGCTGTGATAACAACAGTGTATATTTCAGAATGGACAATCTTCAAAGAAACTAATTTGTAGTGATGACAATATTCAAGTTAAACAAGCTGGAGGACAGACCCTGCATTCAGTGAGGGTTGTTAGGCACGTTATCCAAGAGTACCCGGCCCCCAGATAGACCGTTCCGCTGTGAGTTTGTTATAATTATGTTACCCAAATTTCTGACTGCATAGTACTATTTCATTTAACGCATGTATTGAAGAATGTTCGGCTTATTTTCATTAAAATATAAATAAGTCTTCTTGTTTGAATTAACCCGGAGCTGTAAATTTTACCCGAAGAATAAAGCCGTATCGAATAACTGTAGGGAGGTTGGCGCTGTTAAAAATAAAAATAAAAAATATTATTACGGATCTCCGAGGAAGCAACAACACTAACAGAACTAATAAAACAAACAGTCCGGGGGATGTGGCGGGGGGGGGGAACAGAGGGTTTGATATAATAACATGGACGTGCTTGTTGTTCTGGGAGGCAATTTCAGATTTAATTTACGTATGCAAATTAGAGAAAGGAGCGGGAGTACTAACGGAGGCAGGTAACGCGGGTAAGCAGGCAGGTCGGGTGGAGGTCCTGCCTCTCCTCCTGCAGCCCTTTATGGCCAGCGCTTCCTTTCGCTCCGGTATGCGGGCTCGACCCCTTTTTGTTCCTCGGACCACCCACCAAAACAGCCCCAGCGTTATTATTTCATGAAATGCGACTTGGCGTTAATTTCAAACGAAATTCTTTCCCGAGGAATTCCTCCCTCCCCCACGCCCTACTGTAACCCACCAGAGAAATAGTTGCACGCCCGCGACCCAGTTTCCGGTTATGAAAACATTAAATCACGGCCACCGAGGCAACGGTTTTCGCACTTTTATCCGATATGTGCTAAAAATAACCATGTTTTTATGAAAATGTGTAGTCCATTGAAATATCTGTACAAATGCAATATACTTGGCCCCGTGAATGGCACGTTAATTAAGTTTTCGGTTCTGAGGCAGGCCGTGTCCGGGTCATCGTACAACCATAAAACCGATATGGTCCATGGAATCTCTCGCGGGATCATAACCCGTATCCTCGAGGACGCAATCACCTCTAACTATTAAATATCAGTTTCCACCGTTAATGCCCCATTATGCCACAAACACCGTGTTTTACCTTTCGCAATTATGAGATCTGTCTGTCGGTTAACCCATTCATCGGTTCATTCGACCATCAGAGGGCCGCCTCATTTTAATGTCCAATTATGAAATGAAATTCCGCCGACTGTACAAACCCAACTCTAAACTGATTGCAGGGAACATGTCAGCAAATCTTGATGCGAGTTTGATTTAATCATTCAATTCAGAGTTGGGTCCGCACCCTCCAACGCCGAACTGAATCAACACCGAGAGTATAACCGGCAGCAAGCCGCCGCGTCAATCGACTTCACGGCCCAATGGCAAGAGCCACTCCCCTTCTAATTACCAACGCCCAAATATTTAGAATCCCGAATATAAGTTCAGTGCAAATAATTCGGAATTGGCCCTCCGGTGAGCCTTTTCCCGAATACGGCCAAAGTAATCTCGCCAGTGAAAATACCTTTCCCTTTTATTTATACTCTTATCCTTTCTGAATGGCTTTTTCGGTATTTTAAAACGGAGTTGAAAGTAGAAATACGTAGTTAAAATGGAAAGCAGATTTCCTGCTCTACTGACTTCGCCATACCTGTCCAAATAAATTTTACACTAAAGGTGATTTCGAGAATAGCGGTCAAATCGATTTTATATTACTCCTCTGATTTCATGTTTCATTTTACGTACTAGTGCATATTCGTAATTCCGTCGAACAATTTCTTCGTTTGTATTGCTGAATTTCTTTGCTTTATAAATTAGATCTCTATATATTACTGTCGGTTTTATTAAAACAAATAATTGAATTTAAACTCTTTTTAACTGATTGTACCGCAATTAATAATTGAATTGATGCGTATTAGCTTGGTTTTTTGGAAAACCTATAAAATGAAAAACATTGGCTTAACAATTTGTAAATTTTATAGACGCGTATGTATGTTTTAGACGTATACAATACCTGTCGTTTCTGAATATAACCTAGACTACTGATGACAAGGGAGATTGTGCCATTAGGTTGATGCCCTAGTTTGCTAACGCGCTTAGTAATTGGTTGTCGACTCCCATGAGTTATTCGAAAATTCATGGGTCACTTGGGGTAATTGAAGCTTGCGCAGGCTTCAATAAATAATTAGCACCGCAATAATCAGCTCTCAGCCCGACTCACCTAGTGAATTCAGATTTACCCATTTGAGTAAAGTTTCCCCCTTCAATAATTTATGGGTCAATTTAGGACCACCCAAAAATATAATTAACGAATAGTTCAACTAACGTAGTTATCGGTTTGGCTGAAAAACTTTCTTTACTTTAAAAATTAAACATTCCCAATGATTCTTTAAATTTGATATAGTTTGCACGAATATTATTAAATGTTTTCAAAAATGAAGATATATTGATTTGATTTGGAGAACATCATCACTTGTAGAATTTAATTTGTTTTCGTGATTTCACATTCATTAGATCGATCGATGAGATAAAAAATTTCTCGATATTGATGTCGGTACTTATGCCGTGTAAATAACTATGTTTAAAAATCCCAATCCTACTTTCCATTTCCGATGAGTAAATTAATTGCACTTCACCTGCTTTAAGAGCCGTTCCACAGGGTTCAATTAGTTCGCTTATTCATTTCTGCAGAAGATGCGCTATCGGATGAGGTCGAAGTGGCGCAAGGAGGGAGGAGGGACCCAGCCAAGTTTCCCGAAGTCTGTTAATCATTTGGAGGGGGATTTGAGGTCCAGGGGCGAACCCGAGTAACGCACTGGTGGGTGTTGGGGATGGGGGCGGGCGCTGAGAGAGCAATTTACTTGGACGACACTCCATCCATTCATCCGACCTTTGGCGCGGTCGGTTCAAACGACTCCCCCGTTCTTATGATACCCCTGAGTAATAGGTCACCTTTATATCCACCCTCAATTCTTTCAAAGCGACCTGCCCCGGATTCCGACCACAGTTCGCCATACGATCACCGCGGGGTCAACCGAGGTAAACTAGGCCATGAAGGGTGATACTAATAGGTAGTAGGGCAAATGATTTAATAAATATTTGTTCTATTTAAAACAACTATCAGTTGGGGTATTTGCCAAAATATTTCATTGCCAGGGTATTACAAGAGTTTATCAGCTTTAGTATTTACCAACTTATCAGAGTTACTCATGCAATTGGTGGGTAGAAATTCAGAGTATTGTATTATGCCGCTGGCCGATATTCGGGCAATGTTGGCGCGCAACCTCGAATCGAACTAGCATATCTGATTTGCTTGGCGTTATTAGTATCGCTATTACCCGAGTATTGACGGGTGGGACAATTTAAAATTGTATCCCCCGCAGCCCCCGGCTGGGGATTAAACAGCCGATGATTGTCCCACGGCTCTTCATTACCCGAGCTATCGATTGGTTGATTGGGCGTCAACGCAATTCGATGCTCGGACCAGCCGGGGCGTTTAATTGGTTAATACGCCCCTAATAGGCGAAGCGCGGCCGGCCATATCCGCCAATCGTGTCGTTTTATCATTCCCAAAATATAATTGCCAGACATCGTGGCGCAGTGTGAATCCGTGCGGTAATTCGATCGAGAAACTAGAAATAGGTAAATAATTATACGATTAAACATCTTTTCCTCACTCTGTTTCATAATGAATTCAACATAATTTTATAATTGAATTTTATTTGGAATTTATTCCTAATAACATTCAGCAAAAATGAAATCTATAATTAATTTATTATTTATCTAGAATATGTTGAATATAAAATAAAGTGTTCTTCAATTGAAACAATTGAGTGTGTGTTATGTGAAAAGGGTATCTACATATTTTACCCTAAAGCAAATAAGAAGCCCAACGACATCGGGAAATACAGTCTTTATTATTTTTTTTTGTTTATTTGGTTTAGTACTGTGATGCGGAAACATCATAGTCATCGTTCGAGGCTAGAACCTATTGGAGGCCGGATTCGGCCACTGAATGGCAAATCGAAAAAGTATTTCCATGGAAATTGGCGCTTGGGTGTCTGGGTGGGTGGAGTGGGTTTCGATTTGAAAGGCCATCTGAGGAATCCGTCTGTTGTCTCGGGCATGAATTATTAACCAGGAATATATTTCGGGGGCCGAAACCTGGTGGTGTTCGCCGAATAAAACCCCCGTCAGGTGTTCCTGCGTTAACATAGATAGTAGCCAGTGTCCTGTCTTATATAGGACCCGATACCTGGCAGCGTTTTGGGCCGGGTTCCCCCATACGGCCGTCATTAGGCTGAATGTCCATAATGGTGAAAACTATCAGCCGCTTGGTCTAACGCGGCGGTATAATCAAAATTCACTTTGTTAAAAATGACAGAATAATATGCCGTGTAGTCTTTATCCGGGGAGCAGCGTAAAAAATCGGAATATCCGATGAGACCAAATCCGTACGATCAAAGTGTTAAACCGCGTACTGTCCTAACTATATTTCTATAAGTTATTTTATATACCCCGTCTGCAGCAAGTTTCCTCGGTGACGAGAAGTCTAACGCAGAACTTAAGAACCGGAGACAGAATACTGGAAATTTGATTCAACGTTGATTTAAATCATATAATCTGTCTATCGTAAAAGACTGAAAAAATGTAACAAGATATAAAGGAGTAAAAATAATATATTTACTTAAAATTTGAGGTCACTTTGTCTAGATTATTTTTCAATTTTTCGAAAAGGGACATTTTTGGGTAATCTAAAACGGAAATCGACTTTGAATTCTGTCATAGAGTGCTAGTCCGGGGCACGAATGACAGGGAGAATCCTTGGGTTGGTTTTCATTGGTTGTGGGTAGGGGAGGTTTGGAGCGGGCTTTAGAGGGGACGCCATAGGAGGGCCCTCAATGCGGCTGCACTCGAGACACAAGCGGCGCCCCATCAAAGCAACGCCCCTGCTTTTATGCCCCACTATCGGCCACTATATGTTATAGCCTCCCAATGTACAGTTAAACGCCTTTCTACTAGTTAAACGCAACTCTAATGGCGTCATCTAATTATCGTTTGCAGGTTCCACACTAGTGCTGTAAACACATTAGCATCCAATGGATCTGGTGATATATCATGTATTATTATAGATCGAAACTAGGTACTGAAAATCGATAGAAAATAAACAAATTTAGACGTGTCTCTAATTCCCTTTTCAGTTCACTCTTTAAACGAAATTGCAACCCCGAATGCACTGTCTAATATAAGAGGGGAATGTTTCATAATTTCAGGTATTAGCCTGTAATCATCTGAAATAGCCACACCTATAATATGGCGACTTATTATTGTTCTTAAAGATTGCAAATTGGAAATAGGTTATTCTGATTTTTCCTATACTGTGTCAAAATATTGAAAATTGATACTCCCGATATGACTATTGTTCTTGAAATCGTTTTTCTAGTAAAGTAATTCGGATTTATTCGAACTGCAAGTACTTCTCTTAGGAGCGAGTGAGTGAGAGAGAGGGAGAAGAGAGGGAGGGAGGGAAACAAAAAAAAAGTCGAATCTGTTAGTGCGTAGCTGAAGGGGGAGGGGGGGGGGTGGCGGAGGTTAGAGCCCGGGTTACCCGTCCGGAGTCAAAATGGTTCTGGAGGTCGTTAGCGTTTTGTTCGCTTTCAACCGGGAGAAACGAAATGCGAAAGGAAAGTGCCATTGCAAGAAAGATAGAGGGTGGTTGAGGGACAAGGTGGTGGAAAGGGGGAGGGAGAGAGAGAGAGAGGAGAGAGAGAGAGAGGAGGGAGAGAGAGAGAGGAGGAGAGAGAGAGAGAGAGAGAGAGAGAGAGAGAGGGTGAATGAAGGTGAGAGTGAAAAATGAGTAGAGCTCTGAGAACGATCAGTCTTGTTCACCTTCAACCGAGCACAGCACTCCACACGCCAAATCGTCCAGGGGCCACAGCTCCCAGGATTTCATTATCATCTTCTACATTTATCTATATTAATAAACAATTAGTAGGTACGTTGAATTGAAAGAAAATATTCCTCTGTAATTTGAAACAAATTCGGAACTAATTATTTCCAGTGGGAAATTTGTCATTCGTATCGTACTTGTGTTGTCTTAAATTGAAACTATTATGCATTTCATCTAACAGCCGTACGGCCGATTGTGGGTTATGCGCTACTGGGGAAACACTAAAAGCTTTGTATTCGGACGTGGATTTCCAAGAAGAAAGTGAAACGGACATCAGTCAGGAGGACTTTAGTAGTTGAGAAGGAAGAAGGAAGGAGGAGGAGGCGGAGCTCTCTCCAAGAATTACCCCGATTTGTAAACTGTTAGCCCTATCTGCTAAAGAGGGCATCACTCCTGGACCTAGTTTCTTTATCGCTTTTCCTGGGGACCTCCAACGCCGACCGAATTCCACGCGGGCCCCCTTCTAAAGTGGATTCATTCTTTTTTCAACCCGCCGCCGACATAAACTGCCGACAATTCCAGTTGTAATCTTCTCCGGCACTTATATTTAATGCTCTAACTAGGCGTTAGCGGCGCAGTAGAATTTCATTCAATCCTCACTAATTTAAGAAGCTCCGACAGAGGCGAATAATTAATTTCTTTCGTGTACATTAAAGTTATGCGATTAAATTAATGAGGTGTATTTTTAATTTTATACTGGCGAAGTTCAAGTTGTTACTTTCATTCTTCTAAACTAATTATGTGTAATACCATAAATCATTTTGTTAAATTATTCTTGCCTCCTCTCTTCTAGTATGATGTTGGATAGCCGCAAATTCATTATAAATTGATGTTATATTTATATTTATGAACATAAATATATCAGTTTTACTATTTTCTATTAATAATATAAATGGTTGTGCAGGCATGAATAATGTAATGTAATCTAACAGGACGGCAAAGATATGTAAATGACTGCTTTATATGGAATAATGGAGAGAAAAATTACAATAATATGAGTTACAAATTATTATAAATACAGATATCTTTGTATGCTTGTTTATGTATATATTACTTGGAATATTTCGCTTAGCTCTTATAAAGGATTTCGAGGTGTTTGCAGAATGAAATATAAGGGCCATTGCGAGGGACTCCTAGCGACTTCTGTTTGCAGATGATTATTCTGTTGGTAATAAGAGTTTATAATTAAGTTTTAATTTGTTTATTGTTTCCTCCTGTAATTGTTTTCTTTGTATTAGGTTAAGAAGGTTTTCTCCTGCAGTAGTTATGTCTATTTCCGTTGTTTGAAAATATTTGCAATATTTTTACAATAATTATTCACATTGAAGTTCCCGTTCCAGGATTCTTCCCCAAACGAATACACTGTTCGCGTTTTCCCTAATTTATTCTGATATAATTATGTAATCTTATATAAGTAAAAAGGAGAACTCAGATTTGCCAACAAAAGGAACAAGTAATTATCCTTTGTGATGTTGGTAAATAGCAACAGCCCTACTTAATTGAGCCTTTCAACCCCTTTACAATCTAATATTTACTACTCATTTCCATTCTTCCCTCACAACTTCACACAACATCGAAATTCGTTTGTTGGTTTAATTTTCGGGATATATCTACGAGGTTTCAAACGGACTTTCGAGGGCAGTCACAAGTGGAGTTCCATAATTTCCAAAAACCTCTCCCACCGTTATAATTGCCTTAAAAAAGTGCATTTCTTTAGTATGATGTAAATCATTTTTGTTTGTTTATTTATTGTATTAAGTACTGTTGAATCATCCTTTAAAATTTGACATACTCTTGTTTTATAAATTTTAAAATTTCTACATGTACCTTTTTTTTGTCACTACTTTTCGGTAATGTATGGACATTACCGGTCTGTATATATATATATATTTGTTATTCATATTGCCAATGTATAATATTTTATACACTTCAGTGAGACTAAAGGTTAGAACTATCTGGTATTATGGAATATTTAAAAAAATATTCTCTCAGGATCCACCAGATGAAAGCGGTTAATCAACTTTCAGAGAGGTCGGAATTGGAATTCAAGTGGTGTCCGGGTCAGGACATGTGTGCGTGGTATGCGGATGTGCGTGTGCGTTTGTGCGTGTGTGTTTGTGTATATATTGTCCACTCTCTCGGGCGACGGTGACACTAAAGGATTAGGGTAGGGCAGAGGCTCGTCTCAATTAACCCTCTACCTATACCCCTACACTCCAGGGATACACAAACCCTTTATCGTCACCTTCTCTCCATAGCCAGGGCCCAAAGCGTACCCTGTTCAACCACTTGTATAAACTGCCAAACTGATTGGTGATAAACAAAGCCCACGACGTTACTGAGCTAAGTATTCCGTTACTTCGAGGCGATGTTTAATTTATATAACAAAATTTAGACATGATAATATTTATTCAGTGGATTAGTCCACATTAATTAATTATTTAATTTTACATCAATGAAAATATTAGTGCTAATCTTATTTCTGAATATTCACGCCGATTTTTTCGTATGCTAGACCGGTCTCGACTTCGCCAAAAATTAAGAGGTATCTTCGCGCTCTCATTTCAACTTTTTTGTTATTTATTTATTTATTTGAACTGTAATAATTGCCCAGACACTCACAGAAGTTCTTCAGCTGGGGGTGAAGCCCTGGTCGGTATCGCATACAACAATGACAATGAAATAAATTATCGGCACTCACAGGCTCAGTAAGGATTAATTAATAATTGTCTAATATAAATGAATAATAAAGGAATATACCCATGAAAAGTTTTACGCATAGTTTGTGATCTTCAGCAGAATCAAATAAAATCAATTACGTTCTCCCTTATTATATGTAACGAAATAACAATGAGCCGATGGCATTTGAAGTGTTGCCAAGTTATTAATCTAAATAGCATTCCAAGGGATGACACAAATATAAGCCAACATGGTTTGCGGAGGCGACTGGAACGCCTAGAATTGAGATTGGAGGTTTTGATATTTCTAATAAGTGTTCTTGAATTATGGTCAATAAATTACAATTTGCGGTTCCCTCAACTGCTTTGCTGGTAATTTGCTCAGCGGCGAGGTTAAACTCCGCCTTTATAAATTGCTCCTTGAGGTACTCGATTACCACTTTTCCGGCATGTTTCCTGAATTTCGGGAAATGAGACAGGGAAAATTGACAAGGTTTCAATCGTTCGGATTAATCAATCAGTAAATAAATTTCTTTGGTCTATTTACGTAAATAAATCCCCTCCCCCATTTCCGAGATGTTTAGCTGAACAAAGCCTTTTTCGCTCCCAGGGGAAAAACTATAATGGAACAAAGAGAGAAAACAACTGATTGATGATGGGAGCCCGCGTTATTGGAACGCGCGTTAGGGCCGAGGGGTTGGGTAGGTTTCGGTCTCCGTTCCCGGCGACGGATATAAACGTTTTTCGAACGATATTGAGAACCGTAGAAAGCCGATATAAGCGTTCAGTGAAATAATGATGGCCGTGCCACTCGCACTCGGGTAAATAATGGCGAGAAAAGTTATCGCAGTAAATTTTATCCGTTTGACGCGAAAAATTTATTGAAAACCGTTTTTCTGTTTTTAGTGTTTTGGTTTTTTGTTGCGCCACCGATTGCGACTCGTGAATTGTACGGGCGCTTAACGACCGACTTAACTGCCGTGTTTTACATTTACAATTTACATTTGAACGGAAGCCAAATGAAAGTGAGACCTACGCACTGATTAATTTACTAAAAAATGTACACTTACGGTATGATTTAATTTGGTTTTCCGGTGATTAAGGATGATTAAGGAATAATGTATTTCATATATTGAGATGGAATACTTTCTTAGCGACCGGTGTCGGTAATCCGCACTGGAGTGGGGCGTTGGGGCGCATGCTCCGTTGCCGGGGTATGCTTCGAACTTGTACGAACATAAATTACACTCGGCGAAACCAAATCTGTCAGGAGTTTGAGAATGAGGAGCAGGGGCCGCCCGGCCCCACGTCATCCCTCGGATCCCCCAATCGCAAGAAATCCCATTAGGAATTTGACAGAGTTGGCAAACTCCACGGTACCAGCCGCCTCTCAGTGCTGACGCTTAATTGAGAGGAGTGATCACACAAACTCTCCTAATAACACGAGGTAACGCGCACACGCACTATACGCTCTCCAAATAAGGTATTAGCAAACTGCACATTTCGTTGTTGCCAACCGTCCCTGAAGTTGCCCAGATAGTTACAAAGAAGCGACATACCAAGAAATCGTAGTTGTCGATAACATTTTTCATTTTCATAAATGTGGGCCTCCAATCATATAAAATATGATTTTACGACACGCAATGGAATTATATTTAGTTATAATAGAATATTCCAAATTAGACAATTTAGAATTAATATGTGTCGCGTAATTTAAACAATTACGACGGGACGTTAACCTTTTTAAAATGTTTGAACTCCAACCGAATTCGTACAACGGGTTTATCTCTACAAGGCAGTTTTCCTTAATGAAGCGGTGTAAATTGTAAATTCGTTTTCATCATTTGAATTAATTACCACCAGTAGGGCTAATTTGTACCGACAAACAGCCAATTTTATCAAGCGGCTGAAAGCTGGAAATATGGCGGCCTCGATTTTACAGAACCAGAGCGGGGGCCGTAAATTATTGACCCCCGAAAGCAGTGAAATCTCGGCGTGACATTTATGGCCAGAGAATAAACGTTAAATTGAATCGGATAATTCATTCTGCGGCGATTAAAAGAGATCTTTACGAGACTTAAATGTCGGTTAAATTAGGCCCTAATTTAGACACGCCCCGGTCCAACCGCCCGAACGGGTCCCCTGTTAGAATTTAGGAAAGGATTTTTTAATTATTAATTATCTTAAAGAAATCACCGCTGAGATTCGGCCATCGATAAACTAGGCCAGAAATTCCTCTTCGCAATACCTCATTGCAAATATATATTTCCCAATTAATAAGCCTTTTTGCGAACAAACGAGTAGATGGAACATGTTGACACATCTGAAAAAACGGCGATTCATCCGGGACAAAAAATATGGCGTTTTAGAGTTTTAGACTTAGAAAAATAGAATAAGCGTTTTATATAGTATAGTATAGCGTTTTACGCTAAGGAACTCACCTTTCAGAAGGAGTGTGGGCCTTCTCTCTTGTCTCGTTTCAAATTTCCTTGTACCCGAGATTCCTGAGAAAAACAATACCGACATATATTGTATAAACCTCTGGGATAAGTCACTAGAACGAAATAACGTTCCTTCATATCAGACAACATACCCTACTTTACAGGGTTATATAATGACACGAAATCAAATTTCCTTATTGATTTTAAATAATGAAATCTCGTACCTGAGAATTGAGTCACTTTTCAAAAACGTTTAAATAAAAACAATAAGACAAAATAAACGCGTTTCTATTTTAGCCTTACGTTCGGGGAACGTAATAATATAAAGGGGGCTTGGGTTGCAGGAAGCTAAACCATGAAACTAAACCCGAGGGGACGCGAAGCTAAGCGGGTCGTTATTGGAGGGCGGCGGCCTCAATCCGCCCGATCAGCCGGAAATGCTTTCCGGACCCATCGAATTCCCGGCGTCACAACTCTATTTATCGGAGTCAAAATTAAATCGTGCCTAAGTACGAGTCAATAATGAACTTCCGATATCAAATCCAGACGGCGTACTGAATTAGATTTACAATTGTTAACTCAGTAGGTCCCATCTTTTAAACTAGTAACGTTATTGGCGAATAATTTTGCATCCATGTTTGAGTGTTTTAAAAAAATTTAAACGTTTAATCAAATGTTTAAATCGATATTTGCATCTAATAAAGTTGACCTGTCAACGGTGAAGGGACGGTTCGGCTTAGGAAACTTAGGCAATTCAGAAGACATTAGCCTCGAACCTTGTTTTCCTCTCCCTTGAGGAACGTAATTATATTCTGGTTGTCGGAGAGAACTGTCGTAAAAATATCTGAACTCCTCCCCACCCTCCGGGTCACTGTTATAGTTCTCCAATTTTTCACTTTTATATTCCATTAGCAAACTTACTTACGGCTGACTGAAAATGAGGCCGCTCCCAGCGGCGAAATTTATATAAACCCGAGACTCGGTACTCGGTTCCGTAAACTTTACAGAAATTGAATAAACTGTATATATCGACTAATCCGTAAGAAAACAAAAATTCTGTATAAAACGGTTGAATTAATTTCCATTCAATGCAATTCGTTAACAGATAGGTTTTCTGTAATCGTCGACTCCAATATTTCGCCGGGCTATGTTTACTATAATAATATCGTTTTTAGGTTATGTTTGGGTAAATATTTTTAACTTAATTTGAGCAGAATTTGCTCAACATTTGCTAATTGAACTTCGGTTTCTGTCAAAGCCGGGTGTAAGCCAACTGTCGATACGTAGTCTTTCCTTCGTTGGTGGATTCGGATTATGGGGACGAGAAAAATCGGACGGCAAAAAACGCCAGAGGAAAAACACAGACAAGGGGATTTGCGGTATACGAAGGAAGGCGTATGTGTGAGGGATTTTTTGGGTGGGGGACCCGGGATTTCGGAAGCCATGGAGAAATTTCCCAGGATTACGGGATTCCGGCGGCGGTGGCCCTCGTCGGCCAGCCAGACCTCAGGAATACTTCTATCAAAATTGGATGTCTCCGCAGAAACAAAAATTACACGAACAACTTGATGTCGCGAAATTCACCTGCGAAATTGCTAAGCGCCGCGCTAAGTATTAAAAAAAAAATTGGGAAAATTTATATCCGTCGGGTTCCTTCGTCAATTTCTGGGAAACTCATACAATTATAGATGAAGATGTCGAGAGGAAATGGGATGAGATAAAAATGTGATGAGACCTCCAATGAAGCAGTCCAACCATGGAATGGAGCATGAGCACGTTGTTTCATAATGCTAATATACACCAGGAGTAAGGTATTCAAATCGTATGATCACTACCACAATTTACCAATTACATATATTTTCTTTTTAAATATTTCTTTCGTGTAAAGGTTTAAGAGTGCGTATCGTTCTTTCCGAGCGGGGCCGAACTTCGGCACGAACTAACCTATTTCACCGACGTCTCAAACTCGATTGTAAGAAGTCGAACAGTCTATATTAAAAATGTTTCTCTATTATCCACGCTGTTGGTGAGAAGAGAGTTTCTCCCTTAAAAAAGTCCCCGTCGGTTATGCCGAGGTCGGCCCGTATAAAGTTGGCGGACTCCGTTGTCAGGAATTACACGACAACTTCGTAACGAGTTTGGCCATATTTTTTTTTTTATTTTTTTCGTCCGGTAGCGCTAGCGTACCGCGACGCGACGGAAACGACTTGTACAGAATGTTCCGTCCGCGTTTACTACAAGTTGTTGCCTCACGAGTTGTGAATATGAGAAAGTTCTGTTCGCTGCCAAGAAGTCTAAGTTGATTTAGAGAGAAGCTTTACATTTTCCAGAGGTTTAGGATCCGGAAAGCACCCCATTGTACTCTCATACCACTAATATCCCCGTATTATCCTAATCCTATCCATATACATGTATATGTATGTAAATCCTGAAAAATTAGATTATCTTTTAACTTAATCTTTTGTAATCTAGAATTATATCTACGGACCACAGGGGAGGTGGTTGCTTTTCAAAAATATTTCAGTATAGAATGTATAACTTCAGCCTTAATTCAAAGTAAATCACCAAACGGCCGGAAAAATTATTCTGTAAAATTTAGTACAGTGGATAACTAAATTTCCATCGACTAATCAGTAGAACATTGAAATCAGAAACGTCATGTGTTTTATGTCTTGCTATACATTTTTTTATAAAATAAAAAATGAAGAAATGAACCAGCATGAGCGCAAAATTGTATATATGAGAAAATGTAGCAATTATTCAGTTCGCGAAAGGATATTTATTTATATTCCTATATGTATAATTTCTGTTATCTTAAAATAAGGTATGACATGCACGGGGTATATACGAGTAATTAATGCATTCGGGTTTAATTTGGAATGCACCGCGAGCTGTGCACAGCTGCATTTGACCGCTCAACGCGTTGGAAATTCGACCGGGCGAAGTTGGCCGAAGGGATATGCAAATAAGAACAAGATAAATACAGAGGAAAATGGAGAGGGATGGAGCCTGCGGAAAACCTCCGCCCTCTGAATGGCAACCATTGTTTTGCCGCCAGTGGAAATAGAATTGTGGAACAGTTCCAACCTGCAAAAAAACATCACATATAAATCATTGTATTTGCTGGAGCGTTCATAGAAAGAACGTGAAATTTAAAAGTCCCGATAAATTTTTATATCCCTTGTAAACATAATGCATTATTTAATTCGCTTTATAATTATTCACCGTATTATCTCATAATATATAGATCCATACATTTCCACGATGTTAATTTTTACCTATCAAAATATTTTCAAAATATTCGTGCACACTGCGATAGTAATAACTTGATTCATAGTTATTGTAACTTTATCCTTAGGTATGTAATTAATGAGGTTTGATGAATGATTTTGAAGATCGTAAAGACGATTGTCAGCCCTATAAAAATGAATTAAAATATTTATTGTTTTAGTTTATTCAACGTAATTTCTGTGATTGTTTACAAATTATAATTTTTGTGAATTTCAAACCCCTATAGTTCCAAACCCATTTTCCATGAGCGTGGAGATTTTTAATCGGGTAATAAAGTACAATGTTAGGTATTCATTTTGAAGAATGCCATTTATTAGAGGAGCATGTATTTATTTTTTACCAGATTTATTTCAACATATCCTCAATCCGTAGACCCTTCACCGCTTTACGCAAATTGTAGGCTGAAATATTATTTAGAGTTGCCCCATTCTGACACCGCCAGTTCTGTCTTCATCCCCGACTACGTTGGTCTGAATGCCAGTAACCGGCCGGAGTGAGAGGGTTATGGTGTCGGAAGAGGGGTTGGGGGGGGTTGAAAACAAGCAAGAAGTGCGGCCTGCCCCAATAGCTCCGCCATCGACCCCCGGCATTCCATTCCAGGAGGGTCACTAGAGGTTAACACGGCTGGAATTCCATTCAAAGAAAATTTAGATGAAATTCTCCCTCCCTCCCACCCCGCCCCTCTCGTCGCCTTGTAGGTTGCGACCTAATTCTGACCCGCCCACGCTGCCTACATTTCGTAGCCTTTAGCTTACAGTTGTGCAAGCCCCCGGTACAGGCTGTTGACATTCCGCGTGTGCAACTGAAATAAAACGAGGTGGTTGAATGTAACATTTCTATCGCAACATAAAACATTATTTTTTAAAATATTTCTTTTTCTATCTTCCTTCCGGTTCCAGATTCATTAGTATCTGTTACTGCAGCTTGAATATATACAATGTATATACTTGCAATGTAATAAAATACACATGTATAGATTAATAATTATAATTAAATATATAATAATTGAAAACTCACTTAAATTTGTGTTCTAATCACTATATATAAGCATCAAAAAAGAAATACAATACTTATATAACAATGAATATATAAACGAAAACCAATAACTTATTCCAGTATTTCAACAACTGAAATGCAAACTGTTACTATAAGAAATTATTTTCTCAATAGAGGTATGTTCAAATAGCATATCGTAAAAAATGTGTGTTAACAATAAAATTATTTAAATTATTCGTCAATAGATCATTTGGTGAAATTCTTCTCCTGTAAGTGATCGGAAGATAATGTCCCCGATGCCAGTAAATCGCTCAAAATCTTAACGTGGCAAATGAATCGGAACAAAGGTCGTTGCTGGAAAGAGGGTAGCGGGTGGGGGTGGACACGTATCTAGAAGTAAACCGGACGTTAAATTGGTTATGATTTCTTCTCGGTAAAACAAACACAATTCGTTTCTCGAAATCCCATCCCCCTTCGTGCCCCGTTTCGAGCCCACAAAGATATCCCCTCCCGGCCTCCCTCCTGAGTTATGATTTCCGAACAAACGAAATTACTCGGGTGAGCCGCGGTTTTTTTTTTTTGTGCGGGGCCGTGACACACGGAGGAGCAAAAAGAAAGGGTAGAAACTCCCTCCGTTTTATTAGCGTCGGGAACATAATATTTGTGGACGCGATTGTCCTACGCTGTAAGGGGGAGGGAAAGGGTTAAGGGTGAGTTGCCGGTTTAGTTTGCGGGGGGGGGGCGATTTTTAAGATGGCGTTTTACCTCGGCTCCTCCTTCCACCAATAAACGAACTCGCAATTACTTACTCCTACTGCTGCTCCCCCCTCCCTTTTTTGCTGTTGCTCTCTCCCGTTCCCGAAAAAAGGGACAAAGAAGAACAGAGTAAAGAGAGAGAAGGGACGGCACAACTGGGACGGAGGGGGCTAAAGGGCCTACGTGCTTTGAAGTGTTCTAATGGATTTTCGTTGCCCGAGGCCATCCGTTGCTTGGGGGGCGCCCAGAGATAGCGAGCCCCCGGATTTTCCATAATCCTTACCAATCGGAGACACAGGGACCTTACTGGAGCTCTCAGTGCAAACCCCCCTCCCATCGACTAAATCCGAGTATTAGTCCCACCGCACTTTTACCGGAGACGCCTCTTGTATTTCTATTCGTTACTTATTTCATTTTTAAGGCACAAACACTTTCGCCGAGGTCTTTATCCGCAATAATGTGCAATTACTCAATTTGGTCTTTCTTCTTACATTTTTAGGTTAGTCTCAACTCTTTTCGATCCTATTATTATAAACTATTATAGGAGTATTATTGTAAAAACGATGTATGTAACTTTTACTAGGTACACAAAGAACATTAGGAACGCATTATAGGCCCGCATTTATAAATGTATATTATTTTTGATTAAATAAAACTAATGGTTCTGAATTAATACTTACTTCCCAGTGGATCCTTCAGTCCAAAGTAATAATTGTACTGTACTTGGTAACGTTTGTTAATATATTCGTATACATAAAATTGCGTTCGTAAATATTTCATACATAATTATAGTAACAAGTACGGCGTGTCAATACCAAAATTTATTTAAGGTATTGATTCACATCTCAGATGAACGAACAGACTGCTCACAGGGTTTGAATAATGGTCAAAGCGGGACACCAAGGAGAGGAACAACAAACGGAATGTGTGCCCAAGGTTCATTCCATAAGCACACGTGCAGGTCTCTATCTAACACTTCAGTGCTCGCTCAGTCCAGGCCTGCCTACCTGCCCGCCTCTACGTCACTGCACTCTGTCCGCAGACACATTCTGCACGGAGAGGCATACCTCACACACGGGTACAGGCACGTGGGCACGTAGACACACGCACAAACACACAAGCATTAACTATGAAGGTTGAGCACTGGAGGACCCTAATATATCCAGATCCTAGTACGGCATCCTCTGTTCCACCCTCCCACTCATTCTTCCCAACTCTATCCCTCCCCCCTACCATATATATGAATATATGAATCAATAAAAAGTAATGTATATATTTAATACTGTTCACTGCTTTTCAATGTAAAATTAATTCGTTTACTTGTCTGAACGGCCAGTTCCGAAGACTGGAAATCCGTTTTTAATAAATTATTCCCAAACGTAAATTATATACACAAGGCATTCCTTTACGGAAATATTCGCCCGGCAGCATTATATTAAAGTTCTTCAGGAGTGGAATTCCGTCGCGCCTCATCTTTGAAAAATCCTCGGCCGTATTTACTTATTTAAAGTTTTATTTTGTGAAAAACTTCCCTTCTCACTCGAAAGTAAGTCTAAGGCAGAAACCGGAAACTGTAAGACCTCTCGTCTCGTCGGCAGCTCACGTACACTTTAAGTCCAAATACCGAATTGCGTTTCTTCAAATAGGGATCTCCGCCATCCTACCCCAGGAAAAGTAGTTTTCAATACCCCTACAGGGATCTCAAAGTAGTGTCTAAGTAGCGGGGCCCTTATTAAACTTTAAATTTGGCCCCTTCCAGTGAGATTCACTTCCTCCCTCCATATATATATATATATATATATATATATATATATATATATATATATATATATAAGTCATGGGTCGACGGAGATAGTCCCAAGAGGATTAGGACTCAATAATAATAAAACTCTCAGTCTGATTGTTCCGTTGTTTTTACATTCGAATCAGTCGTCTTATATTTCGTTGATTATTGTTGTATGATCTGATTTATTATTATTATTAATCTTAAAAAAAATGATTTTTCATTCGCGACGAGTTTATCTTATATATATATATATATATATATATATATATATATATATATATATATATATATATCCTTCTCCTTTGCACATGCCCTTCTTCACCGGGCCATTCCCTATTTCTTCTCTGGTCTTCTCACGGGGAAAGACCACAAAGGGCATTCATACATAATTCAATAACCAGTCCTAGAATCGATTTCGGACTCGGGGTCTCGATCGGCCGGGATATATTGCTGTTTTAACGATTTCCGGTAAACACAATTAGAATTCAAGGAGGGGCCGCGAGGCCGTATCCATGACTTCAGAAGTAGGCCAAACGAAAGGAACGGCCGACTGAAGTTATTAGGCCAGAATTCCTTATCAGTATACCCCCCGGTCATATTAACGAGAAAATTATGTCGAAATATTACACCATAATCGCCTGCGACAACTCAAGAACGATGGAAATGAGACACATTCATGGAACAATCACGCATAAGCACTATACTAGTGGAAAAGGCTAATAGGATGAAATTCTGAAGAGCAATAAATGGACGCACACCATCCATTTAATAGCGTTAATATTATTATTAACTGACAGTGACAGTGAAGTGAGGGTGCTCAAGAAACATCCAAAGTGCCAAATGTGACTAACACTGCTACTGAAGATGGCGAGCAGACGAAACCCGTCTAGCAAAAAACCAAACCAGCGAGAGGAGACAGAAACACACGAAACCTCCAACCCCTCGCAGACCACAAGACAGGTATGTTAAACTAATAGAGCTTTAAGACGCAGGATATTTTATCAATTTCGATATGTTATATTCGATGCAAAGCAAATCCCTAGTCGGCGCCTTCTTCGGGACGTGAACGGTTTGCACCAGGCTAAGCAACGCAGTATAGAATGGAAAGAACATCAATCATAATGTCATTATCGGGAGCAAGTCTGGCGTCTTATCCGATGATCGGTCACAAGAAACTTCACCCGGATAGGTGGCGCGAAAGAACCAACTTCCGTGGGACGGGGGTAAGTAATGGGCTTAAATCGGATTGGTGTATATCCCTACTTCATTGCCACCCCCTCCTCGACCATTGGTTGATAATTGTTTAATTAACCGTACCGCGGACTGCTGCCATGCACCAATGCGTTCCAAACAACTTAGCGCCACTACAAGGCACGGATTCGCCGTGGCAGCCGCACCTAGTCGGGTTAAGCAAATAGGCGGTTGAAGTTGCCAAGTCGGGGGGACTTGGTTCGGCCAGGAATTAACCCCGCAGTTTGACTTACCAGGTTAAACACCGACCGCCGCTCAGAACGCCTTCCCCCACCTCACAACCCCATCTCACATCCCCTTTCCTGCTTCCCGCCGGTACACTGCGAATTCATTTCCGAGGAATCGCTTAAAACGCCTACCCCGTGCCTACCCACAACTCAGACAAAACTATTTCACTCCTGCAATTGTGCAGAATTATGCCAGAACCGCAATCGAGAAAAGTAATTTCTGGTAATTAAGGACACTGTAGAAAGAAATAAACTAAAAGTCTGGCCTGATTTTGAAATATTTTTTCAAAAATATTTCAATTGATACAATTTCATGAAGACAAATTACAGAAGAATATAACGCTTCTTCGTTTCAAATTTCTCCCTATATTATTAGGACATCTCATGGACTAATAAGTTTGGACCATAATGGAGAGCACAATCAATTTTCAGGTAGAATAAATATAAATACACGTGTAGTTCGTAGCATTTTCCAAATATTTTCTTTTCCATATAGTTTACGGCAAACTGGAGAGAAAAATTTAAGCAAATAGAATTGGACGGACTGCACAATGTGAACGGGATATAAAAATAATTGTTGAACTTTGTTTGCGTAACGTCCTTGTATAACGTATCAGTACCGTAAAGGTAAACGCGCCTATGTATATTCAAATTTGCAATCACATAGAAAATAACCTTGCGAATTGTTTTTAATATAATGGAAATCTTTAATTTACTTGTACACATTAGATTTACTAGAAATCCTCCGGATCGAGTTAACTTGTGCCTGTTTTCTATTTCAAAAATATATATTGTACAGCATGATTTATGCAGTTAGTCATAACGAGACTTACCACGCGATAACTAATTTCCGTTAAGCTTCATAAACATTATAAACATCGGAGACCGGCCCCGCTTCAAATTATTTGTCAGCCCCGCGGCATTATTTCCTGTTTTTCATCTTCCGAGATGGAAACGAGCCAGGCCGCGATGGGAAAAAAAAGAAACAGGGGAAAAGTGTCGCCTCAATTTACGTTTTGGAGCGGAGGGAAAAGGAAACCACTTAAGTTCTGGAAACAGAGAAAGACGAATAACGGTGGATCGATCAATCAGTGTCATGGTCGAACCGCAGCCTCGCTAAATGTTTCCTTCCACATCCATCCGCAAGAACGCCGAAAACGATATTCAGCCCAGATATATTCGTCCGCGACAAATATTTTTTTCCCCTTCCCGGACGGCTCTGATAATTGATTGCGATAAATGATAGCTCGAAGATGGAACGGAGAATGGGAAGAGATTCAGGATACAGAAAGTAATCCGGCTCGTTAGTCATCCTAATGTTGTTGGTAATATTTTTTTTGTTATAAAAATACGTTATCGTCCACTCTATTAATTAATAGCGTCGACATGCCTAATGTAAGAGTACTTCAATGACTTAACTTAAACACAGGATTATAAAACATACAGGAATGTTGGACTTTTCTAACTCAATTCTGAAGTTGAACCATGCACGGTGACATTTATGCATTCAGTTCTACAATGTAGTCATTATTCTCCCATTTGTGACACGAGCGCTTACAATTTATCCCGTCTTGTATTTGCCTTCCAAACAAGTTCCGGAATAGAATTTTGATAGAAGAAGTCGTTTAACGACAGTTAATTGTTTATAACAGTATTGTAATATATTAGAATTTGTCAGATATTTCCGACTCTAGCTAGGAAAGAGTTTTTCGCATTCATGAATGACTACATTGGCTTCTTGATAAAGTGTAAGAAGAGACGCGGCATCCGAGTGGAGGTATTTTATACGACCGAAGGGCAGAACGGGGACAAAGTTGGGGCTTTGGGGTCCGTGCGTGCGCAGACACTTAATGCCGGAACACCACAACGTCTGAGCCCAACGCTTAATTGGAAGCGGCTATTATTTAGGAGAGGTAAAGGCGAAGGTAGGCGAGGCGGTCGTCCACCACCGTCACGCTACATTTTACCTTGAGCGGGGGCTTCATTTCGACAGCGTAAATATTTTCTAAGGGAAAGCCGGTTATAGCGCCCCCCGGGATTAATGAAAACACAGGAGGCCGAGGGACCTTTGCCCACGCACGAGCTAACACGAAATTTCCCCCTCGTTTAGGTAATATATACGTGTTAGTAAATTGGGGAGGGAGAGATAATTCAATCTTATATACTAGACAATGGTCAAATAAATAAAATCGATAATGAAATAGAGCGACCTTTCAGGAATCAATATAACATAGATTGACCGTGTTAAAGTGTAGCTGGAATGTACATGAAAATGATACATAGCTTCACTTTTGTGTATATATATATATATATATATATATATATATATATATATATATATATATACATATACGTGAATTACATCGACCTTCAAAGAAAATATCATTATATTTAAAAGGATGGTGGACCCGGGCGATAAAGGGAGGGAGAGGCAGTCGCACAGTTTTTTTTCTAAATGATACAGAGTGCAAAGAGAAAGGAGAGCCCAAATGTTATTTTAATACTTTTAATCCGGAGCCAGCCCCCGTAATACCCGACGCTTTACGCCCCAAATTCGATGTCGGGAGGTCGGGGAGAGGGGCCTAACAAGATTTTTGTAAAAAATCCAGAAGAAGACTCTATCAGGGAGTAAAATGAACGGATAAACTGCTTATCCTTGAGGATGATGGGGTGGCGGGAGGTCGGTGGCGATGGGAAGGCGGGAGGGGTAGGGGTCGCCCCGAGAGGAAATGCGAAACAGGAGAGTTGAGCTCGAGCGAGGAATGATGGAGTGAATAAGGGAGAAACCGAGAGGGAACTAGGCCGTAGCTCTCCCTTCACAGGGACCAACTAACAATAACTGTTTACCCTCTTGTAGTCGGCTAGCGGGCCCAAACTACAATCCTTTTGTTGAGTTATTGTCCGGCCCCGGACTCCAGTTACAATGAATTACAATTTAAAAAAGTACAGGGCCCCTCCTTCCCGCCCGCCCACCCCCCCAAACTCCTCTTTCTTCTTCATTCCCTTCGGGAATTTTCTCCTTTCTTTTCTTCCTTGTTTTTTATGTGGAATGCTACAAGAGGTTTCACCGGAAAAATTGTGTTATGTCGTTTGAGGAGGAGGGGGCTGCACTTCAAAAGAATGTGAAATTAATGAGAAGGTTTGAACCAGCATCTGCGGTTGTATAAACTGTTTTTTGGAACCAATTGACACATAAGCCCTTGCACTCCATAAATTAATTAAATGTCCACTAATTTCAGTTTTATATACACTGTACTAAGTTAAATATGGAAAATGAGGGGCGAAGATTCCTGATTTTCAGTTGACCAATGTTTATGGAGCTATGTTTACTTCTTAATATGTATTTCTTGCATCAGGGGTACTTATACAGAAAATATTGACTATATCTCTCTCTTTATTATTAATTTTAATTTAGCATATTGAAATTAATGTTTATGCGTTATCGGTATTCTATTGAATGTTGAAATACTGAATTTTAATAACTAATTTCACTTCTCTTAGTAGTAAAAGTTATAGTAGTAAAGATCACGAGTTCTCTAAATCCCTGTCTTAAATAGGCCGATAATGAGGGTGTGGCGAGTCTTCTTGGTCCCATATTTAAACAGTTCCTGAGCTCATTACGGATCGGAGTTCATTTGGCGAATCGGGGAAAAGGATCAAACGACGTCGTGAAAGTTGGCGGCGTATCCTTCTGTCGGTTTCACGGTGCATAAAGTGCACGGCAGTTAGGAATGGCTGTAATTACAGCTGCGATAACGGGCCGTCTCTTATTTCAGCGGGCCTCGTATTCAACTGGGCTTAAAACACTCGAGATAAGTCCCCAGCTACACGTCTCATCGGCGGGGCCCCCGTCGCGACACTTCCCTATCCCCCCGTCATACCAATAACTTGGTTATCTGCGAGGGTTTCAAGTTTCCCCGCTTGCGGTGGGGCCAGGAGTTTCCTCCTTACTTATATAAAGGGGGAAGTTCGGGCCTCGGGAGGAGGCAGGGAGACGGGTCAAGGGACTTCTCGTCCTTATCAACTTACAAACTAATCTGACGGATCCTAAGTTCCCTGACGTCTCTCTAGTTTTTCCGACGCCGGAAAAGAAAATACACGGTATTTACTAAAGGGAACTGAGGGCGGTGTTTGGCTCTCCTGAAATTACGTTAACAGAACATGTTTTCAAGCGGCATTCTTTCCTTCAAATTTGAGCTCGTGCTCATTGAAATTTGAGTATGAATCTGAAGGCAAGGATTTTACACAACAATATACAACAATCGGATATAAGTTGGCACAATATGCATACCATATCAATATTACGGTCCTCTATATCAGGGTCACGAATTGATTTATGAGTACATTTTCCTTCTTAAGATACTACAGGAAGAATGGGGAAATTACTGTTTCTTGAAACTGAGAGAATGATAGTCAATCGGTATGTGATTAAATTAAACCGAGTTGAAAAAGACCACGGACGTGCATTATGCAGATGCAGAATTAAAATTATTTTAGAATTCTACATAAATCATCAAGAATATCTCATCACAATCGTCGATTAAATATTACGTCACATCGGTCGACATTATGTAATTTATCTCTTAAATACATTTTAAAGCTTAGTCTTGATTCCATTAATCATTTATTACTCAAAGATAAGGAAAATTACTTTCCATTAATCTCCACGGGTAATGGCGCAGTAACTGCCTTATTTTTTTTCTTCCTCTGCGGTCCCCCCACGATAAAGACCTCGGATTTTGTTTCCCAGAATTCTTTTCCTAAAGGAAAGAAAATAAAATTATTCTTCTTTCGAATATGTCAAAGCTTTAATTACAAGTATCCATCAACCGTTGAGGTGCGAACATAGAGAACTGTTTCGATTAATTAATTTTATTGCTGATGCCAATACACAATGTCCAAACTGACAATTACATCCCGTCCTGCATAATAAATATCATTAAATTAGAAAAATCATCGAGGGTTTGGTATGCCGTAACTGTTCCAAATTTTCTGTCGGTGTCAAAATGCCATTTATATCAGAAGTTTTTATTAAATTTCGTTAAAGGAATGCTTTAGTTTTTGTTTAACTACTTTCAAAATTATTTCAATCAATTGGTTCTTAAAATTCAGTGTCTGCTGAAATTTAAGATCACTTGAAAGAAGGTTATATCATTAGAGGAATATTATTTTCATTATGCATTTGATAATATCGATTCTTCAATAAATTTTTGAACAATACATTAAATATACGCCTAATCTGATTAAACGTCATTTAATGTTATAAAATATCATATTCTCGGTCAGCCATTAATTATTCAAACATCGGCAAAATTAAAAGGACCGAGCTGCCGTTCCATTAGTCTCGCCGGGGAAAGCCCTCGTTTAATATTTTTTTTTGAACCTCTACCATTTTTCCGGGAAAATACTTCCCTCCCTCCCCCCACCAGCACCCCGTCCCCAACTTTCTCCCGGACGTTCGAGGAGGCGGAAAAAATAAAAATAAAAATCTCCTCTCGCTCTCACCCTCTCTCGCTTTCTTTCTCATTCTACCAGGCGATTTTCAGCGTTTTCCAGACGCCGCTTTCCCCTCCCCCACCCCTCCTACACTTTTCCGGAGTGGAAATTGCTCCTAATGCCGGGGGTGTTTAACGCGAATTGGGCCCCCCTCAACCCTCCTCGCCTTCGCCTCCGTCGCACTTTTAGAGGTAGCCGGTTTGGTAGCGGCCTACGGGGGCGGATGATGGGGGGGGGGTTGGAAATTTGGGACGATAAAAACTAGGCGCCGCCTTCTCTTTTAATATTTCAATCCGCATTTCTCAACTTTCGAGAAACCGGTAATCGCGAAAGCTGAATAATTGACAAACTCATATTTCCACTTCCCATCGAATTGCGTATGTGTCAGCATACACCTTATCAGAAATAAAAATATGTCCTAGGATACAGGATTTATTTTCGAAATGGAAATATTTTGATATAAGTTGTTTGAATACCATTACATGAAGTTTTGGAATGTTAATAATTTTAATTTCATTGATTACAATGAAAACTCGTTTTTATTAGTTTCCGTAAAAGGATTTTTAATCCCTAGATGTCCTTCATGTTTTAGCTTTTATTATTCCTCTTCCCCGGGGAATAAATTTTAATTTCTACCCACCGATATTGGAAATATTCATGGCGCAATACCGTTTATATGACGAATAGATAATACCCGGTAATAGAATGATTAGAATTTCAATCTTTCCGGCTGGACACTCCAGATAGGAACACAATAGCTAATATAGCGAGGACATCTGCATTTCCTTCAAAGGGTGCAGGGGTCGGGAGTCATCCTTTGTCCTCGAGAAAATACATTTTATTTTCTCTCAGACTTTTTCATATTGGCTAGGGCCAAGAGAGAAAGCCGATATTAAAACTGGAAAAGATTTTATGTGTCACCGCTCCCAGTGAGTGCCGCTACTTTTATTAGTTATTTATAAAATATCCACTTCAGAATTTTCGTGAAAGAATGCATTTGAAATGTGCATCGTCATTTTTTCAAAGTAGTCATTGCATTGTACAGAAAACAACAGATTTCATATTAGTTTAACATACCTGTTTTGTGGTCTGGGAGGGGTTTGAATACCGTAGATTATGTACCGTTTGTTTCTGTCTCCTCTCGCTGGTTTGGTCTTTTGCTAGACCGGTTTCGGCTGCTCGCCATTTTCAGCCGCGGTGTTAATCACTTTTGACACTTTAGATGTTTTTTGGGCATCTCACTGCACTGACACTGTCACTTGTACTGTCTACTAAGGTCGATTATAATATATTTTAATATTTCAGTTATTAACATTATTAAAACGCGTAGTGTTTCAAAGGTGGTTTCAGAGGACCGAACCAGCGAGAGGAGACAGAAACACACGGAATCTACAGATTTCATATGCATGATAGACACAAATAAAATTGAATGATGACACAACAAATATTCAATCGGAAGTAAAATAATTAAGAGAAATGGGAAAAATGCTTTTACGTTTTATTCCTCCAATTTCGGCTTCCATTGGGAAGTAATACCTACGTCTTTGGGATCGCTTCGCCCATTCACCATGCCCAGCGGATTTAGATTTTAATTCATTAATTTTAATTCAACGAACCCTTTCCAGTGGGCCGTAATATGAATCGAATGAGGGTCCGAGCGTTCTGTGACGATCTCGGAGTCATTGATTCCATACCCATAATCCGTTCGAAGAGGCTTCCTAGTGGGGCTAACAAAAAAATAAGGGAGTTATCTTCGAAAGGAAAAACAGATATCATTTTTCCGTGCTGGCGGATTTTCCCCTCTGGAAAAGGGCGGAAGACGAACGTTATATTTATTTTACGCCGATGGGGCCTTTGAAACGTAAATCCGACCCATTTCCAACTCGCTACGCAGTCCACTCAGTTTACACACATATGAAACTTAAGACTCAGTTGAAAACTCGCGATACTATTTAAACAGAATGTTCGATACATTAGAAAATATCTGTAAACACTAAAAATTCGAAATTACTAAATAATTTACATTTCAATTACATAGATTTTATACCTTATATATAAAATAATTGCTGGGTGTAGTATAAATATTAATGCAATAAAAGTCAACATTGTATCAATTAATTTAATTTCCACAAATAAATAATAAATCAAATATATTATACATCATGAATCCATGAATTTCTCGATGTTTATGTAAATCATTTTAATGACATTCACGATATACTGTTCCTTTACAGTAGACGTAAATTGTGTATTACTTTGGTGCAATGCTCATTTAAAGCTGTATTCTTTCTACGAGAAGATAGAACAAGATTCTGTTTATTTGTAATGGGACGAATGGACGTTGATTTGCATCCTTTAAGAGAGATCTTACCGCGAATGTATTTTATCTTCAAAAGGCAGGAGGTCAGGTTCGCCGGTGACTGTCCCACTTGAAATAGTAAAGGGCATGAAACTTCGAATATGAAAACCATCGGCGGAGTATTCTTTATAAAGTGGAGGGAGGGGGAGATCTGGGTCAATTGTGATGCCGCGACGTCTTCTTATCTCCGATGGGTCATTCTAGTGGGAGTTCTGTTTTTTATCGTCTCCACGAGCTTTTTTCCCTCCCCCTTGTCTATTGCGGACAGAAATGTCATTTTTAATCGTCGACTCAGGTTCTCGAACGTGTTTTATCAAGATTCAAAGTACCCCCTCAGTTGTGTTTAAATAAAGATGTTCGCCTGGTACTAGGTAGACTACGCCAATAATACTTTGCTTAGAACTGAAGTTGGTTGCACAATTTGATGAAATAGTAATTTATTTATTTAAACTGAGCGAACTTCCGAGACAAAAATACACCCTAATTGATATCGTTAGAATTACGTACCCACTTCGTAAAATTAATGGTGCCAAATATAAGAACTTTAGTGTGAACATTATCGACAATGCTCTCTCCCATGTACTTGTTGGCTTTGGATGGTTGATTCTCTCTCAGGATTGCTTGGAATCATTGACGTTCTTTCAGTGTCATAATTATACCATCGGCGGTTTGGAATTTCACGTTTCCAAGGTGACGTTACCTGTCCCATTACCATTCAGAATTGTTCGCGATGTGGTTTAATCCTTTAACGTTTACGCGCCCACTTGTCATGAAATTCCGGAACTTTGGGCAAAAACCCGTCACGCATATCGCGTGAGCACTGAGCATTCGTCTTTGTCTTTCGACTGTGCTTCGGCCCCGAATATAATTCTATCAACTTCTTGGGCATATTAATTCTGGGCTTATTGTATGGGGGCAATACCCAGCCTTCGACCCCCTCAGGCACACTCTGAATCCTCTGCCAAGCCACAAACGCTGAAGCCACAATCGGGTGTATACGTCTCTGGATCCGAACTCTTGGCCCGAATCTCTCATATCTGCAGGACATTTTACTCTATACCATTCTATCGTCAATATGACTATTCATCGCTATTAATTTCAATTCACATTTGGAATATCCCACTGTATTATTCAATTCACCTTCATATTATAAATGCAATTGAATAGGATAGCGTGAAGCCGAAAAATAAGACAGATCTAATGGGAATAATCACACGAACAGTAGCATACAGGACTTTCTGGAAGATTTTTCTTGATAATACGATTAATAATAGCTGGTACATCGTAGCTGGTACAATTTGAAACAAAATCGGTCAAGTTTAATTAAGCTCTGATTTTAAGTTGCCGTCATAGCTAAATAAAGTGAATTAAAATCATACAGCCAGACCGAATTAGATTGCTGTTACCAAGTGGATAGGATCACTAACACGTAATCAATATTCTCCTTCAGTCCACTTTCAATAGGTATATGCATAATTACAAATTATAAAGAGAGGCCATCAGTATATTTGAATACCGACAGACTTAATTTGGAATGATCACGGCGGAGGGGAGCGAGCTCATTTGCCAAATTAATAATCGAGAGTAGTACTGTATACGGAATAAGGCGGGATTAAACCGGCAGTAAGGATGCGGAAATATAGGCGGGGCCCGGTGCAACTAGTCGCCAAGTGCGAGCTTTTCACCAAAGGCTTGACCGCGGCCTCTAAACCCGGTGCAGAGGGTTAGAGTACACTGCCGAGAGTGGTTTCTGCCGGGATCCATTAGGCAAATGGCCTGTTAATAATAAAAACTGGCTCGCACCCATCAAACTGGGCACGAATTGAAACTTCCGAGACTAGCCGATATTAATTCAAACCTATTCCTCCGGCCTAATCATTCGACCGAATAGCCGCCCATCATCCTTGACTTGTATTGGTCGCAAACCAGAAAGTACAATATATAGGAAGCATTTCTGAAATGTACTCTATTTTTAATAGATACTATTATTTCATACGTTGATTATGTAGGGTTGATTGAATATTGCAATTCTATAGTCTATGTCCAGATCAGATAATTATCAGATTTATAAGGTCTGGAGTATACTCAAATCCTTTCAGGGTTCCGTGTCAAACCTTCATCATCTACAATATATTATTTCAGGTATATTCCGTTCGGTAACGCTTCAGTCAATCCACCATATTAAATATATCGGAACAGCAATGTTAAATAAGGAATATTATCTGTACGTCATTTCGATTGCACTCAGAAATGATTTTATGTAATCAACTAGTTTTAAATCTAATAGAGTCCAAACCAATAGTCGTAATTACTGATAAATGTCATGGACGAGTATAATATTAAACTTTTCCTGTAGGACAGTCTATGACCAAGATTCTCACACAAGGTAGTAACTTAAAATTCATGAAGTTGAAAAGAATTCATCCCTGTAGTATAGATTAATCATGCACTGTATATGCAATATTAAAGATAACAGATTAAATGCAATACCCACTATACGATGGATATATATATATATATATATATATATATATATATATATATAGCAATTACATGAACGCCTATTCCATAACTAATTGCATAATAATCATGTAATTGGTGCACACAATAGATCCAGTGGCCAACTATCTGCATATCCCTTTGTGCATTATGATTAGGTGAAACATGTAGAAATAACAGCATGTTAGTAAGTCAAACTTATCTAAAATATTTGTATATAATATAATTATTATATAATATAATGACATACCTATTATTAAATAATAAATAAAAAGCTAAATTATTAATTTATGCAGTCATTAAAGAAAAAAGTAAAACAATTTAAATTGATGAATGAGACAAAACGCAGATTATCTAAAAGTTAGAATGATAGTTCTATTTAGTTCTTTTATAATTATCCACAAAAACCACGAGGAAAAAGTTAGGGGGGAAAATAAAATTGAAGGGCTTGCAAGAAAGAAATGTTTCCCTTCTCACACCCCTCACTGAAATATCCTGAGAGGGACCGATATAATTCAGAGATGTAGCGCGCCATAAACTTGAAACTAAGTGGATCTAATAAAGAATGTTTCCAGGGGCCGAGGCCTTGTTATTTTGCGAAAATTAGAATTGAGACGCCCCCTCCGATGGGCCAACTTTTTTTTTTGCTGATTACTTTCGCGCAGAATGTGGCCCTTGGACGCTGTGATCAGTTAAGGAAGTTTGAAATTAAATAACGCGTTTATGCAACTGAAAAACAAGAAATCTGAAAGTATTTCACAGTAGTTTAGAATTATCTCAAAATTGCATCTAATTCCTAGAATTTATCTAAATAATATTGACTTTCTGGAATCTAATAATAAAATGGTTATATTTATATTATAAATATATTTTTTAAATACTTGTTTTGTGGTCTACGACGGGTTGGAATACCGTAGATTTCGTGTGTTTCTGTATCTTCTTCTCGCTGGTTTGGTCTTTTGCTAGGCCGGTTTCGGCTGCTCGCCGTCTTGGATGTTTTTTGGGCATCCTCACTACACTGTCACTGTCACTTGTACTGTTAGACGCTATATGTAAGGTGCTAATACTAAAATGTAAGACAGACCTTTGTTGCGAGCTAGTATTAGGTGCGCCGTACCAATGAAACTAGTAGCGCATTAAACTGAACACACTACGCACTTTAATAACTCAAATATTAAAATATATTATAACAGATCTTAGTAGAAGTACAAGTGACAGTGACAGTGCAGTGAGGATGCCCACACATCCATGCCAAACATCCAAAGTGGCAAAAGTGACTAACATCGCTACTGATGATGGTGAACAGCCGAAACTGGTCTAGCAAAAGACGAAGCCAGTGAGGGGACACAGAAACACACGAAATATATTGTTATTTATATTCTGTTTTGATTGAATAAATCATACATCTAGTCATTGTCAGAAAATGTTCTGGGTTACCGGTACATTAAATATTTCAACAAATTCAACAAGATTAGATCAAAATATTTATAACTGTTTTTTCAAATATATAAAATACATTTTTGTTGAATATATCAAGTCCTGATCAATAGTCACATCAAAGTTTTATAGCGTTGCACTTTAAAAGGAATATACTAGTCGGACTTAGGCCGAGTGAATGACACTTATGAAATTTTAAGACACAATATCCGTGCTTTCCATTGCATTCGTTCTTTCTATTGATCGGCGCGAAACGGTTAATTGCGACTGCCATAATTGCGGACCAAAACGAGCGTGTTCTTAAACCAATGTTTCGAATATTAACGCTCGTCCCGCCAATTTCAAAAGGCTCAAAGTGCAATGAGACGGTGGCGCCTGTGCGCGGGCACGCCGCTCCCATTAAACTCTCGCCCTCGCACCCCCCCTTCCCATCTCACCAATCGAGTTATTTCCCATTATCTCGGCTATTAGCAATTCTCCACCGTTGCCTCGGACCAGCGCCCAGTGAAATATCGGATTTCATTCTCCATTGTCCAAATCATAAAGGCGGTGCCAGATAACGCTGGCCCGTACATCATAGGCGTCAATCCTCCGCCAGTCAGTCTACAGTTAATGGCCCCTACAACTCAATTACCGCCACCACTCCGATCTTCATTTCCTGAACAATTCCACAGTAACCGGTGCAACGGCATTTATCCAGTTGCAAAACGATTTTGAGAGAATGTTTACTCTGAAATACGCTAGAACTGTCTAGTGTCCCATTTAAAAACGACTTCACTTTTACGGTGGAATGACGCTTCTTTGGATGACCTCAGGCAGGAGGTGTTAACCACCTATTCTTCCGAAATTCTCCTCCTTTTGGGGATAGTTCCAGTACAAACAGGTCCATTCCTTACCCAATGGTTCGATGGAGCTCCCATGGGTGTTCTTAATGGGTAAATCTTAACAAGGTTCCTGTTTCTCGGGACTAGACTCATGCTACGTTGGATTTTACCCAAACGACATCCGTATTACTAACTCCCAAAATACAGACATTCCGGGTTATTTCTTTTTAAGCTGCCACTGAAAAAAATCGGTGCCCTCTGTACGGGGCCAAGTGAACGGTTGAGCGGTGGTGGAGTGCGTGGATAGAATAGTGCTGGGTTTAGGGGTGGTACTAACTCGGCTTTATTGGTTTAGCCAGCTGATTGATGGCCAAATAGCGAGTTCGCGGGCTGTTTTTTTTTCTGTAGACTGTACCCTCCTCCCCCACCGCACAGCAGCGACCTCCTGCGCGCCGGCCTCCTGCTAGGATTGTGCCAGGAAGCCTCTAATGACTTTTGCAATTAGTCGGGTTTTTGTACACAGCAAGGTTCTCCCCTCCCCTGGGGCGGCTTGATCAAACACTGGTTCCTCTCCGCCCACCAAAACACGGTAATATATCCTCTGTAAAATCCTATAATCTCTTCCTTACCGCTTGCCGAAACTCTCATCTTACTTTATTCGTTTATGGAGCGTTAATAGTATATCTTGAAAACTAAGATTTCGTTTCTGTTTTTCTAGCGTACTTTCTAAACATAGACTTAATAGAATTGTTAAACAAATATAGCCTAAACTCCAAGGATTCGGATTTTTTACGTCCGCAACGGAAATTCAATTAATACCGATAGCGTTCTCAATTGTTCGGAAACATGATCTCCAGCGACTTATAAACCCCGTGCATATTGCGTTATCCCAATTTCTGAGGGTAGAAAAATCAACCATTGAAAAGTCACTTCATTGAAAGACTTTTTACTTACGGAGATCAGAAATCAGAATACAACTCTGCATCCGGACTAAGCATTGTGCTAGACTAGTTTGATATGATCCCACAATTAAATTGGGGAGACGAATCCTCCGGTTCCAAACGGGCTTGGAAGTTTTCACGCTTATGAATGCAGTCTGCAATTTCAGACGGGAAGCTAATCTCGGCTGAATTCGCTGTTGCGGCATCGGAGCGCATATTTGAATATTCCCGGGGTGAAGTCTGTGTGGGAGGGCAATAAAAGCGTCAGTCTGTGGGTTGCCGGAGTGTAGGAGACCGAAGTCTGGAACGGGGGCCTCTGATGGATCGATAGAGCGTCGGCCCACTGGCCCACTCCTCGTTCTGATTTATGGCTGTCACTTCAATCCACTGCCCTCCGCCCCACCGAGGAGGGCCCGGGGACCGCTCTCGCCCCAACATTCTTTTACGCTATTTCCCAAGCGGTCCGACCCTGCCGGGGGGAAGGGCATCGGCAACTTCCAGTCCGGATCCTCCGAAACTGTACTCAATTTATACAAAGCCGTTTTAGATTAGATGGAGCCGGCGTGATATTTGAGTAAATTTGAAACGTTGGAACTCTCGGGAAGCACAAAATAACAGTATACATCTCTTACAAAACAATAAAACGCACAATCTTTCGTCTTACACTGATGAAATAATACAAAATAATAATTGAATTATTTAATCTTGTAAATGATCACATACGAAGAAGTGAGCAGTATTGTACTGAATGAATTATTCAGCTTCGGGATCACTCGCGCGATTCCCTAACCCTCTATCTTTCGTGTCCAAATATCCAATCTGTCCAATATTGGTTAGTCACACCACACTTGAACAGAATAATAACTATGTTATAGTAAAAAATATTATAGATGCGCACACGTTGAAATAGTTGAAATTGTACAGAACTCTTGGAAATTGTAATTAAAACATTGGGAAGCGATATTCGTTTGCGTGCCGGTGGGTCGCTCACTAATTAAAAACGAGGTGCTCCGGTGTAGGACTGGAAATGAAAGTCCCATCCGAGTCTCCGGATCAACGAGATGGAGCTTTAAATCAGTTTTAGTCGCCAATTATTAAAGCATTTCCCCCCCGTTCGAGTTTTCTAACGGAAGAAAACTGTAAAGTGGGGCGGGGGAGATGTCCCCTCCTCATTCCCGCTTCATAATTGGAAAACGGTTATTGGAGAATGACGTCCCAACTACCCCAACCACCGCAGCTCTTCCCACCCCAAAGTGTCGGCCAATCGGAGTGTTGATGGAAGAGGCATTGTGGGCTGATGAGTTGTTTGGAATGTGTGGGGGTGGGGGTACAATTAAGTGTATATAAACATCTGGCGCTAATAGAAAAACTCAGCTAAAATCTCTAATTTATTAAGAGACTTTCCAATCTAAGCCAAAGATGATCGATTACAGCGCAGTGGTTGTTCATTCGATAATCCCAAGACGTGCCTGTAAATGCTTAAACTTTACTACAATTAAATGTATGATTTCTACCGTTCTGTTTATGCTCGAATCGTATTAACTATATAGTACCAAATGTTTACGCTATTCTTTCCCATAATCCATATTTATAGATTTAATGAGTTAGATTGTAATATATAAGATATTCATTACTGTCGTTTTCTTGTGTTTTGTGTTGTGTAGGACTAATGAATATCAATGTTATCGGCAGTATTTATTGGGCTGTGACCTAGGGTTTACCACCGTAATTTCAGGTAAGCAGATTACTGGTTTGATCCGAGGTTACAGCAAAATTCCGTATCCTGATTAACATCAGGACTATGGATTTATATTATAACAAACTTAAAGATTGATAATTCGTCAATTCGGATAAAGAGAATAGAGAAGCCTCATTTCGGCATTTCGGTGAGAAGATAAACAGGGGAGGTGGATTTAAAAGTAGTGTTATAATAGTGCCAATGAGGAAAGAAAGTAGACGACTCCATGTAGGCTACCCGCCACTTATACTGTCTTAAAACCGGCGGCTTATGCCAAAGCTTTCGAGAGCTTGTAACCGCAAGCGACGTAACAAGTAAGCGAAGATAGTTTATCTGAAGTTACAATATACCGAACTTCATAACATGCCATAGCCCCATACCACAGGCATGCTAACCTTACATCAATGCTAATAAACAACACTTTATTGCCTTCAATACTGCTAGAATAGAGAATTAATGCAAATATGTCTTTCCTGCTTAATAACCCTTTCTCACCTTATGTATAGAATTAAAAATTAAAGAAGTAAAGAATTGTTAATTCCTGCAGTTTAATTTAATAAAATGCATACACATGTCCTCACTTACCATCAATTCTCATTAATACCTACTATAAAATATTTAACAAATTTTAGTTACCAAAATTTTTGTGGCTAGAAAAATAATAATAATATATTACATTTGTATCATAACTAAGTAAATGGGTTCAGAATACCATAATTATTGCAATTTTCCGACGCCACATTTCAAATCAACTGAATATACTTAAATCATATATTCAGACCGTTAGGCTCTGAAAAAACCGATCGCGAACATTTGGTGTAACAAGTAATAACCGATTGATCAACAAGCCGAATTAAAATGAAAAACACTTTATTCTTTTTATTTGACTTTTATATTTTCACCGGTAGTTGTTCTTTTTTCGATTAATCAATATGTCAACAATAAGCGAAATACCTGGAGCAAAAGGTATTTTTTTGTCTATTAGATCCTTTATCCCATGAATTGTTTGAACAAGGACGTTCCGAGATTGGAGTACCGATGATGAAGGTTGCACCTGCGGCACAATCTACTTCGACCGACTACCGGCTGAAACACAAAAGGCGTCTTCCCGCCCGGTTGGCTCCGAGAAATTATAAGTGCTCTCCCTCTCCTCCTGCTCCTCCTTGTTTGAGGGCTTTCTTCTTATTAGATAAAGAACTCCCCGGGGGGTTCTCCGGCTCCCCATCAAAGTTGGAACCGTCCGAAGGTGAGCAGGAGAAGATGAGAATGCAAATTGAAGTATTATTGTTGAAATTACATCGGTGGGAGGTAGCTAAGTGCCCCCTCCTCCCACCCAAAGGTAGAGCCCACCCCTAAACCGACAACCCTTCTTTAGAGTTCAACAGAAGTTTTAAATATTCAAGAGCCATTTAGAACCTGGAATGGGGCACAAATGGATCTTCTGACAGTCGATCTAGGGAAAGATTACGGGCACAATTTGGAAACAGTAAGACTCATAAAATTGTATTGTTAAACGAATAAATTGTGAAATTTCAAACGGTCCCTAGAATCAATATTTTTCTTAGCTAATCAAACATAGAAAAATGTTGTAGTTATGCTACTACTTTGCGTTGTATCTTTAAAACAAGTTTGTTATTTCTTACTGACCTCTCCTTGTGTAGATGCGAATACAAGACAATATAGGACTTTTAGGTCCTACAGTAAGGAATTGATTATTTCCCTAATTTATCATTTATTAAAATTATGTATATTATTAATGAAAGAGAATTAGGAACCTGGCTCGCAAGTGCGCCTTTCAGTTTTCATCTTTGCGTTCCGTTATATAACTTTATTTAGTTGCTGTGATTCTTACAACAAGCTACGCTAGAAAATTCATATACGCTTTGATAAAACAAGACGAACTACAAATAAGCGTAGTAAACTATTTCGACTGATGAATAGAATAATTTTTAGTATAAGTTTTAATTGAAAGAAAGTCCGTTACGCCACTATGATAAACTCCTGAAGCGTTTCTGGCATAAAAATTGATTATCCATTGTTTACAACTTAATCAATACGATAAAATCGTGTTATGTAAACGACACCATTTTTCAAATCGACCGCAGTTCCTGCCGCTGGCAATATATCAAAAACAGGAAAAAGATAAGAAGGCGCCCCTTCAAAATATAATTTGTCTGACGTCTGAGACTGATTGAGGTGTAGGTCCGTGTCGGGGGAGGAGTTCCCCTGGGGCCAGAATGGAGGGAGCGGGGAAATTGATAGGGAGAAAACTGATACTCCCAATCGAGCTTTTAATACCGGCCATTAGTTAATTGTCAATCTATTGGTTTAGGGGCGGCCGGCTCCTTCCCCATTCCCATTAGATTTATATACCGCGCTGCCAGCATCTCACTTACCGGCCCCCTCTGCTTTCTGTTCTTAGGACACTAACAATGCAACGCATGATGTGCCAGCGCATAAAAATCGCGGTAAGGGTAAATATTTTACCCTGTCAATGAAATATGCACAGCACTACGTTAATTAATTTATACGCTGTTAAATTTGAATGTATTTACAACTATCAGCGTAATCTTTTCATCTTTTCAATACTAATCCTCGCTATATATACACATACGTTCAAAAAAGCCGTATTCCTAAATAAAATCCGATTAAGCGGCAAAATTGTGACCCTATTCAAGGCAGGTGATTGCTTGCGCCGACACACGAAGCAGGGAGGCCGGCCCCGTACCGCGCATAACACGGAATAAATACCTTTAAATATTAACGCCATTTAGGAAACGTTTAAAACGTTTACTCTTCGCACAATGGGCTAGAGAGTTTGGCTAAAATGTTGACTCGATCTAGGCGATTTTGAGAAATTCATCCGAATTTGGTTTCGCAACATTCAATACAAATATAAACGTAGACTATTGTCGCTTGTAAAACAACTATACTACTATAAATTGACTCAAAATATGTTAAATCTTATATAGTTTCACTCACATTTTCTCAGCGACATCCAAGGTTTGCAGTGAGATTACTGAAACGGAGATTTGAAACGGTCGCATAATTCGCGAGAGACTTTATCATTTGATTTATCAGTTAATGAAATGGAACACTGCCAGGAAATATCTGTAAACATTTGACGGTTCGTCACAACAAAATATTTGTAAGCGCACCATACTTCAAGGTATTTTCTTCTTATTAAAATTCACGAATCATGAGATCTATATATAGTTTTCTCACTGGGACCAACGCAAACAATCATAACCAGTGATAGTTTAACATACATTAAACAATACATTTTTGTCTCAGTGTGCAAATGCATTTTTCAATGTGTTATTATGGAGTCGATGATTTATAATTTTAGAACAAAAATACTGTTGCAATTTCTTTTTTCAAATGACGCGAGTATCGCGAAATGTATATTAAACTGTGTCCAAACTTCTGACGAATGTTTTCAAAGTGTACGGGAATCTTTGAGAAGCGGTCCAATATATTTTTACCAGACTGGGAAAGAAAGTTTAAATCGTGGTTTGAGCCGGTGATCCCATGGGTGGGGGGGTCGCGGACCACCGACCACAGAAATGATCTCGCTAGGACAGAGAACCCTGGACCACTCTCTGGCCATATCTGAAAACTAAGTTCACTCCTCGAAAAGAACTATTCCGAGAAACGAGGTTGAATCCGAAGTGGCTCTTCAATTTATGGAAGCGCAACGCATCCATACTATATTTCCTCAGATTATAGCACTATTTATCAAACGACATTTAGACGCGGCGCTACATCATATTTACACCTCGGACTGAAACACAACAGACGGCGGTTACACTGGCAATATCGTTAATTGTTCACTTGATCATTCCGCTCTACGTAAGTTCTACTTTATCCAAGATGGAACAAAAAGATGGTAATAAACTGATTGTCTTGAACTCCCAGAGTCTGGCAATAAATACTAGAGATAGAAATCATGTGATCAATTCACGACCCATTGCAAAAGAGAACAAACAAATCATGGTTCTAATGATCTTCTGTTTCCTCTCTTCTTTCTGAGTGATTTCATTTTAATTATGTTTTTAAGTCACATATATTGTAATTCTTATTTTATATTCGAGGTATTTGTTGTCGGAACCGTTTTTTGAAGTCTCAAATTGCTAACGGTATCGTACGGAGAGTGGTGAAACTGCATGAGTTGAAGATGATATTTCTGTAATGTGATCAACGTGTCGGAAGTTGTGCACTTAACAAGGTAGTATTTGATATAAGATTTATTATCGGTTCATGGAATCTGTAATCAATTTTCATTCTTGTATATATAAAATCTAGTAGCATTCGTGTGCAGGCGAGTCGTTGAGATTGCTGGAAGTGGGGGGAGAAAGAGAAAAAAAGTTCAATTTAATCCGGGCGGGTTGTCGCGGGGATTATGCCATATCTGGGAGTTGCAGCGGGGGCAGAGGGGCCGGCCAAATCCCGCCCCGCTTCTAATCTCGATTGGTGGCGGGATTGGAGCCGGTGGCGATGAGGGCGGGGGGGGGGGATGGCTGGGAAGACGTGGGGGGGGTAAAAAACTGGAACCCGAAAGTTAATTTCGTTTTCTAGCCCCGGGTCCCGGAGATTTGAGATTGTGACTAGGAAGGGAAAGGACCGGAGGGTCGGGGATGCAACGAGAAACTTGGTAATTTGTCAACCTAGCGTGCCCTTCCTGTAACGGTATTACACCAATTGGGGGCAACTACTCCAACCGGCGAATTCTTAGCCCTTCTCATTCTCTCTCTCTTTATCTCTCTCTCTCTCTCTCTCTCTCTCTCTCTCTCTCTCTCTCTCTCACACACTCGCTCTCCCTCTCGACCCTGCGTACAAAAATTGGATCCGCAGTCGGCCCGCCAACGGAAAGATATATAGTATTTTCCCTCGGCCGACCCGAGGAAAAGGGAAAATAATTGGATTTTACGACGGCGGATAAAAATTCCCGGCGTTTTGTTATTAAACTGCCTCTCGGAAATATGAGAAGTGAACAGTACGGTAACGTTTCTAAGTGCTCTACTTTTCTATTAATTTTAACACAGTAACATACTATGAGTTTTGAATAATAAATTAACTAATCCTTCATAGTACCATTGACATCTTGCAAATATGAACAAGGAAAGAAAAAATACTTCTAAAAAGTGAACAGGATGAAAACAAACTCTAGATGGTATTTAACAGGTATAACACGAAAAATATAGTCTGAAATGAATGCAGTGTTTGGGATGTGGTGGCAGTAATGGTAAGCTAGTGCAAAGTTCGAAATATTTCAACTGTGTTTAACACTGTGATACAATAATCCGATTAGGAATTAATAATATACGGAATATCGTATTCAGATTTTAGCTGTGGTCCTTTCCACAAATTACCTCTCTAGATAATCTAATTATAATACTTCGTAGTCAACGATCTGCGTTGTATTGATGCGATCGATGTCAAATAGGATTTCCTTCTATTCGAGTTCACCCTGACGCTCAACTCTTCTTATTTTCAAGAACCTAGTGAAATGGGGTAAAATCAGATGCACATTGTCCTGACTACTGTACTTCGAGTATTATTTAGCGGTAAAAACTGGAAACCAGATTGCCACGGTAATGTAGCAGCTAATAAAGCCGGCCACAATTTTTTCCTTCCCCTTCGACCCGGCGAGATATTAGGGGATCATTAGGTGGCCTCAGACAAATGGATCTGCTACATAATTGCTGTTTTAATTAAACTTCAGTCTTTTCTCAAATCCCGACCCTACCCATGGACTTCCCGGCCCCATCCATATTGAAAATTAACATCCCATTCTTTAAATGAATACTGGAGGCCATTTACCATCAGTCTGATAATGCCCCGGATTTTAATTTATAATTATTAAACTTTTAGCCCAGTTTTATCCCCGTTCCGGCGACTTATTGCTTCGGGTGGGTGCCCGGGGCGAAATACTGGAGGGGAAAGAAAATGGAGAAATGTTAATAACGTCCACATCTACGCAAACAATTGTGCGGATTTAATTATTAAATTGGAAAGGTTACTTAAACATTATTCCGGAATATGATTATAAGAGCAAGCGCGATCCGAACTTTGATTATCTGACTCGTCCTCCCTCTCGTAACCGGCAGGCTGGAGCACTAGTTTGTTGTTTCTGGTAACAGGTGGAGGATGGCTCAATGTTGATTCGCACAGGCGGGGCCTGAATAGTATCACGTGCTGGGCCACTGCCCTCTCTACGATGAAGATACCTTGTGACAGCAGTGTGCCCGCAGGACGCTTTGAGCCCGAGGCACTGTTACGGCCGCACTTTAAAGCGCCCAAACAGTTCGCAAGAAGGTAGTCATCCCAGTGATCTACCACCTACTGAGAAGTGGGTTAAATTTTTCAATATATAACGCGAACGTCTCCACGTGGCGCATTGATCAGAAATGAGGAATAGTATCCCCAAAGTACCTCATGCTGTCAGACGGGAGAATGAACGTTTCCCTAATTCAGTACTCAAGCTTCAGTATTCTGATAGTAAAAAACTAAGGCAAGTACGCTGTCGGACGCCAAAGAAGTGTTCTTTCACCGTTCTAACTTCTCTTTTATAAGTTTGAAGTACCTGGGAGATTGTATGCGAAAGCACCAAACCACCGAGCGGAGACAGAAGATCGAAAAAAAGTGTGGCATTCAATGCCCTGTCCGATATAAGAAATTAGGAGAATTCCAAAAATTTCCGCGTACACTGATTTCAATTACCTCATGAATATACCTCGGCTGTTTCGGTACGACTAACCTGTTCTCAAATGAGAAGGCGCTAAATATTCATCACTGGCCCGGAGGCACCGGAGCAACCGTTCCCTTGAGAATTCAGGCGAAATCACAAAAGGGGAATAATCATGTGATCTACGGGGGGAGTGAGAGACTGCGGAGAGTAGAGCACCGAGGAGAGCAATATGAATCCTCATAATATGAATATGAAACTGCCTTCGCTGGCCTGCCCTTCTTAAGAGGAAAAAATAAGGAAGAATTGGGTCATCTCAGATTTTGGCGCTCTGAAATTAAAACGTCCCGCGGGGAGTTTTTTCCTCCTACCCCATTCTGAATTATTAATATTACGTAACTCAAATTTTTTCCCCTCGTTTCGCTCTTCCTTTTATTTTAAGTGCAAGCGCGAAACCCTTAAATATGTTATTAGGGCGAACGAGGCAATTAAGAAGTAAGATGCCCCTGCGTGTGGATTGGGGAATTCATTCTGATTAATTTTTTAACGCCGAGCCCCACCAACTAGTTTTGGAGAATTAGCGGGTCCTGATAAAGGCGTTTTTGCCTTCCATAATCTGTATTACACTTCAACTGTTCAATATATCAGAAAATTTCGTTAAATATAATGTAAAAATCAAAGTACATTTTAAATATTCGTGAATTCTATAATACTATATTATTGAACCACTGAATGAATTTTATCCGCTTTAATTGTCCATTTCTATAAACGTGGTAAAAAAAGAAATTAATAAGTAAAAAAAGTTTTTTTGCTAGTACTTTTTTCTGATAAAAAACTTCAACATCTCATTTATATTACATTAATGTTAAAATTTATTTTATTTCATTTATATAATATAAACCTATAAAAAGCGCCTTATTTAGCTATATTTTACGGTATTTTCATGATTTAACGAATAAAATGAAAACAAATTATTAATTTGCTAACCTCTGTCAAATTGTTATATCATATATAATAATATCTGTTAAATTAACCGCAATAATAACAATTTTGTAAAATGTCGCGAGAAAAACATATTTTGAAAATCATTTTATCGATATCCTGTCCCCACTTTTAAAATTCAAAAGTCGTTCACATTGTTACAAGAACCTTAAGGTAAGGAATAGCGTCCCAAAACTGATTACTGGAACTGTAGATTACTGATTACTGGAGGCGTAATAGGCTCCGTCTGCTGTTCATGGACCGAAATGATAATTATGGATTGCAGTGTGAACGGCTGGATGTCTTTAGTAAACTCATGATTGTTGGTGTGCGGCAATCGATAGGCAATTAGGATTTGTGGGCTTGACAAAGCCGCCGCAAATCACCTGCGTTTTGCCCGCCGTTCGTTCTTCCATCGCATTAGATGTAACTGTAATTCCCAATTATAAAACATTAACTGTTCTGTATCTTTCCCAAATTTTTATTAAATTGTGCAACAGAAGAGGTTGGGCAAGGGCCGGGATTCTTTAGTAGTCAGCAGCCTTCATTATGAACTCAGCTGCCATAGTTCTTTTGGATTATATTATTTACTTAATTTCGTTTGCAATACATATTTAAGTATTCTGGCTGCTTTAAACTAAATTTAGCGTAACAGGTTTGTATAAAAGCATTTCAACATTAAACAGAAAGTATTTGTTTCCTGATTTATGCATTACTAAGAGAATATTATATTAGAAGGATTGCTAAGTGAAAACTTGAATTTCTTCGAACACATGTTAATCTTAGCTTCTTTTCTATCGCGAAACCATACCCCCAAATAATGTTCTTGTCCATTTAAGGGTTGAGTACAGCAGCGATAAGGGGTGAAGAAAAAGAATTTAATTTGTTTAGAACAATATAATATATTTTAATATTTGAGTTATTTTTAACAATATTAAAACACGTAGTGTATTAAGTTTAATGCGCTACTAGTTTCAATGGTACGCCGCACGTAATACTAGCCCGCAACACAGATCTGTCGTACATTTTGGTATTAGCGCCTTACAGTACAAGTGATAGTGACAGTGCAATGAGAATGTTTGGCACTTCCAAATATATGGCAGGAAACCTTATGGTATTGTGTATTTATGATCATAAAATTTTTCCTGTTGATCCAAAAGTTAGTGAAAAAAGTTTATATTTAGTAATCTAGTTCATCGGTGCAAGTGCACCAAACGAAATTTAGTTAAGTACATTCCCGCACTACACTCATGGGGGCGCTAGTTAATCTGTGCAAGTGCACCAAACGAACTTTAGTTAAGTACATTTCCGCACCACACTCAGGGGGCGCTAGTTAATTGGTGCAAGTGCACCAAACGAACTTTAGTTAAGTACATTTCCGCACTACACTCAGGGGGCGCTAGTTAATCTGTGCAAGTGCACCAAACGAACTTTAGTTAAGTACATTTCCGCACTACACTCAGGGGGGCGCTAGTTAATCTGTGCAAGTGCACCAAACGAACTTTAGTTAAGTACATTCCGCACCACACTCAGGGGGCGCCAGTTAATTGGTGCAAGTGCACCCAACGAACTTTAGTTGAGTACATTTCCGCACTACACTCAGGGAGGCGCTAGTTAATGTATATGTAATAATTTTTATTTAAAGAGAAACAAAACTTTCCTAGACTAATAAAAACTTAATATTGTAAGATAAAAATAAAAAGGTAAGTTATAAAAAATGTTCTTAACTGTGAAATGTACTGAAGTAATGTTCGAACACATGGTATTCCAATTCCTCACATAACCACATAACCACAAAACAGGTATTCTAAACTAGGCTTATTTATAGTAGGGGGAGGTATAGATTTTCGCGCCGCCCGCTATAATTAGGCAATTTGGATTCCGGTCATTATTTTGAATCACAAGTACAAGTGACAGTGACAGTGCAGTGAGGATGCCCGAAAAATATCCAAAGACCCAAAAGTGACTAACATCGCTACTGAAGATGGCGAGCAGCCGAAACGGTTTAGCAAAAGACCAAACCAGCGAGAGGAGACAGAAGCTCACGTAATTTAATTTGTGTTATTTTTATTGTGTCCGCTTTATTTATATGGGTTCAACAGTCCCACATCAAGTTCTAATCAATTTAAAATTGTCCAATAGTCCAAAGTCATACGGTCAGTTTACTGCATTGACAAATAGTATGAGGTCAAAGCAATATTTGGCTGTCGAAAACCTTGTGAGTTATTGATTAACACCACTAAAAATTTAACAAGAAAAGTGGGGTGGATTGAAAATTCACCATTTGAGAAATGAACTGAGTTAATGGACTGATGTGCAGCTCGGCTTAATTAAGCGAAGCGTGTGGTCAACGAGGCCAATTGGATCATTCTAGTTTGGAATTATTGACTGGGTTATGTCGGGGTCAAGGGGATGAGGTCAAGGCCACTGGGCATGATTAAAGTACAGGGGTCCGCTGAGTGCCTCCTCCCCTTCACTCAAACAGCTATTAAATTCTGCCCATCAAATATTCAACTTCGGAACATTTATGGCGGCCAAATGCCACCTTACATTATCATCAGGGCGACATCAGAATATATTAAATGAAAGTTTAACAGGTCCACCGTTAATTAGAAATAGGATATATTAACTTTATTTCATAATGAGTATCTTCCTGTTTGTAACAAACATAGCGTAACTTATCGAATTTATTCAATTGTATCCATCTGAATAGAAGAGTTTCGTGTTAATATCATTTATCGCACGATTTTATTTATGAGTGTTGCGATAAGTTTTTCAATACCGAATCCCGTCTATTTCAACGTAACGTTTTTCTATATTATATTTCACTACAAATGAATTTCATTCGCTATAAACGATTGGAACGGCGGCCCCTCCTCGGTCTGAGATTCACTCTCGATTTCGCGGATGGATTCTCCCGCGGGTGTTGGCAGGGGAACCGGCGGATCACCATCGCCAGGTGAGGATTTATTTCCTCAGATGGGAGGGATACCGGTGTAAGCTTATGGGGGCGATCTAGCGTGAACTCTTGCCCTTCCCCCTTGTGTGTGGGGGGGAGGGGCGGCTCCTAAGGGATGGAGGCCGGGTCTATTCCCCTCGCTCTTCACCGCCCCTCGTTCCATCGCACAACCACTTCAATAACCTGAAAATATCAGTATTAGCGCTCCACCTCGGCGCCGAGCGCACCTGGCGGGCCCCAACAATGACGTCTTTAGTTTCCAATAATCCCGTACTGTCATCTTCAGCGCAGTTCTCCACTTTTATTATTAAGACTACCCTACTGGCATAAGCACATTCCGGACTGGAGATTTTCCATCAAACCATAAGACAGTTAGTGAATGATGTTCGGAACATAAACATGTATTTCAGAAAATCTTTCCTTCAGCGTCATGGCTTGTTAAAATTCTAATGTTTCAATAAAATATTAAAAAGTTCGATTTTCTTTATCGTACTTCGTACAATGAATGAACCGTGCAATCGATAGAATCGATAATACCGAGGACTTTATTGTCCCACTGAGGTCAAATTCAATATGATATTCTTTTGGGAGAATATTCTCATTTTATCAATTTTACATTATAATGATAACGCGACCTCCTGTTTAACATAAACCTTTATTATCCCCCTTGTTAGCGGCTTCCGCTTTTTTGTTTTTTCTGATATACTCTCTCTTCGTTTTCGTTAGAGAAACAAGTTTTCTTTAAAGAAATTATTGTAACGTAAAAGATAATAAACGAAAAATGAAAATCGGTATCACTCCAAGGGTCGGGAAGTATCAAACTAAAATTTAAAAATGTCGTTATGTATAATATATTGCCAGTTATGAAGAGAATGAGCGCGGAGGCATTTGAAGGGAATGCCTGGTATTGTTTGGGCCTTCTTGGCTGACTAATGTTGTTTCCTCAACTTGTGGTGGGGGGGGGGGAGCAGACTTCTTCTTCTTGCGGTGGTGCAGCTTATCAGCTCGGCCTCCCCAATAGCGGCCTCCCCCCCTACCACTATCTCACAGCCGCGCGCTCACCGCTCCTAATGCCCTCCCCTTATTATTCATGCGCCCGCCCGAATGTGTTGGAGACAATACCACTTAGTGATATTAATTCGGTCAGATAAATCTGAGCGGTTCATCAGATAGTGGTCGGACCGGCGGCGAGGCAAGAACTCCCCGGCCCTCGCTTCCTGATTTATTGCCCTACCCCCTACCATCTACCCCCCTGTCGGGGTGCTATGGACAAAACGACTAATGCGCTACCCTACATATGCGGCATTTTCAGTCCGTTCCGAAGAAAGTTTTCACTTACGAATCCGTCAAAAACACACTATATTCATAGCCACTCAAGGATTCAACCCTATGCTACCGGCAACACTATTTGGTATGTATTACAGATCCGGAAATTTATAATTTACTCATACAAATATATACCACTGAAAATTGAGCATAAAAGTACTTAACAAATACAGCTCTTTACGTAAAAATTGAATTTTTCATTCATTTGACATATTTTTTTACTTTTTTATTTTGCACAATCAACTTTAACAGTTATAGGTGCAATTGATACAAGTAATTTTTTCACATGTTTGCTTCGACAAAGAAACCACCCAGTGATGGCGCTTTTGACATGATTTTACTGTCTGAGATGATCTCTGGGCCAGTGGCGTTTAAGCCGTCGTGGTGGGGATAGTGGATGGATAAAGGAGGAAAGGGACTGAACGAGTGGATTGGGATGAGGAGAAAGGCGGGAGTGGAACTTTAGGAACCGAGATTTTGCGACTTGGTCGACTGTTGGTATGTCGAGGTCATGGTGGATTGTTTGATTAGAAACATACCAGGCAGCATTAAGGATGGTGAGAAGGACTTTTGTTTGGAATCTCTGGATGCGAGCGATGTTGGATGTCTTGGTGGAACCCCATAGCTCAATGCCATATGTCCATGTCGGTTTGAGTATTGCTTTGCATATTGTTAGTTTGTTACTTAAGGTCAGTTTCGATGTCCGTTTTAGTAATGGCCTTAAGAGTCCAAATTTTCTGTTTAGGTCGATTCTTTTGAGTCGGGTGTGGGGATTCCACGTGAGTCGTTTGTCGAGGTGGAGCCCAAGATAGCGAATCTGCTGTTGGGTGGGAATTGGTATGTCATTGAAATAGACGTCAGGACAGTGCCGACGACGTAGTGTCATTTGACATAGGGATTTATTTGCTGGTGCTTGAAGATATGTACGCGGCGTAATGGGTAGGGCATGATAATGTCCCTGACTTGTTAATGACAACTACTATTTTTAAATGACCTCGTCGATGAACTTTGGGTACGATACCGACCGTAGTTCTAGGTCAACTGGGACCCCGTCTCTCTCCGAATGTCTGGAATTCTATCTCGCTTGTGCCGAGTGGGGAGCTGATAGGAATTCAACTCGGAGTTGTAGGAATCCGGCCGATCGTGGGAGGAGGACGAGCATACAGTTTCAAAGAGACCCGATACCTGACAGGGCCAGGGCCCCTGCTACGGCTATTCCCGGATACTTCGCTGGGCCTCCCCAAAGTGAATGTCCACCTCTGTCACAATGGGAACCATTTCACGAGACTCGCGTTCAACAACTTCGGTACCGACAAGTTGCCTTTCTATGTTATTCTGACTAATAAAATGAATCATTTCAGCGTATTAAAATATTTATAAAGCTTGAGCCATTGTTAATTGATCTTGAGTACTTCTTTATACGTTTATACACGACAAAAGTTTTCTAACATAAAATATGTGAACATTTGATTTAATAATCCCTCCTGTTCTATTTAACAGTATTCCTATCCCCACCCAACAGCAGGCTCGCTACTTGGGCTCTATATAGACAAACGACTCACGTGGAATCCCCATACCCGCCTGAAAAGAACAGATCTAAATCGTACATTTGGACTGTTGAGACCTCTTTTGAAAAAGACATCAAAACTGACGATAGTCAACAAACTAACAGTATATAAAGCTATACTAAAACCGACATGGACATACGGAATAGAACTATGGGGTTCCGCCAAGAAATCCAACATCGCTCGCATCCAAACAATCCAGTCAAAAGTCCTTCGTACCATTCTTAATGCTCCCCGGTATGTTTCTAACCGAACAATCCATAATGACCTCAACATACCAACAGTCGACGAGGCCGCAAAATCACGCTTCCTTAAATTTCATTCCCGCCTCTCTCCACATCCAAATGCACTCGTTCAGTCCCTTTTGTCTTTTACCCATCCATTATCCCCCCCGCGTCGGCTTAACGCCACTGGCCTAGAGACTTTTTGTAGGCCGTATACAGGTCAAAAGTACCATCACTGGATGACGTCTTTATCGAATGAAACAAGTGAAACTAATCAAACAAACCGCAATTGTACCTATAACTGGCATATAGTTGATTATACAATATATACAGTTAAAAAAAATTGATTTAATAATCAAAAAGGCCCTATTTTCATATTCAAATTATAATGTATTAATCATTTATAAATCGAGAATCTGAAAGGAAGGATTGAAAGGAGACTTCAACAAGAAATTCCCGATTCGGAAAATCCAGAGGGTAAGCATTATTAAAGTAACCCTTATAAACCATTATAAAGAAAACCGTAATTTAGGAAACGATTTTTCATTTTTCTATACCTAAATGTAAGAGGAAAGGGTCCTAATGACGCCTGAAATATTGCTCGTAAATTTTCAAAAAAATGTCCAACGCGGGCGTAATTCAATGAAGTCGGCACTTATTTATTTGGTAATCTGGCATTTACATTTTGATTGCGTAACCCGTTAAAATCGTTGGGCAACAGACCTTTTAATGAAGCGGATTGGAGAACAAAAGCGCCTTTCTCGTTCACCCATCAATTTGAAACAAAGTAACATTTGGGCGGTGGGAGGGGGGGGCCGGGCCCTTTGTCGTGGGGCAAATTAACAAAATTTAATTCCCGTCTCACTCTCGGTTCTTGCCTCTATCCCCCTCTTTGCGGGTTCGATAAACACCGTGGGGTAGTTGGGGGACGGGAGGGGTGTCGGTCGGAGTGCGGTAACACGGGAGAATGTAATTTAACTGCTGGGAAGGAGGACGGGTCCTCGAGTCTGCCTGAAACCGAGATCGAAACCTTCCACCAGACTTGAAATTGGCGCCGCTTCGGCTTCCCCTAAGCCAAAGGGGAGACCGCTCAGGGCTACACAGCATCCCTCTATGCATTTTAGGTTGGATACATATTAGGCCGAGTAATAATAATAAGGGAGTCGAGCACCTCGCTCGCGGATAACCCTCGTTTATATATAACGGCAAACAAATGAGCCGGGGAAATTTCAAAGAAAACTGCTAACAAAGGCCTAATTTATTTTCTAGTCCATTTATGTATTCCATTCAATTTTTATTTTTCCCAGTGAGGGGGGAACGCAAAATATTTGCGATCGTATTTAGAAGTTTCGAAAGTACATCCTAAAATGTAAAATTCAATACTAATTCATATACTCACAAGAAATGCATACATAAATAAGGTATATAAGCAACGAGGTACACAATTTTGCTATCTCAGTCCACTGAGCGGTTCTAGTGCTAGACTGGTTTCAGTAGATCTTGACCCAACTGATTACGGTGTGAAGTAGAAACCAGTCAGACGGAAAATGATAATTCGGTAGCGGAGAGTAGACTCAATTAATCAGAACTGTATGTATGTCCCGGACCCTCTCTAAAATTCCACCAATTCTGCGGTAAAACTGTACTCGTCTGAACCCTATCAGTTATTGCTTTTGTGACGGCCGGACTGGATGGAATAGTGATCAATTTCATGAGGGGTATTCAGCAATAATAGTAATATTGATCCCAAGTTCTGGTATGTCGGAGTGACTGTGTGCGCGGGAGGGCGGTGGGGGCGTTATTGCGGTCTATGCGGAGGTTGGCTTTGATGTGTGAAATCATAAGCCGTCACAGTAACCGGTTTCTGGAATCTAATTAGATGTATACCATTGGGCTCGTGCTACGTGTCGTATTTACCGACCAATTTGCTTTAGAGTTGCCATGTGAGCACGCTACGCGTACCAAGTCTACTCTTCATTACGGCCAACATTATTTCCGGATGAGTTCCGCTTATATTTCCCAATCATTCTATAGTAATAGTGCACGTCCCAAATTAATTACAGTACGCAAATTCATTAGTAAATATTGTACTTGTAAATTCTGTAATAACAATTCCGAAGGTTTGTAAATATTCCTAATCTTAAATTATTGTTAAAACTGTTTTTTTGGTGTAATTTTTAATAATTTGAAAGCCCATTTCTACCTTACAGACATGGAATTTAATCAACAGTTTGTTTGAGTGAAAATGTGATTTTATAAATGCAACGTATTAATTACAAAAATTTCCTGCAGACATTTGATGACTATATTAAGTTCAACCATCATTATCCTCATAAATTATGGCGCGCAACCCATCTTTATGTATTTTCCATTTCAAAAGTCTTCATTGTTCGGAGGAGCATTACATAGGGTAAAATATTAATATATAAGGACTCGAATAATTTATTCAAATTCGCATTTGATTTATGTAACTCGGTTCACTACGGCACACTCTTCAACCTGCTCATACTGCTATAATAATATTATTATAAAATTGAATTATATTAAATCTGCAAGTGGCCCTAAGACGGAAACGAACGATCGAACTGAGGTCTAGACGTGTTCTGCAGTTATTGCTTGAGATGAACTTATAATACCTCATATAACTGTTAGTGACTAATAAATGTAAAGGTTATAAAGCAAAGGACAATATAAAATCCTCCGTTTATTAAAAAGGTGAGGATTTTTGAGGCTTTTATATAAACGCCGGAGGATATTTTTTCTTCTCTTCCAAACAGCGTTAGGGGCTCAAGGTTGAGATGAGCCCGTTCCCCGGGGAAGATTTTTATTATGAAAACGTCGGGGCATTTGAGCTCTCGGCAAAGAAGGATTTAACAAGGGTGAGCTCAAATTAGGTCTAAAATTGAAACTGACGCCGGGGAATTAATTCTGTTTTGAACTTTTGCTCTACCACCCGCCCTCGGCTCCGACGATACCCCGGGGGCGGCCCACCTTAATCAACACGTCATACGTTCTGTTCTCTCCTACGGCGCACGCCGCACCGCAGAATTGAACCCAACCATCCGAGCGAAGAAGTAATTAGCCACCGCGCATAAGCCCTTCCCTAACCCGCCAATTATCGGATAACGCCGCCCACCATTCTACAGTCCGCGAAACACATTCCGCAGCCCACAGATGTTGACAAAATGCATTTCAGAACGGAATCCCATTTATAATTCGAGGTTAATTAAAATTTGATTTTACGGACATTCTCAGGCATAACTGCCAAAGTCATACCGCCATTAAGAGCTAATTAGATAACGCCAGTAACAAATCTCAACGCCTGGATGTCTACTTTTTATACTAAAGAACATGTCTTTATTAACAACTGTACCAACCTAATACACTAGTTGGATAGGCAATATTTTCATATTATCGTTTATGCGATAAAATTATATTAAGGGAAGTCTAGCGAGATGGTAAATTTAAAATTATGGGAATTAAATGTAATATCAGTAATTTTTAATACTGTAATTGTTGAGTACCCGGATTTTTGTATCGAACGAAACTTGCCACTCGACGCAAGCCTTTCGTTACCGTCCAAGGGCGGATCCGATTAGAATTCAGAAACTAATCTCATTACAATTGGTCAAATAAGAGAAAACCAGTAACTGAGTCCACGTGCCGAGAGATAGAAACGGAGCTCGGCTCAGTTCCGCCTGGCTAAGAGGCCAAAAGAGCCACTTTACCTTTGTATATAACATAACAACTCAGCGAATTTTAACTGCCAGCGGACACTTAAAAGGCTCTTGGAGGATTTTATGGGTGGGGGTCAAGAAAAATCACCGTAAATGAATTTTATCAGAATAGGATTAATAAGCGGGCTCGACTTCGGTCGTATTTTTAAAAGGTAATACATTGAAATAAAATACGTATAATACGTTGTAGGGTTGTGCAAAGTTTAGTTGACACATTTCCGAAATGTACCACATTAATTATTATTTCTTTTTATTACACATTTTTAAAAATATATATTTAGGACTAATATTTGAGATTACAAAAATATCTAATGGTTCCGGCATCCTTATACCGAATTTAATGCTAAATTAATTTGCAGTACAGCTGAAAAATTTAAAATTTTACCCCACAGATCGATTGGCTGTAAATTTGTATGTAGCATAAACGTACCGGCGATAGCCTGAGTCGCGCTCAAAGCAGGTATAGGTTTAGGGCATAAGAGAAGCTAAGGGGGAATTGTGCCGCAGTGCACAACAACATAGCGGACACGAGAGGGGTTGGCGGATTGGGGGGTACACATACTGGGTACAAATATTAGGTGGGGCCAGAGTTCACGGTGGGGTAGTGACGCCCCCCCTCCCACCACTGTGGGGCTGGGGTGAGCGTTGAGGCCGGGGGAACCGCAATCCCTGAAATATCGCCCTGTCAGCCGCAGGATGGTTGGAGGGGGATGCGGAGCGAGGACCGGGATAGGGTTGGATAACGTAGAAGGAGGAGGCCTGGAAAAAGGCGCTGCCTCCCCCACCTCTCGGCATCCTATCTCTCTCTCCCTCTCTCTCTCTCACTCAAACCCCTCCCCACTCTCTCTCTCCCTCTCTCTCCCTCCCTTTTCCTATACTTTCTGATTGTGTTATGATTTATTGCCCGGGACTTGGCTCGGTGGCGGTCGGACGGGAATGTGCTCGTGTTCTGCGGAATAAAAACCGTGAGGCCGCTCGTTGGATTTAGCGCGGAGGCCTTTTGGCTCTTTACTTATTCTGACCGACTTATGCCGGTTGCGGATTTGCGCTTCGGGCGGAATTCCGGAACGAGAATCCCCGGTATAATTGTGGTAGGATGTTCGTCGAACAACGATATAACAACATTCCTTGACCGTAATACAGCAGTGAACAGAAAACAAGAGAGTTGAAGACTCAGTTGAAGTTTTTGGAAACATTTTAAAGTACCTTATCTTAAGTTCAGAAGATCGTAATGAGCGAGACATTACGTTTCATAAATGCCAAAAAATAAATGAATAATAAATAATTACACTATTCCTGTCTTCCTTAGAAAGTATTTCTATAACTTATATACTTATATGCATCTACCAGTCATCGATTCGATCAAAATTAAAGAATATTTTCCACTTTCTTAAAGTAATACTCCGGGAAATGAATAGTTTATGGTGAAATAATGGTTACATATGTATCAATTCGGAGCGGGAAACCACGCCCTATGCCAAAAACTGGCGCACCGAGATGGCTCCATGAGCCGGTTCGTTGTCGCGGTGGAAAAACCGGTCCCCCGACTGTCACAAATGAGGCCTTTTTTATGGCACGCTGTTATCTTTTCAGTGCCTCTAAATGGAAAGTTTGATTACCTGCTGAACGCGTTAATTAGTTATTTAGAAATGCGTACTACGGCAGCTCCTTCCAGCACAGCAGTATTCCGGTTTCTAATAACCCCCTCGTATACCATATCCAGTTGCATGCTCTAACAAATATTCGCAGCACATTTAAATAATTGACGACTGAAAAATTAGCGCTGTTTCCGTTCCGAGAAAAAAGGATTCTCCTATTCCATATTTTATTTGTGTTCCACTCAGATAGGCCGGTCATTATCATGGAATTTGAAGGAAAAATATCCAATTACTCGGCTGATTTTTTTGTAAAAAGGTTTAAGCCTAAAAAGGTTTGTATTATACCAATTATAAAATACAAATGATAGATCGCCAATGGAAAGAATGGACAAACGGGGCGATTGGCGAAGGTAGAACGGTTGAACAAGTAGAGGAGCGGGAGCGGGGGACGGTTCACAAAGCGGCCCCGCTCACAACCCCCCGCAAAGCCGACAATGGCCGCCGTTGTTGTCCTCGGAACAACTGAGGTCCGCTGACCGAGAAATATATAGCGGCCAGCACAAATCCCACCATTTACTGTAGAATTCCAGAGAGAGAGGCTCACCACGGCTCCTCCTTGGGACCAATTCAGTAACGGTGCCGGTTTTTAGTTTATAGTTTTCAGAACTGTGCTCCTTCGCACTTCTTGCTCTCAAGAAGGATCACGCCACGAATATAAAAAATTGTATAATCTATTTTTTATCGTCGATATTCTGTGAGAAAGTATTTCAGACATTAACAGTTATTTCAAAAATTACTCGTTATACTATTATTAAAAATGTAATAATAAATATGCGAAAATTGTTAAGATAAAATGGGCTTATATTTCGTTGAAATAAAATAATGCAATAAACACTTGCCTAGGCTCCATGTAAATATAAAGATGTTAAGACTGTAGGGTTGCAAACAATGGTTGGGCGTCAACCCCGTGCCTCAATACTATTTCTGGAACCAGCACGACCGGCCGAGTTGATCACGTTGGTCATTTCCCCGCCGACAAAAGAGTGGAACCGCGCGGACAGCGCCAAACATAATAAGCACGGTCTCGAATTTCTGCGGGCGAACCTATTTCGCCCCTTTTGTGTATTCAGAGCCACGAATGAACAGAGTAAATATGACTGGTTGAGCGATACAGAGTTGTGAAATTTGTGGCCGGGACAGGTCATACAGAGAGAGAGAGAGAGAGCACTCCTTTCCTGCGGTACCTCATTTATGGTATTTTCTCTACTTAATAACGAACACGCTTTTATTGTAATAACATCGGAAGATAAAAAGTGTCTCTTAATCCTCCCTCGTTCCTTCGTCGCTCCCTCAATCAGGGGTTCAAAAATAGGAGTCCGAGAATATTCACCACACTGTGTTTCGACTGGGAACAGTAAATTTCGATTAAAATTTAAAAAGTATTATTTCCGTATAAATTTTATTATACCTAGCGTATATTTAATAAATTTAATAGAATTTCTCCTGGGACAACGATTGAGTAGCGTTGTTTTAAGCTATTCAGTACAATATTCTTTTTATTCATATTTCGGTTTCAAGATTTTATTCATATTCATATTGCACATTGAAATACGTTCGCACTCGAAATATAATTGTGGACCCTCGGGTTTATAAAATACGACTGAGTAAATGTCCAGTACTCTGTACTGTTTGTTAATTTGCCCTAGAAGAACGGTAGAGGACAGCCCCGTTTCGATATTCGGCGTCGAGCACCACTACCGAGTGGGGGCAGTGAATTTTGAAGTGGGCCGGAAGAGGGAGTGTGGCGGGGCGTGGGCGGGGGACGAGGCCTCTAAAATTGAGAGGGAGTTTAGAGATTGAAGGCGCAATTAATTGTGAGCTCGGGGCGAGGTGGCCCTCGGCCCCTCACTTTAAACTTTATTAGTCCCCGGCGCCAAAATGATTGTAGAAGCAGCTGGCTGCACTGGGGGCCGGCTCCTCAAACTTTTCATTTGATTGATGGCGCCGCGTCCCAGTTAGCTTCGATACGGCCAAGGCTCAATATATCCGACAGCGTTTATTAATAATGTGTCAATTCTCATAGCCCACCTGTGAAACGGTGGCTCCATGAAAATTTTAAAAATAGATAACCACCACGGAAAAGGAATCTCTATTAAATGCCCGGTGAATTTGTGCCGGGGCGGAGGATTTAATAAAGCTTTATTAATTTTTAACCTTACAATATTATTTAATACCCGTTAGCCCCAACAAATTTTAAGGTATTTTTTTCACTGCAGTATTCGACTTGATAAATATAGTAAATAAATGTGGGAAACAAAATATTTTATAATTAACAAAAACTACGTATCGATCTCTTATACAATATGAATTTTATTTGTTTTACATTGTTGATAGGAGTAACCATCAATAAATTATTATTAAACTCAACTTTAATGAATCCGCATTTTCAGTAAAAACTGGACGAATTTTCAATAATGTTACAGACGATATAACTAATCTTCGCAATTGATTTTAACTAAGCCAGTTTAAATCGAGGAAATATTTTCTTAGGCAAGCAACGACGCATACATTTTATAACACATATCGTAACCATGCAATTGTAGTGTACTCACTGTTCTTGAAGCTTCAAAATTTCTTCTGGATATTTTAGGACATCATAATTCTGTAACAACATATTCAACTTTTAGAATTCATGTAAATATTTAAATTATTATTTTAAATTAATAAAAATGTTAAATATAAAAAATGATTGTATTATTATTTATATACAACGTAAAAATAATTAATTATTTATTATATTATTATTATATGATCACTCAAGAAATATCGAATTGAAGAAACAGTTGAATATAATTAGTGTGCGTAAATTTTCAAGAAGTAGTACATATTTTTAAAATTAATTGTTTAAGGCCATTTCGGGCTTTGAGTTATAAGACTGCCCCTCGGATATATCATTATGCTTCATAATTTCAGCCTACGAAAAACTGCTATATTCTCTCTCTCTCTCTCTCTCTCTCTCTCTCTCTCTCTCTCTCTCTCTCTCTCTCTCTCTCTCTCTCTCTCTCTCTCTCTCTCTCTCCCCGGCTGGGAGGGAATTTTATAAATATAAACGGCCGCTGTTGAGGATTTACGAGAAGTGGTCGGGCCGGGATGAAAGTAGGAGTCATTTAACGGCCGAATATTGCCCAGGCCTCCGGGAATGTATCATTGGGTTGAAAACCGCCGCCATTGTGGTCGGCATTTATCACGCTGGTTGCTAGAGGGATGAGGGGGTCGGGGATGAGGGGTTCGGGGGTCGACGGACGCATGCATAAAACTCCGCCCTGTCGCCTTGCCAACTCGGGCCCAATAAATTTCTTCGGCGACGACGAGGAGAGTTCAGCCGGCCCCTCACCCCCTGTTTTTTTCACCCGTCCCCCTTCCCCACCCAACAAACCTGCCTCTCTTTGACAAAGATTTATCTCATTACATATCCCACACTCCTGGTCCACGTCCGGGGCAGAAAAATTACAAAAAATATAGGATCTACTACATTCTGCTGAATCCTCGAAGGTCTGTGATTGAATGGGTATCGACGTAGTGTCTTCATGCATTTTAATATATTACACTAATTATTATTTACTAGGACTAAGATTTTATAAAATTAATCAAACCAGGTAATATAATAATAGGACTCCAGAAGTATTTTTGTTTAACGAGAACATTTTTGTTTGAGTGATAATAATACTATATTTTATTCTAACTTATTCGCGATGAATAATAGTATTACCATTTTAGAAATGGGGGAACAAGGGGAAACGTTAAATTATTTAGGCGAAGTGCGAGAGAAAACCGCAAAAGACCTCCCCATAACACCTAATTATAATGGCATAATCCGCTTCTTCCACGGTATGAAAGATGAGTGTATTCCATGCGACATTGAGAGGATGTATAAAAACCGCATTACAGTGGGTCAACCGGACAATCTCCTATCTTGAGCTCGAGTCCCAGACTAAGCCACGGGCACATAGACAAGTCATTTTTGCCCCAATGTAGAAACAGGTCCCCGGTATACAAAGGGGGTGGGGGCCCCCTTACGTACCGCCCGCCTACACGAGGCGCAATTCTACGAGTCACGGAACAAAGTTTAAAGGCGGTCTGACAAAAAAAAGGGGAGGAAGAAAGAAAAAAGTAAAAACCTGGTACGAAATATAGAAAAAAAGGAGAGAGTGGCTCGTCTGCAAATAAAACGCCGACTTCTCCTTAATGACACCTCCTAATAATAAGTTAGCGGGCCTTGCAACAGGGCACTGCCATTAGCTTCCCCCCGAGCACTGCGCACACCTCCTCGTTACAACAAACACAATAATGACCTCCGCTCTTCCACGTTTCACCAACGGCCTTTCTTTCCTTTTAGCAAAAGACAGGTCTAATTTAAAATTGCACTTCTTTCTGTACGAACGTTTGAACTTTTTCCATGTTCTCATGTAAAAAAAAAGGTAAGGAGCGCCGAGTCATATATTATTCAGAATAATAGCCAGCTACGGACTGGGAATGTAACGGAGTTCAAATTGCTTATTCTCCCATTTACGGGCCGTTCTCGAGTCCGGGGCCGTGTTTCGGATAATGTTCTCCCGGCTATAGCCTGGCTATAGCTGGCTTTCTTTTCAAACACCAGGAAGCACTCACATCTAAACATGAGTAGAACAAGGACAAGGATTTCATTGAGTTCCTAAGACTTTCGTTCAATTATTAATATATAGTCTTATTGCAAATCTGTTGAATCATATACTCTCATAGCCTTAATTCACTTTTACTCAAGCAACAAGCGACGTTAAAAATTCATCCTTGTCTTTATGATTCTGATTGAATTCGATTGTTTATATATATATATATATATATATATATATATATATATATATATATATATATATATATATATGTGTATGTATATGTGTGTGTGTGTGTGTGTGTGTGTGTGTGTATGGAATATTCCAAACAGTTTCAGTCTCTGAAACACTTTTCTTCGATTGGTGAACAGTTGGGGTTAAAAATTCTTGCAATCCCAGGAATAGTCGGATCGAGATTGGGTTCGATATCACGATTGGGTAGAACCCTTTCTAAATTTACGATCGTCCTTTCAAATAAAAAGGACCACTTCTTCTAATCTGCGGAATATTCTGTCTTTCTGTCGTCCAAACGGGCTACGTGAAACTATCTTCCCAAGGACAGGAGTCTCCCCGTAAAGGGAACTACCGGGAAAGGATCGACCACGAAAGCTATTCCACGACGAAACTAAGAAAACAAACAAACACTACCGGTTTTTATAACTCGCCGCTGACCTCCACCAATGTTTTATTGCCGCCCGGACCAATCCCCGGCCTTTTCAGTTTACATTTACAGCTTCCAATACCTATATTTGATTTATGGAAAAAGATAAATCGAAAAATTTAATTTCACGTGTTAACGGATTTTGATCTTGTCAAATTTTTTATTGAATTTAAATATGATTCATAATAAAATATTTATTCAATGTTCAGTTCAACGAATTGATATTTATGAAGATAAGGGAATACGTTCATCATAGAATTAAGAGGGAAGCATGTGCTTCATGTTGAACTGTTTATTTTACAATGTAGACCATTCGATAAAACCAACGATTGTTAATTTCATGTATCTAAAAGAATTCTGGTTTTGAAATTTTGATTGCTTGATAAATTTTGTAATAATTATGGTATTCGAAACGACAGAAATCCGTCCTGGAGGAGAACACAATTAATTATGCTACAAATTCTCCGCTTTAAATTGTTTTATCATTGTCTATTCCCGGCGTCTGAAAAGCCGTCTGTATTCGACGCCGTAATACATTTAGCGCTTCGTCACGTGTCCCTGTTACCGTTTTCAAGCCCAACGATGGGAAAGGGTCAAGAATGATGGGATGAAACTGTCGCTAAAACTGTAGACCTCCTCCGTCGGCCGCAATATGACCGCGCTGTTTTCCACGCTGTTGAGCTTTCCAGGACGTGCCCATTAGGAGGCCCTGATGCCCAGTAAAACCCACTCTTTTTTCTTATCCAACCTAGCCCCGTCCCAAGTATTGTTTTCTCGCGCTTCGTTGAACACGCCCCACCTTGCGTGTCCCAACTGATTTAGCACCGATGTCTCGTTGGGATTAAAACGCATTGACATGTTAATATTCCTTGATAAGTTTTGTATTAGGTAATTTGTAACTAAGCCTAATGTTTAGAAAAAATATTTTACCGTTTTATTTTATTATGTTAGAAATTATTAATGGAAAGCCAATGCATGCCATAATTCCAATACATGGATATTTTGGAAAGATATTGCATGTTGCCAAGCTATAAAACTCTGAGCTATTGGAACAATAACCCTCGTCCTGTTAGGCTTAGATTTAGACTGATAGATTAATTTAATAATAACCTAATTATTGGATTTTCTACAGGGAAAAACCAGTCTACAGTAAGGAGATAACCAACTAACTATTTCCGTAAAGGGATTTGGTTTTATTGTTTTTAATTTAGATCAAGCTCCCTTGTCTTTCTTCAGAATTTACATTCATAATTTATTAGTTATTTAAACAATTTTATTAAAAGTAGTGTTTTCCAAAGATATTTACTTAAAATTAAAAAAAAATCGGTGCGCATTTTTCGAAATAAGTTTTCGAAAAAATGTGCAGCACACAATACCTTCATTTCCGCTTTCATCATTTTTGAGGCCCAGGTGTATCATTGTAACATCCGCAGGAGAGTACGGGACCCCGCCGCTAAAGGTCCGCGTCCCTACTAAAGAAGTCATGGGCGGTAGGGTCTCAGAAAACCTGAAGAAGTTTAAACTTTCAGGGGGCCCCGAAGGGACGGCCAGGGCAAGAAGAGGGTCCCGCGGGACTATCCTGGTAGGTCTGCAGCCGAAATTCCTTTTTCCTTTCGAAACGTACAATAATGTGGACCCCTATGATTGTAATTGATATCCCCTGAGCGGTAAGGTGGCCGGTAGAAGGTCCTCGAGGATGGCAGGTACAGAGGGTGTTTGACAAACTTGACGCATCCTGAAGTATAAAGTAGGGTGATGGGAAATGCTACGCTGGATGGTTTCCCAGAACGCTCGTCTTATATGAACATAATACAAACCTTATATTTCTTAAATAAGGGCAGGCCTCCGCGACAATGAATTATTCAACGCAGTATATATCAGAAGTTAGTTAGCCTTAACTTGTATTTCTTGTTATTACTAGTAGCGATATATATATCTATTCTCAATTATCATATTATTTATTTATTTTCAAAAATTCTTCCAGTACGGAAAAAATCCTGACTAATAGGAATCCTAGAATCCTATAGAATCCTGACTAGTCTAATGGGAATCCCCAATACCGACCGATAGTCATCAAGAGTGCCGGGAGGATTTGAAAGCTATTCCTGGATTCGTCGATTAAAATTAACGCGCCCATTGTGTTTGGCAACTAGGGGCGGCGGCGCTACAGTAATCGCTGCATTTAGGTAGCAAACTGCAGATTTGTTGGACGGCTATTATCGCTTAGGCGACCGTCACAGATCGGATTAATAGGAGCAGCCCATCTCCCCCGCTTTCCAATGCTAACCTCTGAGGCCATTATCCTGTGCCCAGTATTGTTGTCTATCCTGAAAGGTAATTACAGATAAACCCTATCTCTCAACACCCGGATGACGATCCGGTTTGAAGGATTCCTATCGCTTCGATCCGGCCTGAATCGCTGTCTCAAACAATTGACTATAAACAGCGCATAACGTGAAAATTCATCCAACCCGCTTTTCCCCAACCAATATCGCTATAAAATAAAGATATAAGCCATTGTCAATTGTTCTCCTTAAGCATAATAAATTTTAAAATCTTCTAGTCCCCATAGGTGTGTTGTCTGATTTGATAACCTGGATCCCGTCTACAATAATATTGGCCGCCCTTATCAGTCGCGTACAAAGTAGATTTCTATACATCAGAATTTCTATGCCGACCTGCGGACATAGTGCAGCATAACTTGGTCCACAATTTAGGAGTTATTGGTTTTCCGACAGTCAATATATGCAGGGGAGACCATAACCCGCACACAATTTACAGCGGTAGGGTTTGTGGACTAGGTGGGGGGCTTGCGGAGAAGGCAGGTCTCAGTATTCCGCGGAGGAAGCATAAACTAATAACAGTTTATTAAATTCCAGCGCGGGAGAACGGGCCCGGGGTTTGAGATCGCCTCCTTCCGTATTAAATAAGTTACCTTGAGAGCGGGCCGGATATGGCGCCGTCGTGGACCCAAAAGGCACTCGCGTAAATCACCATTCGTGTGGTGGGAAGCTCGTCGATATCGGCCCCCTAATTATAGACATCCTCTGATTGCGTTTCGTAATAATTTGTTTTACACCGGGTGCTTTTATCTTAAGCGCGTACTGTAACTGCGACTAAATTTTGCACGACTCTGATTAGACAATACTGTATTAAGGGACGTATGATTTTCGCAAATAGCGTGGTTTATAATTACACTAAAATTACACCACGTTCTAGAATTATGAATAGAATACCGTGTCACCCTTTTGAATTGAACTGCAGCTGCTTCTTTGACTCCTAACTATAATTTAATCCTGATTAATGCAGCAATAATCTTCAAGGAGACGAAACGGGAGACTGTTAGTGAAGCCTCTAAACACTGTGCCAAATCAAAACGAACTGACGGACCGAATTTTCCTCATTCAGAAAGTTCTTGTGGTTAAACGACTGACGCTCGCTAATCCCAGCATACTAATTAGAGTTTCAAATTATACTATAAGACAAGTATTTATATATTCGGGCTCTAATGACAATATTCGTGTTCTAAATGACTTCCTCACACACAATATTCTGTCCTCACTCGCTGATCTGGTCCAATACTGGTTTTTCGCCATGTTGTTTAATATTCTGTCAGTAAATTAGTTTATCACATGTCCAAAGTGTGATGACATTACAAAACCGGGATCCGCGGACCACGTGACGGGTATCTTTCCGATATCGTTTGAAGCAGTTCTATTGAAAAGCAACGAAACAAAATATGAGAATTTACAGATTACATTTTCGACTCCAGTCAAAGGGGCGTCTTCAAAAGCAAGGATGGAATATTTTATTCATAATTCACGAGTTTGATTTCAATTCATGCTAATTACAGTTCCACTGAGTATTATAATACGAGGATATTCTCGTCCCCCGCTTTTTTCGCAGGCAGAATAAAGATTGGCCTTATTTTGTAAAAATCATCAGCATGTTTTTCTAGTGGCAAAGTAAGTAACACCAAATATCAAAGTTTAAGAATTCTCACAGGCCACTCTACACTACATTCGCACAAACCCTAACAGCAATAGTGAAGAAGTACGATAATTAAAAGTATTTCCGAAGTTCCAGTGAAATGATATCTCCAAGTTAGTTACTTTACAGTAGATGATTTTATAAAATGACGTGAAATCAAACCTGCATTAATTTTGTTCAAGTTAACGTTCCCTTCTCGGAAAATGCATTCTACATTTTGAGTCTGCTTTTTTTTTTTAAGAAACTTCCAACTTTACTTCTCCGCCAACGCGAGTTTTGAATTCATCATTCGCCGCCGACTCTACTGGACCATGCCGCAAAGATAAAGTCCAGCGCACGGGGAAAAAAAAGTTTTGAACACAAATTCGATTTCAGAAAATGTGTAGGAGTTGTTGGGGTGGCGGGTGGATGGTGGGGGGGGGAGGGGGATTGCAAGCCGACCGGCGATAACGTCAGGGAAAACAGACCCTCTTTTTTTTTCAGGGGTAAGAGCGGTAAAAATTGTTCAGGGAGTGGAAGAAGAAGAATAAGAATAAGAAGTAGGAGGGAAGAAGGGAGAACTTGAATCCCGGGCACTATTTGTCTTTGCCGGCGGGATAATAAGAATGGGCCAGCCGCGCCGCTTGTCATGAGCCGCAAGGAGGAGTTTTTTGCGATTAGATAACGAGATTGCTCGGGTTTCGCCTTAGGGAAAAATCCATTGCCGGGACCCTCCATTAGCCAACAGCTCATGGCCTAGCCTTTTTATCTCTCCGCCCTTTGAAAAATTATTACACCACAAACATGAACAACGAAAGAAACAATTGTTTTTATTGTCCGGTATACTGCAGTGGTGGCAATCCTGATTGTCGAGTTTACGCCATTAAAAACACACTACTAAAGTTTTTGACGTAATTCTCCTGATGATGCAAAGTCACAAGCTCTATATCGTAAGACCCAATCGGGGAAATAGTTTTCAGTTATCTCTTGTGTATCCTAAGGTACGTCGTAATTCTCAGTGTAATATGCTGGCATGTAATTATCCTGTACGCAGGATGCAGTTAATGTGCGCTGGGGCCGAACGATCTCTCGACCCATACACCAGTACTCCTCTGGTGTCCGTCGTGGGAACAAAAATCAGGAAATGTAGACAGGAAATCACAATAATGATCGTATCCCAAACCCTCGGCGACTCCCCCATGCCATTGCAAGAGCACATCATTCCTTCTTTCATATCCTGAATTTTAAAGGGTTACCAAGATACACGCCGATCGAATATTTGTCATTAATTCCGCTATGAATTCGAATTAGGATCCGGTAGAGCAGAGGTCAAGGGGCCGCGGTAGGAAACGGTCTAGTTAAGAGCGGGTTTCGTAATGCGAAAGATAAACAGGGTGTACATAATCCCGTTTCTGTATCATTGTCCGTGTCCGCAGCTAAGCCCCCTCTCATCCACTCGGCCCGGGACCACAACTTATATTTAATTGGTCATTAGTGCGGTCGGAAATCCGGTTGCCCCCGCTTCATTGCACCCGAGTTAGTGCGAAATGCACTTGAAATAAGGGCAGAAATATTGAAATATAAGCGTAATTACATTTTAAACGCCTCCATAACGAGGAAACACCAGGCTCACATTTTGGTTTCCTTTTATATTGCTATATATATTGCTATAAATTCTTTAATTTTTCCAGTTCACAAAATATTGTGATTCATCTATTTATAAATTTCAATATAAAAGCAAAGTCGAAACATATCAAGAATGCAGAATACACGATACAAATATTCTGAGCGTTTGGAATAAATGTTATTTAGATCTCACCGACACAGTACACATTGTAAAGTAAAACCCAACAGAAAGAGAAAATCTATAACCGGAAAAAATAATAATAAATAATCTAATTTGACATTAAAACTTATTGGGAAACGTCATCTCGGTACAGTCCCCAACCTTAAATCTTGGTACTTGAGACAGCCGTGCGAATAAATAAATCCCTAACCCTCCTTTTTTTCAATTCGTTGAACAAACACAAACGGCTCGCCAACGAAATCTCGGCCTTAATGAAATTAGAGCGAAAACATCGAGGGGGAGCCCGTTTAAATGTATACAGATGGTCCCGCCAATTGCCTCGAATATAACTCCAGGAAAAGTGGCGCTCGCCCCTGGAAACGACGCCACTAATTGAAACGTGTTTGTCGCGCGGGTTTTGAATATTTATTCGGAAATTAATTGTTCTTTCGGGACTCACCCCTCCGGTTCCCAACCTCGCCCCTCACCATTGGGCTAGCGGCCCATTAAACTAAACCCTCCGTCTTTTTCCCTTCTTCCCCTTCAGAAAACATATGATTTCCGTTCCGCCCACTTTAAAATATCACTTCCGCCCAATCGGGATCGAATCGATACGGGGAAAATAAGAACAGTTACGAGCCACAAAATATCTGTTGAAATATTTTGGATACTGTGATATTTCAATATCTTACAGCCACTCGATTTATCCATCAATTACTACCAGCTACTGGCTGGCTCTTGGTCTGCGGTTGGCCAGAGGCAACTTCTGATTATCACGAAAGCCAACAGCCACTAACAAGTAACTATTAATTACTGAGACGTTCTAGTGATTGTTCAATAACAGTGTTAACAGGACGTTAAAGGAGAAAATAATTTTATCCAAAATATGAAATGTTTTAAATTTCTGTACTATAATATAAAAAAACTGTAAATTTATTCGTCAATATAATTATATTCATTCGAAATAAATAATTAATATACTGCAAATGGAATACAGAAAATATAAATCGGTCGGATGTTTTAAAATTGTGTACATAATAAAGTATTCCTTTCGGAGAAATTTCTGTTCTAAAATTTTTAAATATCAAATATCTCCCTTTGACTGTAAATCGTACTCTTCGGGCCATAAAAATAACACCCTGGGCGGAAATGTCGCGTTCGTTTTCACAATTCAACTGAGCACATTAAAATATAGGTTAGCTTTGTTCGTACCGGGCTGGGACAATGAGAGCGGTAAAGTTGGGGCTAGCGACTGGCTCGGGGAACGCTTGCACAGAATAAAACCACCGCCCACCTCTTTTGTACCGTAATATGAAAATTCGACCCATTGTTGCAGACTTGAATAAACCAAATTTATGGAAAACAGCTGAGATACATTAAGCGGACCGACGAACCCGCCCCCTAATGCTTTTTACAATTATGCGTCTTGCGTGTAATTATCGGGGCGTGGTACTAGAGGGGAGGAATAGAACATTTTCAGATATGCAAATCGTCCATCCCCAACCCACCCTTCTGATTGTGTAACGCCCCTTAAATACCGATGCCCAGGTTTCTGTATCCCGGAAATTGTGTTCCTTTAAAATCAAGAGATAAATTACAATTTATTTTCGTTTTCCAAGCAGTACAAGCCTTTGGAAGTGAACTGCTTGCTGCTGAACCATGAGGGGGGGATAATTCTTATTTCAACCCCCGACAGCTGAAAACTAATGATGACCGCAGGGTAATGTTATACGGGTATTTTTAAATTATCTCTCACTAAATAAAGGGAAGCAAAATGAAGGATGAATATTTAAATTGAAAATACCCTATTTTATCATACCCATATTCTTTACATCCCAAACTCTTGATAATATCTTCATTTTCTTAATATTACAGATAAATATTCTACTTTGTTATACTCGTCGACCATATGATCATATGATTTTGTAGAGGAATTTTGTGAAATGGTAGCTCAAAAATCGGTGCGCGTATTGCTAGAGAAGAGTATGGAATTTTCAGTTCGCTGCAACAAACATTCCAAACATTAACGTGCCCATTTTGTGTAACGTGTTCTATGCTGATTTTTTTCTGCCTGCCAACCTAATTACTCAAGAAACTGTCCATTTCTGTGTAAATATCCGGACGACACGGCTGTGTGAGCCCGCATGCATTTCGTTAATGATATTTTAAACGACTTTTTAGGATGGTATTTCAGAAGAAAATCCGGAAACAGTTGGGGCCCCGCGAATCATAAACCCTTTAGGAGAGCCGCTGGAACTTGAAGCATGGCCGCCCGTACGCGGGCCAAGTCGACAATTTGCATAACAAATAGCTGTTTGAAGATGTTGGTAGCGCCGAGTACACACACACACACTCACACTCACGCACACGCACAGGCGCCCGCCCACCGCCAGCGCGGATCCCCGACCAACAACTAACTTACTGCCAATTAATCGGCAAACTGCTAAATTAATGGCCTCTCCATTCCCCATCCACCCCCAACAACCCACCCCCACCCCGCAGCCACCCCATGCCGCTGCCGCCATACGGTCCCACCCTAACCGGGCTTTAAATACAAGTTTATGCTTTTATAAGTTCGAGACTTGAATTGAGATTTTGACTGAAACTTCACCAATAACATTTCTGCCAAATACATTTGTGAAACCTAATATTTTCTAAGATCAACTAGTTGCACTAGGTATTATCGTCGACACGATTTTTTAAGCACATGGAATGAAATATCAACTTTTAAATATCGGACGTAATTAAATTAATCTCTCATCATTTTGAATCATATTTACTACTTAAGCCCGAAATGGCTTCCCTGCGATTAATCGCACTACAAACTGACCTGAAATATGAAAAAGTATTGAAACGGTATAAATCACTTTAATTAATCTGCTAAATCATTCTAATCCTAAATTTAGAAATAATATTCCTCTTTAATACCATACTAAAATGTTCGAATGTGTTTTCAAGAATGGAGTTTGAATGATATTGAACATTTTATATTAATCTAATCGAGATCGTTGAAAATTTTCTTAACGATTAATTTTCTGAATTGGAATATTAAAAGAGAACATGTATTTATACAGACAGCGTTCGAACAGTATTTCCTACAATCAAAGTATTGTTCCCGAGATAGAGATTTGGAATGTATTGCTAATGAGTGAGCCGGGTAGGCCGGGCGATTCGAAATGTCGAGCGACATATTTTCTTAACTTGCCCCTAAACGATCCGCGAAACTACCCCCGCCCGCTCACCACACCCCAAGCCAATTCGATTTGATCGTATCCGACTCCAATCGGCGGTTTATTGGCGAACGCCGATCGGGTGTGATGATATTGGGTTACAATTTCCGGGGGAAGCACCGCCAGCCTCAGCCTCGAGGGCCCTCTGACACACCCGGCTGTCCCACTCTGTTCATTAACTGATGTAAATAAGGCCCTGTACCATCCAACCGATACCATCCAACCGATAGACCCCAAATTGCCAATTGTAGATTCAGCCGTGGACAAAAATGTCCAGGACATAATTATAGTAGACAAAAACCATGTGTGTATATATCGTGGGAGAATATTTACGCTAACAGTTATGATACCTCGGTTTCAAAGTACATTTCGTTAACGATACAAAATGTATGTGTATACGGATATATGTATATCCGGTCCCTTCCTATTTATTAACATTAACGAAGAAATTCCACACGACACAATCCGCGATTTGCCCCGAAATATGAGGACGACGTTAGGTGAACAGGTGTGTATTTCATAATATGGCAAATAATCCTACTTTCTGTCGATACCCGATAACTCATTTATAACTTGTTACTGTCGAGAAATAAATAAACGACTGGCAATGCAAACAGGATGCCACACAAGCACTCAATGTGCCAAAGTGACTCGTGCTCAGATCTCAGGACATTTATAGCTTATAGACTCCCGCAATTTTTGTTCAGAAATTGTATTTAGAAATTGTAACCCAAATTAGAATTTCGCTTCGGATAAGGTAGGCCCGGGTATTGCTTTTTAATCTTCTCTCGATTTCAACCTGGCAAACCGAATCATTTGTGCATGACGGGTTGTTGCCCGGTTCTCTAATTCCGGGTTATAGCCTTTTTCGGGGTACCCCCCCCAAGGCCAATAATATTTCGTGATAAAAGAAAATATTGCTCCGGCTTTAGGGGAGGTCGGGCCGGGGTACTACAACCCCGCAGATTGCTTTTCCTTTTGCTAGAACATAAAATATTTTTATCGGGGCCGGGAAGGGTGGGGAAAATCCTAAAAGTCCGAGCGATTTATGTAGAATTGTTAAATTTGTCTACGATGCCCCGAACCGCGATTTTTGGATCGTAAAGCGGTTTTCCCTCCTCGTATTCGGTTTGTTTATATGCCACAAATATGGTTTAAACGTGGACGCAATAAGAAATGTTGCGGAATGTGTTAACTTTACATTTGACCACTGGTGCTTAAAAGGAACAAAAACTATAAAATTATAACTGCATATTATAGTTACACTGTTAACATCATACCATGTGGAAATATTACTTGTTGCAGTAATTTTGAACATTATTTTTTCTTCTTCTTATATAAATGGTTCTAAGCGGAATAAAATAATTTTCAGTTTGTCGATGTCCAATCACTACACTGTCTCTTCGCGATGGCACACATTACATTTTTTTATTTTTTACAGCCACCTTTAAAAGGGGAATTATGCGATCTTCTGGAGTTACGCAGATGCAATGATCATTTACCCTGTCCGCGTTACAGTAGCAATCATCATAACTGCCTAATGGCGAATATCTTCTGTAATTTCTGGTAATCTCGCAGACGGTTGGTCTCGGCGCGGTTTTAAAGGCCGAGGGCTAAGGTAAAGCTATTGGCGATAACAAAGTGTCCCCAACCCGTTCTCCTCGATAGCGCCGAGACCGTTCTTCCGGCAGTTAACCCGAAGTGCCGCAATCCCGGAGACGTGGGGTGGCTGGGGCGGGGCGGGGGCGGGGACGCCCTCGCGGGACAGCGATATGATGGTGTGGGGGCGGCGGCGCCGTTCAGAACTCGTTGCTTTTAACGGCAAGGCCGGCGAATGCAATTGGCCTGCGTTGAACTGTTGCTCGGGGCTGGGCCGCTGCAAAGGCAGCCGCCCCAACCATAAACGCTCCAACCGTAAATGCCGAATAGCCAACCTGTTCCACTGGGGCCATATGTGTCCCCGGAATTCGGTTGTTTCATTGTGGAACCGATAAACTATTCGACAAAAAAACAATGGAATGAAACTTGGAATCAATTGGCTCTTCCTCCTCCAACCGATGAGTTGGAGCATTTGTTCGATAAATTATAATTGTGGAAATCAAGTAGAAGATTTAGTAACCCTAACTTCAAGTCCTCAGGTTATACTCAGAGCAACACTTTCACGAAATCTATCCGGATGAGTGATTTAATAAAAAAAACAATAGCGATAAATATTTATTATCAAAAATCAGTAAATTGACTGAATGAGAAATATGGCTGTACTGACTTTCTTCATACACCTACAATCATAATGTATGTTTACATTATTGTCATTTATATTAATAATTACTATATAATATGGTTCTTACAATATTCTGCCTCCACCGGCTGGTTTTTCTTTTCCTGTGCCGGTTTCGGATTTTTATAATTGTAAACCGTTCTCGTTGGGGGAACAATAGACCCATTTCAATAAAAATTACGCTTCGATATCAAGAGTTTACTTTGCTAGGAATATTGTATACCAAGTTCAAATAAACTTCAGTTTTGTGGGGTGGAGTAAGTAATTTTTTATTGTCTATTACTAATTTCTATTGAAAATTTCATTCTGTTAAACAGATAAGGCCATTAACGAATTATTAACTATTTTATATTTAATAATTTGCGCTATGCGGCCTTTAAGAAAAGGGTCATACAAAAATGTGATTAGTAGTTAAGAAGCGGAGGAGGTTGAGAAACGGTGACAGGGGTCTGAGGATGTGTCTGCCGCTCAAGAACATCCCTTAGATCGGGGGATGGCTGAAGGGTTGGCCCGGCGGGGGGTACGGCGAGGGGGCAGGGGCTTCGCTCAGCATTTTCTGCCGGTTGTCGATTGGGACGCTTCGTTACACCACTTGAAACTTATCCAACCTTTTCCCCGACCTCTTCAGAGCCTCTTTTCACGCTGGAAGGACCCGCAAATTACCCAAATCGGTAGCAGGAAGAACCACGATCCGGTGACTACAACCGAGTACAAATATCACGGGCGAACTGGGCGCCTAATTGATGTAATTACACTTCAACTTGAGTTATAATATTTAACACGCTATATAGTGAAAAAATTATATAATAGTAATAACTCTTCTAGACTCTTGACAAATAATTCAAAACTTATTAAACCTACGTTCATTTGCTATAATTTAAATAACTAATTTTTATATAACGCTTTATTTTATTTTTCGACTACGATTAAAGCCATGAGAAATAATTGACAATGCCCCACTTATGTACGATATATTTTCTAAGGTATATATCGGCTAAGAGAAATAAATAATATAATAAAGTTGTAAACGGCCATTTTATTTTCTGAGCGGGGATCCCTTTGAAAATGTCTAGTAAACAACAAAAGGGGTATACCGCATTGAAGCAATATAATTGCTAGCGAAATTTATTTAGTTAAACTCGGTCTTTGAAACGGTTATTCCTTTGAACAATATATTATTCTGAAATATGATTTTGTTCAGAAAGGAGTTCCAACAAATTGATTAAAGCCCGGAGGAGGCCGGTGCCTGTGCCCTGGACGGGCCGCCCCTAAGAAAACATCAAATGCAGCCGCCATTCCGTTCTTCTACGAGAGATGATTAAACACAAGACCAATTTCTTTCCCAATTACATGTTGAAAACTTGCCGATCTATCAGTAGAACAGTATACCAATTTAGATTTTACTTCATCTTGAAGATAAATATTAGCCTTCAAAATTAAGGAGCTATGAATAAAAGAGCACTACTTGCCTTCACATAATATTTCATCGCTATGAGAAGAATCCTAGACTGTTTTACTTCCTTTATGGGAACTACTATCTGATAAATCTCACTAAAGAATGCCCTGTAATGAAAACAAAATATTATGACGCGAATATTTCGTTTTTATTTTCCGCTGACTTATGTGTTCCATGTGGTAGCCAATAACACTAGGTCCTGAACGTCCTGGACTGAAGGTCCTTTATGGACTTTATTCATTTTAGTTTTGTGAATATCTGTACATGTAGGAATAAATCATTAGTAATAACATTTATTATGTTGTGGATGTTTATTATTACGCTCAGAAAGGTTATATAAATTATAATAAATCAATTTCTGAATTCCTTAGGTTACTGAATATCGGACGAAGCCCCAATCACATTACGAGAGGAAACATAAAATCGTATGAGTATTGAAACGTTTCCTCGTCAACTCTGTCAAACTCTGCTGTTAATTAAACGCTCAAAAATAATTGATTAATCCAGTATATTATTATACTCGAAACCAAATCAGTTATGATACACCCAAAAAATTATTCAACAGCAGTTTACGGCGAAAACCTGGATTTATAGTTCGAGTTTCGGGGCGGAATTGTTTTTTTACAATCGTTTCGTTTTTGCCGACACCGGTAAGAGAAATCGGAACAGAGGGGGCGTCGGGTGAAACTGGGCGCCGTGAAATTAAGGGTCAAAGGGCGGAGGCTCCCTCCCTCCCGCCCCGCCACGACCGCCCCCGCAGCGCTGATGAATTCGTTAGTGCGGGCCGCCCTCTTCACGCCGAGGAAAAAGCCCTTCGAAATATTCAGCTTTTGAGCTGAAAAAACAGAAAGAAAAAATATCAAGTACTATTCTTTGGCGGTGGGGGGGGGCCGGGGTTCTGACGTCGGGGGCCCTTCTTAATTACGTGAGGGGCCGCGGGGTGAATGGAGCCGCGGCCCGTCCACGCCCCGCCCGTTTGTTGCACCCCCCGCGCGATGGGTTGTTTTCTAAAAGGCGGCTCGTTCAAACATTAACGGGGGGCCCTCTCCCTCCCACTCTCCACGCACTTTTCTATTACGCCCCCCCCCGTCCTATTTCTTTCGCGTTTCATTTTCGAACCGCACTCTTAACAGAGGAACCCGACCCGCTTTTTAGGCCATCTCCCCTTTTATTCTACCCCCCTCCCCACCAACTGCGACTCCCTTTTGAAGCAGTGTATATTATTTAACCCTTCCCCTTTTTTTTCTATATCTATACGTTCGTTCCGCGATGTGTCCCATATTCGTGCTCGACATCTCGAACTTACACGGACGATGGGGTATACAACGGGGGATATTTATTTTTCGCACGACAGGACTATTTCCTATTGCCTTTAGGATAACATGTTTCGTATTCTTAACACTAGTTTCGATAGTAACATATCTCGTCCTAGTCCTTTTCAGAGATTCGTTTCTTCCATGTAACGAATTTCTTGCACATTTAAACTCGTCGTTTTATTTTTGCATATCCCCTCGAAATATGTGTCTAATGAAGCCGGTCCATCCCAATTGAACAACCCCGAGTTCGGTAATCATCGATTTAAAGCCAGGAAGGCGACTGGGACGAGTAAATTTTCTTGTTCCCTCCTCCGTTTTCTCCTGTATGGGGAGAGCACATGTTGCCCCAGACAACGTAATTACCGAGGCCCCACTTTAGAACGCCCCTCCGGCCAGAATTGTGTTTATGTTTGCCCGGCCAGATGCCGCTGGAACACAAAGCGGTGCCCCCTCCCGCACCGCCAACGCTCGAACCCGCACCACATCATCCGACAGCCTTAATTTTCAGGCAGCCGGAAAGCTTCCGCGGGCGAGGGGAAGGCGGCTTCGCCTTATATACGATACAGGAATATCATGCAAACCTTAGCCCGGAGCCTTTCCCAAGCCGCATATTTCTCCCGTAATTAGACCATTACCGCCGGGCGAAAATCTGCCCCCACAACCGTATCTCCCAGGACCGCCCTTTGTCGCGGCTCACAAGCATTTACTTGTTTCAATTGTGTTACAACGTATAAGTAATATAAATACAAATACCACGCAGAACACCAAGAGAGCGAAAGCGTAATCAAGTTTATAATAAACATAAAAAATTACTGATTGTAGCCTTGCTGATTTAAGCAGCCCAGAACTTTCAATTAATAAATAAAATGTATGTTTCCACGTGAACCCATTGAAATTGTAAAACGAAAATTAGTGTCAAACATTAGTGGTATTACCATTTTGAATTTCAATCCTCAATACCTCAATTTTTTTTCGAATCCTTGGAAACGCAGTTTAAGTGTTCATTATTATTCTATGTATATATTATTATTATTCAAACAATCTCACCTAAAAAACGATTAGCCCGAGTGCCGAATAATCATCGCTGCTGTCGGAGAGAAAGAACGATTACGGAAAGTCATTTTTCCCGGCCCTGGAGGAAAGAAAGGAGTCCGAAATAATTGCTCTTCAAAGAAATATACAAGTACTCGACGAGCGATTAAACAGAGCAATCGTTTGCTACTGTTCAAAGACACTGGATGCTTCCAGTGTTTCCTTTATGTTTAAAGGCAAAGCGTCAGTCATCCAGAATAAGTAGTTGATTCGGGTGGAGGCGATGGCCTCGAAAAAAAAAAAGAAGTCAACCTTTGATCCGTACTCGAGCAGCAAATAAATAAATATCTCTCCTTTTTACAATTTATTTAAGAATAATTGAAGCCGTGGTTAAGTAAGGAAAGTGACGGGCGAGGAACGGTGTGAACCCAATAAAAAGGCTCCTCACTATAAAAGAAACATTATTCAGACCTTCATTTAAAACCACTTCTGAGTGTTTAGGTTACTCTCAGTTAATTGGGAGAGAAATTTTATTTTCCGATTTCCGAACAAAATAATATTACAAGAACTTATTTTTGTTTGGCTGTAATTTAAGATTCCTGTTGGGGGATACCGTGGTGGTTTAAAGAATCATAACCCTTGAGTTCTTCAGTCGTCGCCAGCTTATTTTTTTCAAATCGCAAGAATTAATAATATATTGTAAAATGTTTATGACTCCTTGAAAACAACATTAGGGAGATAAACACTCTATTCATTAGAAATGGCCATCAATAGCATAAACTTTTTAACGTGATAGCATATAAACGTATGCTACTAATCTAGTAATAAAAGAAGATGCCAGTGAATTTATCACCCTGGTTCAATAATTTAGTGTCACTCATTGCAGCATACGTTATCCTTAATAATACCGTGAAATATGTTTGAGATAATGCAATAATTATAATATGATTATTGTCATATGTCCTGTTCATCACCCAAGTTTTATTTGACTTTTCAATTATAAATTCCATATAAATTCAAAAACACAGTAACGTGAGTCGAAAACATCCTGTAATAGAGGGAATGAGCTCCTGTGAATCGATGGGAGGAACGATAAAAACGTACGAGTGGCAATAAAAACGTCGATGCACTACACGGAAGGGAGGGAAAGTAAATGTATAATAACACACAACCCGAACCGACTCAACGAACCGAAAATCAAACAGGAATAGACGTACAGTTATGACCGTACATTTAAAATGGCTCGGTAGGCAGGGAAGAGAGAAAGAGAGGCCTTCTCTCAAAAATAAAATTCTAAGCTCAGCGAAACGCTCCAAAAAATCGATATGTTGTTTGTTTGTGCAGAACTTGTTTACAGAAAGGCCCATTTTACTTCTACAAGTCGGATTCAAAGCAAAACATAATAGTTCATCAGCGATGGTTTGGAAATTAACTCCAATCGCCTATATTGACTGGTTACAGCTTCTCATTATAGTTAGTAGCATCGCGCCAGTAATATAATGAGGTCCTTGAACATATCAACTTCCGATGAACGATCCGGTACGCACTGTTTCTCGAGGACCCGAGTTCTAATAACAGTGTAACAGGAGCGAATGAAAACAGAAAATTTGTGTGGAAAAATGTAGCGGGTTTCGTATTTTGTTTTTCTATAGGGTTTCTATAAATCAACCGCCCACCCGTATTTATAAAATTGCTGAGTTTCTTCCAGCGGCTGAAAATTAAATTTCTCCTCCACAGGAAGAAACAAATTTTAAAAAATTATCGATTTAGAGCTAAATCGTGTTTAAAATTTACGAGCAATTCGCTCCAGTTTCAGTTTAAGAGACCGGGGCCCCAATATTGGCCCATTATTTCAGGGGAGTCTAAATAACGCTAATATTTCGTTCGCCTCTATTTCGCCCCACCTTCAACGGGTCACGTAAACCAATATCTCCGTATTACTTTTTGTTCGGGGCTCCCCGGGTCGGAACCGGCTAAGTCAATATAAAACGGCCCGGAGATGATATTGATGAAACCTGAAAAGTTACGTGTAACTTAAATTACCCCCTCCCGGCACCACCCTCCACCATCAACGTCCGGTTCAACTTCTTGAATAGGACAGCTTCTTAAATACCGTCTGCATTCTGATATCAAATGATAACAGAACGCCGGGCCCGTCACTGCTTCGTTCGGCTTAAGTTTATTCAGCCGTACAACTCGAGAGAGCGAAAGTCAGGGCTCAGAGGGGAGACTTCGGGAAACAGCTGGTATTCGCCCTTTCAGATTAACAATCCTTCAACTGTCTTTTCTAAGAGCAAGTATATTTCATCGTATTTTACCCCTATAATCACTAACATTTCGTCATTAAATTGTTATATTATAGGTATAAATATATTTTTCTTATTACTGTCTGATGCAAAGAAAACAAAAAAACTGTGATTAGACTAGAAACGTCGTTCCAAGAAACTAATAAATACAATTAGGGACTATTTCTAAACAATTTGTTGTAGATTGTTATTTGTTGTATCATTAGCTTTTGCTTATATAATATTATACTGAGACAATATTTAGTATCTCAGGAAAATAGTCGTTATTCTATCGATTAAAGATTTGACATATTCAGACCTACTACCTCTACAATAATATAGTAATGCCTCTATAATAATGAATTTGTGGGTTATTGTTATATTGTGTATCATTACTACAGAATTGAACGTACATTGAGAATGTGTATACATGCGTAGTGGAGATATATGGGCGGACAGTTTATCTGGCAGGAAAAGAGATTAGGTGGGGAACGGGTCCGAGGCGGGCCAGCGCTAGGCGCCGACTGGCTCATGGCTTTTATTTTCGGAAAAGCAATCGACCGAAAGCGAAAGTGGAAAAGGAGATAGAGGAGGCCGTGGGGGAGGCGGTGGGAGAGAGAGAGAGCTAGAGAGATAGCGCCAGCGAGAAGTGTAAGTGGCAGGGACCGCGGGTCACGAAAACCTCCTCCATACTCGAGGAGCCCCCACTTCCTTTTTATACCTGTCTCATATCCTCGGCCCCTAAACCCCCGCCCCCTCCACCAACCCCTAAACAATAACACCGCGTCGACCCGATCGGTTTTAACCGATAAGATTTACGCCCGACGATAACGCTATTTCCCCAAAGCCCATTCGTGAGCCTAACCACAAATAATTGTACCCGATCCTTCCAGTCACAGCCCAAATAAACACGTGCTACATATAATATGTCTATGTGCGTGTAGAGTGAAATTGGAATATAATTATATCCGGCGAAGAATTTATGCGTACGTTCGAAGGTTAAAAAAAAAAATAAAAAACAAGAATATTGACTTAGTATTCTAACAGTAAGATCTTTCAATAATGAATATACTGTCTTTAAATAAAAATCAAAACGACTGTGAGTTTGATTAAGATAATTAATTACTTTGGCACACCTTCGGCTTCTCGGTCGGAAACAGCGGGTGCTAATTACGGCGCTAATACTAAACACGCAACGCCCGGAGGTACGGCGGGTCTAGTATATTCAACGCGCCGTTCGTCTCTTTAATATTGTACGATTATATTTAATTTAATATAATTGTAGATTATATTAATTTTATTGTCTTTGTACTTTTAAATAAATAATTATTAAGATACATTTCTCCCTGTGACGCACTTATGTGCAATATACGATTCTTTGTCCTAACAGGGAATTGGTGATAAAAACAATAAAACTGGAATTCCCGCTACACCTTGAAATATAAAGTTATATAAAAAGTGTGCATGTATAGAAACATAACAATGTTACATATAAATGCAAATAGATCTCGAAAAATTTTAGTTATATAGCAATATATCTCAAGCACGTCAAATATCTGTTTTACTTCTTGAGGAATATAAAATGTCCTTTCCGACATAAATATCTGACAGATTTAACCACTTGTATATTCTATGTTAAAACATCGCCCAGATACACTCTTTTTCGTATTGGAATAAATAAAATTAAATTTAGGCATCGGGTAAAATTGTTTTCCGTACTTCACTGAAAACAAGTTATTAGGGGTAGCATTATTTTGTTTAAAATCTGATTGACAAAAACGATTCTGTTCGCCTTTAGAACGCTTTTAGAATTACGTATGAATTTTTGACTTTCTGCCCTAATTAGTAACATTCCGATGATGTTTTCCTGGGATATTGAAAAGCATTTGCTTTACAAAAAAAAAATACCCGCTGAGCGATAAAAAAGGATTTCCGCATTTACGGATGCCTCATTTCACAGTCAAATCTGCCCGAGTCGCGGTCACTGTCACCGTTTACAAAGCAGTGGGGTGATATCCAATTGGTGTACGGGTCAAAACAACTCCCCGTGGCACTTGTTAAGGCCTTTACATTTTATAAAAGGGACAGTAACGCGACAATTTGGCTGGGTAATAGCGCGTAACGGTCAATGGGGAGGAACGACCGTCTACCGCCCGGTAACGAATCAGCTCGGCCCCCTCTCGTATTCAATCTCGGCCCTAGTCATATTAAAACGCACGCCTAATAAAACTAGTATTACCATCCACTCTACTAGCCGTATGCTGCATAGTTCTAAAAGAATGGTTCCGTCACCACCAATTAAAGGGTGGGTCCGGATTATATTAATTAATCAGTCGGATTATAGCAATACACTTTTAATCATTGGGGCGGGGTTGATTTCATTAAGTGGGAACACGCCGGGTTACCGTATTCAATTAGGGGGAGGTGAGCTTGTTTGCACTGGAATTAATATCCCCCATGCCTCATCCCCCACGTTTGGCACCCATTAATATTGGAAGCAGCCATTTTACATGTTAATGTTCAATTGGGAACCTACCAATAGATTATTAAAATCTAACCGCCAGTAGGTGGCTTCTTTGAAACAACACTCGTTTACTATAGCACGTACAGAAGCTTGAATGACTATTGGATATCACATAGCTAGGTGAATGATGAGCTTACACCCGTTTTATGTTAATTAGACATTTACGTTTTCCCAATTTTACAAATATTAAATTATTCTCACAAGATAAAGGATTCTTTGAATTTAATTATAAGTATACAAAAACAAACAAATTCGTGTTTTGTAATTATACTAAAGGAGAATTCTTAATGTTCAAGTTAGCTCATAAACTTGAGCAACGAATTTAGGAGTAGTATAATACTACTATTACTGTATTTATATGTCATTTACCTTTGGTCCCTCATTAATTATTACAATCGCAAATATTGTGGCAATCAGTATAAAAAAGCGGTATACTGAATTAGGCCTTTTGTAAATTGAGGGACATTCACGGAACTGTTAAATTATTGAAGACATTTTGAATTGTCATTGCCCGTAATTTAGCCGGTACATTTGATTGTCGGAAACTGAGTAGTTTCGGCCGGCAGGGGATGGCTTCCTGTGGGAATTAATTCGGGAAACGGGAAACGACGGGCTCATTGAAATTGTAGCCCCATTGAGACCTCCCCCTCACCCCCCGAATACCACCCAGTCGAACCCTCTTCCTACGAAAAAAGAGGGAAGCGATTGGGCAATGATTCCCCCGGCACTTGTTGTGCGAAAGGAAACGTCCTATTTTATATTTGATGGCCCGATACTTTACGATTGGAAAATGGTTTGGAGGGGGGTGGAGGGGGGTCGGAAGTAATGCGGAGTTATAAAAAGGATGCTAACAACCCAACCCCCGTATCTCTGGTCGTAGGGCGGACATTTTTCCCAGTACTTGTTTATTCAAAGACTCGTTCTGTATATTTTACGAACCACAAGAGTCTTGATTATTAACAGGCTTTACGTAATTATCCACCATATTTTCTCCATCACATCTTTAAATCACCCATATCACATATGTTACCTATAATTTTTTTATATATTTTGATTTGTATAAATTCTGTAGTAACTATTTGATGAAATTAGTTGTATTGTTGCAAACAGAAGGATTATTTTAAAATATGTATCGTTAAGTTTCTGAGATCTTGAAATATAATTCATGATATTTTGCGATCATCCAACTCCATTTGAATTATTTTAAACTTGTTTAATCCTCTGTTTTACTTTTATTGGAAGATGAGCAGCATGTTATTTTTGATGCGGTAAAGGAAAATCAGATATTCAGAACCTGGCCTTATAATTGTGCGCATTAACTACTTCATTTTATGTACGGATAGAACAACTCTGGTTCAATGCCCCACTGGCCTGTGGACAACAATAAGTAATAGTGTCTGTGTTGGGAGTAAAGGGGAAGAGAGAAGCGGGAAGGGGGGCGGATGCTGTGCATGCATATGTATTTCATTACACTTGCTAATTGAGTGGCTTGAGCGGTAGCGGCGGCGGCCCAACGAAAGCTGCCCCCGCTATTTATTACGCAGCTCACGTCTCCTTATTTTCCATTTAGAAATTATTACAGATACACAACGATACCGTCCAATCTGTACATCGAAAATCTAAAAAAAATACTTCATCGAACTGCTACTGTCAGTCTATAGACTGGGAGTAGTTACGTTTAACCCAGTAAGAAAAGATATAACTATAAAATTTTGAACCAAGTATGGCAAAAAATAGTCGCAATGTACACATTTTTAGAATTATATGAAAATCCTTTAAAGTATGACAAATCTGCATAAAAAACGGTATATCTTTTTATTCATTAAAATAAATTCATATTTTTATTCAATAAAATTTAAACTTTAACAGGAAATAAAATATTTTAGCTGTTTTCTGTTGATATAAAATTGTTTTACCCATTTTAAACCGTGTATATTTTAAGCCTTAGTGTCAAAAATCTGGAATATTCCACCGTGTAAAAGCGAAACCAAATCCCCCATCGGTCAGATTTAAAGACCTCGTTTTACAAAGGGCCTACGATTTTACATTTTTGGGAAGAATTATTCCTGGAGGCTATAAATTAAAAAGAGAAAAGAAGAGAGAGAACCTTTTCAGGGCGGCCGGGGGAATGGGCGGAGACGTTTTTATTGTAACCGGCATAACGGCCGTAGCCGAGGGCTTAAAAGTTGAGGCTCGGTGCCGGTTTTCAGCCTGGAAATACAACAGTCCTGTGGGGGAAGGGGCGGCGGTTATTATGAAGAAAGGAAGCGGCTTTTACTTTTTGCACGGCGCCTCTGCTCAGTACGCTTTAATTCGGTAAACAATTTGCGGCCCCGAAATCTGCGGCATTGTGGAGGGCGGTGAACCCCGGGTGTGGCGGTCGGCTTCTTTATATACGCCAGAGACGCCCCACTGGCTCGCACCTGCCCAATTTCCTGCCCCAACTACCGGTATCGTACCATTTTGTACCAACCCGGCTCCCGATTAATCCGGCTGCTGCGAAATCTGGGGCCTTTTATTACGCCACTCCAATTTCTGTTTGATAGTTCAAACTTACATTCCTTCATCGAAAATGTTCCCGATAATCATACATGCGATAAACAATCTATAAACTGTTGGTAGATAAATTTTCATGCATTCGGACTTAAATTTCAGTTTGTATAAACCGAGTAATCACTGTAATTTTACAGCGATATATTTTTTCCTACCGAATTCGCATTAAGTACCTCATGAATTCAGTTTGGATCATACCGATTCGTCCACGGTTCGTGTAGGAATTGAGCATCACACGAGCGATCAGTATAGTTAAAAGTATAGTCAGAGAACTGAAAAATGCAACCACGCAGGTTGGAAACCTGCTCAAAACCCAAGAGGGCTTCTGGAAGACAGTCAATGTTTCGATCAATATTTCCTTCTATATCGAATTTTGCTTATTCTTCATGCACAATAAAGTTATACGCCGATATACGGCGCTTGTACCGGCGCGTACAAAACCGTGAATACTTCGTTCGGTGAAAAGTGTAAGCGATGCGTGTATAATGTGTGCAGAACGAGTTTCATCCATTAGGTATACGACCCCAATTAATAAGGTAAATTTCCGCTACCGATTGTACCGAGGTCAATCGAAGGAAGCAGGTTCATATTGAACCTGCGGGTGGTTGGGAGTAAGTGGTCTCCCTTCGATATCCTTTATTCGTTAACGATCCTGCCCGGAGACGGCGACGTAAAGGAGTCTCGAAGGGGGAGTTCTTCCGGGAATAAGGGGATGATGGAGTATTATGGTGGGGAAGGGGGAGCGGCGTCAATAGCGGCTGGAAACGATTCGTTAAAAACGATTAGGCTGCTCCATCCTACTCAATATCAAGGGGCGCTCGTTAGGATTAAAAAGGGGCCACCGGTACAACGATGATTTTTTTTTCAGAAACTACACGAGTGAAAATCGGTTACAATATTCAAAAGCATTTCGTCGTAACTGTGCTGTTACCAATAATTCAGCTTTATAGAATAGGGCATCAAATATTTACATTTGAGGAAAAAATGTATAGGGCGTAGAATTAATATTTTCAGTTTCATAATCTAAAGATAGCGCAAATATTAAATTTAGTATTTAAAGTGGCATTTTAACCGACTGTTACTTGATTTGGCGAGCTGACTTTGCCGAACGCCACCCGAGTCTGACTGGATCGAACACTCGAATCGCCCATAAAATTTATTTGGTTTCAGTCGAAAACGCGACTCCCACCGGTTGATATAACGGCCGGACTCTCTCGGCCCCTAACAATAGCCAGCCCAATATTATTCTCCGCCTTCGGCCCTATCAATTAATCTCCTATTCCCCCTCAGTCCAGCTATTTTCATCGAAGCGGAAACGCGACTGTTACACTAGGACATAGGGCCGGGGAATAGATTTTATCTTTGAAATTATTGAACATCGTTACGTGTTCAATGGGTTGAAATTAAATTCGAAAAAAACTGTTCCACTGGTAGAAATCGCGAATATATATTTTACATTGTGTAACAAGCGAGTGTAGTATTTAATCTGAGGTATGAATATTATAGGAGAGTCATTACCATTCTGTCCTTAAACGGCATAAATTTTTGACTGCGCATTTGTTAGTTTTTAATGCTGAAAGAAATGCTGTTGATTTGAAAATTAAATTTCTGCGGACAATTTAATATTATTTATTTTTCCGGTCAACCTGGCTATTTACGGGATTACAAAATGAAGTCGAACTCCGAATACTGAAACAATGCCCGGGCTAATATTCGCTTTTGATTAGGTCCATGCATTAGTCATCCGGCTCTTGACCTTTCTGCGCGTCGGGGGGCAGCATTAATAATTCTTTGTAGGAATGCGCTCCTCTTGAATGATTGAAGGGACGACCGCCTCATTACTGGCTAATGCCCCAGCCTCCACGTCTACTCCAGCACTCATATAACATTCCCTTTCGTCTAGCGCCCCCTTCGTCACTTTGTTGCGAATGTGCCGGAAACCTATAATAATAGCGGTAGAACGACTGCGAGTCGGATGTGACCTAGTTTTTAAATACTGTTGTTTCTCGAATAACTGAAAATGACGCAGCTTTAAATTTTTGTCGGGAAGTACAGGAATTCAAAGTTCAAATCCGCTTCAGTAATAAATTTACTGTAATAAACGAATTATCATTTATATTAATACTACGATGCTTTATTTATCTCTATTAATATTAGACATTGGACAAAGCAAATTTCGGGACTGAAATTCGGTGACAGTGTCCCATCGGTAGGTGAAAGGTCGGGGTTAACCGGCCAGGTATTTTGCCGGGCCCCAAAAGGGACGGCCCTAAGGGCAGTTTGAATGTTGATTACCGGGCGGTCTGCCTAGACAACACGGACACTTCACCGTCAGTGCCACTGCCCCTGGCTCCGTCCTGACATTAATTGAATGCCCCCGGTTATATTTCCAAGCGCCCCGCCCCGCCCCTACCGCCAGCCCCCGCCCCAGTTCCCCACGACTAATCTCACGCCGGCTAAATAAATAACGATGTTGGCCAATAATCAGTAGTTCGTGGCCAGAAGATAAATAGTACCGCGAGCGTAAACAGTCCCCTTGATTAGTCAAATTATCGACCGATTTACCTCGAATAAAAAGGAAACGCAATTAATCAAATATAGCGATCATTAAATATATATGTTAGTATAGATTAGCTAGTCAATTATAAACAGGCACATGTATTATTTTAATTTTTAATAAATATTAAAATATATATTATATCATTTTTGTAGGTCCCTCTTTTTCAGCCCCCACCCCCTTATTATATGTATATAAAAAATAAATACATATTAGCCATAAGAATAGTTTTGGCATAATTTCAATTTAGTCCATAATTTGCAGATCCAGATTCATAGAGTCGGTCCGTTTTATTGGTTCTGGTTTAACGCTTAATATTTTTGGCTCTCCAGAGCGTAAATTGAAATTCGACGGCTTTAAACGGCTAGGGATAGGAATTGAGAGGGGGCGGAGGCGCCTCTCGGCGGTTCGCTCGGACCCGAGCTTGGAAAATGGGGGTGCGAACCTGCGAGGGGCTACTGCTTGTCGCATTAATATGTGACGCTACAGCGCCGCTGTACCACATTCAACCCCAGGCAAACTCAAACTTCGGAAATTAAATCCGGCTTTATTTCGCCCAGTTGCTCCCCCCTCTTAAATACTTTTAAGCCCTACTTTTAAAAAATTTAAAATTTTTGACGGAATTTTTTTTCTGCGCATTTGAATTAAAAATTTCAATGCTATAATTAACATTACAGATACCGCATAAACTATAACATTAATACCTTATGAAGTTTGTTTTTAATTCAAATTTCCCCACCTATCTATGGGTTTGGATGAATTTAAAAGAAACGTTATGATGTTCGCGTTACTGTAACTGTACTGTCTTTGTTTTTCTAACACTATTTCTATCATCTATGCCACAATTGCTAAAATCATTTCGAGGTAGCAATTAATAAAAATAAAAATATGATCTCTTGTACTTCTTGCTGTGGCGCCCCATCTATTTCTGACTATTTCTTAGTATCAATCTTAATACGTTTACCGATGAGGATGTCACTTAGTTGATAGTGATTTGTGGATCTAGTGACAGTGACATGCCACTAGCGGTCACCGCGAGACGTCGCAGTTGCGGTCGGGTAGCTGGATGGGCGGGCGGCCCACCCTCTCTCAACATGACACGCTTCTCTACCGGACAATTTGACCAATAGATTGACGGACCGCGCAAAAAATACGGGAAGGTTTTGCTTCTCTATATCGGCAAAAAAACTGGCCCCCCTCGTCCGGGAAGATTTACGACGCACCAGGTGTTACCAGCGTTTTTATATTCCCGGTTTTTTGTGTGTGGTGAACTCTCCTTTAAAAAGAGAATACTGTATAAATAAACTATTTACAACTATGTACATTGAATATATTAATAGTATCTGATAATTTGAGATAATATCTTCCATTTGTGAATGTTTGGATTGGTCAAATGAATTCTAATGATTTATTCATTGTAAAAATATGGTTAATAAAAAAAAGCATTGCTTTTTGTGTAAAAATAATTTTCGCATGTGTTACTTGGTGGTAACAGAAACTGGAAGAAAATTAAATTAATTTTTAAATTCATGAAATATTAAAAATTAAGAAATGCACAATTGAATCCACAAAGTCGGTAAAAAAGTAATTTATTTCAGTGTTTATTAATATAAAAAAATTAAAGAAAATATTTGATATACTTGACTAATAATGTTTTATTACACTATTAACACCGCTTGTAAATTACATTGATTGAAATTCTGCTTAACAAAATGTTTTATATATTGAGAAATTGGATTTTAGAGTGACGTATAAGGAATTTTTTTGTATTTTATTGGGTAGAGAGTGCATGTGGTTTGTCCATCGATGTTGGCGAGGGGGGCCAATAGCAGGGCGGATGTGGAGTTAGGGGCGGTCGGGGTACATGGGTCCAGATTTCCTGCTACCTCCGCACATTTCGAACCTTTTTCCCCCCTTCATCCCTTATTATTATCTTGCGGCAATTGGACAATGGAGAGGGACCCGAACGATCGACAGACACAGGCCGGAGTATACGGGGGGACCTTCTATTAGCGGAAATGTCAGTTATAAATTTAATTCCGCCAGAGAAAAATTTATCTCTTCCGGCGTAATTCATTTAGGCACAATTAGGCAAATTATTGTGTCAGCAATTGTTGGCGTATATTTCGTTCCAAAACGAAAAGTAAACCTTCCACTAATTAAATATAATAATAGCAATTTACTAATTTTTCGGTCCCGTCAAATTTTCTATACAATGGCGACGGCATATTTATTCTTAAAAAATGTTTGCTTCATAGAAAAATATTACTGCAAATAAGAGTACATTAAATTAGATAAGGGAAGTGGCCGGGCGCCCACTCCCTCTCGACTTAATAGTTAAAATAACCCGTGAAAGGAGGATGTTCGCCCCTAACGACCACCGGTGTACGTGGTGACTTAAGTCAGTGACTTTAACATTTTTTTAAAACTCGCGGTTTTTAAAAACTCGAAAAGTATTTTATCATTATTTAATGAAAAAACCTAAATATTTAAAATTACATGCTCCTCGATTGAGACATTTCAAAATAAGGGATTTAACATGGACCCATTTAATATATTAGCTCTCAAAGGCGTGCAAATTATACATCTCAATCTATAAAATCATTTTGGACTCTTTACTGATAATTTGGTTAACATTTACTATTTATTGTTTCAAAGTTTCCATTATCTCTGTATTCAATTCTAATAGAAATATACGTTGTCGAATGTCGTTCGAAGTTAATTCTCAAAATAACCCTCCAAATAATCCCCGAAGTGAAATATCACAATAATATTAGGTCAACTATAAAGCTGGAATATAATCCGACGTGCGATTTCCTGTTCCATTTGCCAATTAATCTCGGCCGGTTTCGGTTACAGAACATCATTTGGACAGTGCGAACACCCGCCATATTATTTACCGTACTAATGATACTAATGATGGTGACAAGAAGCGGTACTGGTGACATTGCAAAGCCTCAGAACATCCCAAACAAACTAATATATATATAAACCAACCAAAAATAAATATATGGTTATAAGTGTATTAAAAAGTAAAGTTGATTATGAAATAAAATAAATATGTTCCAGAATTCTGCTAGCGTTAACGTACATGAATTTCGAGACACATCTAAGCGACCGGATATATTCGCCAAGACATGGTAACTTGGCGGTTATGACACGTTAATTCCAAAACCGGACGATTTCAAATTAAAAACCACACTCAGTAAAGGGAAAGGGAGACTTTAGTGAAATATATTTTTTTTCCTTTTTGTTTATACTTTCAGGTTGGTTCCCCTTTGCGGGAACTGGAGAATGAAATTCAAATAGATCTGTTTCGGCGTTGGTTGTTATGATATGGTAAGAGGGCGGGGGAGTGAGTTTGGTTAAACGGGGACCGCGGCTATGTAACTGAAATTTCCATTAGCCGGTTGTCAACTGCCGGTGATAGCTCCAATTTTCCGAAACTGAAACTTCCCTTTGTCCCCCCAACAGGTTTTGTACAAATTGGGACGAGCTTTGTGGCCGCACGCGCTATTTCTGCTACACAGATCAGCTATTCTTTGATAGCCGGTATAATTGTCACTAGTTTTGACAGATGGGTGGCAATAAAACTAAGAACCAAAGGGAAAGTACCTTCTTATGCTTAGAATGGAATTCGAATGAACAGAAAACGGATTTTTACTTTCAAACTAGCTATTTTAGTTTCCAAATGAGAGTGTTCCGAATTGTGTAAGTAATAAGTTTGGCAATAAATATTTACCGAATTGCTGGCAATCTTACTAAGCAATCTGACATCAAAACAGCCAAGGCAATATTAACAAACATTATTAATGTATGTTAGTGTATGTGTTCTATGCATTCTAATTCACCTACCCCTATAGGTAGTACTCATTACGGAATACAGATGGCGATTAGAGAAAAGGCGTAGGGCGAAATCGGCTGCAGAATTACGTCAGAATGATGACATTGTTTCTCAACTCCCATGAGGTTTTCTAGATAGAAAGGAAATCCTCTTGCTGGCCTAGTTACATGCTGGGTCGGAATTAGATTGCGAGAAGCCAAAACTGCTTAGCATAAGACCGCAAGATTTGTATTTTTAATTGCAAATTTGTATGTAGAAAAAATTCTGAATAATAACGTTATTTAAAAATGTCAACATAATTTAAATCAGGACAGAAAATAATTAGTAAGGCACTAGTAGTAGTAAGACACTACCACTGATTTAATCCACGTTTTATATATTATATAAAAGTCCTTCAAATTTTCTATAAATTGAAAAACACTCCCTTTTTCTTCATCCTTTTTACATATTAAAAGTACATAGTATCGCAATTAGTATTTATAAATAAATACACCCAAATGAATATCCTGTTTGCCATTCCTGACCACGGTTACGCTTTCTATTATTTCTTCTTTTTATAAGCCTCCCCCTTCGAGGTAATTCTATAAGCTCGGTCACCGAGAGGAAAACGCTATCAGAAATTATTTGGCATCGAGTTTAACAAGTCGTTGTCGGCTTGCCACCTCCACCGAGATAATTCGATTTAGGAGGGTGGATAAAAGGGAGGCGCGTTTTTTCCTTAAAAAGAATTTCCTTACCACGCTCTCGAAACCCCTCCCTCCCCCTTTAGAATTAAGGAGCTCATCTGGCCCCTTCCCACGGTTAGAATCGTGGCGTAAATTAGAAATGACCTAAAATAAACAACCGCTTCGTTAGCGGCTTAGAATTTAAATAAATGCGGAGTTAAGTATACAAAGACCCAGTTTCAACCATCCATTTATGCATTTAGAAAAAGTTTCCATTGACTGTCCTACGGTATTTTAACTTACTAATTTAAGTGAAGCTGTAGTATAGATATTCACATTATCTAAATACAACCCCATACGACTAGGTTGAGAGATTCTATCCAATTTCGAGTTAATGGTTTAATTTAAATTCGGATCGTACGTCGTTGCAATTGTCAGAATCCACAATGTTCATACCCCCTACTACAACGAATGACGCGAGCAAAGTAGTTATCGTCATTTCCCTTTATTTTCAATTATTCATCCTTCCCTCCTGGAAGCCAAAGGAGAAAGTGTTCAATTAGGGTGAACGTTCTACTCGCCATGGTACCGAATATATTTCTAGAGCCCGTATCCAATATTGGTAATAGCGCAATAAAGAGTTTAAGCGGAGGGGGCCTGCATGTTGTACGGCGAGAGGAGGGGGCGTCCCACCATTAAATTTTCACAACTAATATACCTTTAAGGAGGAGAAGGGGGAGGGAAAAGGACCGGTCGGCGATGGAGGGTAGAATTATCGATTACCGAGTCCGGCTTATGGGATCCGAAAAGGACCCCTTGTGAGGCTCCTCTATTAATATTTTATGACGACGATAAGTGAAAGCGGGCCGGGATAAAATTGCGGGAGCCTGAAGAGACATGGGTAGGGGGTTGGCGGGGTGGGTTCTTGGAAATTTTTTCTGTGGGTCGTGGGCGATCGGATAGGCCAAAGAAAATAATTTGGTCGGCCCTCACTCCTCGGCAAAAGAACACAATTCAATTCCGCGGGGGACATTTTTTTCTTCGGTGGCAACTAATTCGAAGCCGCCCTTTCGTCTCGGATCCCGTCCGTAAACCATCCCGTCCCATTCCGGAACAATCATCAACCGAACCCTCATCACTTCATGGAGTAACGTTACTCTGCTTCTACCTTCCTTCTCCTTTCTTCATTTTCTTGCCGCGACCTTTTCTTTTAAATTGCGACCGACCAATTGTTCAAAAGTCGAAGAGGTATCCGCCCTCCCGGAATAATAAAGAGTACAGACTTGCGCGTCCATTATTCAGCGTTTCTCAATTCAGCTAAGCGGTTCCTCAATTTTTAACCGCAGTACACTTATTACAAAACACACTACTTTTTTGTTATAAATTAATGTTGAATTCATGTTTCTTATAAATATACGTACGCTTTTGATAACCACAAAATTTAGATCGAAAATATCAAGAATTTAAATTATTATTAAAAAGGATATACTCGCACATAAATTAACCTTATAGTTAATTAATTACATGAGTTAATAATTGAGGGTAATTTTTAGGACAGGTTAATGACTTATTCGTTTCGAGTTGAAAATTATAAATTGAAGTCGAGATTTAAAAGAGTCAATAACATTTCTATATTTGTCGGATATTAATTTAATAATCTTGCCTGTACATTGCTCGTAATAACGAGGAGTCCCAAGACTATATATATATAAAACTTTGTACACGATATTAAACGCGGGAGACACAAATCTCTTCCATGGTTGGGGCGTGTGTATCTGCCAACCAGAACCCTCAGTGAGGAGCAAGGATCCAAACAGGAGAAACACATAGACTAGAGATTGGGAATATATGTAAACAAGTTTGAGCGTTACCTGGGAAGGAAGTTGAAAGATAACCGAGGCAGATAACGCTGGGCTCTCGGGTTGTTGGCTGGTCGTGATAGTATTAGCTCAATACAGCGCCCCCACCGGGCGTATTGTGTCTACCGTTGCGCGCTAACTGGGACACAGCTCACCAGCCCATTAGAACTTAACCCGAACCGGTTAACGAGATAAACGCCCGTTCAATATTGTTCCAAAGTGAAAAGTGGCGGCGTAAACATGTCCGACTTTGGGAACTACCGAGGGTAAGTTTACTGTGTCACACACCAATAAAATATAATCCGACTAAATACACTGAAAAATGCAGCCGCATTTCCAATTTTAAATTTTAAACTGGTCAAACGAGAATAGATTTTAGACTACACCGTTCTCATTCAATATTCAGTTTGGTGGCTTGCCCCGTAAAGAAGTTTATCCATAAAAAATAGTTGGAACATAGTTAAGTGTCATTAAATAACATTATTATAATCAGATTTAGGTTACCTTTGATGAAGTATTCTTCCGGGCAATTATTAAAATAATGTTATCAATTGACTTCGGACAATTTACCCGAAATATTACGTTCGGGAGCTGGATTATAATAAAGGATTCCTTGTAAAATCATTCAAACGAAAATGGTTTGTAATTAACTCGAAGAAGCGTTTTAGAATTCAATCGAAGATTAGCGATGCATCCAGCCGAGCTTAGAAAATAATGACACTTTCATGAAAATCGGAACTTGTCCCAAAATAAGTACTTTTCTTCGCCCGTTCGGAAAGATATTATTATCATAATTGTTTCTCTCTCTCGGATCATGATTCCTCCGTTTATGTCTTTGCAGAGAACGTTAAATTTATATCTACTGATCGCGATTAGCCTTGTTTAATATCCCAAACTCATTAAATCCTATCCTGTCAAATCCTTTTTTATCAAATGGATTCTTTTTTATTCTTATAAAACTTGAAATAACACAATCCGTTTTCCTTCCCACTTGATTGAGAGCGAGTTATTGCCATCTGTTGGCTCTGGCCGCATTGATCGTGTAATTAGTACTTAAAATTAATGTGTCAATCTTCCTTCATCTAATATTTTTATCAACGATAAACATTTGTCGTTTCTAAGGGAAAACAATGCTCACACATGATTTGACACCATTGGAAGCCACCGTAACAACAGTCAGTTTTTGCCGATTTAAAATTACTAAATTAACAAGAAAATCTTTGGATTCGACGGAATAGCCGCATTTACAGGACGTCCAGTATCACTTAGCTCCAGTCACAGTTAGCTGTGATTGAAGTTTTTCGTGCTGTGGGCATAAAGAAGTCAGCGGTTACGCAATGGGCTGCGTTACATTCTTTAAAGTACTTTAATTGTTTGATGCCACTGCTGAGGTTTCACTTCGACCCTGAACCACGTTCGTCGGGTTTCATCCGTGTTCAACGTGTCAAATACCAGCTCCGCTACAAATGAAAAAGGCGTCCCTCCTACTATTTACCAGGTAAGTTTGTCGCATTCACGAACAGAACAAACAATAATTTTCGTAGATTCCCTGTGGATGGATGGTTGCATACAACGTATCCTTTGCGAGTTGTTGTTATGCAATATCGCGATATTTTGAGTTACAATCTGTCAACAAAGTTGAAACAGAAGGTTGCATAAAGCTGATTGAAATTATTACCACACTATAAAAAGTAAATACTGCGAAAATACAGCTTTTTTCTAATTATACATCATTACGATTTCTGCACAACCTACGACCTAGATTTCAAAGGATCGCACTTATGAATCTTCAATTATAAATCGTAATTTTACCATAAAATACATTGATAAGGAATGTTCTAAACAATCTTCTTAAAATAAATTAACTGTAGGATATGGATTAATACATTTATAAATAATAATGTACGAAATAGAATAATATTACGATGTTGATTAACATAGTGATTGTTTTGGCCAGAAAAATGACACCAAAAATTAATTTCATGATGACATTAGGAATGGTTCTAAAGGAGTTACAGCAACCTGTAAGCGGACTAAAATGTTAAGCCACCGACGAATTCGCTGGATTAATTTCCCTGGAATTATTGTGCCTCGGATCTGTAGTGAAACTCTATAATTAAGTTTTCTAATTTGAAAATCAGGTCGGATAGCCTTAGGGATTATGGCGTACGTTCGCTTTCACGTTGTCAGGAGATTAACAGAAGATGAGGAAGCCCGGAGTAACCGAAAGCACTTTGAGCATTAACGCGGCGAAGGTGGCAATATTACAGTTATATTATCCGGTTCTTAGACATGGTCGGGTCGAATCATGAATTGTGGATTATTGTACCCAGTAACGCTATACATACATATATATATATATATATATATATATATATATATATATATATATATATATATATATATCCCCTCGCGGATCAAAAAACAGGTATTCTAAAATATATAAATGTATTCTGCTTATTGATTTATATTCCATCGAATAGGTAAATATTCAGGTCAACAATGTTGAATGTTAAAAGACATGATTCCTGAAATAATATAATATTCAACTCTTAATATAATATCTCGCTTTTAGGAGAGAAGAGATGCGGGCTGCATATTTATTAATAATTTCCATATTTTTTTATGTATTCAAAATCCCAGTTTCGTGGATGTTGAACTTTCCGAACAAAGTACTGAAGTAGCTAATTATGATTGTACTCCGGCAGTTGAGGAAGACTTGTATTTGCGAGGCTTAATTTATTCGTCCCCCTTCTATTTTCTGAACAATGGGAAGGCTATAGAATTGTATAATAATGGAAATCAGTACAATGTTCGCTGCAGCGGCATTCTTGGTATCGAACTGATTTTCTCAAAAGTAGAATGATGGTTCGGGATACTTTATGATTTCGGGAACATATTCAACAGCATAAAATGTGTGACCATTAGGATTTGGCTCACCAGTTATAGTATGAATGAATAGTAATAGAACGATAGCATTACTTTATTTAAAAAAAGACAGATTTGCTATTCCTGGACTTTAAAACTTGGTAGATATTTTAATTTGCCTACTTCATTTCGCTATCTTTGAGAATGTAGTGATTTATAATAATATAATATCTAATATCTCGAAAGGAACAAAATAAAATATACAGTTTTTTTTCTTAAATTGTACTTACGGATCATCTTTTGCTTTAAATAAAATATGTCATTAACCATACCTAGAGCAATTTTAATACCGGCCATGCAATCTTCTGTGTTTCATTTATTATTTTATTTATTTCAGTTAATGACATTCAATATAGCAGTATTTTATAAGAAAGGAATTTGAAATCAGGAAAATATGTTCACATTAATACTGAGATTGGCCAGCCAATCACGACAGCACGTGTGGTATCGCGCACTTAAACTTAAATACGAAGTGATAGTTGCGCAATCCGCAATTATGAAATGGAAAATTACCATTCTAAAACACTTCTAAGCGGTAATAATTCATCGGTTTCCTTTTATCCAAGGAGCGAGGACCCAATATCGAGAACTTCGAAAACCTCCATGTCTAAAATCCTTAATTTATTCATTCCCCCGTTTCCTTTACTTTCCAAGTTCCCCGGAGGATAAAGGATTGAGGGAGGATGGGCCTTGTGTTCCAATCGGTAAACTTGGCAGTTATATCTCTCCCCTCCACCCCCTTCCCCGGTCAAAATCGGAAACGATTCCCCTTCCCTTCCAATCCGGAGCCCTCCTTACAATGCCTCCTTTAAGAACCAAGGGGAGGTGGACGGGGACGGTGACACGGGGGGCGGCGGCAGGGAGAAACCTGAACTTAAATTAAAGTGCCAGCGACACTCGCCGCCCCCCACACTCGCCACCGCCGCCGCCCCCTCCGCTCAACTTAACCCTTCAGATCTGGGCACTGAAAGCTTCCCGGCACTGCACACCGGCCAAACTTTCGAGTGTAACCCTAATTGACATCCGTCCACCAAACCCCCAGCCACCTCCACAAAAACACTCACAAGCACACACAAACCTCGGGCCGGTAAAAGCCGGCTCAGTTCTGCCTCCGGAAGAAGTTGTACTTGGGGGGGGGGCACTCTTCGAAAGAAATGCTAAGTAATCCCAGTCCTGGCCGCCCGACGTCTGACTCGGAATCAATAAAACCGTAAATAATACGTTAGTAATTAATTGAATAACGTTAATAAGCATTAAATATACGATACGCTTCTGAAATCATTCGACCTAGAAAACACAGCTTTCACTTTTCATTCTGCGAAACGTTCCTTCGGCCCATACTACCTTTCCTTTGGAGGTTTTTCCATAGTTATTATTGAACGATTTATGTTCAGTATTCATTTTAGAGCTTTTCAAACTCTTCTTTATTTCCGCGTATTCGGCAATCGATTCGTGAGAGGGCCCGGGTCGGGATTGGTGGAAGGAACAATGGGTAAAAGTAAAGTACAAAATAATGATTCAAAGGTAGCTCAGCGGAAAAGTTGAAGGAGTAGTAAAGTTGTCCAACTCCCTAAATCCCAGATTGTCGCGTCGCTTCCCCCGCTCTTCCGCCCCTCCCCCGACCACCAGTTTTTGAAAAGACCGAAATGGGGGTGGGGTAACTCAATAAAGATCACGTGACGCCCACCCCCGAGGAGGAATTTAATTTTTTTCAGGCTCCCTCATCGCTGAAATCTAATTTAAATAATTTTCGCCCTACAATTCACGGCCGAACCGTAACGAGGAATTCGAAAACTCGTTCTGTAATCCATTCACTGGAGTTTCTTCAATCAACTTTCAGCTTTAGAATTCCCACGTCTATTTTACTAATTTCAACCAAAATCGATTACTACCTTTGATTTATGAGTGCAATGTCAAAACGCAATAATAATAACTGACACGACATTTCCAGTGGAAGTTTTGTCGTAGCGTTTGTATTCAATCGACATTATGCAAATAATTTCAGTAATAATAATCTTTTAAAGTTATCTTGCATTCATATATTCACAGATATGGCAATAAGTCATTATGCCATGTCATTTTATGTAACTAAGTTATATATATTTGCATTTTTATTCAGAATTACTTTTAGACTGATTGAAATTTTCCTGTAGTATATTACATTAATAGTCAACGTGAATGTAAACTGCAATTTGGATGAAATTAAATCTATCTAAAATGTTAGTGCAACATTTTACGCAGTTTTTACAGAAAAGTGTTAAAGGCAAGCTTGCAGACATAATTTCTTTTCGAGCTCGTTCAGAGCTTTATAATATTGATAATCCACCTTTTCATAATATCGCTCTCTGCCCAGGGAGTGAGAGAGACAGATCGCCCTACGACAAAAAAAAAGCGATATTAAAATCTCCGCAGGATTTTGGTGACTCGGCCTTCCCGATATCGGCTTTCGTTGAATATTAATGGCTTAGAAAAATCTTGGCCCGGCTCGTCCGGTCCCGAATTGCAGAAACCGAATTATGAACAGCCGCCCCCTCCGCCTCCTACTCCGCCCACAGCCTACAGTGATCTGCATAAATCAACAGAGTTTTGGCTCTACCACCAGAACCGACAATAATTAACATTCGAGTTTAAAGTGGGCCGAAATTTCTCTGCCGGCCGACCGTCTCCGGAACAAAATAAACTGGAAGTAATTCGATTGTTAATATTTAATTTAAATTCGAATTCCGCCTTTCCGTCCGTAATCGGGAATATTCATAATATTGAAATTGGGAACAGAATCTCTCCCGGTCCGGTGGCTGGATTAATTAATCTGTACAACGAAGAGGGACAGAATTGATAATGGCTTTGAACATTGATTTACGATAAGAGCCAAAAATGCTGATGGGTCAGTGATTTTGGATCTAAGATTCGTCACACGGAAAAATTACAATATCATTGAGGAGCAGGGTCCTTTATATAATGATGGTCGTAAATTTCGTGAGAAATATTCAGTTATTCCCAGTTGCAACTGTAATAGCGTTATTTGTTGAAAATTACATTACGGTAATCCAACGTTAGCATAACGCCGCATTAAATAATCTGATATACTTTTCGACGTTACTGTCCCACATTGTCCCTTTTGAAGTGAGAGCCACTGAAAAAAGGAAAAGCGGGCGGTTCCACATCAGGGACACGCTACATAATTTATTTGTCCAACAATGGAACAGGCAGAACGAGTAAATTTCAAATGGGGCTGAATCATTGAGGACCCGTTCGATTTCAGACGGGGGTATCTTCAGCGAGTGAGGTACGGACGCTGGCTCGGGATTTAGCGCCTGTAAAATCTTTTACGGATACCCCTTTTAGTGGGGGGGGAGGGAGGGAGGTCCGCGTGCACGCAAAAGGGGGGGCCTACGTTAAGTCCCTCTTCCCTTTTATCTGCCTCAAAGGATATAGACGGGCCCTTCGTTTTTTCCCCTCTTCAAACCGATTTTCAGTCTTGACTATTTGAGTAGTCGTCCACTCTACCGAAACATAGTCAAATGGCCGCAAGATTATCATTTCTAATTGTACATCTAATTATTATTGAAATCAACCTTTTTTTCCGAAATGGAATTACCTATTTATCGAGTTATATGTTTTATCGCATAATCGATTTCAGTCACAACCATCTTTTTTGGCATTGTGGCTTTCTTCTAGGCTCTGCTAGTTGTTTGTTGCCAACAATTACGGCAAATCTGCGTGCATTGTATGGTTCTGATTTGACCTTCACTCTACAATTACCAATCACTAGTCCAATTAACGGATTATTGTTATTTTGACGTGGAAACCTAATGTGAATGTGCAGTAGAAACTCGCAAAAGGAAACGACGAATCATATTCTTTCATCAGTTATTTTCTATTTTAGGAGCTTGCGCTCCTCACCGAGGTGATCTTAGATGGCTTTACTATGAATTGCACGCAAATTATTATCTATTTCCTTCGTTCGGTTTTTCTATTTTTGAACCTGATCACACCCGTTTCAAAGTATTGGCCTCCCAAGGAATTCGTTCATTCTGCAGCGTGTTACACTTAGTTGAAAGTTCGCCCGTGTCCCCTTAAGCCGAACAATGAGCACACTTACTTACTTAAATTCACAGGCTAATTTGCATGTAGAACAATTAGCCGTCGACGAAGGTACTCTCTCTCTCTCTCTCTCTCTCTCTCGCTCTCTCCCTCCCTTCCTCTGTATCTCTCCCGGAGAGAGAGGTGACGACTATATTAGATTGGCGGAGGACCGTTAATTGCATCTATATTTAGGGTGGCGGGGGAAGCTCTAATTCGGAACCGGGGCACCCTCCCCTCATTGAATTAGACCTTCCTACCTGCCCTATCTCCTCACCCGTCTGATTGTAACTCCCAATAGTTTTAGACAAAAATCTAAATTAATCTATATTTCATCATCCTCTATGATCTTTTCATCACCAATATACATAAGTAGCCATTAGTTGGGCAAAACGGAAACATTATCATAAATAAATAAGAAACAATTGTCATTAAATAATATTAATTAAAGTAGCGTTTTCTCTTTTAGATTCCTCTAATCAACTAATAGAAAGACACATTACCAATACAGCTAGTGAATATTTATTTTACTGCTGTCCCAGATTCATCGACTGATCGAAAATGAGTTTTTCATTTCTTTGTTTTAAAGAAAATAATTCCGAGCATTTCAATACTGTGGAGGTAGTCCAATTATTTTCGAAACACTGTATAATATCCAGTTATTTATAACACAGTATCCCTGTGGAATACATTTAACCATATCAGAATTCCCTTTTTCAAATAACTGACTCATATGTGTAAGTATACGGCTCACTCTAGGTATTTGACCAACATGCCCGAAATTAAATTAATGCTAACGGGTCCGTCCCCTCTTTTTACGACTAATCCCGCGGACACGTTTTGCCGTCTGATAAAATGAAATATATAATTTACAGTTTTCAGGGCCGCGTTCGGGTATAAAATACACCCTTTTTTCTGGGGACGAAAATTCCTGAAAGAAAAAAGGGCGCGAGGGGCGATTTCAAAATTAAATCATACGCCATGCTTCTCAACTGACCTGTCTTGCTTGCCACTGCTATATTTTTGTGCTCACACTTCTACGGAACGCCTATTTTGCCCGCTGAAAACGTAATTATTGAAATTGACGTACTAACCTAAGCGGTGAATAAAGCTCTCCGATCGATATGAGGGGGTTCAGATGATTATATTAAATTGTAGTCGTACCTTCCAGTAGAATCCTGCACGTATCAGGGGGTGAAATTTCCTCCAAGCGCCTTGTACCTAGAATTAAACAACTCGAAGTGGAATTCAGGTTGTTGGTCCGATCCGGTTCTGTCATGACTATACAGTATGCATGAAATATCGGTTCTTATAACATACATTTTATATATTAGATTTTGTCTATCAGACCTTGACCAGTGAATACTAACGTACAGCCAGGGTATCAAATTCACATTAGAACGATCTTATTATCTAAAAATGATATTTTATATGCTTTCGATTTAAAAATAAATATAAAATTGTAATTTTAGGAAAATTACGCATACAATTAGCTATTGACATGGACTAGTCAGTTGATCAATAGCGATTGCCAAATCCTAGGGTGCTCTCCTTACCTAAAAAAAATCGAACAATACTGTTAACTATTTTAAAATGATTTAGCTCGATGTTTATATATATTCAATATTTCATTCTACATGATAATAGATGTCGCAAACAAATCAGTATTTTCGTCTGTTAGTATTTATAATGGGAAATAGTCATGATAAACATAGGAATGGCAATGCTTTACAATCATATAGATAAAGTTTATTCGGAATTTATTAGATTTCGGCGTAAGTACTGACCCACGTTTTATTTATAATTTCACCGCTACACTAATATTCGGTAGATCTAACACCACTACCGAGGAAACGATAGCGACGATATTCTAATTCGTGTGTTAAAAACGTCGAATGTGTTCTCAGGTGCTACATTAGGCCCAGTGCAACGTTTCCACATTTAAACACAGCAATCCCCTTACCCTCTCTGTAGCTCCCGTCAAGCCTCCCTTGTTTCGTATTTTTTTTATTTCGAGAGGGATTCACATGGGGTCCAGGTAAATAAAAAGAAATCCTCTTAGTTAGCTGGGATGAGAGGAGAGTGGCGGGGGTGGCGGCTAATTGCCCCCGGCCACTCCGCGTCTGGGTCCCCTCCGGGGACGAACTTTTAATTAGGCCTCGGGTCGTGGGGGCACCGTGAGGCCCAGCACTGCAAAAATTTTTCGGATTTGAAGCGCGGGAACGTGGTGGACGGGTAGGGTAGGCGGTGGCAATTATATGCGAGAAGGACCGCCCAAAAAAGTATAACCCTTCCCGACCCTCCAGGACCTAATATTTAATTAAGAGTATTTCGAAAACATCGCGGGCCCGCCCCGGCAATTTGTCCGGTTTGGGTTGCGGTCGGTACGGGAGAGGGGGGAGGGCGTTCGAGGGGGGACACAGTACACACTTCGTGTTGAAAACAATTTAATTCCGTTGATAAATTCTAAGAGGAGGATGGCGGGCGGCTTGGAGTGGGCTGTGACCGTGCGTTATATTCGTTTAATTAAATTGGGCACCGTTGTCGGGGCGGGCCGGGGAGGCCTTCATTAGGCCGGGCACACCCCTACCCCTCTCCCCCCTCCCGTTGATAAACTGCAAACCTTTATTAAAACTTTCGCCCCGCTCTAGGACTTGGACCGTCTAACGTCCCCCCGCCCATAACAGCCGTAGAGACCCCAACACCGTGGGACCGGTTAGCCAGCACCGATCGCCTTCCTGCACTTTTCTTTTAACCCGCGCGGCTTAATTAACTTTATTTCACGATACTTTAGGAGGTCACCGTGCGGAAAAAAGCGTCAGTCGGTCGGTAAAACGAGACGGATAGAAGGTCTGCATTTAGGGAACAACTGACATTCTTAAACAAGTATATGAATCTGAAGTTATCGTAATTGGACTACTTCCTTTATATACCATTCCATGAATGCGTGAATTAATTACGTTATTAATTACGCATTATCTCTTTTAAGTACAGTCGATTTATCTTAATGTCGCCGTTGATACTATTCATAAATACAGATATGAGCCCTACCACCTCGAAGCAGAACGAAACAGAATACCGAGGTAGGTGTCATTCCCAACTCATCAATCAGTTACCGTCACAATGTCTGCGCCAGAACTGACACTCAACGAATCGTTTCTAACGGAATCTTGAACTAGCATCTCGTACAATAACGAGATGAACGTTTGCCGCATTTAGACGAGAAATGAAATTCGACGTGGTGATTTGATCTTTACACTCATAGAGATTCATAAATTTTGAACATTTGCCAATATTAGAATAGAGGAAGAAACATTATAATGACCTATTTCTAATTGAAGAAGAACAGCAGGCGTTTATGTTACCACGGTTATTGTAGAACTTAGCCAGAAATTCGGGCCGCTTGTAACGCGAAATATTGCGCTCGATAAAAGAGAGCCAGGTGAAACCGCCGGATGTGAAAATAATAATTGAGCGTTTGACTTAACCGGGAGCCGGAAAGAAGAAAAAAATATTATATTGGGTAAAAAGTCGGGTAAGGGCGGGGAGTTAAGCCGCCGGGATGGATCTCAGGGGTGCCACTAGAGGCGGCCTTAATTTACATATTGATGTCCCCCAACCCGTTCTGGACCGCCCCCGAGATCCTCGGAGGGCGGCAATTTTTCATCGGCCCTCCCCCTATAAAATTAGGAAACCGTGTAATTGCTTCATCCTACCCCGCAGGATAGCCACTCCCCTGGGGCTATATTGGATATCCCCGTGGGATCAGAAATACACTCCCCATTTATGATTCCCAACCCGGTCGACCGCGGTAGTTTTTATCTCCCGTATCTGCATAATATTTATATAAAGAAAGGGGATGGGCCGGCAGGATTTTAACGTGATATTATTTCACCGGCGCGACGCTAAACCGACTCGTAAATCTAAAATTTATTAGCCTTAACGAATTCTTTGAGCGGAAGTTTAACGTTTCAAGATTATTCCTAAAATTCGAAGGAATTTGTATGAAATAAATCCATTAGCCATAAATTACGTAGCGAAGATTAAATTTCCCAATACTATGTATCGTATGTCTTTTATATTTACAGCGTGAGATTCAATTTTGGGCACTTATCTTGTTTCGACTATCTGCCCATATAAACAGTTAAATCATAAATTATTATCTGCAATATTTAAATGTTTTGTGATTTTTCCGCTTCAGCTATGCATGGATTAAATCCCACACTAATATCTTAAAGAGTTTCCTGTTAATAATTAAAGGCTTCGGAGCCAATAAATATTGGCAGTGAGAATGGCGGGCGTTTATCCAGTGACCCTATTCCGGACAGTTAAATCGACTGCGGGTAAGCGTCCGGTCACTTCCATTCGTAAAGCATCCGAATATTTATTTTCGATCCTATCGTAAAATCTGGGCAATTCACGACGAATACACAATAATTTACGAGGTCGGGCCCTCGTGGTGTAAGCCCGGCGGGCCATGTTTGGTACCGCTTTAGCGCAGCTTTTTCCGAACGGCGCCGCGTTTTCACAATTTATTTTTGGGCGCTGCGAGCCCTGTGGCGGTCGGGCGGGGGCATGCCGAATATTTCTTAAACGGAATTTATCTCCCGCAGGAAAAAAACGTTGAACCGACGATCGCGAAAGCGTTTATCGATGTGGCGACCATTAAAAGGCTTTATTGTTCCCCCTTGACAGCTTTTTTCCTAGTCCTTATTACCTGGTTATATCTGGAAAACCTGAAATAGCTTTTGTACATATATCATGTAGTTGATGTACAGTGTATGCTACATAAATGAAGAACAAGTTTAACATACCTGTTTTGTGGTCTGCGAGGGGTCGAAATACCATAGATTTCGTGTGTTTCTGTCTGCACTTTGGATGTTTTTTGGGCATCCTACTGCACTGTCACTGTATTGTAAGGCGCTATATATAAGGCGCTAATACTAAAATGTAAGTCAGGCCTTTGTTGCGGGCTAGTATTAGGTGCATCGTACCATTGAAACTAGTAGCGCATTAAACTGAATATACTACGCGTTTTAATAGTGTTAAAAATAAGTCAAGTATTAAAATATATTATAACTGACCTTAATAGACAGTACAATTGACAGTGACAGTGCAGTGAGGATGCCCAAAAACATCCAAAGTGCCAAAAGTGACTAACACCGCTACTGAAGGTGGCGAGCAGCCGACACCGGAAAAAAAACCAAACCAGCGAGAGGAGACAGAAACACACGAAATCTACGGTAAATGAAGAACATACCAAGCAGACGAAGTATAGTCTTCTGCGAATTGTGTATGAGTTTACCTAATATACTAACCTGAAATACACCAAGCGTATCTTCACACACAAGACAAAGCTTGTGGACACCAAGATAAAACAGCGAGCATTTTTTTTTAAGTGTCCAGTAGCATATTTCTGAATCAGATCGAATATTGTTCAATTAAAATAATCTCTCGCAGGTTTCCCAATATCCCGACGAACCCGACAACTGTAAACGGGGCGTGTCGACAATGCGGCCGAATACTAAATGAAATTCATGACCCGAAGTGGCGGGGGAGGTCTTAATATTGGCGGTAAGACAGTGGGTGTCCGCCCAGGCCTTTGGGGGTGGAGGCTGGGCCCAGAGGGGGGGAGCGCCCCACCACCTATGAATAATGCAGAGGGGGGCTCTTCTACCACAACACTGTCCTACCCCCCGCAACTCCGCCACCACCTCAGGTTCGGATATTGTCTTAAAATATCTTCATGAGGTATTCATGAACCCCCCTCTGGCAACGGGTTAACCCCCCCGCTATCCGACCCCCTTCAAAACCCCTGTTTATATTTTTAGACGTCCCATTTTTTTCCTCGAAACCCACTACCTCCCGGTGATTTTACGAGAAGGCAACTTCCGACCGAGATTTTGAGGCGGTCTGAAATATTGCCGCGCCCGGCAGAATTCCATGATGCAGAAAATGGTCCCTACCTCAGACATCCCAGGCTCGGAACAGTACATTAGGAGAGAATTTCACAAGAGGTTATTCCTATTTCAAACACATATTTTGAAAATATTGAACGGATGCCTCGGTGTGCATAAATCTCGCCAGATCTCTGATATAATTAATGCTAATTTGAGCTTCGGTTTTCCGCCTATTCACTACGAGCATGCTTAAAAGATACAAAGTCCTTATTACATTTACGTACAGTTACTGGATAAGTTTCCATTTCCAGAATCCATTTATTCTTGTTACCACTACAGCAACCTAAAATAAAAACTGCATTTCCTGTAACCCGGTAGTACTGTCAAACATAAATTATCTACCTCAAAACTAATATTTAATTATGGTATATGCATGACATTACCGAAAACAGAAATACATTAAAGAAATTCGTGGAATCTATCCAATAAATTATACGAATATTTGTGAAAATGCTAGACGACTGGTAACTTCGCCTGGTAACAGTCCGGTTAACTACTATTTTAATTGGATATAAACAGTTTAATTAATTTAAGTGTGTGAGTCTTATTGAATTTAGAAGAGATGGGTCGGAGGGATGAAGTTGACTGGAGCCGTGCTCAAAGCCAGATTAGAGCGAAATCACAGTACATCGTTAACTCCACCTCGGACCCTCGCCCGTCCAGCCTTATTATCCCTAAATGTTTTTCCAACCCCTCCCTCAAAATCTCTTTGCTAAATCCTCCCGGACGCCGGTAACGAATTGGCCGGGAGAGGGTGGGATTTGACAGTATAAAAGAAGGCGGGTTGGTATCTTTTGTTATTTGGACAGCCCCCTGTAAATAATAATCCACACAAGCCAATGTTATACCTTTTTATATATACTGACCGTAGAAACTTCCTATATATAAATAATTGTACTTCTTTATACCACCTCACGCGTACCATTATTTCAGGTGAGAAATTGCATTTTATCTTTGTATTCTTACATATAACATAGTTATTATCATTATATTTGTAATATTTCATATAACAAAAGTCGTAATTGAAACGAACATTGTTGATTGAGCATTTCAAATTTGGTGCGGATACGTCGAACGGTATAGAGGCCATTACCCGACCAAGAGGTATCCAAATATTTGAGTTATCTGGATCACCGCTTAAGGCCAAAAGTACCAAAAACGGAGCAGCCGGTGGTAACTGGGTCCTACCACTGCGGTCTTTTAAACCCGCAGATCCCTAATCCCCCGCTAACAAGTCCACACGGCCCCAACTTGCACAGCCGGATTTCCGAGCAAAAAACAATCCTTACTTAATACTGACAAGTGCCGTATTTGCAAATATAATTACATCAGGATTTAGAATATTTATTCAAGCCCAGAATATTTTGTTAGGAATTTAGTAATGTTAAAAAAAGCCGAATTTATTAACGTTTCTAATTACTGAATTGATGTAATCATTATTTATAAATATATATTGATATTATGATATTATTAATTAAATAAGGATTGGTGTAACCCATTATTTTTTGCGAAATAACGTAATGTTATTTATTAGGTCCTATCGATATAAGCCCATTTTTAAAACGGAAAGTTGTCGTCCGAAATAGGGTAGGTGGATTTTACTACATCGTATCGGTTGTACTCATACCACGAACCGCTGCATGTGATTTATGGGACGAATTGCTGGAATAAGCACAATTTGGTTTCCCCATTGGAGCGGGTGACGTTTGCCGGTTTATCTGCCGCATTAGTATAGCTGCATTACCTTTTATTGCTTTACCGATATGCGCACCACATAGAAGTGACTGCGATTTACCCTCGCCCGCTGGAAGGCCATCGACCGAGTTCACATTTCATTAAAATGTGAACGAATAATTCATTTTGTTTGTTTTTAATTCATTATGTATAAATAATTGTTTTTTTTCACAATTTTTCAGCAACTTAGCTGAGTGAAATCATTAGTCAAGTCCATTGACCTCGACGCGGTCAATAACTTGTGCTGTTAGTTATTCCGAGCTCGTAAACATAATCATATGTGTCCAATCGGAATATAAGTAGCACGATTACCAATAGTACGACTTGTTTGAATAATTTGGTGTAGAAGTAGTACTGCAACTTTAGAACAGCTGAATCCGAACCGGAGGTGGAAACTATAAACAATAATAATGTAATAAAACTAGCGCTATGATTGTTTCAGGAGGGCTTCACTTTAAGAAGACATATATCTGGACGAAACTGCACATCTTCCGTTGATATTAAAAGCTGAATAGGACCTGTTTCCTGCTCAGATAACGCGAAGCAGAAACCCAGTACGAAGTCGACACTTAATTTTAGATGTAATCAAATTCAGTACATACTTGTCGGCGGTATTCCGGCCCTTCAACGCGTAATCGGTGGCCCGGTCCCCGACTGAATTGATGGGCGCTTTGCGTGCGATCTGTTGGGGCGCGTTAATTTAGCATAGAGGCCCCGAGATCTAGAGCAAATTGAGGCCGAGGCGAGGGCCCGAAAATTGAAGAGGGCCACCGGCCGCCGACTAATAGCCCCGGCTCGGTCGGGGCCCTCTAATGTAAAATGGGCCCCTCGCCAGGAGACAGGGCCGGGAGGATCGCAAGGAATTCTGGCCCGGGGACAGGGCCCAGTTCGGACGGGGCATTATGCCTCCCGAAGAGCCCGTTAATTATCGGACAAGGATCTAAGGAATTTCCCACCAACCACCGCCGGGATCTCCGGCCCAAATTGATTTACTCGAAAATGTTCAGGCTCTGAAAATTATCCCACTTTGTTGTATATTGACTATTATGTACATTGCTTCAATTCAATTGTTATTCTATTATTCCGTATTGCACATTCAATTATCTAACTAACCGGGAACAACCTCGGTTAGCGATGGGTTGACCCCCATATTCCGAGATTCTTCCTGTGTTTCGAAACCAGTTGAGCGGGTTCCATTTCAATGCTTATTTTTGTTATTTGTTTCAGTGTTTTAATACTATTATTAAACCAATTAAATTTGTATGTATTTGATGTGTACTCCGCACACACACAGCCATTTACAGCATAACACAGCCGTTTACAGCATTTCTTGTTGCCGAACCTAATGAGACGGAGAAGTTAAGGAATATAAATTTATTCAGAAATTTCCAAGGAAGCACGAGTAGCAAATATCTCCCAGGGGAGGGGGAAACGAAACGTTAGAAGAAAACTAGTTCCGCATTTCTCTGGTCTCTTAATATGCCATTTTCCTATCTCTAAAGTAAAAAGTATGATCCCTACCCCAATGTACAAATGGTAGATTCATAATTAACCCAATTTTTATCGCTAGGGGTGAGAACTGCTACAAACCGACTACTTTTACATCAAGTAAAAGCAGAGCCGTAGTTTCATACAATAGTTTCCTTACTATTTAATTATTTTGTGACTAACAATTTTTAGTCCATAATACTGTTCCCCTCTTAATCAAGCATAAATTACACGGGGAATAAATACAGAAAAACTATTTACGATTCGATTATAGCACGATTTTTTCATACAAATAAATGTGTATATAAAACCCTAATAAAGGTCTATTACCTGTTTTATTTTCTTAAATTTCGCCAGTAAATCTGCAATATGTACGGCCATTCGGAAATACTCGCAAACGTTTATATTCAGAAGTCCTTGATGAAGAAACCATGGTGACCCACTGTTATGAGAGACGAAGAAATATGTTTATAGAAATGTTTAAACCGGGACCAAAAGATGTTAATTTTCGGTTCTCGGGTGGCGAAATGGGCGGCCGCTAATCAGGACCCCCCTCCCGGCCTGAGTAATGAACTGTGCGCCAGTTGTTCTCACAAATGGAGCGTTAAAAATTCAAAGGGAAAGCCGTTTTAATAATGAAGGACCCACCACCCCCCCCCCCTTCGTTCCCGATACCGGCCTTTTTTTTATTCGCGTTATCCCCCAACCGGTTTTTTCTCCGCCCATCACTACCGTAAAAATTTAACTCCGAAATTTAATCTCGGCTGTAGGGTATGGCTTTCAAAAGAATCGAACCGGGCCAGCAATCGAAAGGGGGCAATTCCGAGAAAGAATGTAATTATGTTTCGGTTAACAATATGCAAATGGACTACCGCAATACTATACCGTCCTATATTTGGACGGCCATGCTGTTCGACCATAATAATAATAGTCCAACAGAGGGGAACTGATATGTTTAATTACCACACACGACTTGAAGAAATAACTGACATAATTTAAAATTAGTCATAAAAAGTTACATATAAACATATATATTACGGCTTATACCACCACTTATAAAGATTATAATAATATATATTAAATATTATCCTAAGGTGAACCTACTTCGCATTATTCATAAGTTCTATACCCTTCAACCGTAATTTCCTTTTGGAGAAATCGGTATGTCATCATTTGTGTCTCATGAAGACTGTTTGGTTTGTCATTGCATTGATATATATTTGTTTTAATTTTTTGATGTCAAAGGGTCGAATCGAAACAGATAACTGTCCACGAGGCCATCAAAAAAATTATAACCCGAATAAATTTTTTCCCACAAAAATAATTCATTGATTAAGAGTTACAACATACGAATGATACTGAGATTCACTCAGATGAAAGAACTCTCAACACCTACACACACTACTGTGTAGAAGACAGCTGCCTCTTTGTTCAGGTGTTAAAAGTCTCCCGTTCCAATGAAAGTGGGGTACTCTAAGGAAGGATAACGCGGTAGGTAGGCGGGTAGGAAGGATTGAGGAGGCGGTACCGTTTGGCTGTTAAGTTGGGCCGATATTAGACGGTCGCTTTGATGCCGTCCCACCGCAAAGGCGGCCCCGACCACCCGCAGAATTCGAATAAACCGGTTCCACCTTAGCCAACCAACATTGCCGTTCTCGCGGTTATCATTTAACGGCGGCGGTCCTGCACCCTATTGCCATCAGTTACACACACTATTGGGCCAGAAGTTTGGTTTGCCTACGATCAAAATACTTACATTGTATTATTCTTATTAAAATTCGTGTTATTCGTAAGAATTTTAATTTTCATGGAAATTTAATTTCTTTCCAAGGTTATGGCTCAGTATTCTTTCATATTTTAAAGTTATACAATGAAAAATACATTAATCGTATTAAAAATTTAAACCAAACACAATTCATTAATTTTAATAACATTACGTTATATATAATAATCATTATAATTTCAATTTTAATTATAAGCTTCATATATCATTGTCATGCATAATAATGTGATGTTATTCGAGTAAAAGGAATGTCATCAGTCATTATTTAATATTTTCCTACAGTAATTATTATACGCAACTGGTGAGTTATATTATCTAGTAATATATAGTCTATGAGTGCAGAAACATAGTACTCAATTGGATAAAATTAGATTTAGCTAGAACATTCGGGTGAAACTGGTACAGCAATGAATTGAATTTCTTTGAACGTAATAGAATACTATTTCCGAATTCGCATAGAGCTGTCTACTTTCTAGTTGTGTAGGCCCGAAATAAATGTGATTTTTGCCTTTTTAGTTAACTGTACGCTCTTTATTTTCTAGAGATCGTGTAGATCAACTATACTAACCCAGAATGCACAGAACGCCTTACGTTTTAAAGTTATACTATCACTCAGTATAGAGAAGGATGAAAATTGAAAAATAACAACCACGATAAATTATCCTTTAATGTATGATCCTAACGCAAGAGTAAAAAAAACAATTTAGTAACCCCTTCAATGGATGTAGACCCGTGCAAGGGGGATGTTTGTACCGGAGCTGAATGCGGACTTGTGTTGGGGCAGCGGTTATTAGCTGGGTTTTAATGTTAGTGGTGGAGGAGGGGGTTAGGATGGAGATCATTCAATAGGAAGGGCTGAGCTAGGCCCGCCAATTGTGAGCCCTCGGTTGGCCCTTGTTGACGTTGTTAATGCCCTCCACCCCCGTCCCGACCATCAAACATTGAAGAGTCCACCAGACAAAGCTGTATAATGCCTCCGACCAGGTATCGAATATCAATAGCGCCCCTTCCTCCACCCATCCCCCCAACCCCCTGAATTCAACTTTGGTGCTTGTTGGATAAACAAAAAAAATAACCATTTTTCAATATTTAGCCCCCCGCCAAAGCCCCAAAATCGCATCCCTACTTTTAAGCTGGGAATATCGCGCGTATCCTTTGTTTTAGGAGGAGTAATTTTACCCGAATGAACTCATCCATAATTTTATATCTTCCTTTTCACGATAAATGTTGTTTCTTATTCTCATGTTAATATCATTATGCTGTAAGGTTCCACATCCAATTTAACCCAAGAGGTCTGTGCAAAAATACTGAAAAATCTTTTATTGATTTACTGTATTATTGTTATAGAGGATGGCAATATTACAACAACACTTCTAAATATTGCCCCACTATATGCTAAAAAACCACACTAGACTCCTGCAGGTTTCCTGCGTTCCCGTTGGTTGTTATTACAAGAACGGGACAACACAAGCTCGCCGAGGACAATTTGAACCCCAAATTGCCGGAGAACTCGGGAACGACAACCAAAAAAAAAAGAAAAATAGAAAAAAAAGGGGGAAATTCTGCAGCGGGGCGCATAATAACGGCGGGTTTTGAGGCGATGAGGGATGATCGTGTGGGACCCATCAGCCTAATCACCGGGCGGGACAATGGAAGGCGGAGCCGGCCCAGGTATTACCCGGCGTCGTCCCCCACGGGGAGCACGCGTCCCTTCCCTAACGACAATGTCAGCCATACATTTTCCGGTGCACGCTTGCCGTTTCTTCACATCCAGCGCCGTTCACATTCACCTCAAGGCCTCCGCGACTCAAAGAGTCATTGAGGTTCTAGAAAGGGATCCGGAAGAGGAATTAAATTAGCCTCGGCCATTACAAAAAAAAACTGGTATTTCGACAAACGCCAGACAGATTCTGCAGATATAGTACAATATAAGATGTGGCCGTTGTTGTTTCAACAATCCAGAATTGTTTAAAAAATATTATAGTTTAAAAGAAAGTTCTCCCGTATTCCGTACTACCGTCATAAAGTCCAGGGCTTGGATTCATAACTGTGTATAAAATCTGACCCCACGATAAGTACAAAATTACATTAAGTTACCAGTTTGAGGATTCGTGATTACGATGTAAATACTAATTTGAATATATAAATAACACTATACTGCTTACGTGTTTTTAACTGGGCACAGTTCTGGAATCAGAATCGTCTAAGTTTCGTTTCACCGTATTCGAAAGGGCGGGATTCTCGGTTCAGGCGAAAAACCGAAATTAAGGCGATAGGTCGACGCTGGCAAAGCAAATTACCGTTTCGGTGATGGCCGTAAAATTTTATCGTTTCCCATTGGGGAGCCCGACCGAGCCGCGGCTTTTATATTGGGCCGGTGGACGGGGGACAAAATAAATCGGGTGTTTAAACACCTGCCGTCCGGCTAATGCTATGGGGGGCGAACAGTCACAAACCGCCCTAATGGCCGGTGATAGTCCCCAACAGACACATCACCCCGACGTCACCCGCACTATCCCTAATAAATCCCCGGTATCGGATCAACAGGAAGGAAGGTATGAAATAGAGCCACCGTAAATCTATCCTGTAGTTTCCATGGCGCCGCACTAGAAGTAACATAATTCATAGTAAAACATAAAATGTAGCCTTATGATGACCTGAAAGTTATTAAATATTTTATGTCGAGGCCTGTATCACGTCGAAGCTTATTTGATCTCAAGCTTAACGGGCGTGTAGAATGATGATGGCGTTTAGTGTAATGTGAGGCACAACCCTTGTCAGTACAACCCGTACACTGTTGGTGTATTGTGCACTCAATACAGGTAGTGATATAGGGTTGCACAATATACAGGGAATGACCTCCCAGCTATGTTAGTGGAGGGGCCGAATACCGGTTTATCTCACGGCTGAATAAACCAGAGTAGAAAGGAAAAATCACGCTAGCGAAACATATTTTTTTATTTTCATCTATACGCGAAATAGACATTTTGCAATATACGAGTATTTATACTGTATATTTCGTGTGTTTCAGTTTCCTTTTGCTGGTTCGGTCTCTTGCTAGACCGGTTTCGGCGGTGTCATTCACTTTCGGCACTTTGGATGTTTTTTGGGCATCGTCACTGCACTGTCAGTTTCACTTGTACTGTGGATGGTAGCTGAAACCGGTCTAGCAAAAGACCGAACCACCGAGAAGAGACAGAAACACACGAAATCTACGCTAAAATATTTTTGAAATAATACATTTAATAATCATCTACTAAGGTCAGTTATAATATATTTTAATATTTGAGTTATTTTTAACAATATTAAAACACGTAGTGTATTCAATTTTATGCGCTACTAGTTTCAATGGTATGGCGCATCTAATACTAGCCCGCAACAAAGGTCTGTCTTACATTTTGGTATTAGCGCCATACATATAGCGCCGGTACTTTACAGTGAGAGTGCAATGAGGATGTTTGGCACTTTGGATGTTTTTTGGGCGTCGTCACGGCACTATCACTGTCACTTGTACTGTTACTTGTATATAGAGTAAATATTCCAAGATGAGTTTTTTAATTGTAAATAACATTCGCCTGTAGACGAATTGCTCATGGTGACTTTACCTTGAGAAATGTTAATTTCATGGAAAACAAAAATATTAAGAATTATAGATAAATTCCTATTTTGTTGCCATTGTGTTCCCTGTGCCTGTGAAAAAAAATATTCCCGCCACTGTTAATCCGGTTTAACTGGAACAATGCCAGTAGCCAAATATGCAAATTGGTTTAATTTAAAATAGAGAATATTTGTATTAATACCGAATGCAATTGTGGAGATGAGCTCGGCTGCAATAAAAATCTGTGTGAGCCGGGTTGTGGCAAACAAGCGGTGCCACGATTGGATTTCCTTATCGGGGTGACACAGGTCGGCCAAACTCTCCCACCCTCTGTCTCACTGCCAAACGCGGAATAATAAGAAAAATCCTGTTTCATCCGCGTTAAATGAAAAAAGAAAAAAAGGAAGAAGAATTATAAATCCCGGGAATTTTCCCGCTATACGACTTTTATATTTGATATGGACCAGAGATGTCTACGCCAGGTGGGATGAAGCGTAGAAAACAGTTGACCGAGACAGTTTTAAATAAGTTTTGAAATAATTTTGAAATAAAATCCGCGAATTAAAGAAATTATTAAATAAAGAAAACTGATCATATAGACTGATATTGAATACTTTCGCTGAAATGTGACTTTTTCCTCGTTCTTAACTTCCGTCCTTATCCATTTCTGTACGTTACATATTGTGACACCGCATTCAAATAATTAAATGAGGACTCAGTATTCTACTACGAATTGATTCCGTTAACAATACTATTACGAATAATATTGATATCAGGATACATTATTATTAATATACTTTTGCTCTACTTTTTTAATAAGGGCTGCATTGATATTTTAAAATAATTCATACAACCGTAATTCTAGTTTGTAGATGTTTCACTAATTTTCCAGAACGAATTTACATTTCGATTTTAACATTGATTTTTCTTTTAGAGCTGGCCGTAAACGGCGAAACAGTGTAGTGCCCTTTTCAACAAATAAATTATTTTCCGCGCCTCTGAATTCGTCCCGCCGTGTGCCAATTTTCGGCCTCCCTTCTGCCTTCGGCCTTTCCTAATTAATTTATTTTTATTCCTGTCAAATAGGAGCCTTTTGAAAAATGCGTTCTCCTCATTCTCCACCCACTAACAACGTTCCCTTTCTCCATCTTTGTCTTTCCCTTCCCTCTTTTTTTATATCAACTTTTTAATTGTCGTAGGACAGTGGTGCTCTCTTCTTGTTCTCTTCTGGGCCTTTCCTCAACCCCTCCACCCATTGTCGTTCCGTTCTGCCCCATCATCCGGCTGATAAACCTTGTTAATGGAAAAAGTTCTCGCGAAACTCAATAGTTTGGAGTCGGATGTTGGAAGAGCTTCAGGTGTTGAAAGGTCTCGTCAACGAAATCCGGCCCTTTTCATCCCTTTCCACCTAACATAACGAGTTTTATCAACAGCAAGCGCTATTAAAAAATCAAAAACAAAATGAGTATAAATCATGATATAAATAAATATTATATTAATATTATATTTTTGTCACGGTCGGGCTATAAATTGTTAATATCTTAAAAGACAGATTGCACTCATTAAAAAACATAACGTGATGTGTTTCATCATATTACTAACTGATTAATCAATGGCCCGAATCTGAAACCGGCCAAAGGAAATAAATCGAGGGGGAACAGAAAATCTCCTGATATGTTAAATTCTTAACCCGTCGACTATCTGGACAATATACTGGATATTTCAGAACATATCAACGTCGGTGATGTGGACTTAAAGAGCGGCGTCAGAATTAATTAAACAAGTTGCACTTTCATGAAATGAAGTCGATGGATAAACCTGAAACGGGAAATTAATATCATAAACTCTGAACCGGACTCGAGAGGGTATTTCGTTGTTTGAGTCGGAACATCTCCATATTCCCGACCTTAATTAATAATAGATGGGGTAGACATTGAGTAATGAAATAAGGCCAATATTCTAGAGTTTATAAGTTATATAAACCAAGTTTTATATATACATAGGTGTGTTTGTGTCTGTAAACATCTCATTGAGATACAACAATTTTCGATAAATTGTATAAAGTGTATTCGCAACAATACATCGCGTAAATAAACTAAATACTCGGGGGGAAATTCAATAAATAAATCCCCCACCTCGTCTGATACGCAAAAGCAACGCAGTCTGGACACGTGTACACTGTCCGACTGATAATGACGTTCTTCGCAAATTCAATTTCAATATGCGGTTCAAATTCATTTATAGGCATATCACGTTCACGACTCCACGCCTACACTCCTTTCCAGCCAACTCCTACTTTTTCCGAGTGTATATGTATACATTTCATATATATATATATATATATATATATATATATATATATATATATATATATAATATGAAAGTGTGAATTGCTACGTGTGTAGGATACTAACACAAAACAAGAGTGTTCTCTAGAATAGGTTACAATGTCCCAACTTCACGCAAGGATGTTCTTCTTTATAGCCGAGTGTTCACTAAATTTTTAAAACGTTAACTATTGAAGTTTCTACGAGGTAGTATTTCAGAGAAGCATATTATAGGAAATATAATTTAAATTATGAAATGTTTCACATTTACAATCGTGTGTTATTACTATTACGTTTTGAGGACTTAAAATTGAACCCGTACGTTTGGCGAGTTCTTAAAACTGAAAAATGAAATGAGAAATTAGTTATGAACATAAATTATTTTAAAATAATGCATACGACTTTCTATTTCTTGTGTTTGAAGCAGTTTTGCATGTAATAACGTTGGTAAATTACATTTATGTATTGTTAAACTTTCGAAAATTCCTTCATCAAATCTGAAAAATGGATAACACTTCAAAATTATGTCCGGCCTAAAGTGTAAAACCGTTGGCAAAAGTAGGAACAATGCTGAAACCGTTTCAAAGGCTTGGCCCATGTAATTCGACGCTAAAGTATTGTTGACCGTTCAGTTCTCTCTCTCCCTCCCTCTCTCTATCTATCTCTCTCTCTCCCCCCCTCTCTCTCTCTCTCTCTCTCTCTCCCTCTCTCTCTCTCTCTCTCTAAACACAGAACAATCGGATAAACGTTACTCCAAGTTAGACCGTGAAAAAGAGAAGACGTCCCCCGGCCACCAACGTACCACGGGGGAAAAAAGCGTTCGGAGGTACAGAGGGAGGGAGGGAGAGGAGAAAAAAAACAAATGATTTTCCGAACAAGGAGGGAAAGTCTTGTAGAACAAGAGTGGAAAACTGTCTCCGGTAGTGCGAGGGGCGGTTGTTAGAGCGGTCTCCGGAGTCAATAGTTATCCGATAGGTTCTACGGGACGGGGTTCGACTTCTGTATTTGTCTTCCTCAAGCTTCATCGGACCTTCATCGACACCGGGGGTTTCTTCTGAGTCGAAAAACACTTGGCAAATATCCCCGTACCCGAAATAATTCCGCACGGAAACTTCTTACTACAACATTTTCAAATACAACATATTTTTAAAATAGATCCTAAAATTTAATTTTATGTTTATAGTCGCTTCTTTCTTAATATTAGGCAGTTGTAATGAAGTAAATAAAGTAGATTAGAATTGGCCAGATCATTCTCTGGATCATTTATTTATTGATTCAAAAGCTTACCATATGTGATAGGAATTTTCTCATAATGGCGATCAATGTATATATTGATCATATGGCGTATTGTTCCCAATAAAATTTTTCCTTACTTGAACCGAATATATATTACCCCTAAATTGAAAGGCGGAGAATATAGGACTGTGTGGGGTTGCGAAAATAATGATATAAATAGTAGGGAAATTTTATTCGTACCACAGTAGTGGAAGATCCTTTCTACTACAAGACTTGTATACAGGAATATAATATAATATTATAATGAATCTATAATTCAATAATTCTAAACCTCTGTGATTTAGTTTCCCTCGCGGAATATATAACTATTTTAAAATTCTATTTTACACCAAATATCAATTTATACGGCAATCTCGTAAGGCAGTATATACAAGTTGGGCGGCATATTGTTGCGGAAGAAAAAAATTCGATATCGGAGTAGGAGCGGTGAGAGCCCCGGAAAGTCATGCCATTGAATGGGGCAGTGGGGTTCCGGGCGGACTCCTCTTCCAATTGGGGCGTCTTTCTCTTCCACGGGGATTTGTATATCGGGATAAGGCGGGTGGAGCGGGGGGTTCGAGGGTAGTTCGGAGGGGAAATGAAAACATTTGTAATTTCACCTTCTGGTTCCTCTTCGGCCCTTTCGAAACAGATGTTGCCCCACGGCAGTTTTCCCAGTAAAGGGCCCCCCGCCTCCTACTACCGCCCTGACAGAACAATCGTTCCCGGTTTCGATGAGTTCAATTCGGCTTCAAGTTTCTAGACCCCGTTTCATTACAAGTCCCTGCCTACCCTACCGCACTTTATATTTGGTTTTTAGGCCTCCTTTCTATTTTTCGTTCGGTGTGCAGAAATCGGAACTAGAAATCAATTTAAGCCCTCTCCGTCTCTCTCGGAATGACTTCTATCTCACAATGTTGGCAAATTAATGTTTTCCCTCTAAGGTTGATGCCACAGAGCAAGATGATTCAGAAGATTAACGGAAAAGGACCAGTTATAATGAAGAGATAAATTACTACAGGTAATAAGGTGTAAAAAAATGGAATCAATATCGGCAGTATAGGACAGAGTATAGGAAACCCATTGCCTTGTGGAACACCTGCGTAGAGGAATGGACCAAGAGAAACTTGAGTGCTGAGAATTAGATTATATATAAGTTGCAAGAATGATTCTCTAGATTTTCCTCAGTTTTGCATGGTGCACGGAAATATGGAAAAAACGGTCGCATAAACATTTTGGACCTAAACATCAAAAATGCTTAACAAGTATTATCTGTTGCTATCGCCCTAATTAATATTGTCAATGATAGTGGTATTTAGGGACATCAGTTATATTTGTCAATAGATATGTTTTGTGTTAAACAAAATTCCTACTGTTATAATTATAGTTCTCTCAGTTTGAACTGGCAGCAATCTTCAATTTATACTCTGGGGGACGCTACTGAAAATTAGGTTACCAAGGTTACAGCACCATTGAACTACTCTTCTATTAGAATTAGCATTAAAATTACCTACAGGCGACACCGAAGTTGTAATCGGAACCGGAAAATCATATCGGGGAAAAGTTGGAAACAGTTTAAACAGTTTGGTATGGGCCGATGGGCCAGCATATTTAAAACGGCAATATGGTAAGTTCTCGCCGAGCAATTTCCCATTATAGGCATTTGTCCCTTGGGGCGGCGATAGGACGGGTCCGGGATGGGCCGATAGGAGGCACGTACGCAGGGGGGGCGGACTTTGTCACAAAAATGGTGCTCGCAGCTCTTGTTTCCTCTTCAAATTGGGAGCGCTTTTTTTCCTCTGTCCCTGTTAAACGTGCCCAGCCAGCCAGATTAGGGCACGTAGGGGCCCAACGAAAAATACCGCCCTTACCTGGGCCGCTCCGACCACTCTAAATCATCGGATTCCTCGGGCCAACACAGAACACCTTCCTGTCTGAATCGCTCCCCGCTCCCGCCGGATGAAAATATCTGACCTACATCTTGAATTATAAATATATCTAATAGAGATAAATTTGTACTACGTTCGCTCTTTTCTACCTCCGGATTCGATTATTGGATATAATATATAGAAAATCATACTTTCTCCGAATTTGAAAATTAGTTAAAATACAATATTCTCAAGGCGGACTCTCATTGATCATACTCGGTGAAAAAAATCTCTAGAGTTTCATTATATTATCTTCTGTTTCGTTCATTATATTACACCTACGCTAGTATGTAATAACAGTTAAACATTAAAATTGAGACAATTTATTGAATTTAATTAAAAACGGATTATTGGTCTTGTGTCTGTTATTGTGATTAGATGTGCGTAGTTATGAGTACTGTCATTACCTTCCATTGCGCGCCTTACCTCCCTACAAGTAAATTGACAATAGAGAACTATGGTGGGAGTTCCTCGACCCTTCCAGAAATCATGGAATCAAGAAGCCTAAAAAGGCAGGTAATAAATAGTCTAAGGATTATGGTGGGAACCCTGAGACTAAGATCTTAGGAAATAGATCTCGGAAGAACCGGGATCAGCTCTGGCACTCAGTCATCTTAAATAAATAGAGAAGTACCAGTATCGGTTATGGCTGGGAGCCAAAAACCGGCCCACTCTGAAGCATTAAAAGGGAGCCGAGGCGGTATGTCACCGATATAATGATCTCCCTTACAACCTTTTTAAACGCCAATATATTTTCGAATACTGCAGTGACAAAAACGATTTAAAAAAAACCGCAAAGTTGTCCCAAAATTGTTCATTGCATCTGACATACTCGAAATTAAAAATTAGGCTACCAAGTATATTCCGGATATGATTAAAGAGATATAAGTAATTACAATTACTGACTACACGATTGCTGAATGATATTTCAAATAATTAATTTACGTGTTGTCAGATCGAATTTGTCGTCACTAGTTGAATTATATATTTATTCTCCCGAATAAATTAACAGAGCTGGAGCGTGAGAAGTTTCCTTGACCAATATAGTGCCAAGAAGATATACACACGGGCGATAGAGAAAGAACAATGAATTAAATCAACGGAAATAATTAATTAGATCGAACCGAAGAATATTTTAATTTCGTTTGTGGTGACTATTAGTAGGTTTACAATTGTAAATTTAAACTATATGATAAATGGAATGAGTTTTACTGGAAGCCACTGTTAACGGAGAGACCCCCGTTAATGTAATGCTGGGCTGGAGGGTGTCTCAGGCCTTTTGGAACTTCTTTACGACGAGGATAAAACGACGCTCAGAGGCCCAAATTTCCGCCCATCCAAAACCTTTAGTAATTTGATTTCATAAACTTCTAGAATATCGTCCCTTCTTCGTTCCGAATTTAACGATTTCATTTAAGCTATGATATTGAAATTTTCATTCCCTTTAATCGCGGGCGAAGTACGCATTTGGGAAAGAAAAGGAATTTCCTTATTGTGCATTAAAACTGTAGTGAAATTCCAAAGGAGTGTATATTATTAAAAAAAAACCTGGTCAGGTGTTATTAAAACGCGGAACTGCGTAATGCTTCCTGAGAAACGGAACATAAAACACCTAAAAATATATATTCATACTACTTAACATGTAGTTTGCATTGTATATTGATAAAATCCATAGGTCCTTCTAACATAACTGATAAAACTCAAAATAATCCATTATTTTCTTGTCTCGGAAAATCACATTGGAAATATTAATATGCGATAGTAAAACGGATGGATCAAAGCCAAGAAAACAATAACATTCAATTATTGGCGGTTGGAAAGTGTTTACTCGGATTGTAATATTTTCGTTATGGCCTTTGAAATCCATCTGGGCGACAAACGAGGCGGCGGCGTATTTTAAAGCACCGTTAGTCAAAGTGTAATTGTAAATCTACAATTAGCCTCGGGTGGTGCCCACACTTTACATCAGTGGAATGTATGCTGTTTAACTGTACACATCCCATCCCACCTAACAGGTGTTAATAGTGGCTGGTGGTTTCAGAGTTAACGTTATCCTAACTATTTTAGAATACCTCTTTTGTGGTCAGCGAGGGGTTGGAATACCGTAGATATCGTGTTTTTCTGTCTCCTCTCGCTGGTTTGGTCTTTTGCTAGACCGGTTTCGGATGCTCGACATCTTCAGTAGCGGTGTTAGCCAGTTTGGCACTTTGGATATTTTTTGGGCATCCTCACTGCACTGTTACTATCACTTGTGCTGTGGTAATTGTCTGTTCGTCGTTTGTATATATATGCGTCTTATATCAGCGCCCCCCTGAGTGTGTTGTGGAAATGAACTTAACCAAAATTGGTTGGGTGCACTTGCACCGATTAACTAGCGCCTCCTTGAGTGTGGTGCGGAAATGTACTTAACTAAACTTCGTTGGGTACACTTGCACCGATTAACCAGATTACTAAAAATAAACATTTTTCTATAAATTTTGGATCAGCAGGAAAACTATTTACAATTATAAACGTATATACACAATACCAGATAGGTTCTTGTCATATATTTGGAACTTAATAGTTTAAGCGACACCACCACAGTACAAGTGACAGTGGCAGTGTAGTGAGGATTCCCATAAAACATCCAAAAGTGCCAAACTGACTCATACCACTACTGAAAATGGCGAGCAGCCGAAACCAAATAGAACATAAATAGTTCTGAAATCACTAATACATAAATAGTACTCGAATTTTATTTTACAATAACACATTAACATCAACGTCATATCAAGTCACATAAGCTTACATTTGAAGAAGATTAATCAATTGATCAAAAGCACGTGAGAACATCGCTTATTGCTATTTCCCGATTTCTTGCGAATATATTTATAATATTTTTAAAATATTCTAATGTATAGTTCAATAATAAATCCGAAAATGAGGAATAATTAGAAGCTGCCTAATATTGGATTGCTTCTAATCAATGAAGCAGGGATAAAGAGAACGAATTTCAATAAAGACCAACCAGTATAGTGCGAGTAAAGTGGGCAGAGATATATTTTGAGTAAGGAACGACCTCTGGCTTTATTTACGAGGTGTATTTTCGAGATGTAAATCGAAGCGGCCTCCTCCCTCCAGCCACCCCCGGCCAACAGCATAAAAGGGTAACTGGCTGGCTTCTGTTCCTTAACAATTCCCTTTGGGGTCCCGACGCTTTGACGCGCTTTCTCGCACCCACGCGCAAACGCCCTTTATGTCCGCCCCCGCCCCCGCCCACCAAACAACAACGCTCACTAGCACGAAGACTAAACCCAAACTTTATACACGAAGGCTGCCACTGCGAGCCCCCATATTTCTTCTACTTTCTTTTAATACACGTATAAATAGAAGTTGTAAGACAGAGGGCATTGAGGGGATAGATTCAATGGAAATTTTCGAAGTTGCAGATTTTCAGACACGACAGTTAAAATAATGCAACGACCATAACGATAACTGGTGATTCCAAATTCATTATTTATTTTACCTTTACTTAACATCATATCAAAACATGACTCCATAACCTTGTACATATTCAAAAATAAAATACACGTTATAAATAATGGAGACAAGTGTAACTTCATGTAGCTTCATAACAACATCATAACTTCATAGCAGATAATTTAAAAATTAATAGTCACGTATATTATTTAATACAATTAATTTAAAGTATAAACTTCGGACATATAGCAAAGTTTGGATAATTGTGTTTATTCAATTAATTATTAAATATTAATTTATTTATGACCTTAAATACAATCAAACGGAGTTCGTAGTGGTGTTACAAGATATGTTAGAGTGTCAGAAGTCAATATATCCTTCTAGATTATCAAAGGTATGATAGTCTGCCACTACTTGCGTTGCAGTTTATTGAGAGACCGGTTTTGGAATAACGCCATCAGCACTTGGTACTGACAATGGCGTTATGCCAAACCGATCGACCAATGGGACAAAAAACGCGAGTGGTGACAGACAATCATATCTTCGATAACCCTTTAATTTAATATTAATTTTGAATTTCTAAATGTCACAATATTGTGGTATATTTGTGTAATATTAAAGTTATATAAATACACTAAAGGTGGACCGAAATTTAATATGAGAACTTCAAAGAGAGTATAACATCCAAGTGACCCGAATAGGTAATATTAATATGCGTTTCTAATTGAGTGGTGGACCATACCACGTCCATTCAGCAGCATTCCAATTCCATTCATTTCGGCGAAATATAATTTCCGAACATCGTGTCTAAATTAAGAAAAAAATTTCATCAGAGGAAACACGCTAGTTTACACGCAGTCCTGGAAAATATATAAACAAAATTTATAGGGACCACTATTGAATTTTCATATAATACACGACCCGGTGTTACACATGCAGAGCGCTGAATATATCATATTTCATCGTAAGAGTGGGCGGGATGCTTCAAGTGAACCGAACCCCGCCCACCAACCCGGAGTTCCCTGTCCATTGCGTGGGCGAGTTGATTTACGGCCATCGGGCTCCTGCTTTATTTATCCTCAACGCCCGGAACAACTACTATTTCTGATAACGCCGTGCAAAGTTCCTCTTTCACCTATTTTAAATGAAAAACTATTGTCCCCATCCATATTGCCGAGAGTCCTCCGGCGAGGACGCGAAGAAGCCGGGCGTTCAAATTGAAGGAGATAGCCGACGACGACGAAACGTCGGTTCTTATAAAATATGGAGCCGCCACTTTTGCCCAGACTGTGTTTGCCCTCTAAACAACTCCCTCTCCTAAATGGCCTCCACTTGACCCCTCTCAATATTTACCCATTCTTCACGTACACGGACTCTTGCTAACCGACCGGACGAAATAGCCGTTTTATATATATTTTTTTGACCTGTTAACGCCGAAAAAACTGCAAATAAAATTAGTCCTTCTGTAGTAACTGAAATGTGATTCGCATCACATTAAATGTGGAGCGCAACGACACTTAGGGGGATATAAAACCGTGTCCGAATGCGGACATTTCAATTCTGGCAGAACTGTTGCCCCGGCCGGCCCCTAGTTATTCCAGGGTAATAAGTGGTTTGGGGGCTAATGAGTTGGTCTGGGGGTAAGGCCCGGGCGGTGGATGGAACAAGCCTATTTCAAAGGGTGTTAACATAACTCTCAGGGCCTTTACCGTAATTCCTCCAACAAGGGCCGCCCCGCGCCAGTAAATAGGCGGGCGCCGGCTGACCCACACTCGCACAATTCGAAACTTTGTACCTGAAGGAGCTGTTTACCTGGGATTGTTTCGTTACACGTAGCCACTTACAACGCATAAACGATGCCCAATCACCTTCTGCTAACATCTGTTGACGGATCAACTAAAAAAATTTTAGCGGGTTTAGTTCTGATTGAGCCGTGAAGTTGAAAGAGCGTTTATTTGTGTTTTTGAGCGGCGTTTTGGAAAATATTCGACCGTTCACAAGAAAACCGTTGCTAAAAATGTTTAGTTTAAACCACTTCGTCCTTAAATGTTTGAATAGATCTTTTTAAGAGCTTTAACATTATATAACGCACAATAGTTTTCAATCACGGTTTTCCAGATAAACTGGGATACTGTCAGAAGTTTGAAATTTCATTCGTACATTTGAATGGATCCTGTTGAGAGTTTTAAAAAGATAACGTGAAAAGTCTTGTTGCTCTGAAAGTTGCCGAGATAAAATGTGAATCGCGGCGGTACACACAGAAATATTGCATCAATTCCACTGCGCCCGGGGACCAAGATGAACAACGCTCGCCCAATCTATTATGCAGTTTCTCAGTTGGGACCTACTTTTGTCACAGGCAATGAACCGGGAGGAAGACCTAGTACTGTATTATTGGAATATTAATTTCAATTTTTGTATATTTTTATGAGAAAATGAAACCGATAAATAGTTGCCGTATTAGTATCGACAGTTGGTACAGTTCAATTTTACATAGTAAACGCAAATTTCAATAAAAAATCATTCTGAGGGTATTATAATTACAATAGCCGATAAAAATACCCATAAAATGCGTTGCAGGTGTAATAGCGTCAAGGGTGAGCTCAATATGGAGATGTAGTAATCCAACGATTACAGTTGGGCAAAAACGATCCAAGCGAATAACTGTGAAAATTGGCACAAGTTAATATTGAATTGACCGTTGTTTGTGGGGTCAATATCGTAGCACGATAATCAGCTCGGATTGTGTAATCCAGTCAAATCGGCTCTACAACCACCCCCTACCCCTCGGGAGAGAGTTTAACCCTATCCACAACACCGATAAATATCCTCCAAATATTTACACCCGTTATAATATCGATGGCTGTTGTAATCCAACCCGGCCTGTTAATGACTATCTACTGGTCGTCGATTATCGCAGGTCCGGCCGTTCATTCTGCAAGAAACATGTCTGTTCTGTTAGCGCAGGCGACCACATAGCAGCTGGAAAATTTTCAACTTATAACCTGGTAATTTTGAAGCCTTCCTGCTAACATATCTCCGAACGATTTATCCATCGAAAAATAACCGTGTTCCTAAAAATTGGGCAGGGAAGAAAAAAAAGGGTCCTACAACAGCTTCCGTAAGCTAAAATGTATTTCTCCTGGTAAGTGAAAACTGCTGTTAAAGGAAAACAATAAATTTCGAGAAAAGAGAAAATATTGCCAGGTGATACATTATTCGTGACAATGTTTCTTACGTTGATATTCATTGTATATTATAACCGAACCTACATCATCATCATCGTCATTATTTTTATATTAAAAATCGGTTTTTCATTTCTGCAGACTCGACACTCAAAAAATCGAAAATAGCAAGTTAGAAAGAAAGTACAACTGAATTAGGGATCCAACAGAAATTTTATATAATGTAATTAATTATTTGGGTACAGGGAAGGCTAATTTACGTACGGAGCTTACTCAAATATACATACGTAGGCAACGTATATGCACGTGTGTGTGTTCAACGCATTCTAATGGAAGATGAAGCAATCCAAGACTCTTGAAACAGATATGTGAGCCTTTGGATGGGTTGAGAATGCAGGTAATGAGAGGAACACGTAAAGTGGCCCATGAATTTCCATTCCAGAAAATTCTCCTGAGCCAATTTCTACCTTTAAAGCACAGCCTACGCAAATTAAAATAATATGCTTTGGTTCAATATGAAAAAAGTAAATGTCTGGTATTTCTGGTAAAAATTAAATATGTTATACCACAAGCGGATGGACAACTTGAATAAACAGATAAGTTTTATCACGTTATATTTAAAGTTACGAGCAATTAATAATGAATGAATTAATTATGAATGTTCAGATCAAATTTTAAAAAATGTTTGCCCTTCCAGAAAACCAAGTGTTGAAAGATTATCCAGTAGGCCCTAATAAGCTGCAGAATTACAGCTGGAATTATATTGTAAAGCGGTGAGGGCCCAGTGTTGGATTGCCATTGCAAAGTAATCTAAGGAAATACTATTATTTAGTACTGCGGGATTAGTATTAGAAGCGCCCTGCAAGCGGCGGAATTGCCCCTCTTAAAATAATTGCGCTGCCGGCTTAGCATTAGGAGCGCCGTGTTCAAACTCGTAACTGCTGTTGGAGGAGTAGGGAGGAATAATTTATATCGGTGGACGTTGTACGAACAATTGTAATTTTGAAAATTATCAATAGAATTAATAGAAGAACGGCCATGGCAATTCGTTCAAAAAATATTTTCTCAATCTTGCGAACTGTGACATTCAGGTTTCGGTTTGTCACCATCATCAGTACCGAACCGTCTGAGATATCTAGGTAGGTCGATTAACAAAGCATCCTGCAGACACAATTACTGCACTGTAATCGATTTAGCAGTTTCGATCATAAAAATAGTCTATTTATATAATATAGAATTCGACCAGAATTTATTGCTGCATACATTTTCAAAAGTGTATATTATTGTGGCGGTACTAGTACGCCCGAGTATATTGGGCCTGAATTAAAACTTAATTGGATATTATTCGAGGGGGAGGACGCGCATTTATGGGAACGTATTTTTCGAGAAATCCAGAGAAGTACTTGGAATGATATCGGGCATTGCAGGAGGGCTACAAATGATGTGATGATGAAGGGGTGGGAGGGAGGAGGTTTACTGGAAAGGGAGCGCTTTTGCAATTAACATATGGTGTTTAGGGGCGGCAGCGGCCAGACGTATGGCTGGCTGTCCCCGAGACCACCCCCAACTTAATTACACAGCGGATTCTATTTCAGTTCTCTTCGTCGTCCGCTTCCGGGAAAAAAGTGGCTCTCGCACCCTCGCCCGACAAAAACCATTTCGGACCCTACGCACCGACCCCTTGAAAGAGACATTTAATTATTTTCCATCCGCATATGTGCATTAAATCATTATCTTAAACGGACGTAGATGTCGGAATGTATAAATTAATCATAATATTCCGAAGGCTTATAATATTATATTAAAGTATAGTGCTGAAATTGAAGAAACTAAAACAAGAATGATTTATTAATTCGAGTTATTTGTTTAGGGGTCAGCTGGAAATTATAATGGTTACACAATGCAATATGCATGGTGGACCGATTTCATGTATTCGAAGCGATCGGGTTTGGAATAATAATATTCAATAATAATAAAAACAGGCCGTATAATAGCGTTCCTATAATATTCTGAAATATAAATTTTAGAATCCAAACTGCTTTTTGTAAAAGAGAAAATTTAAGACCCCAAGATTTCAACAGTGCTTATTATATTTAGTGACGTATAAGAACTCATCGTCTTTTAACGCATGATTAAACTAGTAAATTTTGGGAGTACGAATGCTTAAGAAAAAAAAACTGTAAAAAGAAAACCCAACCTCGCCTTCCACCGGTATGCAAAACAAGGAAAGAATTCACAGTTCCTCGGGAAATAATGAATTTTTAATACGGTATTAAAACCAAGAAATGATAATACGCCCGAAACTCGGGTAGGAAAGAGTAAAAAAAATATGTGGAGCCGTCAGCGTATACCGACAAACGGCCGGCTAACCCCCCCCCCTCCACCCCACCCCCCGGGGCCAGATTTGTTTCTTTTTACGCCCTCGGGCGGTAGGAAATGGCGAGACAATCATGGGGTTGATGGGGCTCGGAGGGCCGCGCCGGTTTAACGACGCCCCGGTCTGTGCCCGGGCCGCCCGTTTATGTTTTTACAAATGCCCGCCCTCATGCCCACCCCGCCGAGGGAATATTCGCTCATGGCCGGGGGTTTTACAGCCGCTCATGCCTAACTCCGAAAAACAAACGGGGAGAAGGGCCGCTGGGAGAAGGGCCCACTTTATTTACCGGACCCCGCCACTACGCATCACTCACCTCCAATCAATGCGGCCCGAGAAAAATCGCACCCATCCTGCCGACGGATCATAATTGGCTCAATTTGTAAATAAGAGCTTTGAAATAAAAAAAAAATGCTAATTATTATTTGTTGAGGAAAGCTGCAGACGAGAAGAACTATCCATTGAATGATTTGTCATCCAAAGAACTTAGGACGAAGTATTATCACATCTTAACCCCCTTTCACTTACTTTCTATACTTCTATGTACCACTCCACTTATGTTATAGTGGAAGATATTATGTGAGAGTATTATTTCGATAGTTCCATTCGTTGTTCGATTTATTTGTGTAACTTCAAAAATTCGTATGTGAATTTCCTGCAGGAAAAAGTGTCATATCCCAAAATTTCTGGAGTACCGTTGAATTGACATACATGAAAATCAGTACTGAAATAATTTTTGCATATGTATAACATTTGTCGAGAACTAAAGGTCGCTAAAATAAGAAGTTTTTTTCTGCTTCTTTTATAAACACTTTCATTTATTGTTCATAGAATTCTTTTCCACTATTCGAAACCCACTTCAAGTATTTTCTAGGAATTATGTTGAAGGAGTAAAGATTAAAAAACTTGTGAAATGAAATTATACATTTGGCCTGCTGAAGTCATCTTCTAAAATAAGGAATAGATTGAAATGTGTCTTTTTCTTCAATACGAATTGTTATACATCGAACTAAACGGCGTGAAAAACAAAATACGACGTCGCTGTCCTTATTGAGATATTTTAGCGCAAAGGAAACAGAAATGTTCATAAAGAGGAATACGTAAGGCAAAGAAATGGGCTTTAATACCTGCCAGGTAATAAATCTGAGTAGGGGGCTAATATAATTTGGGCGGAGACCTCTTTTCGTGGACCCCCAGCAACACTGACAAAGAGAAAGATTACCTCCGTCCTCGGTTTAAAAAAGAAAAGGAGAAAAAAGATAAATAAAAAGAAGTCGAGACATTTTTAGTTATACAAGCACTCGGCTATGCCCAAGGGCAAAAATGTAGAAACAAGAAAGCAGGAAAATAATAATAGTGGGTCTACATTTTTAGGGAGAGGGAACGACATCTCGTCGGTTACCTCAGCTCTGAATTATGGAACCTCCTTTTATGGAACATAAACGAGCCCCTAAATTGCCGCAATTTGTTTCCAGAAAATATATTATGTTTTCATGTTTACGTCGCTCGTGTCTATATATATGCATGCATAAAGATACGTACGCATATTGCAGAACTAGATAACTGGGATATTTTACTGTCACCTGGTAAACATTGAATCAATAATGCGGCATCAGTAACAATGCAAAATGAAAAAGAAGGTTTTCAGTTTTAAAGGCAACTTGCACTGAGATTTCCCGACATTGAATCCGGTCCTACTTAGAATTGGACAAGGCAAATTGTATCCTATATAAGCGCATGTTCCGAGTATAATAAGTATAATAATATTGGAAATAACTATTATATTACATTGAAATGAAACCTCTTCTAAGATTAACACCATATTAATATATAAATGGCCGATACCTGTCCTTTTAATACAGAATCAAGTTCTGAATACGATTCAGAATCCTGATCACGAATTCTGATCAGAATTCGTTACGATCATAATTCTGATATACAAATACGCCTAGGCGTAAATTTTGGGGAATTTTCAACATATCAACAATTAACATCCATATTTCTTTAAAAAACCGGAATCGCCATGTAGGAATGTTAGAATGTTTACAACGAATTTTAAACCAGGCGTGTTATACTGGTGGAATATTCGGTAACGCTAATGTCCTCCCGGAACTCCATTAAATTTACTCCTTCCCCTTAGGGGGGAAAGCATGACAACCACCTAAAAGCTTCGCAATGGAAATATATCTTCCGCATCAGGCCCCCAACTCCTCCAACCGCCCCCCACCGAACCGGGTTACGCCTAGCCCTCGTAAACGTAGCAGTAATTCTATCTCTTCTTGATCCACCCCTTAAGAGTGGGACGGGTCCGATGCTTAAGCATTTTTTATTCAAATTGTAACTTAAGATCTTAAGATCGGAAAAAGGCGTAATACGATACTCCGGTTTAGAGGCGGGTCGAATCATTGGATAAATACGGAAATAATTTATAAACCGGAAATAGTTATAAAATACATGTGATATAAGCTTTCTAGGACACTGCTAATTAATATTTTTTAATGCGTCTAATTTTTCCTGTCCCATTTCAATATCAGTAGGTTTTCTAACCAACCGAAAAAATGTGCTTGGAATTTATTTTACTACTTTGCTTCCCTGTTATTATTACTTTCCACAAATAATTGCAGAATGTAAAGGAGATCCTAAAATGACCATCAATTTACTGCATTTCCCTTGAATATTTTCTGGAACGTATTCGAGAGTGCTTTCACCTTAGTTCTGCTCTGTGTGAAATTTGTTATTGAAATGATTTTAATATTTTTGCCTGATCGACGTTTTCACTAGTCCGATAAGAATTCACGTTCACCGTCGGACTTAACATATCGCGCGGATAGGATGAAATATTTATATATCCGTTGATATAAAATTGAATATGACCGGATACATTTTGTTTTCCTCATTGTCAAAATACTTCATATCGGTCATAGCGGGAAAGAGTGTTGCGGAGTGTAAGCCCCAGACGGGGGCGAATCTGTCCCACGCATTTCCTTGATTGTGATTTTCCCGGGCCCTTGGGACTTCATTTTCATAAAAATAATGCATCGATCCCGGGCCCTGGCCACTACATTGATTACTTCCGCTTTCAAGTGCCGCCCGCAGAAATAATAAATCATTTTTTGCCCATCTTACTTTACTAATTATTAACTTCATTTTGATTGGTTACCGCGTGTTCAATGAAGTAATCCACTGAGAACATGCAACAGATTTATATGCCCCAGCATGATCAGATCACATTTTTCAGGCTGTACATATATTAGTGAGGTTCTTTCAGTCAAAATTCTAGGATCAGACAGTCCCGGGCGCGCTTGTATTCGCGGAAATTTCCCGTATTGTTTTCCAAAAATTTTCAGAAATTAATTCCAGCGGTATTTTCGATTAACGTATTTTCTCCGTGGCTTCAAATTTTGGGTTTGTATTACATCAGGATTATGTAACGAAAAAAGTTGATTTAATTTGGAAAATTACTTATATTTAGAGACGAGACCATTTTTGGTATTTTCCACCGAAACAGGACATGCACAGGAAGAAGCAGGACAAATTAGAGTGAAGATGTTCACGAAGAAGTTCATAAGGTGAGAGAAGAGGATGAAAAAAAATTAAGAGGCGTTGTGAGAAGGGTTATTTTTTAGTAGTAGGGACTATATTTAATATTTTTGAAAAAAAACACTAGGCAGTTTTCTAATTGATAACCATTTATTGATAATATATTCGTGCCTACGGGAATTATAAAACCCGGCTAATACCCGAAAGAATTGGCAGCGTCACTCAAAGGTGATTCCCGAAGGGCCCTAGTGCGGTGTCATGCTATGTTTAATACCCGGGGGGGTGAAAATATGTTAGGGGGTTTGTTGGGGAGCCGTTGCGAACTAAGAGGGACGAGGGTAAGTGTTGCCGGAGTGGGTGGTAATGGTGACAATAAAGGAGCGACACCCTTCTTGGGGGTGGAGAAGGGACAACCCCTAACTTATTATATTGTCGCTATGTACTGAACTCCTCCTTCACTCCGGCGGCATGTACCGTCTCCCGAAAATCGTGTAATCCTACAGCCATATGCGTCCACTAAATTCCATCTACCGCTTTTATTTTATAACGGAGGCATAATATACTAACGGATAGCAAAATAAAAAAACATAGAACCAAATATGCATTATATATTAATAACGACTTAATAACATGGGGGCAAAGAAAAAAATCAGACATATATTTAATGGAGAAGAGATGCGACAGTCTATAAATATCAGTCGGCCAAACCAGCATGAAACATATCGGTAAAGTTTTTCTGAAGAGATAAAATGAAAATTGCCAGATTGGTTGCACAATTTCTATAACCCCTTGAATTATACAGCTGACGTCTCAGGAATAATACCAAAAGTTTGATATTTTACAATTTTAACGGCTACGTCCCTCGCAATAAGAACCCTTTTTCTCTCCAGCACGAGACAAAACCCATTTCTCTTTATACGATGTGCCATTAAACCGCATTAACCGGCTGCCGTTAAACGGCCACAGTCGTTCATAACGGCGAAAAAAATGATTTACAGCCTGCGATTTACATTTAGTCCTCTATATTGCCAGATACATTATTCAACTAATGTTTTTTTCCTAAAGTTTATATATATATATATATATATATATATATATATATATATATGTATCACTTATATCGAATTAAAGAAAACGTTTAATATTATGTGTTTAATTAAATGCTGATTATTCAAAGCCATACTTAGGACTGAATTTTATTCATTATATTTAATTTCACTTCTGCTACTGACAGTGGAGACAAGTGACATAAATATCAGTATCAATAATTCCAGATGGATTTCAGCCCCATCAATGGTTGCGACTAAGTTACCCAATGTGTGTTCGTCTCAAACGTCTATTGCTAAGAAAATTTGATTGGAAAATTAGATACTGCCGGACCCGGATTCTGAAATCTACGAATGCGCAGCTCTGTTCTATTGATCGTTATAAACTAAACGAAATTTAAAAGTGGGAGCATTATAAAATATACTTCTAAATAAAATCTCATGTAATAACCTACACTAATTTATTTCACACTAGTCCCCTCCGAACAACCCTTATTGATCTTGTAATATGAATGTTGAATTTATGAAGTGCATACAAAAATAAACCAGATAATATACTTATTTATGAACTTAATTATGAATATGTTTTATCCTTCGTATTAAAAATATATGAAGGTTGCAAAACGAATTTTTCGGCATAATTTGTAGAAATATAATTTCCCGAGTTGTAAATATTAGAGTACCTCAATATGCGTTATTATCTTTCGTATAATTCGTATAATTTCAGTTGTATCTTATATCGTCAGGAACTAAAACGTCAAAAGGCGTATTTGTATAATTATATACCTGAGCTCCATCAGCCGCTGACAGAATCGAATCCGGTTTAGTTCCGTGGACGAACAACGCGAGGAAATACTGGAGCAGGTGATAATGAAACGATATGAGGGCAATTATATCGGCTGCCAATTCAATTATCGCCCCCATACGTAATTCATGGGACAAATGTGAACGCACTCTTTTAATTACGCGGTCGGCGGTCTGTGGGACTCCGGCCGAGCCCAACTCACTTGCGGTTAATTAACGTTAGCCGGAGTTATCCGGCACTCAACTGAATTAAATGCCGGAATCGATACATAAAACATTAAGGGAAGACGGATGCCTAGCCGGCCTCCCCCCATATCCACCGATGGTACGTCCGATGGTAAGCCAACTGAAGTGAGCTCTGTCAATATTTCGCGAAATCAACTGCGTCCATTGGCATGCAGGTAGTAAATTGCATTCAGAAATTTCGGCATAATCGGAGCACTGAATAAAAGCTGGTTTTTTTCTCTTCAATGCAACCCTACATCAGAACTAAGTCCCACCGAATGATTTGAACGAATAAAGTTGCTCAAAAATTAAGCCCTATAAAATAATGTTGACGAGGAAGAAACTCGGAAGTCCGAAATTTAAGCCTGCTGTTTGCTTTAATAACTTTCATTTATCCAGGCAACAGTAACTTTTACTTGTAACTCAAGAAACATAAAATTTTCGTCACATATTTTCAATAGTTTTCAAAAAACAAGGATATTTTAGTTACGTTTAAAGCAGCAATGAAACATAACATTCAACGATCCGACATTGCCTGGCTACGAGGGGGAACAGAATGCGACCCTTGCGGCCAATCCGCATCCTAAGAATAAGCCAAAAGTCCTTTGATCCTTATAACTTTGGAAGCATATTATTTGATACAGAAAATTATTATGGATTTGGAATATTCAGCAGTACGAAAAGAGTACAAAACTTGCTGTTGAACAAAAATTGTCTGCGTAACCGATAAAAATTAGATTCGGTGGACACAGTTTGAAGATGAATTGCATGTATTATTATAAACAAAATATAACATACTCTTAACTATTTTTTTTCTTCTAAAGATCTGTATTACGTGTTTAACAAGTTAGTAATATTATTCGGCGTGCAATTCTCTGACTCCTCCAGCCATTTTTGCTAGTTGGCCAAACTGGGCCACCTCGCTATAACCAGGACTGTTTAAATTACTGAAGCAGCAACAGAATGCTTGCTCGACTTAAATAGTCGAGAGGGGGACAGTGATTCGAAAGGGTGAGTCTAACCCTGAACATTCACTACAATATAACAGGAAAAATTACAACATTATGACTCTTTCATTCTCATACACCCGAAAGTTATGCGCGTAATATTAGATTTTTTAAAATCTAATCAGACATTATAAATAAGTCGATATTTGTATATTAATGGTTTAATTTTATGTACTTAGAATAAGAATATATATTAAATGTTATGAATCCTTTTTTCAAATTTGATTTCAATTGAATATTTAGAATAATATTTATCGAACGATTGTATCCCACAGGTGTAATTACAATTAGTGTTTCGAGAAGAGTATTTTCGGACAGTTTGGGCAGTTGAAGAAAAACTCACCCCATTTTATTGTCTGTATAATGATTCCGACTAATAAAATGATTAAATCTGTTCTATTTATTTTTTAATGGAATATTATTTAAATTAAATAATAATATAACATTATTCTTGTACTCCTAACGTGTGACTTGGTAGAACAGTGTTTATAATCTCTCTCCTACAAAATACAGTGAAGAGGGATTGCATCCTACGACATGGACGAATACATATTTAGAAAGCCGGGAAGATTCGTATTTCTTATCAGATAGGTAGTAGGCCCAGCAGTCGGGGCGGTATGCGACGGTGGTGGGATCAGTTAGTTACCTGCAGTGAAGGGAGGTAGCATCGATAAGCGGCTTACTTATTGAGAGCTCCCCCACCCAGTAAAATCGCCAAAACACCGTGTGGTGGGGAGCTCCGAGTCCCGGATTTTTACGGCCGACTCGCAAAAGGTCGGCGCCAGAAAGAGTTTTCTGGACCTCGAGGGGGAGGGGGCGAGAAACTGTTTTTCCTTCCTTTCAGGAGGGAAGGGGGGCAGAGAGGCCTTTTTTCGGTGTTTTCCGGTTTCCTGAGGGGGGCCGGGGGCGCCCGGTCGGACCCATAAAATAGAATTTTAATGGCAAATGCGTCGGCGGGGGCGGTGAGGGGTCATTTCGTCATAGGGTGGAGGAGTTAAAAAAAACGGGCTGGAGGGGGGTAGGAAATGGCCGCAGCAGGGATAAAAGCGATGGTTTTTACTCTTTCCCTTCCAGATATTTGTGATGAATTTATTTATAAACTTTCCCTAAAATCTGACTTACTATGGTGTAACACTTGGGGCACTACAATAAATCTGTTCGGCAGCTACCTGACGAACAAACTTTATTCAAGTAAGTGAGAAACATAGAGAATAATTTATTGGAAATAAATCTTTTACCCGGAAATCAATCAAGTTGAAAAGATTTAATCTGACCCCCGTCACTAAGTAAAGTTAATTCTATAAGTAAGGCTAAGTAAGGTTAATCTTAAAAATATGGATATTTAATTTAAAAAAATATATTTTCTCTTATAAAAAAAAGACGAGATTAATATGCAGCGGTCTATAGATTGGAGCCACACTCGCTCCAATTTTGATTCTAATTTGAAATTCAAAGGGAATTCCTTCCATTAATTAGTATTTACCTGAAGGACCTGCCCGAATATCAATGATTAGAGCAGTCCCGAGTGGAGCCAGTTGACTAGGGTTCAAATGGCGGTTACGGGCCAAATTTTCATTCAATTACAAACTTTAATAAATATATGGATTAAAATTAATGAGGTCGGATTTTAAAAAACTGTCATAACGTTCATACATCACTTGCCTTTACCTATAAGATAAAGGATCAGTATGTTCTGGATGGGATACTGGATTTGGTTGTTTTAGAACGATTATCGTAAACTAAGGATTTTATTTCGTAAGGTGCCCGGAAATTAGTGTCATTTTTCATCTTTTTAAATGTATACTTTAAACGTTTACCTTCTTTTGGCATCAACAAGCCGAGCCCACAAACAGGTCAGTTGTTGCAGAGAGGATAATCACTGAAAATATCCATGTCTGGTTTTTCGAGTCACATTTTCCTCGGGCAAAACAAATTCAATTTATAATTTCACTCGGTGCGAACAGACACACACACACAATATTAATAATCACACCCGCAACTGACTTATTTGTACATATTTTGTTCACTGTCATTCACAGTTGTGTGGACCGCAGTTGGGGTCGGAGCCGGGTCGACTGGTGGGGTGCGTTGGCGGCGGCGAGAGTGGCGGGCGAGTAAGTGGGGCGGAGGTGTGAGAGAGAGTGTGTGCGACAGACAATGATAATGATAATAATAATAATAAAAGGTTATATCGGTGCGGGTCGTGGGCGTGACTTGGCGTCGCGGCGGTGCTCGCAGCTCGACTGGGGCCCCGGCTTCGGGCATCAACCCCCACCCTTCGCCGGATACCCGACGGCCGCCCCCGACCGGTACCGACCCCAATCGAACAAGCCCGAACCGCCCTGGACCGCCCCTATATACCCTCCGCCAAAACACCGAAGGGTAGGTAGGACCTGCCTAGTTTTCTGTGGGGCAGGCCTAAAAATGCACGGGAACCTAACTGAAGAATACGGACGGTCTTTTTCCACAAACACGCCGAAAATGTCTTCTACTGAGAGGAAAAAACAAGTACGCGATATAAAATCATCCGAAGTTCTGCAACCCTTTGCACTCCGTTGTCCCCTTTCGTGGGACATTAAAATTTGTTAGTGGTTACAGGGAATTAAGTTATTTCTCCGCAACTTTTTGAGACGTTTATGTTTCCCTGATGTTTTCTCTTGAAACGGCACAAGACATCAAATCAAAATATAGTAAAATTACTAAGATATATAAAAGAAATATCAGCGAGTTTTGAGTTTCAACGCTGAGCTCAGTCTGGTTTGAAGCATCGAGCGATATAGATAGATCTAACGAGTGAGAAAATCGGAAGTGATTCTTCTCTTGGTAAATAAGTTCTTTTCGTAAATATGATTTTGTAACAGATTTGTTTTTTTTATTAGAACAATGGCAAAACGTTCAAACAGGATTGAGTCTCATGATACAAGTATTAGTGAAGATGAGCTCCAGATAGACGTTTATGCAGACACGGTAGATAGACTAAATCTAGACGAAAACGAAAGCAGTGACAGTGACATCAGGCAACCACCGAGGAGTAACTGGTAGCCAACATCCAGAATGGTCCGGAGTGCAAAGGGAAACAATAAAAAAACAACAAAAACGACGTGAAAACCATAATTTTCCATGATTCCCGAGTAATATAAAAAACTGTAGGCAAGGATTTTACTTGGCAAATTATATAAAATTTACCTTCGTTTATTTCACGTGGAAAAACCGGAAAAAAGAGGAATGAGAGGAATGACAGCTCCACTGCCTCAACTGCGATAGAGACGATGGTAATTCGCCTGCTTGATGTCTAGAATGAGAGAAAGACATGGTTATAAATTTAAAATGGCTATAATTAGAAAACTGTCACATTGTTTTGGCCACCACAATCTGACAGTAGACAAGACGTGTATCAATTTTCGCGAAACGTGAATGACAATGAGCATGCCCGATCGCTATTGTCTACATCGGCTCAAGGAACTCATTAATTTAGTTCCAGGAACAGTCCTCGGTTTCAGTCGGTATCAGTTCGCGGGGATCAATCTACTTGGCTAAACCGAACTGGAAACCGCTAATCGCTAATGACGTTTAATTTCCCGATAGATAGAGGCAACACTTACTGAACGCGTCAACACGGCTGAGCAAATATTTTAATTTATAGCTGGCCCGTGTGCATGAGAGCGCGCGTATGAGTGGTGTCGGCAAACAACGTGCGGCCTGAATTCATATCGATCGGCTGTATAATTAATGGCTTTCCCAGCGCTGCATCCCTTAAACGTGGATTGCAGACTTCCCTTTTCCAGAATGAAATGTTAGATCTTGCAACTGTCACTTGAATAAAACCGATAACCAGGCTCCGACCAGTCCAGTTTCAAATGCCACGAGGGTCACATACACTCTTCATTACAAGCAAGCGAATTGTGTAATACTATATCAACCAACATTTTTTCAGATTTTAAGAACTGATTGATGTAAATTTTAATTACATTAAACTCGGTAATAAAGGTGAAATATGTATTGTCCCGATAAAGGTTCCCGTATAAAGAAAAGTTAATATATACAAATTCATTTTCTGCGTGAATATCGATTAAGAAATCTTCATACAATTTTAAGCGTTTGTATAAATTTAATTTAACAGTGAGGATTATTTTCCTGTCACGCTTTAGGTAAACAGCTTTTGCTACAGATAATTATGGCAAACAGAGTCAAAGGCGGGCGAAAAATCTATAAAACGGTTGCTTATAGACCAGGCGTCTTTGTACCTTTGCACCTTTGTCCCTTTGTACTTCAAGTAATAATGTTAGGCTAAACATATTACCATCGTAATTGCTATTTCGACGGAAACCGCAAAATTGATTTGGTCCAGAGTATCAGCTTTGTTGTTCCATTTGCGTGAAAATCTTTACGAGAGAATTACAAACAAAGCGGGGCAAAAATTATACTTTTAATTGGTAATATATATAAATAGGTGTGTATCAGCATGACGATCGCGCCCAGTGTTGTGAATAATGAATCCGAACCTTTATATTGTAGAGCAGGTGTAATTTATTTACGTTTATAAGTGTCACAAAACATACGACTGCAGTTGTTTTACTCAATATATGGTAGTGGTGAGACTTAAATCTTAAAACTTAAAATTAAATGTACATAATGTTTCAAACTTTGTTTAAATTATTCACACAAAATATTTTGAAATTATTCTTCAGTATTATTGAAAATATTGATATTTAATTGAATATATTGTTTTAGAAACAAATCCTTGATTTATCAGTAGTGGGTTGTACTTGTTAAAGGTCTCTCGATGGATTCGGGCAACATTAAGACATTGTTAACTCATTTTTCCCGGACTAAAAAGTTCGTCCCGCTATGCGCTGTATCGTGTGCGTGTCGTAAATCAGCAGCGTGAACACGCGGAAAAGGGGGGAAATTCGTGTGGGAACTCGCAACAGACTTTTGTGTGTGTGGGCCGGATGGCTGTTGAGGGGGAGGCCCCTCCTTTCGATTCATCGCCTCCTGAACTCCGGCGGAGAAATTTCGGCTGTTGGGCTCAACTTTGTACCGGGACTGTTCTTATGCATATTCATAAAACTCCCTCCCGACCACGTTCGCTACGCAGCTCCATTTGTCGGGGAGTAGGCGATAACTTTACAAGACGATATATTCGAGTGCCCGAGGAGACAATGTTTTTGTTTCTCTGCTCTGTCCCCCGGATAGCATTCTGAATGTTACAGGTTGTATTAAATCAGATCGGTTCTACTATTTCATTGGCATTTACGTTCAAATTGAATTCGTTCGATTGCTTAGCAGGTCGGAAGGAGAAACTGCAAATTGAATGGTGCGGCCATGTCGAAAGGATCGGCAATAACAGGAGGCCGGAGGGAGCACTGGGCAAAACTTTGAGATAAAGAAAGGAGAGATAAAATAAGAACAATGGGGACCTCGGGAGAAAGCAGGCGATATTCAGGAAGATGGAGAAAATTCTTACAATCAGTGCAGAATAGAGGAAATTCACAGATAAAAATCATGGGACCAGAAATAGAATAATTTGTAACAAAGCGTACCCATAGTATAGTATCACATCGACAGATCATGTTACAATATTAGGTTGGTAAATACGTAAAATTTAAAAATCGTATTCTATTTTTTAAATTTTTGAGGGAGGGCATTGAGAAAATGGACTAACAAGTGTTTCTTTTAAGGAAGGAAGATACTATAAACTTGTTTCATAAATATGGTGCACGGTTTAGTTTTCTTCGTTATATTTCTCAAAGGAGTCCTTCAATCAGTTCTCATATGGATCTTAGACAGTTAAATAAAGAAAGGATAATCAATATCTAGTGCAAACAGCAAACAACAAAATGATTTGATTTGAAAGAGATATCGAATGACAGGGATGTCTTCATTACTTCAGTATGAGATGAAAGTGATTTTAACGGGAGGAATCAAAGTGCTAAGTGAAATATTATTTAACCTATAGTAAAATCAATTTTACCAGAGAAGGTTTATTTTCCCGCTACATCTTCTGGCATTTGGTACAGCCACTGTTCGGGGTATAAATCTAAGTTGGAGGGAGGGGTAGGGGTAAACTGGACAGGCAGACTGGAGGAAGTTTGGGCGGTGGGCCGGAGGTTGGATGGCTTGTGGGGGACTTATTAAGCTCCCGGGGCCTGGGACTAAATAGAGGAGGATCTACTTAAAGTTTGGCAGTTTGGCTGTATGGCCGGCATTCAATCCTCTTCCTCGTCTCGCCCCTCCTCTACCCCTTCGCTTAATTTTGCCTCTATTAAAGATAATGTAACAAAAGGCGTAATGTATGGGCTGCCGTTTACCATCCCCGCCACGACTTAGTCGGAGGGGAGGAGATAAGCGGCCGAAATGACCTACTGGGGGCTCATAATTATTGTGCCGAATAACTCCGAGAGCTTTTACGCGATTAGCAACTGGAGGGGAGCGGGAATTGCTAAATAAATGATCGCCCCTAAGTGAGCCATTAAACATTATTAGACGACAAAACAAACCCTGCTACTCCCACCCTCCGAACGCTTTAATTGGTTCAACTCTCACTTCTCTATATCTTATACTTGATCCGTGTGGGAGTTTCTTAATTCCGCTCGGTCCCCTATTTGGCTTACACAATTAACAAAACGGTTATCAAGTTTCGCGGAAAACCCGTTGTGGAAAAGAAATTTAATAACTGAAATTTTATATGGTTTATTCTTAAAAATATCCAGTATTTAATATAGGGGATGAACTTGTTTTTGATATTTTCTTCCTCGCAATATACTTCCTAGAAACAGCAGAAACAATATGAATTTTCATTAATATTAGCAAGGCTTGTAGTAATTGCTGAAATCCTACCCTGCTTTCTATGTAGTGCAGAGTTTTATATAAAATAGAATAATATGATATCACCCAGCACACTTTATGGGTTTGTGGAGATGTATCGTCTAAGGAAGCGGCGCGTTAATACATGGAAATGGAATTATTGGAACGTATAGAAAGTTATATTTTCCACCTCACAATTTCAAGTAAAAGTATATCATCTTTTGTTCATATTAGTTCAATCCCTGCTCTCAAACTGTTCAGTTTCTTCTGATAAAATATAATTAAAATATAAACAGAAATTAATCATATTCGAAATTTAAAAAGTGAAAAAAGTGAAAATGATATTTTAATGCATTTGACTTAATCTGAGTGAATTATTTTATCAAAGCATCAAATCAATTTGAATATAGTATTTTCACTGTACCTCATTTCCTAAAGTAAAATATACCGCATAGAGAGTACTATTAAATTCGTTCTTTTGATAGTTTTATTGCGGCACGAGTACTCTGCTTTGAAGAACTTCAGATCAATATTTTCCCATTAGAAATGTAATTTTCACATAATTCTGGACGAAGTTGATACAATTTTGTATTTGACTTAAAGACTAACTCCAAATAGAAGTTCTCTTTGCATGCTTGTGGCCGAACTATTCAGCTGGAATAGGTTTAATCCAAGTTCAAGACTGTCACGGTTTTTTAAGATGCGCAGTCTTATCAATGTATATAGTTACACCCAACCACAATAGGAACTTATTTCCAGGTCAACAGATTTTCTGTGTTTTATTCAGGACAGAAATCAACAGTTTTGTTTGCCTAATCTCTAAGTCAACTTCCAATCAGGGAAAAGTTTCTGTTACTGCAGCGTTACTAAGTACAATTACTGACTAGTTAAATATTACTGACAAAAAAAATTCTTTATATTAATTTGGCATTTATTGTCGATAAATTGATTTTTGTTGTTGTGGTTAGAAGTGCAATAATATTAATGGTAATGATAGTAGCTTATCCACGGTTCAGATATCTCAAATTCTTACTGAACATCCGATTGCAACAATGATATGCATAACTAACCGAATAACTCCATTAAATGGATAATGCGACCGCCCCATTACTATTATATCACTTCTATATTAACAATAAAGAACGCATATTTAAAATACAGAATGACCGTTCATCCGTCCCATTTATAGAGTAATTCAAAATTAACGATTCATTGGATAGTAATTATTTCAATTAATTCAATTTCAACGACCGTGAATGTATGAATACTCTGAATATGTGGCAAATCTATCTCGTATACGCTGATATTTTTCAACAGAATATAATTATAATTGGGGTAATTGAAAAATACCAGATTGAAATGTTATACTTCCAATTAAAATAAAGTTATTTACAGTATACCTCGTCATTAAACAAATCCCGAGGAAGTTTTCTTTATGTATTTCTACAAACAAATACGCGGCAATATGTAGTAAACAGATATTTCATATTAAAGTCGATGGAGTTTAGGGTAATTGAATTTTAAATAATATTATTCCTGATAATTTGGAACTGGCGTTTGTGCACAGTATTCTAAATCGGTTCTCTGTTTATTAATTTGAAATTATTGGAACATTTGTGAATAATTATCTCTCGTCGTCTACATCCGATCCCGTTCTGCCGGTGACTACATCGTTGCGCCAGCTAAATATCGAACATGTATTTCACCTCTCCCGTAATTCCGGCCTGTAAAAACGCAATGGACTAAATGATAAAAGCATACGCATTTCGCTCGGGTACAATTTTAGGAAGTGCCGTGATCGAAAAGGGACAATTGTTCGTCCTGCCGGCCGTTTCAAAGGGGGTTTCGGAGTGGGGACGGGTTTTCAGAAAGGCGGGCAATTTCGAAATGGATATTTTAAAACAGTGGGGACGGGGGTGGGTTGGGGTTTTTTTTTCGGTTGTCTCAGCCGATTGTCGGCCGGCGGACGGGGGATTCGCTCCGTTCTAGATTCAACCCGTCGTCCCGCCAACCGCGGCCTTTGTTTGTGCGGGCTCTCCCTCCTGAGGGCGCGAGTTGTGGCATTAGTGGATACAGTATTGATTGAGGGCGGGCGGCTCCGAGGGTGTCCTCTACCCCGGCCCCGCCGCACCTTTCTTCCCTATGCCCGGCCCTACCACAAAAGTCCTCCCCTAGTACAACGCTAGGGCTCCCGATTGAAGTTTTTGCGAAGAAACTTCGCCCGAGTGAGGGACTTCCGCCGAAACTTCTTGTTCGCCCTCTACAATTAAAGCTTGAACTCAGAGAGATTGGTCTCATCAAATAATTTATAAAGTAATTTCTTAAACGGTTTTGATAAGATTCCAGAATTGCAACAAAACAATCACCCTCTATAAAAGGTACAATGCGAATATGAACATTGTCTCAATCCAAATTATGTTAGCAACTTGTATAAGGACCTTAAAAAGACGGCTAGTTTCGAAATGAATATTCTAACAGAATACTGTGTCATAATCGATATGAGGCCTGACAACGAGTAAGGGTGAGGAATGTTTCCTTGCATCAGGTAATATGATTGTACAATAATATTGTTTCGAGGCCAAATGGATGGATAAACCGTATAATTTTCTGAAATATTGTCAGAATCTGTGCAAGAATTTTGAACGGATCACATTCAAGGTTGGGCCTAGAGACGAAATGGATTTAATTGGTTCGAAGTAATGAAGAGGAATATGAATTTTGATGTAACAATATACACAAACAGGTACCTTCAGCTGTTTGTTGTGTTTCTGTCTCCCTCACTGGTTTGGTCTTTTGCTAGACCGGTTTCGGCTGCTCGCCATCTTCACTAGCGGTGTTAGAAGATGGCGAGCAGCCGAAACCGGTCTAGCAAAAGACCGAACCAGGGAGAGGAGACAGAAACACAACAAATCTACGTTATTCCAAACCCTCGCAGACCACAAAACAGGTATGTTAAACTAGGTACCGTAAGGATATATATTTAGGTCATAGTATTTCAGAGTATGAAAATATATTTTAACTGTTTTCAAGAAGGGGGCACGAGAGATATGATTTTTGTGCCTAATACTTCGGTAAAATATTCTTTGTTTAAAAATTCAAAAAGTTGTTGACTGTTGACCACGAGAAGGGCAAAGAGTTAGTGGATCAAGATGATGCATTGGTGCCCTGCATTTAATATGACATCGAACGCGTTTTCTTCTCTGAATTCGAAACATAAATTTCCGGAAGGGGCCGCCCGACTATAATGGCTCGGGGGGGGGCCGGTCCCGGAGCTTAATAGCTGTTTATAACTGCAAAATGCACACTAGTAAAAGAGATATATAGCTTTCCTATTGGCCGTCTTCAGTGGCCCATTATTCTTACTCCGTAGGCTAAAGCTGAAATTAGGAAAACGTCGAAAAGATCTATTGCAGCATTCCTAAAATCCGGCACGTCCTATAATTTAATCAGATAACATTATTTCTCCACGTACTGATTATTAAAATGTGATTCAAAACGCATATCTGAAATATTGCGTCATCATAGATCAAGATACAATTCGATTTTATTCGATTCCAATTTCTTATATAAAGTAAAAGTAGAATATATTTTCCAGGAATAGACAATTATCGCTTTTCGATTTATTTATTCTCACCTTTTTGTTATATATCCATATAATTTTAAAAAATACCCCCTACAATGTCTTCAGTAATTTAGTTTTGTTATTATAGTTCATTTTAATTTAAGTACCACGTAATCGAAGGCAGGCATATTCCGTATAAAACTCCGGTTCAAAATCGTTGGGAACTTAAATTTTCTCGATTTTCATGTCGAAAATCAACTCGTTACACAGTTCCCCCCATTTCCCTGGTTTCATTAAAATCGTCCCCACCCCCCGCCAACGGCAAATGGGGCGGGATATACTTTTTCGTCTCCAGCGGCGGACAAAATTCGATTGGGCAATCCGATCAGCCGGGGTGTGATCGGCTATCGCACTACGTAACTGGGCATATTATGCAGATGGATTCAGGGAACCCGATGGAAATTGTAGTGATTCAGGTTAGTGGCCTAGTGCTGGCTGCTGGGGGGGTGGGGTTGGTTGTGGGCTAATCCGGTGAACCAAATCCATCGGTGGCCCGCTAATCCCTCCCTCCCTTCGGGCCCATACCGACCGCCCTCTGTTTGACACAATGATATTTCGGATTACAATAATAACGTCCGAATAAAATGATTATAGTCCCCGGATTTGAATTCTGACAGATCCGACGGATACGAATCGGAGCGCTCCACCCCAAATTGATAGCTTCGCCCGACCCCACCCCGCAACTTCGCCCCCCCCCATCCGCACCTGTTCCCTTCTATTTGAGTTCGTGACTTGTCAGACTGGCCAAAAGTGATTTTGCGGTGTATAATCAGAGCGGCATTCACGTTTTGAAACAACCGATAATACGGCATTTTACCCTTATATTTCAGCCCAACAATATTATTAGATACCGGTCATGTACTAAAGAAAACTATAACGATGGTATTAGTTACCAGAAAATAATATTTCTGGATGCTTTAAAATTGCTGGGCGAAATTTAATCAATAATGCGGCGGAAAATGTTGTCCGATGACGGAGGTGAAAAATCGCACTGATATGTAAAACAAATAACTTATATTTTTGTCGTTCCGAATTTCAATAAAATAAGACAGAGAATAATCTAGTAAATATACTTATTGCCGGTTACATTTCCACATTTGTCCCGGGACCAATATTTCTTCCGGTCTCGATGGGGAAGCTCTCCCTCAGGCAGCAGTTGTAAATTGATAATTCAATCGGGGGAATAAATGCGTACGGCGGGTCTACACGAGGAACAGGACACACGATGATTTTCGTTGGAATAAATAATGGCCGGTCTCGAACCGAATGTAAACTGCCGGCTAAATTCAGGAAGCGGCTAATTGAATGAGTGCCTGTAAATATTTGAAATGCTAAAAACACATTGGCAAACACAGGACCGGTTCTCGACAGTCGCCGGCCACCCCTCACTACAATTCACAATACCCTATAATGCACTTACCGCCTATCGGCCCGTTCCCCTCCCCCCCGGCTGTTATTTATTGAAGTAGTACTCCGCTTCAATATAATAGTACGAAACAGATTCTATAATATATTATTGTTATCGACACAATGTTTTCTGATAGACCCATACGTCTACTACAAACTAAAATCAGTTTGTTAATATGGCAATTAACAATCATAACAAGAGTTTGGCTACCAATTATACAGATTACCCCCCGCCTTTCTTATAACAGTTTCAGCCATTCTCTTCATGTTCAATACTGCAATCCTACTCTGTTAATACATTATAAGATTAGTCAGTTTATACAATTAATACTACAGAGCAGGAATCCATCAAATTCTATCTTTGGCCACGAGTTCCTGAAGAGTAATATGTTGCACTGTTATAACAAATTTTGATGTCCGAACGGAGGTTTAGTAGGCCACAAAAAGACCCATCAACCAGTGACCTGCGCCTCAGTGTATTTGTTAGCCCGTTGACATAAAAAGACGTATTGTTCGGTGCAATAAAGGATATAGGTTGGAACTTGGTTCGAAGAAAGCCCTGCCAAGAGCGTAGGCTGCCAAACCTCCTGTTCCGGAAGTCATTGTGCAGTATTCTAGGGGGTTTCGTTGAGTGCTTACAGCATTAGTTGACCACGTTAATAATTCTATGTATTATAAAAACAGTTTCTACCCGTGACATTCACTTTCCCGCTCATGCGGGGATTATTCTGTCTATTTTAATGAACGGCACTAAGTTGTGATCAATCAGAGCATCTGAAACAACGGCGAGGATTGAATGTAACACCGTTCCGAAAGGAAGGCGGCTAGTTTTAGTACTCGGTTTAAGATGGGGCGAATTGGAGCCAAACTGCCGGCTAAAAGGCACCGCCCCCAAATGTGTGGCCCAAATAGAAATTAAGCCCGAGGGGTGGAAGTGGCCGGGGCTCCCCTCATTGGTTAAATTGGGCTCCATAGCGGGACCGCGCCTGAGGCAAATTATTTCAATTGTCCTTAAGGGTAAGGGTCAGCCCTCCGTTAAGCTTAACGCCGTCCACCTCCAACAACATCCCCCTGAGAAATTGGATCTCTCAAGGAACCGGAATTCCCAGAGTTTTATTCGACGCCCTCACCTCTATACAGGTCCGCCCCAGTACTTAAAGGACCGCTTGAAATATTAAGAATTCAGGGCCGTATAAATGAAATTCAGACTGTTAGCAGGCGACCTAAATGTAACTAATTCCGATAATTAGTGGCGTTTTCCGAAGAAATCCATTGGGATTCTATGCTTCTCCAATCAATCACTCGTTCATTTCGTTTCGATCACTTCTAAACCTCCAGTTTAGAAAGTTATAAGGGCTAACCACTCCAGTTTTAATATATCTAGTTTTAACATTAATTTTATTATTTTTTATTATGGTATCACCATCCTTGGAAATACATCATTGTAATATCTTCAGTTTTATAAAAACCGTTATCTGGAATAAGAAAAATAGCTTGGAATTCTGAAAAATAATACAATTAATACTGGAAAGTTAACAAAATTACTAGGTTTGTGGTCTGCGAGGGGTTGGAATAACGTAGATTTCGTGTGGTCTGTCTCCTCTAGCTCAACTTAAATATTAAAATATATTATAATATTTATGTGTATATATAATTCATATATAACTTTAGTTGAATGCATCCCCCCGCCACCGACATCCAAAGTGCCAAAGTGACTAACACCGATATAGAAGATGGTGAGCAGCCGAATTCGGTCTAGCAAAAGACCAAATAAGCGAGAGAAGACAGAAACACACGACATCTACAGTCACAAAATTACCTTATTAAAAAATATATAGCTACTCAGATATCTGTTGCACTGATATATTATATTAAACAGGGGATACCACCCTTTTATCTGCTTTCTTTACTTAATATGGGCTCAGTCCCTTATCGAATTTATCAATTAAATTATCCCTTTTGTTTGAAGAATAAAAGCGTGCGAAATTTAATATAAGCCGAAATATGAGTTAAGTTGAATTTAATTAACTGGCCTCAAATAGTACTTTCAACAGTTTTAACCCGCGTATTTAGATGCCTCTGTACCTACTGACACATAATTGGAAAACTGGAGTGAAACCGCAAAGTTTAACTGAACGTATTTTCAAACAAACCGGCCATTAGGCTTATAATGGGATCTCTCGTGTAAACAACCGGGCAACTAACAAGGCCGGCCCAAATATCCAGGCCGAGAGTCTACAGATATCTCTCGGTCTGAAGGCCCCAATTAGGGCCCCCGGGGGCCCGCAACTTTGAAACCGGCCCTTGAAAAACATTAATCAGGAGTCACGGTAGCGCCGGACCTTCCGTGGAAGAGGTTATCGGACGGAAGGAGGTGTGTCGGCTTCTCCGCTTTGACAAATTGCTCCACGATTTATTTGCACGCCGAATAATCGCTTTGCACGCTACGCTCTGCCACTGGGCCAGAAAAGAATATCTATTGAGGTATTTTCAGCAAAATTCAAAGACCAGGACGTTTATGAGTTGAATTAGTTAACAATTATTGAAGCGTATTCTTCAATTCGCTTTACAGAACCGGGTGGAAATAATGTCACAGAAACACTGATATTTCATTCATGACTTTCATAACTTTCTAAATACTATTTAGCAGCGTTTTGACACTCACTGATAAGGTTACAGTAAGAATGATGAGAAGAAATCGGCACTCTTGAGCCGTAGAAACGAGAAAAACCCACGAGTACATTATTTATTGTACCAATCTGTGAGCATTGATTTACACTACTAAATACGGTACTTAGTCAATAAATATTGAACGCGTATCAACGAACACAGACGCCAAGGGGGTTCGTGAAGTTGTCTCGCAGCCACTTCTGGTTACAGTGAAAGTGAAAATATATTGCACCATTCATACAGTTAGTAACCTGTTGAAACTGTTCTGCCCCGTTTAAAACTTTTTGAAAGCTACTGCCAACTAGAGAAAGCTCGGGCGAAGAAAAAGAAGAATGTAAGGAGGGAAGTTATCTCCTCGAGGAGTTGTAATGCAAGAGGACAGCGCAATTGTTTTCTAACAGACACAACTACTAATTTAATATATGCCAACTCTCTCAGGTATCATTCGAGCCAGAAACCACCATATAATATAATATATTGAATTTTTGGCTCCTTTCTACATCAGTCTTTGTTGGCGTTAATCGTCCATCATTTTCTGCTATTTATTATTATAATTTACATTTATATTTATTTTATTTTTTATTTATTTATTATTTCTTAATTGACAGTTATGAGAAAAACACAGTTCAATACTTTGCTCGTTTTTTATAAACCTGGGGTTTTTGTTCGGTAATGCAGTCCTGAAAAATTGAATATTTGAATACAAGATTCTTCTATTCCCTACATGCTCCTGGTTATATAAGTCATTACGTGTCCGTACTTACAGTTATGTAAATATTCATATCCATTCTACCGTGTAATTTCAATATTTCATTCGGCCATTCCACCTTCTTAGGGTGTACCGGAGCGTTTACTTTTCTCTCGGGCACTATCTTTTTCTTGCCCATTACCTGGGCCAGGCTTTCGCACTTTTAAAGTTTAAAACGGCGGCTCCAATTTTACGATCTCGCCCCGGCTATTAGCCCCCCTCCGCCGTTCCGAGGGGCTTGGCTAAGCCCTCCAAGATCTCCCGGCCCGATCCAAACCAAATGCGGGGGGTCAGTTCTCGCACTCCCGCTCCGGATAATTTATGTCAGCCATTAACCGTCTCATACGCTGGATTTTACACCCCTTCGTAGAATTCAAGAACTGGCGCTAAGAAAATGATCACATTCGGTTCTATAAACTATTCAACAAATTCCTCAATAATCAAACACGATTTTACATTTTTAATTACATTTAATTTTTTAATTTTTTTCCTTTTTGTTTCATGGCTTTTCGATTTGTGATGAAAATATTTTCATACGTATGAAAAAATATTCTATACTTATATCGATAAGAATAATACCGAAAAGTGATGTCTGCAGGGTAATACTGTTTCTCAAGTTCCAATTTATAGTGTATTACATCAACACCGTAAGACCCGAGAATTTCGCTGTCACTAAGCACAAGAGGAAATGTAAGGGAGTTAGCACTGTTAGCCGGTGTTAGACGGTACAACTGTTCATAGACCTGCAGTGCTAATGATAGTGTCCGTCAATTAGCCTCTTGGGTGTTAATTTAGTGGGACCCACCGTCCGTTCTAACAGTTGTTGCATTTCAGTGTAAGTTCAGGTACTCCACCCTCAGGTAATCCACACCCACTTGTCCAATATTAGTTCCGACAACTTGATGTTTCCTGCTAGAAACGACAAATATTTACCCTGCTCTAATGTTTGTAATGTTTTGAATATTAAAATTCCCCATTCTCTACTAGGAAATATTATACAATAATACCCAAAACCCAAAATGGTACTTTAGTGTTATAACCATACTTGCCTATATAACTGCTTATGATACCGATAATTTATTGTTTAAAAGATTTGCATTATATCGCCTATTATAATACAATCGTGGCTAATATATTATGTATATATACCTACAAGGTATAAGTACTATTTTACCTATGTTTCCCTCACCTGAAGGACAATTTTTTAATTAAATCGTATAACTAAACAACGTCGAAACAAATTACGATTATTGATATTAAATATTTCAAGTTGAAGATATTTAGTGTTGGTTGTGCAACGGTCGGAAATATAAGGGGTCGAACCCTGGCGATAGAACCAGGAAGAATTCCGAAACATCGGAAGCAGACAGCACTCAGGAGGGTTCTAGGGAATAAACCCTTCCTCCCGAACTCGCACAAGTGTTTTCCAAAAACCGGTAGAACCTCGGGCAAATAGAGGTAACGCGATCTTACCGGAAGTTAGTGATAATTCAAATTCTGGTCGTGGAAACCTCTCACTTAATATGTTCCCTAGAGAGTTGCGGGCTTTACTATCGTTTCCCTCATTCTCCTGGAGGGTTGTACCGAGTGTGAAGCGAGTTGTCGTTGGCATTATTATAAGTGCAGTTCTACATCGAGCGGTGGTTGGGGTGCCTTGGGCCACCGCTACAAGGGAAACCGCTTAGCCCCCTACCCCTACGTCCTACCCACTTTGAATTCTAAATCCTTCCCCTCGGACCGGATACCTCTCTCCGAAACCTGACACTGCAACTAGTCCGAATTTCGTTTGAAATAGTTGCAGCCTACCTGTTGGTTAATCACCCACAGTACGGCTTGATTGATAAGAATCTAAATGTTATAAAAAAGGAGAAATTATTCAAGAAAATTCAGACAGATTATTAATTATGTCTAGTTTCCCTGTTTCTTTGTACACAAATTTCAAATCACCGCTGACTGAGTCAAGAATGAAAATAAACGCTTTTAAAATGCTATTCCTAATATCGCTAATTTCAAAAGTTCATTCACGTGTGAAATTCCGGAGCACGGTATATTAATACGTGCCATTACTTTTACGAATTGTTACTAATTTATAGTAATTCATTGTACTGCCTAACATGTAGGGAACCATTTTATTTTGACAAATGTAAGAGGATCGGCTCGTAGATGGTGCTCCCAAATGTAGCTTGAAATGGAAGATGTCGGCGCCACTTCAGAAAGGGATTTGCCTCGTATAAAAGAGGTTGGGACAGAGAGTGACGGTGGAGCGGGCCCGGCAGTCATGAAAGGAGCGGAGATACTTGCCTGCCCTAATGCCGGTCCGGCGTGGGCCGCGGCCCGAATTGATTCACAAAGCATAATAAGTTGAGGCCGACTCGGTTGGATGCAGTTGTGTACAAAAGGCGGGCCACATTTATAAATAGACTTCTCATTCTGGCCCCAATTCATCGCGCCCACGCATCCCCGGACCCAAAACGATTGTTAAGCCCCCCGTCCACCCCATTCCGCCAAACAAAAATCCGTATTTCAAAGACGGGATTTTGTAACTTTATTTCTCTCTCACTCCGCGGTCTAAAAAAAATAAATCATGCTGGGAAGCGCCGGGCATTCATCGAAATGCTCTCTTCTTTTACACTTCCAGGTACCTCCAAGTACCAGATATATAGGTATATATATATATATATTGTGCTTCAGACATAAACTGTGGTGGCGGTTCGGTCTATTCAATGGGAAACTCAATCATAGAAACTGGTTGAGGTCATCAAACGGCTACTAGGACAATTTATTGCCGCCTATTTTTTTCTAGTACCAGTCTGTGGACCGGATAAACAACACACTCCGGTTAGTGTTAGCCGGGCGGTTTCTACGGTTGGATCACTGATGTATCGGTGGGATCAGCAGGTGGATGGAGGGGATGGTTGGGGGTGGTGAGGGGGGTAGGTTAGGCTACACTCCATTTGGCTAATAGGGAGTCATCAATAAGGGAGTGAGTCATAGCCGGCCACCTGACTCATGACTCATGACTCAGCCGGGGCACTATTCACCCCGGCTCACAACTAATGAACCTGTTGTCTTAACCCCGCGGGGACCCGCCCAATCCGAAATCATTGCCATTCCCGCTACTTTAACCCGACCGGCTATGGTTTTCTAAATTGTACATCAAGAAAAGATTAGACGACACTATTAAATAACGAAAGAGGCATTTACTTGATGTAAATGTTTACAATTTTTTAAAACGTTTGTTCGTTTTCTAAAATACATCTGTGTACAACAAGATTGGAAGGGGGAAAGTGTAGCTGTGGCGAGCAAACCGAGGGTCGGGGTTTGGAGACAAATTGTGTCAGCCGCAGGGAAGGATGACACTTGAAAGGTCAAGCCCTCAGGTCCCTATTGGTTTTGGTGGCCGGGATCAGACCGGCTCACAAAACTTGGGTCGCGCATTGAAATCCGACTGACCCAAATAGCTGTACAGATTTGCCTGATTTTTTTTTTAACAACCCTTGTACCTTGGCTTTTGTTCTGGGGCTCGGATCATATGACTAAAGGATGAATTTAATTGGTAAAACCGCCAACGGTCTAAGCCGATCTAAAGAACTATCGGGACCTCAAACCTAAAACCTGAGCCTTCAAATAGAGATAAGCCCCTTTTTCATATATAGTGATAGATTTCTAATTTTCAGGGAACACAATTAATTAGTATTAATAGCTATTAATAACTATTACAAAAATTGAATGAGCTAATATTTAGTTTTCTTTTTTCGAGGAAAATATTTCAAATTCATTTTTAATTACGTAAGCAACGAACGTACTAATTTCAGGAAACATACAAACAACAAATACGAACAACACTGAAAATAATAAAACGATTACATTTCTCGAATATTCTCCTTCCTGAGCAGACTGCATCCCCAGTAGAGGTAGATAATACTAGAATATAGGGGAAAAAACGGGTGGGAACAATTTTCTCTAGCGCAGAGCGCCGGGGAAAATTTAAACCGCGTTTGGTAAACTGTCAACTTAGAGTTGTCCGCGTGGACGTTTCAGAGAGCGAGCGATTAGATCTACACACAAGTGTCGCGTGGTCGGATGAGGGGTAGAAGGGTAGAAGGGTAGTGGTGGCTGGTGGGGGGCCTGGTATCGACACCGGGCCGGCTACACACTAAATCACAACAACTACACCGAGGCCGTTTAGTTTTATCTCTTGGACTTATGTCACCGACAGACAATTAATGGCCGCACTATCCTCCCCGCTCCACCCGCCCCCCCCTTCACCACCCACTCTTTCGCCAAAATACCTATCTTGGAATTACGCGCCGTACTACGAACACCTTCCAGTTTTCAATAGTAACTTGTCTTATGGACTGCGAATTGCAACAGTCGGAAGAAAGCCACAGAAAACAAATAAATCAACGGATAATCTTACTGGAATTTTTCCCTCTTTATTAATCAAGGTGTGCCATGAAGAAGATCAATAATATTTTAACATACCTGTTTTAACAGCGACCCGATAATGTCGCTAATACAGCAATGTAAGTTTTTTAATAGTATATTGAATAAAAAACGTTTACATGGATTCTTGCTTTCTATTTATTTATATAAAACACGTTATTTCGATTTTGTTTTCATAATTGCCATCCCTCCCTAAAAAAATATAATTAGACTGCTCAAAGAAAATTGAAGTTCAATTCAGATGTTATTATTAAAACCTGAAGTACCTTTACTTTATTTTTAAGTCAGTCATTAGGTACTCCCAACCCTGTCAAGACTGTTTTTACACGTTTTAACTCCGTCGGTTTTTTGTTTATGATGGCGTAATGCTTTTTCGGAACGCTAATGAATGCTGCTTTTATTGATATAAATAAATAATTTAAATACAATTTTCCAGTCTGGTAAATAATAATTTATTCATTCATAAAGAAACTCGGAATGGGTAGACGGGGAGATATTGCAGGTTAATTGATGTCACGGCCTATTCACGTGCAAATGCCGGGCCTTATGAATGCGGCCTATCAATTATGCGTTTAAAGCCCGTAGAGTGAGTAGAGGTAGTGAGTGAGAAGAGCCGGGGGGACCGAGAAGCTGCGCGAAGGTAGATCCGAAATATTAATTAGGCGACTAGTTGTTGAAGGAGTTTACTCGACACTGTTCTCCCACCCCTAACTCAGTTAACAATACCCCGCCCCTAACAGCCGGGAACCTGTCTACGGCCCCGTTCGACACGTCCCCGACGACGACACCCTACGGCCACACATGCCCCACAATAACACACGGCCAGACAATCGGTTCTCAACAAGGACAAATCTGCCATCGATTAATACAATCGCCTTAGCTAACCCAATTTCATCGACCTCAGTATTGAAGTGATTTATACATTCGTAAAAGTTTTCTGAGCAGTTGAACTATGAATTAATACTCCGTGGCATCTCTTTCCAATTTCGTCCAGGACGTCTTCCTATAAGTTCTGAACTCTACCCCAGAATAAATTCGGACAAATCTGTTGCTTTATTAATTAATTACTAACTAAATTCATAAATGTAAAAAATAATTCTTAAAGGCAGGTTAAGTTGCACTGATTTATATATTCCGTTAATTACGCCCAGAGCGTTTGTCCTTCTTTAGTTATGTTACGGGTTTCACTTCAGGCCGATTCCTTATTGGAAGACTAGACTGCTAAAGGACTATAATATTCACAAATAACTACCCGGTAGTGAGGATTCTGAAAATTCTTAGTAAAAAATGAAATTATTATATTCCAATTAATTCGTAAAATAATTTGTTTGTTAAATCTAAAACTAGAAATATAAGATAATTTTATTTTAATTTTAACTAACTTTTCTTGAAATTTTTGTCCATATAATTTCATGTGTCATTAATAGTGTTCATAAAGAGAAAACGTTAATGGCAAAAGGCCGAGTGGTCCCATTTCCTAAACTGAGTTGGAAATTCAGGAAAATGTTGGAATATTTCCGAATCGACATTTTATTTAGCGAACCATTTGGATGCCGAGTAGTTCAATTTACTCCGGTGGAGCGGAGGCCCCGAAACTCAATTGGAGGGATAATGTCACGTACAGTAGTTTTCCCAATAGCAATAAACATCGGAAAACTTGAAACCGGGGCCGCCTCGAGTTCCAGGGCGTTCTAATCCCAGAGGAACTTTAGGATAAGTCGCACAACTTTTTGAGGACCAACTTCTTGTATGCAGCCGCATTTCCATTAATTCCAGTTACCATATTTTGAGATAAATAAATAAGCCGGGTCAAATACGTTTCCAGAAAAAGGTGGACTTACATTTATTTATTTATATTATTATTGATTTTATAATTATAAAGTTCTTAGTGAATCGTTCAATCAATACCTGAGATTTACTTACGACTGACAGATAACTAAAGTCCAAGGAATGGATTGAGCGAAACGCTATGGAAAATTGCAAGTTGTTTTATCTGTTTATTAATAATTTTAATATTCTGCTTTTGTACCTAAAGTTTAAATAAGTTTTTGACATACAACAGGTACATTTCATTGGTGTAATGTCGATTTTAAAGGGTGCTAAACTGATTAATAAGTCAGGAAAGTAATGTGGCATAAGAAACATATTTATTTATTCCATAAATGGTATTATTTAAGTATCGTTGTAATTCTCGTGTAAAAAACAGATAAAATTTTCAGTTTATGATTTTGCCAATTTTATCACTCGCTACTAGTCATTGAGCTAGGGTTAGTCGTGGAATTAGTAAATACATTATTACTGTAGGGGGGATGGGAGGGAGCTTGAAGGAAGTGGTAAATGGTAGCGAGCCGTCGGGCTTTTCACCGTGGTGGGCGGAGGGAGGGAGCTTTGACCGTCGGCATTTGCTCGTTATTCGGCGGCGGCGGCGATGAATTTTAAATTGGGCGAAGCCACCTGTTACATTTGAACCGGGCGGCCCGAAGAGAAATTGAGATGGAAGGTGGCCCCACCGGACGGGGAGTGGGCCAATCAATATAGGGGACGGGGAACACGGAAATTTAAGTTTGAAAGAGGTATAAAAAGAAGCCTGCGACTATTTGAAACTAGTTCGTGACCTCTATCTTTCCAGGCATTGAGAAAAAGCGTACCGAAATGTCCTGATCATTCGCCTAATTGATTAACGATCGTAGGTTCGTGGTGTTTCTGTCGGCTCTCGCTGGTTTGGTCTTTTGCTAGACCAGTTTCGGCTTCTCGCCATCTTCAGTAGCGGTGTTGGTCACTGTTGGCACTTTGGATGTTTTTCGGGCATCCTCACTGCACTGTTACTTTCACTTGTACTGTCAGTACACCATAGTACAAGATCCAACTTCAGGGTTTAGGCAATTTGTGCGAGATCAGGTGAGCATTATAATAATTAAGAAAACTTCTAAACATACCTGTTTTCCATGAACATGAAAGTTTTCCGAGTTACCGTAGATTTCGCGTGTTTCTGTCTCCTCTCGCTCGGTTTGGTCTTTTGATAGACCGGTTTCGACTGCTCGCTATCTTCAGTACAAGTACAAGTAAAGGACAGTACAAGTGACAGTGACAGTGCAGTGAGGATGCCCGAAAAACATCCAAAGTGCCAACAGTGACTAACAACGCTACTGAAGATGGCGAGCAGCCGAAACCGGTCTAGCAAAAGACCAAACCAGCGAGAGGAGACAGAAACACCACTAACCTACGGTATTCCAACCCCTCGCAGACCACAAAACAGGTATATTGAACTAGATTAACGAGCACTTCATTTTATTAGTATACATGTCCAATGTCTTGGGCGACCTTCCTTTTCATGTATATCCCGCCGGAAGCTCTACCTGGTAACGTTTTTTCCTCCATTTATGTCTCCTCATCACAATCCAGTTCACCTTGCCTCTCTCATACTCTCGTTTCGTTTCTAACGATGAAACAAAGTGAGCATCATTTGTCAGAGATGAAAGCGAGTGTCATCAGAGAGACGGGCGCTCCTTATGAAGCCGGTGTAGAGTGGCGGTCACAAAACGCCGTAGAATACAACATTCTTTAAAATTTATTTACGACTTATTACGAGTCTTATGATGACTCGTTCTTTAACGTGGAATAATTTATTTTCCTTCATCGTGGGCTCATTTCTGTCGTTTGTTTCTCACCGCGAATACAATACCTTCCGATGTATTGACCGCGATAGGGCGTCAGTTGTCATTTTTCCGCTTTCCGCTTCCTTCCTTCCTTCCCGTTCCATTTTCTCCGTCCGCCATCATCGGCGGGATAACTGGGTCACCCGCGTTTCTCAAGTGGACTTACAAGTGACAGGGGGCCGCGAAGTGGGCGGGAGAACGGTCCCGGCCGTTAAAACTTTACGACCCGAATCCTCGCAACAGAATAATAGTCCACAAGACGAAAAATATTGACCGTCGACGACCCACATCATTTCCACATTGCCTTTATATTGGAATTTAGCTTGACATATTATATTACAGCAGTGTCCATATAACGAGACTGCAGAACGACATTTAGAATCGGACCGAATCTGTGAAACTTGTCTTCCAAGGGTAGAAAGGATACATTTATTCCTTCCCGAATCATCGCTTTTATACGATACCACGAGAACTTAAGAAATTGTCTTCTGTGCGCAATAAATAATGCAGGAATTAATGTTGTTTTTGAGTGTGCTTGAAAATCATTAGGTCCTTATGTCAATAAACGTTTATGTATTTGCACTGATGATGTGCAATTTGATGATACAATGAAACGCTATGTTTTAGAATATGTTTTAGAATGTTTGTTAATCAAATATTTAGATAAGATAAATGAAGTCCGAATACTGAACACATATCAATAAATAAATCGTTATATGTTGTTTTATTATTAACTGGGATCTCTCCGCGGCCACCTGTTGTAGCGGATGTACGGGTATGTTATTTTTATCTATTATTTGTACAAATCGAATTCGCAACTAAACTAAATTTTCAACTGCTTTTCCAATATCCCGTCGCTCAAATGAAATACTTACTGAGCAATGAATATGACAGCAGTGTAATGAGTTATTTACCCTACGATGCCTCCCTCGATTACCTTTGCCATTCTCGAAAGGTCTTTACTTTTTGAAAAATCATAAATAACATTTCTTCTATTAATTTCAAATTTTCCGGTTTTCGATGAGGTAAATATATATCTAAGAGAGTCGTTATAAATTTGCATAATTAATCCAGAAGGATAAATATCGTCTTTTCAAGCAGCATTCATAATTTGTAATTAAAGAGTAAGTGAGCGCACTGAGGGCATTAACATTATCTTGACATTTGCCATACCTAAAATTTGGCATTCTGTAATAATTTTATACCGACAAGAACGACTACTAAAATTGAGAAAGTCAGAAATAAAGCTGTTGAATTTGAAGTTTCTTTACATTGTGAAAGGACAACTGGGCTATACAGTTTAATTAAATTTCCCAATAGAATATTCAATGAACGAAATTTAGCATACTTGAAAAATTGGAGATGTAGTCGAAATGAACCCTATATACTTCGGGGCTGTACTGTTTCGTAAGTCTTTTCGAACGCCTAAAATGTACCCCAAGCAACTTATGAATCACAGCTTTGTGTAGGGTATATTTAAGATGGCAAAAAAGCAATTACTTGAAATGAAGATTATACATATAACCGTTTTTTTATTCGAGGTGGACACGAAACTGGTTAATTTATTGCTTCCTTTCCTCATGTTGTTTTCTCATTGGTAACTAAGCAGTAAAACGAAGTACTGTGTCGGCGGGAGGGGGGTGAGGGAGAGAGAGAGAAAGAGAGAGAGCTGGACCCTATATCCAAGTAATGGATTTAGTTGTGGACTCCCTTGTTTTCTTCATTCTATTTTATACGTCCGGTTTCTCTTGGATGATGCCCCAGACCCGCCCATTTCCGCTTTTATAACTCTCCCCTTCCTCCCACCCCGTCTCTCACGCCCTCTCCCTCTCTCTCTCTCTCTCTCTCTCTCTCTCTCTCTCTCTCTCTCTCCCGCTCTCGTTCTCAATTCATTGTCTCCTTCTTTTCCCTACATTTTCCCCTTTTCCAGTAAACGAATCCTGTCTCCAGTGGGGGACGTGGGACCCAATCATTCCTCACCTGATATGTATTTTTAAACACTTTCAGAATCTATAAATTGACTATCTTTCAGTACATAGTGGTTGCATTGAACAGTTTGAAAAATATTTAAAATCTGTAGTAACCCAAAGTATTTACATGAGAAAGAATTTTAATTTGGAATCCATGTTCCGGTGGGCTACAAGGATTTGTAATAATTGTAATAATCTTTGTAATAATTTACTAGTATTATTTAAATTTGTTTAAATTTTTAATTACATTTTGTATACCGTAGATTTCGTGTATTTCTGTCTCCTCACGCTAGTTTGGTCTTTTGAAAGACCGGTTTCTGCTGCTCGCCATCTCCAATAGTGGTGTTCGTCACTTTGGATGTTTTATGGGCATCCTCACTGCACTGTTACTGTCACTTGTACTGTAAGGCGCTAATACTAAAATATAAGACAGACCTTTGTTGCGGGGTAGTATTGGGTGCACCGTAACTTTGAAACTTGTAACGCATTAAACTGAATTAAGTGAAGCGTCTGAATTAGTTATTAGTGAAATGAGTGTTTCGGATTTAATGCGTCCTGTTTCAGTATGGTATTTTCTATCCGGATCTTATACGTTCGGATTATATGTCAATTATATCAAATCCCATTTATCGAGTCGCAAATTTTAATAGAATATAACAGTTTCTGCTCTGTAGCCGGTATCAGATTTTGTCCATAGGTTTTGTTCCCGATATAGTCTCATATCTATTTCTACTTTATCTCTAAGCAGCGAACCACCATGACTGTTTAGAACTCGAATTGAGATAGACAACCAACTGCTTCTCCGGTCAAATGTCTCATCATTACAAGATATAAAATTCCCAAAAATGTCATAACATCTAAAAACAGGGCACGAAAGCCGACATTTACTCTCCGAAGTTTACGAGACTTTTATCGCAGAAATTCTACCTCGTTTCTGGGGCAGAATGTCCATGGTAAAATGTTGGAGTTGGCGGGTCAGACTCAGTGATGCCCCTCTAATGAAGTGGAGCCCCATTGAGTTATGACTGACTGGGGAGCACTTCCGGCAATCCACCACCACCGCCTTTGACAAATTACTCTTCTCCCATCCCCCGTTACCCCCTGCCGGATTAATTAAATAAAATGGTTCCGCCGGTGTGAAGCGATACCGACTAAAATTAATAACCACGGCCGGCGGTTTTATCGCGATTAGGCCCACAAGCGCGTACCACTCTTTGAGCCCAGTAACGATCCTCTAACTAAGGTCGAAAATCAATTTTGTCCTCCAGGTGTTTGGGTCTTGTGTAGAATAAACTGAGAGGTAGACGCCCCCGGATAATTTATGCCTAAACCCCTGTGTTATGCGGAAAACTAGTCTGGACATAGTTTGATAACTCCGGTGCCACATTAATGGACAACAGCCGTAATAAACTTAAAACACGGTGCTCGTAAACAAGCTCCAACTGTAAACTGGGTCAAGAGCATTCACACAACACTTAGGAGGGCCCAAAAACGCCACGTCTGGATCCGATCGTAATTAGCGCGTTATTCTTCATCCTAGATTAGGATAGTATTGAAAAGAATGAAAAATTGAGATTTTATGTTCATGGGGAAGGAGGGATAAGTGTTTTTCAGAAGAAAAGAAAAAATATTCAAAGTATCAAAGTTTCAGTCCCATAATTTTATTGTCACACTAAATGATAGGGTGGAATTTGATCATGCAAAAAATTTGATCAGTTAATTCAGACTATGTTACCACGATTTTACGCACTTATAAACATTCGGGCGTAACATAAATCGCACATAGAACTCTACTTTTACTTGAACGGACGCCCATTCAGTATCCCATATTTGTCCGGGGACCCATTTTGATGCCGGGGCGTCGGTCCTGTACGACGTATACTAACAACCTATGGAGCCATACACATATGCCTTCTCCAACCCCCTCTGTTGATAAATAGGTTCCTCCTAGGGGTGATTAATTTAATAAAACTGATGAGGACTAATGGCCGGCAGTTGGGGAGGACTGGCCTGCCGTGGCCAGGTCGATATGTGCCGCACCTCCACCTTCCCGCCACTACCCGCCTCTTCGGCTAAATCTCCCCCCACATCAATAATAATCCGAGCATTAATAAAACTAATGAACTCATTCGTCCAAAGTTTCACGGTCTGTTTCAAAATTATGTGGTTACATCGCTCTCAGTTTGATTGAATCTCATTTGCCCAGCGATTGTCTCTCTGACACCACTGGAACTGTGAATTATAATCCACAGCAATGATAGTATACTATCATAGCAGTAAAATTTCAAACCTTTTACAGACTTCTAACGCGTGAATTCGAGACTGCTTTGGCCAGATTGTACTGATTTAAACTCTCAGTTACACTTTTTCTATAATTAAAGGATATCTCGGTTATTGTATACAATTATTTACTACGCTGCACTGCATTATACCACGACTGGTAATTTTATAAAATATGTATAAAATGTAATAAATTAAAATTTGGTGTTATTTAACTCACGATGTGTTATAAATTAATTACCAAAAGTTTGGTCTTTTAAAATTTTGGCAATTTGGATGTTTTGGGCATCCTCACTGCACTATCACTGTCACTTGTACTGTGGTGGTTGTAGTATATTCAGTTTAATGCGCTACTAGTTTCAAAGGTACGGCGTACCTAATACTAGCCCGCAACAAAGGTCTGTCTTACATTTTAGTATTAGCGCCTTTCATAAGGCGCCAGTACAAGTGACAGTGACAGTACAGTGAGGATGGCCAAAAAAAACATCCAAAGTACCAAAAGTGAATAACACCGCTACTGAAGATGGCGAACAACCGAAACCGGTCCAGTAAAAGACCAAACCAGCGAGAGGAGACAGAAACACAACAAATCTACGGTATTCCAACTCCTCGCAGACCACAAAACAATTATATTAAACTATTCATTTTTATTGTTCAATCAAACAGAATACTGAGCAATATATAAGATTTTTAATCAATTTAACTTTCGGTTTTACATTGACCGGTCAGGTAGAATAACACATTTCACTGCATATTGTACGTGGATAAAACCTGACCAATAGCCCAATGGCTCCTGCTTGAAGTGCCACTTTAGTACTTAGCATGCCGATCTTGCTAAACCCTAAGGATTATTGAAACTTGCAAGATTAGCGAGTAAAATATATTAAAGAAATTTGTTAAGATACACGGCTGCCGTTATTTAAGGTAGCTGAATTCACATCTCTATTGATAAAGCACATTTTTTACGACCTTTGGTTAGTTTTTAACGCCGGCTGTTTTAAACCCGATGTCCGACCGAATTTTCATTCAATTATTCCTTTCGAATAGAATTTACGGTGTTGTCGATCCCAACTGATGAGGTAAAGCCAAATCGAGGCCTGTTCGTCGTGCTCCAGTTTTGTCTTACAGAAAATTCGACAGGGCTGATTATGGAGGTCCGGGACGGGGTCGGTGGCTGATCTATGGGGTCGAACTATCGCCCGGCTGACAACAGCCCTTCTGCCGTATCCCGAGGGACACATTATCCCGGCCGAAGATTCATTGTCACCGGATGCCGGGACAGGACATCCCCACTACAGTTAATCAGTCCCCCCACCAACCCCAATCGACCCTTCCTACAACGTCCAACGACCCGCGTCAACATCCGCCGCGATTTAAAAATACATAACATCATTCACTAATTGGAGCGTGTCCCAACAGAGGGTAAACGATCCGGATATGTGGCACATCTAAGCTCTTGTTTACATGCGTTTAATTAATTTTTTATAATGCGACGATTTTGTTTGCGGTTGAGGGAACATATTTTTAGTCTCCCATAATCTTTATCCTACATTTACTAATTTATTACTCAATATGATTTATTAATCAGTTAATTTATTAAAACTAGTGTTATAGTTGACATTTTAGAAATAGCATCGGCATATACCGATATGGTTCCGGATTGCATTTAATAATCGTTCGACCTGCATACAACGGGTCACGTCTACCACATCTGTCGCCCACGGCTGTCTGGACCAACAATGGATACAAAGCAATGTGTGCTGCTCTGTGCATTTAATGCGTAGCGACAAACTAACTGATTCAAGGCAACGTTTATTATACAAAGAAGTCATTCGAATACCTCTCATATCGCTAAAAGAGGGAAATTGGAATAAAATTGGTTCCTTATGGCCCATTCTTAATAATTACCTCGTACTTATGAATCAAATATTCGTATTCTTATTTTATATCGTGCACAATGTACCCATAGTCATTTAAATATTTTACATACATTTTACATACAATATCCAGATTTAACAATTTTTTTAATTTGTTCTTATCTGTCCTCAGTCTCATTTTCTTTTAGTAGTGCCGTGGTGTCCACGGTTAACTAATAGTAAATTCCCACATTGAGTCAACATAGATTAGGTGAATCGGCAGCTCATATTTTTTTTATTTCCAAGCTTTGAATTTTCCGAGCTAAATGGAGGGCAAATTTCTGGGGGCAAATAAAGCGTGGGACTTGGGCTTGGCGGGATTAGCTCTAATGCGGGCCGCCGTTTAAACACGAGGGCCCGTTCCTCCCCCCATCACCGCCAACCTCGGCTCCCTTCACTCGATCATCTCCAAGCCAAACACTGATAATCCTCCGACAGAAGAGACCGCTTTAATTTCGGACCGACTGGAAAAAAAGGGAAAAGGGGTTTCCCACTGTCTGTCCATTCCTAAGCCAGTTTTTTTTTTCAAATACCCTGAATTTCCCCTCGGACCGTAGGATTTTCCGGATATCCGGCCGGGATCAATTAAGTCAACTCTATACACTGAACTTTCAGTGGTCATCTCGACGGGCTGTGGATTTATACCTTCATATAAGCAAAGTTCCAATTACAAAATGACATAGTTGAACACACAGTATTGACTGTATGTCCAATTTGAGTAATAATTCTTTCGATGTTCATAAAAGTTCTGTTGCGAGCAGCACTCTTCTACCCCTATTGGATCACTATTCTACCCCTATAACCAGATTTTATATAACAGAGTTTCGAAACAATTTTTCTTGCTAGTATCGTAATTGTTCTCCTCCGGGGGATAACGTCCGAACGATCGGAAAAAATATGTCCGCTATGTTTTAACGCGTTCTTCCTAGTACGGGAATTCTATGTCTCAAAGTGGAAGGAGGGCAATGTTCTCGGTCAAAGAATGCCGACAATGTGAGTGGGCCAATCTTCTTTGGTTGGGCGAGAGTGGGGGTGCCTTCCCCTTACAATCGATGGCCCCTACTTTAATATCGGAGCCGGGTCCTCTTCAAACTTGCATCACTACCTGAAATCTTCAGCCAGACTGTCAACACCAAATATTATTTCAAAGTCCCCCCCCCTCGGATAAAAGCTTTTCGGGGCAAGTTATAATATTTCGCGGGTCAATATTTATACAGCGTTTAATGCCGCATTAAATTTCGTACATCATCGATCATAAATATAAATAAAGGTGACAAGAATAACGTTTTCAAAGTAAAGAGCTTTTTTTTAAATGTCCTGTACCTTTCATTATACTCATTGTTTATAAGAAAGCACAGGTATAAAATCGCATTATTATATAATATACATGAAAATGCTCGACTGGTTTCGGCTTCTCCCCATCTTCACTAGCTTAATGGAAATAAAATAACTTCGCTGGGAAATCTTGTTTAAACTCTTTTACGTTTACAGGCGCTATTCAAGACATAGATCTTTGGTCCTCAGTATAAGACCCGATCAGCGAATGGAGAAGGACGATCCCTAGAACAATATCATTATTAATAGTACCGTTCGGATATCATAAACAAAGATCGTAAGCATTTTGTATTTGTAAGTTAACAATTTCATAATATTATTTGGACATTATGATTTCTTTAATTGGTATTCAAGAAAATGGGAGAAACAGTAAGGTAAGCGATGAGCCGTGACTCTCGACTAGTTTCGAACATTGGAAACTTCGAATTCTGCCCGACCGAATTGAGCTCCTCCTCGCTTAATCACAACATCATCTATCCTCCATCATAGGATCATCATCGCCGGATGTTGTGCTCTCAACCGACTTAGGCATTAATCTCACCGATTTTTGAGATAGTGTTCGGGTTCGGTCAGAAAAAACAAAAATCGGTGCTCGAACTATTGTATCATCACTCCCCAACCCCTCTCTCTAAATATCATCTCGTAAAAGTTACCGATACGCGTTTACCTTTTTCATTTTATGCTCATCATTTGATTAAAATAATTGCAGTCGTGAGATAAAAGAAAAAAATATTTCTCACAATCCAAATTTAAAAAGCGTATTACTTCTTTGCGAATTCTCTGTCGATACTTCGATGATGTACAATCCAGACGTGGTACATGCAGCACAAATAATTTCAAATTCAGCGAACGAACTCAACTGAACAGAATATCTGCATTAATAACTGTGCGCTGGGCGTGTTATTTTTCGGTCCATATTCGGCCGATGTTTTAAAAACACCTGCGCGATACTGGGAGGGAGGAGGAGTTCAATATTGAACATCGGGTGAAAACATTAATTACAATGGTGATAAATTCGGCGGGCGGAAAAGCATCGAACCGATAGATACCTCCGTTTCTTACTCCCAACTCCGACCCGAAGGCCAACTCGGCCGGGAGTTCGAAAACCGCTTCGAGGGCAGAACTAATTTCAGGAGTTCACGCTCGGCGCCTACTTGGGAGTAGATCCTTATAATTTATAACGTCTTACAACGTATACCACGAAATTATCCCCGCTCAAATATTTCCAGGCAATGTTATTTCCTACGTACAGAAATAGTACAAATACATAACGCAGTACTTTCGATTTGCTATTGGTCGATCAAGGGACTAAATTAGCCAGTATATTATCCTTTAATGTTAATTCGAATTAACGGTGCGATATGAACGGTTTCGGCAAGGTTTGGACACAAGAAAGGAGATATAAACATTTAGATTTATTTTTCCGAGCTAGTACTACGTTATCGGTATACAGCTCTGTTTTAATATTTCTTTCCATCATTCCAGCTCTCTGAGTGGGGCTGGAAACCTGTTAAATGGATTCTCTATAAATTATGGGAAACTGAGCTATATTAAAGTCGAAGGAAGTATTGCGTTCGGATAAGTGGGGCTTTTGAAAGGGCACGGGCGGACCATAGGACTCATTGCTGTATATAGGGGCATGCAGCGGGATACACAAAGGCCGCTAGCGGAGGATTAGAGCCGCCCTCCCAGTCGGGTTCCTCTGTATTGATCACCTTCGGAAATCGACTATTGAATATAACTGCAGGCAGGTCTCTTCTATGCATTGGGCCTGTGGCTGGCACCTCAGTTAAGCCCAGTTATTGGGGTCAACTTACCCTATTTCCCTTTTACAAACTTTGCCCTCCATCCTGCTCAAAGACTCGACTCTGCTTCTTAACTCCAGTAGACAGTTATTCATGCTCGATCCCGGTCCAGTTCATAAAAAATGGGTTTTATCGAGCACATTTATCAGCAATCAGAATGAGAATTGTTTCTTATTTTCGGTGACAGCATGGATGGATTTATACTGTTATCAATAAGTACAAACATAAAAGAATATTTTAGGCGAAAATAGTCCCTGAAGATTTTTGAAACAGTTTGTTTCCTTAATTTTCTCCAAGGCTTCAATGTAAACAAGTGTCCCAACGATAACTAATGTAATGACCGGATTGCGGTCTAAATATTTAACCCGCTCCCAGAGAAGGTAACGCCTGTTTGTAAGAGCCGTAGATGAAGTCGTATATAAAACGGACTGTTTTGTTTAAGCGGGTGTTAAATGGGGGTCCATGATACGTTGAACCCGGTTGGGTAGGGCGGCTCGTTGTTATGGCCGGTGGGGGGAGGGTGTGGGTGTGGAAACTGTTTGCTGAGGGCCGGGCTGTGTGCTCAGGGGATGGTGTCTCCACCTGAGAACCTGACAACATAATCCTGTTGTCACAGCAATGGGACTCCCTCCCCGGGCCTTCATATCCGATAGCGGTCACACCGCCTATATAATGTTAGCTCAGCTAAACTGACTCTTCACACGAACCGGAGGACCAATTATTTGCCCTACAGTTTCTAATTCGTCAAGTCAGTATACAGAAGTATGAAACCGTAATTTTTATACAATATTCGTGAAAAAGTCATCGAGAATACGAGTAAAATTAATTTTAAATACCTGTTTGTGGGCCCATAACAGTCTACTGCAAACAGGACGAAACAGTGACTAATTTACCGGGGAAATGGGTAAGAATGAAGCATTTATTCAACAATTTCGTAGTATGGACAGTCTAAGTTATTAATGGGTGAAAACATTCGAAAATATTATACAATAGAGGTCAGTATGACACCTTCTAATGCGCCCACTGGTGAGGTGCAACTTCCCATTCGATCTATTTTTACCAAACTTACTTAGTCTCTTTATTTATACAGACACGCTAACTTTTTTATTTTACTCAGATATAATTGATGAATAAAAGGTACTAATAATCATAAGTAGACCGAATTTGTGTCAGTGATATACGAATAAGTTAACCGAATGTATTAATCCCCTGTCGCTTTCTATAACCTATAGATCGATAAAAGCACTTTCTTTTCATTTTCAACCTCAAATACTTTATTATCCCGAAACAATCGGACGGTGAATAACGACTGTGGAGTAGGCCTATGTTGAATGGAAGACGGCCGGGCCATGTTCGCGTTGTTGGGCTTCCCGGCACGCAGCGGCAGTTTGGGGCCGCGCAGGGCGAGGGCCAATTTATACGGGCGATAATTTTCAAAAGGCCTCCCAAATATTTCCAGTAGCCACCCTAACAATCCGCAACCCCTACAACACAATCACACACTCACACACACACACATTTCGGACACGCACGTTTTGTGCTTCGATAGGGCGAGGTGTCCCACGCCTCCGACAGAATATCAATAATCCTCATGACTGACGTTTCATAAACGTTGCCATTCTTTCGGCAATATATATATATATATATATATATATATATATATATATATATATATATGCTAAAGTGTATGCAGATAGCGGTTTTAGAGAGGCCTAGAGATACCGTTCAAAACTTCGAAAATCTTAAATGATAAACGAATTATAGTCATCCGATCTTAGACAGTAAAATAAATATATATAATATTACATAATTATATACACGATTATACATGGAGCTATGTATTATCGTATCCGCTAGGTAATCGGGGTGAAATAGAAAGAGGGGGGTGGGTGGGCGGATTACGCCTGGAACAAACCCGGTCCCGGGTTCGGCCAGTGTTATGGCCGAGAAAGGGGGCTGGGGCAGCCATTGTGGCCCCGAATTGTCGACCAATCAATTAACACAAACAAGGGAGTGTACCTTGCGCTTATCGTCCGCCGGAAATTCCTATCAATAAATAATTGGGATCAGAGTTCAGCGGAGTCAAGCAAGACTCAAAGGGACCGCCATAACACCTACCGCTTATGTATAAACGACGTTCACTCCTTGTGTCCACTATCGAGCTGTAGCCTCGCTTCCCGTTTGTAAATCACCCATATTGTCTGCGTGTCGACCCAGATGTGTATAGATATGATTCAGTGCGATCGAAAACTATTCGCCCTGTTAAGAACCTCCTGCAAAAACCTACTCCTACAAAAAGTACTTCCAATAATATATTTTCTAATTGAATTCCGTATCTTATCCGCGCACTTAAAATTGAACACGCTGAATATGGTTATAAAATGACATTATTCAGACAGAATAATGTCTTGCGCGCTCTTGTCTAAGTCCTGGAAAGGAACAATCCAGTTTCAAATCTCTGACGGATTCCTTTGAGAAAATCCTACCGGATCTACTTCCCTCCAGTGTGGCACCTTAATCCCGGACACTATGCACCCTATTACTGCTTCCCTTTGTCCCCACATAAAGAAATAATGCTTGTGGTATATAAGGACGAGTTAAAAATTATTTGAATTCAGACCGATATTTCAATAAAAGTGAAATTCCATGACACTAACTCCAGTATATAATAATTTAATGTTATAAAAATTAATTAATCGATTGGAGAATTCGTATTTTTTTAAGACTCAACTATTCAAATGCCCTGTATTCATTACAAATAATGGAAAAAGTAGTCTTTGGGGGCCTCCACTGGGTCACTTACTTTTAAAATTAAACGGCGTTTCTAATACTAAGCCAGCATAACTTAGGCTAACAAACCTGTTCACGGCGTTACTAATACTAGACCGGCAAGACATAAGAGCAATCCGTATGAGTATATTTTTTCAGCATGTTCTCTTAGGGACTACTAGAGTGTGTCTGTGCATGTATGTGTGTGTATGGTTCACTACTCAATTGCTATGCTAAAACAGCAATTACATACACTTTAACATTTATATAACCTCTTTAAATAACTGTTATTTCCTGGTCAGTTTTTACTATTTTAAGTGTATTGAAACAATAATTTTGACTATTTAATAGGCAGCACAGAGTTTATAGCATTATGCATCGAATATAGAAACCCCAATTGAATATTTTATTTATGAATTGAATCATTTTAGTCATAGTTTCTTGGGAACCGTAGTGGTTCCACAATGTTCTTAATTATTGGCGTTTACACGATTATTTACCGATTATTTGGTTTTAAATAAATGAAGGAAAATTCCTGATGATAGGGTTAGGTTGAGAATGCCGGATTCTATAGCGGTCTAGTGGGAGCCAGGTAATAACACTAGGCCCCAGGCGGTCGGCCCTATAAACAACAGTTAGCCCTCGTGTAAGGGCGCCCCCGTCCGCGGCATCTGTGCCTTCCAGATATTGTTCTTCGGCGTATATTCCCCCCCTCCACTCTACCACCAGAAGGCTATCCACTTGTACTCGTTTGACGTCCGATTGCGGTCGCCGGTCGCCTAGAAAAATAATACCGGTTCACTGGGTAGGGGGGGGGGAAGGGTGGGCAAATTTTTAACATTCTAACCCGGCGTAGCTGAGTGCCGGCCCAAGTCCGTTATAACTCACTTTTATATGGGCCGAGCGGGGCCGAATAAAATCCTGGAGGTCGGGGCTGACGGAATGGGCCCCCCCCCCTCCCACCAACCACCGCACAACCTGTAATGGAATTACCGGGTTCTCGTTTTCAGAAAGGTCCCCGTACATTGCCGACCCCGCCCGAGATCTATTATGTTTATTGCCCTCTAAAACCCGGGTTTTAGTCCCTTCGTCCCGCCCCGGCTATTTTTTTCCTTCGATACGGCTGCAATAAACGGCCCCAGATTTTTTTCATTAACCTTTTTATTCTTAATTTGATTTTGAAGAGTTGCAGAGAACTCTGAAAGATAAGGTAGCACAATTATTATAGTCTCACCAAACTTATTTTAACTAGTACTAGACAGTTTGATGACAGGTTGATTCTTCCGCGACCTGCGATTTTTATTGTCATATTTACCAAATATGTCTAACAGCGGTCAGTTTTACAATTAAATAGAAAATTACTTGATCAAATCCTAATACCGGTATTACATTTTTTAAGTAAACAGGTGATTCACACTCTTAGGCAAAATTATTAATTATTTATTGAAAACTCTTTCAAAAACGAAACAGGTTATGAAATTATTATTGCCGAATTTTACCGAATACAAATGAAGTCCCTACAGGCCTTGCCGGCAGAGGGGCGTACTTGGGGTTTCGTCGGAAAGTGTTGGGCCCGGCTCCTAATTCAAATAAGTTATTGTATTATGCATGAGCCGGCGAAATTGAATAGTGGGCCATGGGGCGTGGTGCTGGGGGGGGGGCTTTGAACAAAGTGAGCCCCCGGCTAAACTCTTCCGAGAATTGTCGCCACCGCCGGAGATAATTTCGCAGCGAGAGTCGCACCGAGACCTCCTTACAGATTAGTAGTCCTTTCTCTGAATACATTATTATCCTACCTTGAACAGCCCTTATTGTAAACCCCGAGGGTGAGAGCGTTTTTTTATGACGGGCTATCTCAGGTCATATGACCAGTTGGCTCAATGCAATTCCATTCTGTTTAACGGCGGTCAGTGAAAGTTTCGATTACGTGATATTCCTCTGATTTTCTGTATTTTACATAAAGCTGGGATCGTGGGGGGAAACATGAAAGTGAGCGTGTTTTTGTAGCGTCAAGCCTGTCTTATCCCTATACGGCTTCATGGTGTAATGCACCCATCAGGCACACAGTCCCCTCCTTCTACGCCCCACCAGTTGTTTCCCCTAATCCTTAGTAGCGTGTATATCCTTACAAGTCAGTAAGGAGCAGTGATCCAGGAAGTTTTAAGTTTGAAATTTGAAAATTGACGTGATTGAAATAAAGCGAGAATTTAGTGTTTACATACTTTTGCAAACATTCAATTCGGCGTTAGGGTTTCTTTAATTCTGTTTCCATCTGTAAATATTCGTTTTGAGTCATAAAATAGTAATAGATCACCTTACCCGGAACCCTAACGAAAAGGTTTTTGTTTCCGCCGGGGAAGGAGCATATATATTCTTGCAAAGTGTCGTAAAACAAAACTCTCTGAGCTGAGAGTTGCATCTCAAAATAAATTATCCGGATTGGACGGTTGCTGCAATGTTTGTTCCAGGGGAGCGGCTGTCATCGGCCTGGAGGGAGTCGGGGCTCTGTCTCTGATAAAAGTTATTAGAAAACTCAATCTTGTGTGACATTTGAACTCGAACATTTTCTATCTCCGGCCGGCTGTACCGAGTTTATTAAATTCACCCACCAGTCGAGATTTAAATTGCGCCAGAAGTCCCTGTTTGTTTTTCATCTCCCTCCCTTCGCCGCTTTTTCATTACCCCCAATCTTAATTTCAGTTATCTCCGCTACTTTTCTGTGCCTGAATAGACAGAAAAACGGGAAAAAAGAGATGGAGGGGGTACCAAAAAAATTAATTTGCCCGCGGTTCTTACCTTCCAAGCGAACAAATTCCGTCTCCACCGAAAATATTCAGATAATTTACATTGTTTGAAAAGAACGCCGGTCCGTGTAATCAGTGGCTGTGCTGTTTGCAGAGGATAATTCAATAATAATCTACCTAGTCATGGCCTAGAACAGGCAGGTACATTTCCATTTCGACAGTAAGAGTTTATTTGACATTAAATGTATAATTCATAATGCAAGAATGAGTTTTTGTTTATGAATTTAAGTTCGTGAATTATCTGATAGTCCAGGAACATGGTTTGTTTTTAATTTATAAAAGTGTAAATATAAATTTGTTGAACGCAAAATAACCGTATATAAATTCAATTTGCTACGAAAAAAGGGTTAACTGATCCAAGCGAAGGTGAGTCATGGTGTGTATAATTAATTTTTTGTACCGATCACCGTTGTGATGGTAAAATTGTTTCCCGCTATCCTTTAGTCGTTCGGTCGCGTACCCTCGCTCTGGCGAACCCCCTCATCCACCTGTGGTATTATTAATGCATGTAGTAATGGAGGAAATACAGGCGAGGGGGTATTATGATGGGTGATGATAATGATAATATATACCTAGGTCTAGAAGGAGAGACATTGATGGGGGCCGGTGTGGGACCCTCCCCCACGCCTCCTCCTTCCACCTACTCTCCTGTCAACCGCCAACCGGCAGTTGGTGTTTAGTTAATGAGGCGCCCCCTCCCTCCACCATTGCCACCACCGCCAGAACCTTGGTAAGCCCTCGACGCATAATCATTAATATTAATAATGCCGAGAACCGGGCAACGCCAGGGGAGGCGGGTGGACCACAGTCCCAGTTTTATCACGCTTCACGCACAGCGTCAACAATTGACTGGGAAAATTTAAAATTAATAGGCCCCCTACCTTTTAAGCCTGGGGATAAATGCGATGCCGTCCCATGACCGGGTAATATAAAGCACGGTGAATCTTAAACACTGTACTCTATCTCCCGGAAGTAATATTACTGTAGACAGATTCTTATTGTAATTCAAATTGCTATTTGAATTAAGCTGGACCAAAGCCGGTCGTGTGGAGGAAGAGCAGATCGTTTGTTCGAAGCGAAATCGATTTTATGGAAGGTTTAACGCAGAGTGCATTTCAGATAACATTATGCTTCGGCTGAGGACCTGCAGATAATGACGACGGGGGAACGCTATCTGCCGGCGGCTGAACCGCGCTCGTTTGCGAGGAAGTGCTTTAAAAACAGGGTGTTTATGTTTTCAAGCTTTTTTTTCGGTCCATATAAAGTGTTTACGATCTCAAGACAGGACGGAGGACGTGGAGGCGGAGGAGGATCTATTGGCAAGTTTTCACGGTCGGTGCAAGTCTTTTATGGTGATAACAGAGTTGAACGGGAGCCAGTTGAGACCCACCCCCAACCCTCCACCCCTGCCAGCCATGTCTTCTGTTGCCATCTCACTCTCGTTTTTATAGCCTCTATCACATTACCACCGTCGAAAACTTAACCATGGAGAGTTGAATTATACACTGTACGAGACCTAAACTAATATTAACATTGTTACTGATGGCCTTATGAAAGCGAATTACGAAAGCTACACTATCCGCTATTTACCCGCTTCTAATATCTCTCCATTACGAAACCCAACTGCATTCACTAACAAACTGTTCATTCGGGCGTACGGAAATCCATTACGAGACCGGTTTGATTACGGCCACGGCCTTTCGAAGCTTCGCCTCAAATTAAGTCGGAAGCTCGAACTGAAAACCTCGGCCGGGACCGGTCGGAAGGAAGAGAGGAAGAGAGAAACGGAGTGATTGCGGTGGTCGAACTTCTAGGCGAGGCAGACGGGGTCGGAGGGGGCATTTCATAAATTTAAGGTTGGCTCGACTGATGTACTGGAAAATTGGAAGGCGGGACGGGGAGTAGGTAAACTACTGTAGAGGGAGGGTGGGAGGGAGCACAGCCAGGATGCTCCGAATTACTCGCTCTATTTCTCTAGCCCCATATAAGAGGAGGGCTGAACTCAGCGTCTTCTGCCCTTTCTTTATTTTTCGGCCCAACTACTGACCTCCAACCGACGAGAATTGACTCCATCAAAATTTACCAATAGTCGACCTTATATATCTAATGTTCTTAAATGTTTTATTACTCAACTTCTAGTATTTATTATACCTGTTCTACCTTCATATTTGACACGCATAAAACACCCCCTTTAATGAGCCTAAACCGTTCGCTTCTGGTTTAGATGGGCTAACCAGCTATTGTCCTAGTCTTCATTGTGTATCCAGCTAGGTTGTACCAATTGGTGCAATTGGTAAGTTTGAATTAATTATAAAATCGTACGGATGAAGACTTGTTAATTTTTGTCGTATAATAGCCATCAATTTTCCGCACTGGTTATTGAAGAGTATTGTTGAAGGTTTGGCACAATATTCTAAAACTGATTTTCGGAAGCCCCGCATGTATGTATTCTACACGGAAATAATTAAAATTTGAATACGCTTTATTTATGTGTCGAACATTTAAAAATAGGTCAATGGTTAATTAGTGTGGGGGGGTCGGAAGAGAAAAGATTGGGAAAGACTAGCGGTGCAGCTAGAGAAGAGCGGGCAGGCCGATGCCCGTGATGGATTGGGCCGGAGTAATCGCGACGTGGAAATATTTCCCCCCGGCCGTGTCCGGCTCTGGATTTACGGTCCGGGGCCCGTGTTCATACGTCATTCGTCGTCGGGCGACAACCGGTATAATACGGGCAGAAAGGACGGTGAAATGATTGAGACCGAAGATTAGGAGTTTAGTGGGGACTCAATCAGCGGGGGCGGGATGAGCGGCGGGGGCCGACTAATGAAAACTCGATGGGCCCATCAATCAGGGGACGGGGACACCGCCCCCACCCTCTCTACACGCCTACTCACTTAGCCTCCTTTTCTGACCCTCTCGCCAAGGCAAAAATATCCTTTGAATCCCAAATTCGCAGCTTCAAACTGAATGTTTACCGGAGGGCCTTAAGGTTTCTTTCTTTCACTGAATCGAGAAATGCGCGCCTTTGTTGTACGGCTAAAATCCTAAAAATCAGAGAGGCAACTAAACATTTCCCGTTATACAAACAAAGAGTTTTAATAATAATCCCGCTAATGTTTAATAGGGTCAGCTGCTTAATATATTATATCATCTATAATAAATGTTCCAATGAACTCTCTACTGGTTATCGTATAATTTTCACAATTTTTAAGTCGGCCCGTTGCAGTGGATTCGGCCCTACGGTGACGTTCCGCAGTGAATATATGACGTTTGAAGTACGCCCAAGGGGGAGGAAGTCTGGACGCGGGCAAACATTTCATCACTTCCCGTGTCATCGCTTGTAATGAACACCTCAACGACGACCATAGAGGGCCACACGCACCGAACAAACTAGAGCGTCGACTAACACATAGACCCTTGTAATTAACACCGCCCTACAGGTCGCACACCTCGCATTAGTTCTGTTTCAGGGTGTAAAGCATTTACACTTTTTAAACACAGTTATACGGCAATATCGGGTGTAATGAATTATTTATTTGCCAATTCTTCAATAATATATTTTTAAGGAATGAAAATGTCACGTCACATTGTTCCGTAATTCATCAGTTACACGTATACTCAAATGAAATATATGGGGGTACTAATGTGTTGAATAAATAAATCGTTAATATCTAGCGTAAAATTCATCTAAAATTAAAATTTAATTTTAAATAGTTAAAATTTCTACATTATATCCACAAGATATTCTTTCTCAATGGAACAGAAATTAATGATGGAAATATCAGAAATAAACATTGGATATATAAATATAGATCCTATGCATAAGGAAAGAGGGGGCGCGAAAATGCGGACGTTAAAATTGTATTTAAGAGTGGAAGCCGTAGCGAGGCTCCACACTTCTGAGATTTTTCTCTATCTGAATGTTCTCAATCCCTTATGCAAACATTCAGCAATACTCCGGATGACACAATCTCAAATATTCTCTCCCCTACGGTCTTTTACAAATATTGTCTTCCCGTCGGTTTGTATTTAAATAGAAATAAGAAGAAATAAATGATTTATTCGTCCAGAAATACCTCAACAAAAATTAACACCAATTCTGGATAATGAAAATTAACTTCAATCAAGAACAGTACAGAAACATTTGGGCGTCAATTTTGTGCATAGTACATTTATAATTTTTCATTGTTTTTGTTATTAATATATTACATCATATATAGTATTTTTTCGTTTATATTTAAAGCCACAACTACAATTTTATATATGTATTTGATATATATATATATATATATATATATATATATATATATATATATATATATATAGTAATTAGTTTAGAATGCCTGTTTTCTGGTTTGCGAGGGGTTGGAATACCGTAGTGCATCCTCACTGCACTGTCACTGTCACTTGTACTGCGGTGGTCGTAGTGTATTCAGTTTAATGCGCTACTAGTTTCAATGGTACGGTGCACCTAATACTAGCCCGAACCAAAGGTCTGTCTTGCATTTTAGTATTAGCGCCTTACATATAGCGCCTTACATATAGCGCCTTACATACAGCGCCTTACAGTACAAGTGACAGTGACGGTGCAGTCAGGATGCCCGAAAAACATCCAGAGTGCAAAAAGTGACTAACACTGCTACTGAAGGGGGGAGCAACCGAAACCAGTTTAGCAAAAGACCAAACCAGAAAGAAGAGACAGAAACACACGAAATCTACGGTGTATAGTAATTGTTACGAATTGTTATTTGCCGCGTGCTGATCAGAAGTCTGCAACCTTTTTTCTCATTTATTTTCTTTTTACTCTATTACGTTTTTGAAGACTATATTGTTTCAATAAGGCTTCGCTACCAGACTTATGTCCCTTACAGCCCCTTTATAAATTGATTTTGTGTATGAAGTATTACGCAACTACATTACTGACAAAAGGATAAATAAATTAGAGTAGTGGCGTTATTTAAAAAAGAATGTTCCGAATGTCATAATTATCAAACGATTTAATTGGTTTCATTTATATATCAAGTGGCATTCAATCGGTAGCAATAAGCGTGGCCGATGTTTTTATGATTTAAATCGAAACAATCACTCCGGGGGGGGATTGAATTTCTGTGAGAGCTCTTCCATGATTGGATTTAACCTGAGCCGGTAACCGATAGGGGGCCACGCCTCCCGGTTATCTCGGCCGATATTTGTCCAGGACGAGAGGGACACAATTAGTGGGCCGGGGCCCTAAGTACACAGGGCCCCCTGCCCCGGCCGACCAATCGATTAGACCCTGCCGGGTGCGGGGGCGTTCCAACGCCCGCCACCCCTCCCGCCCAATGAGCAGGGCCCTTCACAACATTAGCAAAATACATCTGACCCGGGGTTAAACCATCCCCCGCTAACTCGGGATTGAACGATAAGTCGAACAATTGCACCGCGCTACAATCGGGTCGCTACAATAAAAGAGATCGCGTCATGCAGAAATAATGCGCGGGGATCACCGGAAAATGATTAACAGAGCGATAAAATCCCATTGTAACATAATCTCCGATTGAATTTATCAAATATAATTATAAATATTAAATTAATACTAATTTCGATACTTTTAACACAATGGTATTTAAATGGCAAAGCTGTTGGTCCGATGAATAATGATGCCATACATTAAAAGAAATCGGATAACTTCGAGATCAGGGTTAATGAAATATCCCCAGAACAGGATACCCGCTGTGAATATTCTCTCTTCAGAGAGTCGCATTTGTGAAAGTTCCGCTCTCAACACTGCCAAGCAACTGGTTCTTTAACTTCTGAACTAATTTATTCCTCCTCATGGTGGGCTCATTCTGCCCACGAGTGTTGATTAGCGTCTTTCAATCGAAGGACGCGGCTCAATATCACAAGCCTCTCTCGTCCTATACAGACATCCGGCCTTCCGTTAGACCTCTGAACACATAGAATGTATTAAATCATAAGGTGTTTTCTAGAATGGGCGACAACTGTCAACTTCGCTCGTTATATATTCACTGCAGTTTCTACATTGTCTCCTGAGTACAATAGGTGATGAATCTATAAGCTGCGAGCGTATGAATGGCACAGATAAACATTGTGAGGTGGATGGTCGGCGTTGGTGAGATTGGGCGCGTGCTACTAGACCGGCTGGGACGAGCTGATGCATGCAAATACCCCACTACTTCCCGAACAAGCCCCCGGCCCACACCCACGAGTATATTCGGTTATCGGATCCGTTCCGGTGACAAATAAAACGTCCCTCCAGGATACTGGGCCGGCGGCTGGATGGGATCCTGTAATAAAACAGAGCGCTAAAGATAAATGGGCTGTGCGCCGGCGGTGCCGGCTCCTTCTCCTTTTAGAACAGTACGGCCCAGATGTTATCTGGCTCCTTCAGACCCTCTTCACTCTTCACTATCTTTGCGCTGCCGCGGGCTCCTCTATGCATACCAACGAGCGCCGAGCGCACCTCCTCCACGTCCTCCTCCAGCCCTCGGACGGCAATATTTTTGGCCGACTGCCCACCTGAAAGGAATCGCTTCGCTCTAAAGAGGAAACCCTTATGTCCAGTGTATCTTTGCGCGCTTTGGTTCTTAATTAACCAGTAAATTGTGGACGATTTTCTTATCCGAATTGGTGATTCGCCAACGTATTTCATCCAAGATTCGGCGGAGGACACTGCATTAATGATAGGGAGATGATATAGAAATAAATGAAACGTTCGAGAAAATGAACCGGGGTGTTGAGAAGGATCTCTCTCTATCTCTCTTTCTCTAGTAACAGTCCTTCTATTTCCTAATAGCGAAGACTATGTAAATCCGCCCAGCGTTTGAATTTGGTTCAAACCAGAGTTTGGTTGAGTTTCAGGAATGCCCGCGCTACAGGGTCCTATCAATCAAACTCGTCTCTGATGGCCGACTCAAAATTTATCTTCACAATTTAACGTCGGCGCCGAGCCCGATTGATAACCGGATTCGCCTTGTTAACTGCAGAATTATCTCAGGTCTGCCCCGACGCCCGACCACGCCGCAAAACCGCAACTGTTTCAATTTCGGATGAATTATATCGAAAGGAGAGAGTCTTCCAAAGGAATAGGACTCAGTTTAGGTTTTAGAAAGCAGCTGAACTTCTGCGAGGGAGAGAGCTGGGAGGGAGTGATTGAGAAACTATAATACAGGGAGAGAGAAAGAGATAGTAAGATCATAAAATAATTGTCTGTCGGTTGCCCCAGTTTACAACAATCCGTTAGTATCGGATTTGGGGAACTTTAATAAGAAACTTTGTATTTTATCCAGCAATCCTAATTAACGGATATAATCCCTTCTAGGAGGATGTTAAACCCACCCCCCGAAAATTATAAGGGATTGTGGTATCCGAGTATAAATACAATATATAAGTTTATAACAAATAGTTATATTGGTTTAATGTATTTGTTTGGGGTTTGGTGAAGGTTGGAATATCGTCAATATATTTTGTCCTATATCGTTTCGGTACTGCACAATCGTCAGTAGCGTTTTTGCACGATTATACTGAGGACAATACACCTGTCAGCAATATTACTTCTCTCTTATACAGTAACTTATAGCTGCTCAGTTCATCACAAATTACAAAAAACAAATTATCTTCAGACACCCCTTAGGGCGCTTGCGAGGCTGGATTTAGAATCAAATAACAGTAATATTGTAACCGCGCAAACTTTTTTTTTTTAATTCATTCCGCTCCACAGAATTGAGAAAGTAATTTGATAAAATATCCGCCTCAATTTCGTCCTTAGAGTCCTAATTATTCCAAGGTGTGTGCAAAGTCGTGAGGGCTTAAAACTTTTCCCTTAGCGGCCGGTGACAGTGGGCCGGCCTAGCTTGGGGACGTGAACCGAAGTTCAAACTAGTTGTTGAGCTCCTCAGAGGCCCTGGCCCTAAGTCCCCCCCCCCTCCGGGACTTTGCCTCCTTCTTCCTGCCTCTCTCGGGGCTCTTATCTAATCCGGAACTCGCTAATGCGAATCAACGCTTACTTTTTTTTTTCCAAACTCAATTTTTTTGACTCGCCGATTAGCCGACAACCTCCCGACCGCCCACCAAGGTGAGCACGCCTTTCTCAACTGCTCTTGGTGACGTATGTATTCAAGAAATTATGTCACCAAATTGAAAGTAAATAAAACTCTTGGGCTGTTAAATAACCAAAAAATGTGGTTAAATCAAAAGCATCGGGCCAAAAACATAAACCCTTTACCATAACCGCATGTCTTTGAATGAACTACGTAAATAATAATATTATTCTTTCTTATAATTAGGCATTCATGCGTTGAGGATGGACCTGACTAATGGACCATCGAAATACTCTATTATTACCCCAGTCACCCAAACACAATCGATATTTAAGATTCCAGAATTTAAGGCGGTCCGTTAATTAACAAATTGTTTCTCTATTACTGCCAAGCTAAAAAAATAATTAAAAGCCGGTAGGGAATATCTTCGGTAATGGAGGTTTAAGGAATTGGTGGGGTGGGCTGTTATTCAATTCGAATAAAGTGAAATGCTCAGGCGATAAAACTTAATGGGCCGGTATTTTGGCCGGGGAAGTGAAGAGCCGAGAGCTCGACGGGGCCGATCGGGTAATTTCGGACCGCACCGGGGGCTGGGATTAGTTCGGAAAAGTTTAGAGATATGACGGCTGCTTAGAATTGGGAATCACCTCGAACTCCCAAAGGAAAAGTTCAGATTTTTTATATCAGCCTGACGTCGGCCCTAGGTTCTTGTGAGATTTGATTTATAACAAAGAGAATGAAATCCATTCTAGCCATGTGTTTTTCTTTTTCTGATAATTCTATTACGTCGATTATAGTGCACTTCCGATAGAAAATGCTGGTTTCCCATATGGTATAAGGATTACCCTCCCTGCCCCCCGCCTTATTTCTTATATATGTATACTCACACACAGACGCACATTTTTTATGGCTTATTATGGAAATGCCATTTTATACGCTCTCCGTGACCATGTTTAAAACTTCGACAGGACACATAAATTCATACGAAGCCCTGGATGATGAATTTCAGGTACCTCCAAGGCGTTTGAACGATTTAATATATGAGGAAAGTTCATTGACGAATATGCCGTCATATTCGGAGAATTTCCTTTTCCAGATTCATCTACAGTTATATAGCAGCTATATAACTGTTTTCAAAAATTGAATCGATGGAGTGACGATTGAATTCATCGTCCTGGCCAATAGTTGATAATGTCTTTAGGAATACGATTATTTTAATGTACAGCTTTTAATTTTGTTTTATATATCAGTGAATTTTTGTGGGAAATGAGGTTAAATTTTAAATGTTTGCCCCGAGTCAAAATTAAGAAATTGTTTTAACGGGAACAGTCCACCCGGTGATATACTCCCCTGCGTTTTCCCACCATTTTGTTCCTATGGTTAATTTATTAGTTTGTTTGTCCTACGTTGAGAGCGGCCGGTACAGGCGTGGAGTTAGGAAAAACAGGGCCCCGCTCAGAGCTGGATGTGCAAGTTCAATAAGCGGTTTCCCGCACATTGACTTATCACTTCCTCGATTGGAGGAATGAGAAATGTCCTTCGAAAAGAGATAAACAATTTTTCGAAACAAATCGAATTTTAATTGACTTGGTTATATAACATATTCTGAGCTAGATGCATTCACATATTGATTTAGATTTAAAATCCTGGCACATTACACCAAACGCCCTCCTCGAACCCACAATAAATAAAAGTTATATATAATTATTATTCCCTTCATAAAAAGGGCATAAATTATTAAACTCTTAAGTTGTGAATTAATAATAATAATGTTCAATTTTGTGAAATTAGTTGATACATTTTCACAAAGCGTTTTCAATATTTCAGATATTGTCGATATATTCAAAATATTCGACTATAATATTACAGATATTCCCCTTTGTTGTACATTTGTGAATATTGGTGGAACTGTATTTATGTATTCTTTCTCAGTTAGAACATTTAATTTTTCAAAAACAATAAGTCGATATAACAACTGTCCAACGCATTGGAATGTCCTATTCGAGTTTTTTATTTTTTAATTATAATTTTAATGAAATATCAAATTGCATAATTTTTTAACTTCAAAATATATTAAATACTGTCGAAATTATGTGCTCAAACCAGACGCAATGCTTCGAGCAGCTTCTAATTCTCGCAGATAGGAAAGTATAAGTTTTCGAGTTTTTCAGAGTCGATAGTACGATTTTCTTTCGAATTTTCACCTATTTCCCTCCGCTCTATATTCATGAGAACGCGCCCCGGACACCTCCGCGTAGCTTTAAAACTTTATACGGATATATATTCCGTCAGGTTTCAGATAAGAGGGAGATACCTTCAACTTTTAGTTGGAGTATTCATGAATGCTCGCCGACCTACTGTCATCTTTATTTATCCAATATACAAGGACACCGAAGTTAAATAAATATGGGCGTTAAAATATTTTTAAACTAAAATTGCGTTTCATCTTAAAATGTTTTTCCAAATAATAAAAATTTTCTTATTATTCAACCAAACACTGACTCGTAATTAGTTAAAACAAAATAATAATAAATGTTATAAAAAACAAAAAATCACTTAGATTGATCTTATAAAATTGTTATTTATGTTATTATTCTTTTATGTTTGAAGGAGTTTTATTATCTCTAGAGCCTGAAAACTTCTAACAATGATTCAACAGTCAAATGATTGGTTTAATCAAAACCAATATGTATGTGTACCTTTCATATTTTGAAGCATAATATTTCAAGGTTGAAATATAACCGAGTGCTAAGGTGCTATTTTATTTTTATAAAAAGCCGTGATTATTTTCAATAATACTGTACTTAGTTAAAAAATACATTCATTTACGTAAATCTATCGAATTGATTAAATGCATTATGGTTCAATTTAAAATACTCAGAACTGGTGGGACTTTTAATAAAATTCAGAGTGAATCCAATTGGTGGTAATCTCAATTATTATATAACAGGTTTGCCACCTGAATTTCCATTATCCCATACAATCCAATATTGAACTGAGTTCACTGATCTAGAAAATTGATTTCTTTCCCTACCCACCGAGTCGAATTGTATGGAACAAAATAAATAATTATTATAAAGGGAATTTAAAAAATGCGGTTTTATTGAAATTCATTATCTCCGGTTCCGGGTCAATGAGAATTGCCAAAATACTTTTCAGCCATTCCCAGCACTGAATCCCCGTTTTTTTCATTTATTGCTAAGTCATGAACGAATTTGTAATTTAATGTAACAAGGACGGTTCATATTAAAAGTGAAAGTTATATATAATTCACACATTAAATCATACTTCAATCGATTAACTTATACAAATTTCAAATTAAATCTTGCGAAGTGTTACATATCCCGCGATCTGCGTGTGATCGACGACTCTGGTCTCCCCTGGTCCCAGTTCCTGAAGGCCTGAGCTACGACCAGTACTCTCCGGTAATAGCCGTAAACTACGCACTAGATTATTGTATTATTTGGTCCGAAACCGGCGCATAAATCATAGCGTACTATTATATATGATATCATTATGTTACATTATACAACACAGAAAATATATTATACCGTATGACATATTTCATTATAATTGACGACCCAGAAATCATTATATTTTGATCAACTATTGTCAGTATGTTCTATTGTAACGGCTATCGTTTAATCTAGTGTACTTGTTACTGGGTTCACGACCCTCCTCAATTTCCACTCGCTTATTTGGTCCTAAGGTAAAAGTTATAAAAAACAAAAAATTATTTTCAGAGAGCTAATTACTAATGTCGGCCGACTGCCGGAATTCAGCGATAGCGCTGACAGCACGTTTCATAGGACGATGTCGAAAATCTGAAGCATTGGGCCAAATAGGCGAGATAATTTTGAAATTCTTTACTGGGAAATTACGATCTTAAAACTAGTTTTAACAAACATTTTCTCCATTAGAAAAACTCACCATTAATTCATATCTATAAAATGCAGTGTAATATTTGTGTGCTTTGTATATATTTATCGCTACAAATCCTAGTAACAGAAGTCATGTTGAGAAATGGTTATTTATTTATTTTTATTTTATTATCCAATTACAAGTACACCATATCCGTATATGGCAAGCGTTCATCTCGGAATCTGTGGACGAAGCCTGGCCGAAACGAAGGGGAGTTTCACAATGTCTGGTAGCAGAACTCTAGGTGAACTTCAATTTCTTCCCGGGTTCCTAATCCTACTTCCCCCCCCCCACCCGACGAGGTATTTTCGTATATCCTCCGCCGCGAGCAACGTCGAGGCTCGTATTGTCACCCCTTCATACCGGCTCCCATTCCATCCGAGGGCAGATCAAAGAACAACAATGTAATTCCGTTCGGTGCGAGAGAAAATAGAAAAACTCCGCCCCCAACCCTCTCCCCACAATCCACCCGCAGTTTTTTTACCGTCCGGTTATTCCGCCCTTGTTTTTCCTTTTCTTTTCGGGAAAATTTTCCTTCCCCGCCGGTTCCGCGAGTTGAATCATTAATGCTCGTTTATTACAGGGCGGCCCGGACCGCGCCCTTTATTTGCTCCCTTTCACCCGGAGGAAATTCCCTTCTATCTTGATCGGTTCTCTTCTGGCGGGAATATATCGAGACGCTACATCCGTTTAGAATAGAATTCCTTCTGTTGCCGCAAATAATCACTACTGAAACGTCGAGTAAAATGCTCTCGAATTTCTCCTTATCTCTTGGCTCAGCTTACAGCAGATTTTACATATGCGCAGTCGCATATGCCAAAAAAACCTGTATTACGGGGTTATTGTTTTTATAATCTATGCTAACGAAAAACATAACGGGTAATTATTTCGTGTTTAATATAGGCTATGTATTCTACTGAAATAATATCGAATTAAATGAAAACCTGTAAATGTAGCATATTTTAGGTTATGTCATGAGAATTTCTCCATGTAAATTGTCACGTTCGGTCTTAAGAATAACGAATTTTCAGACATTTAGCTAACAAGTCTCAAACAGCTAGGTGCTCAGATATTTGTTTATTCGGCGTAAGATGAACGTGACGAGGGGTTTAGTTTCCGAAAAATATCTCATGATGCGAAACGGAATTCCCTGATAAATTGTTCCAGTCTACCGACTTATTCCGTAAAATATCGAATGTTATTCGGCGCGTATAGGATACAGTTGGAGGGAGCGGGGGCGGTTCGGTGCAGGAGAATTCGCTCTATATTTCTTTATCGTCGTCGGATATTTTTCCTGCTCGGGCGAGTATAAATTGAATGAAGCCAAGCAATGGAATCCGGCCACCTTGGAGGAGGAGGAGGAGTGTAACAGCCTATCCCGAAGGAAATGCCGTCAAGGATCAATCCAAGATATTGGGAAAGAACCGTGACATCCCCGCCCGCTCCTCCGCGGCCATAGACCCCAATTCAACAAAACACACATTCGCCGTCTTACCCCCGGCGTCGGACTCAAATGACACCCCCATTCTCCTACCCCTTCCATCCCCGTTTTCTTCTCTCATCCGTCCGCCCCCTTCCTCCCGCAGAACCCTCTTCCCCTCCCTTTATTCCAGCTTTCAACGGTTCCGACATCTCCGGTTCCTTCTAATCCAATCCCTAGATTAGCCGGTATAAATTTGTATTATAAATTCATTTATATTTTTGAAATTAATATTCTGACAAAACAGTCCAGTAATGGAGAGGACAAATATATTATGTTGCATTGTTATATAATTCGTGTTATTCATTAACATTACCTATATGATAATCATAAGCAACTTAAGATCGCCAACTTCGGTAGCCGGTGTGGCATCCTGACAGCATAAGTTAATTTGATTAATTAATGAGCTCTTATATTTAATTGATTTCAGGGTACCTGATTTTAACTAAGTATCTGAAAATAACTAAATAATTTTGTGTATTGTGTAGTGTACTTGAAATAACAAGTATGAAAGTCGAAGTAATTCCCAGTATTAAGTAGACGAGCCCTGCCGAGTAACCTTTCATTCCCCGAACGGTGTTCGAACTGGTAACATTCTACAAGTTAGAACGGTTTAAACGTTGACGGCGTTTGAAAACAAATAAAAACTTTATTTTTCCGTCCCCGCTCAAACAGGGATAACGGCCGCAATATTAGGATTCCGAACGCGCCCCTGCCCATCGTTTATTCCCGGGTCGTAAACGAGAACGAAACATCCTTCATCCCTCACTTTTAACTCCCGCAATCGGCCCTCGGGCCCATTTTACGGCCCGATACATTTATATCGTCTAATTAAAACGGGGAAAACGCTAATTTAATTGCGCCGGGAGGGCGGACGATAAAACTTTTCCTTCTGCACTGTTTAATTGCCGGCTAATAACCGGTCGTTTCTATGTTAATACCTGTGTCGACAGAACCGCGGACTAAAGCATTATTTCTCCCTTGGGAGAGGGTCCTCTTCTTCCACCCTCAGAGTTATGACTCTCGTTACTCGGCTTGATTACACGCCGAATAAAAAACATCCCTCCCGCCTGTTTTTCTGGAACAGCGTCCGTAATTTGGCAGTTGACCCTGGGTTAAATAAATCCTTCTTAACTAATGAACTATGAATTGATGATTTTTGTTAGGTTACATTGATGCTATAATTTAGCAAAATAGAGAGGCGTGTAAATTTATTATATTTAATAATCTAGTCCTAGCTAGAATTTTCTTCAATAAATTCACGGGGTGGAAACATCTAGTCTACCACGATTATCTAATTTTTATTAATTGTTTTAATAATTATCTTTTTATTAATTATACACTTATTATATTATATACACTTTTGTGTCTGTTGAGCATCTTCACGGATCGTAAGAGATAATAAATTGAAATTACAGGTATTATACGAGTGGAATCTGCTGAAAGGACTCCGATATAAAAAATGTCTCAGTAGAAAGTTAAGAATTAAGGCAAGCCTTCCCGATATCAATTTCGCTCAACTTCGGTGGATGGTCGCGATCTGACACAATGGACGTCGAAAAAAAGAATAAAGTAAGTTGGGGCGGAGATGTGCGAGCGGAGAAATGAATAGAGAGCCCTCCTCGGAGAATGATGGATGAGTCCTGAACTCCTCATGAAGTATTTGGCCCAATAGATAAGCTACCCTCCACTGCCAAAAGGCAGTTTCCGCTGAAATTTAAGTTTTCTACAGCGGATTTTATTCAAATTTTTATCCACGAAAAGAACGATACAACCCAATATTATAAACTCAGTCTTGATAAATAAATCAGACAATGATCTGCTATCCGATTTTAATTACCCGACAATATAATTTATTTTCGATATATTTTCCAGCCGTCCAAAAATAAGCAATAAATTAGAGATAATTTAGCGGCTATCTTAGAACCACAATTTCTTTTTATATGAGAATTAATAATATTTGGAATACAATAAGGGGATAATTAAAATATATTTGGTGTTTTTCGTGAATTTCAGCTTGAAGTCGGCCTGACCTTATTTCCAGGGAAGCCGAATCTTCCCCAGTGGATTGAGAAAGTCTAAATCGATATTGGGACAAGGGCAAGGACATGAGGGTTTTTGGTGTTGGCGAGTAGGTGTGGTGGTGGGTTGGGGGGTTGGGGGGTTGGTGGGGGCAGCATGTTCATCAGAGCGAACCTCACCGAATAAATTTAGGGCCGCTCTGGCGGCTGCTCACACACTGAGCCGAACTGATTTATGTGACTCGCCGGCTTCCCCGATCCCGACCGACCCTTCTTCTTACACTGCCTCTACCTTCGTCTTCCTCTCGCTTTAATTCTGAACGCCCAGGCCTGGAGGCGGAGACACGGACAAAGAGGACCTTCAGATAAAGAGCGGTTGAGGGAAAGGGGAGAAAGAGAGCGAGAGGAAGTAGTCGGCACTCTCTTGATTGAGCTTTCCACTAATGGAAAACTACCCCAGGTTTTCCCTCTTTGCTTTCCGCGGTCGGACGATGAGAAACGATTGGGGTAAGTTTTGTCTCAACGATCCGAGAATATTTATTCGCCGAGAGGACACCGCAGGTATATTTTTGGCTCGGCTTTAACTTTAAATCGTTGACAATAAATCGTCAATGGCTCTTGTCACTGAACCTCCGTTTTATGTTGACTCCGTGAAATGTGAAAATCACTTTTACATAGCATACACCAAGAGACAATGTCACTTGATGTGACATTTCAAGTTCTGTTCGCGGAAACCTTCACTTATCTACTTTCCTTCTTATTTATTTTTTCCCGCATTCAGGTTTCATGAGAATAATAAAGGAACATTCTGGTATTTTTGAAAAAATATTTTTATTGCTGTACTCCAAAATTATAAAACACAATCGAAAGAAAACGACGCATCAGAAAATCATTGCAATTTTAAAAGCGTTAAAAAAATCGAAAAGAAATATCAAAACGAAAACTTAAAAAATCAAAACTTTAAAATAATTTTTAGCGACAGTGTTAAAATTACTTAAGCCTGCCGAAACCGACGCTTAGATCTCCGAAGTTGAAGACTGTGTAAACGCGGCTGAGGAAAACGTCGCCCAAGATCCAGGAGTCATCGTGGCCCCCGCTGATGCCCAGCATGCACGATGAAGAGTAGTAGTAGTTACCGTTCTGAAAATAAAATCAATCGGACCAATTAAGTTAACTGAATTGAATTAAAAGTTTGCAAACGATTCAAACTTGTGAAAGCATCAGTATGACAAGTAACGATAGCAATACTCACTGGCATGATGTACTCTTCGCCCTTGATGGCGTAGGTCTGTCCGTTGATGTTGAACATCAAGGAAGGCAAACGCTTTCCAGCATTGCAATCAATCTGTAGGAAAAGATAGCGTGTGTTTATTCTTGTTAGAGTAGAGGCCCAACTGTATATGATATCATCAGTATTCAAAAAAAATATTTTAAAGAGCAATCCCATAACGGCTATCACTAGAACATTATTTGACTTATTTACTAATTAAACTTTTCCAGAAAAAATATATAGTCACATATACGTAGTCAACAATTTTAAATTACGTAAATGTTTTTAGATTTGCTTGAGAATAATTACGTTGTTTTGTAACAACGTAGAGCGATTGTTCGCTCTTTTAAATTCCCCTCCACCCCCAAACAAGAACTACAGCTAATGGCCCGGTGGTAATAAGGTGTAAAAAGCCGAGCTGTTAAACAGGCGAATGAGGAACTAAAGAGGTTTGCCCCTTCAGAATGTATTGTCGCTTAATTAAATCTTGAAACTCTTAGCGCACCCTTGAATTGTGTGAGGTACATTAAGGGAACGCAGGAACAAGAAGAAGAACACAGCTTGTCGGGACAACTGAATTTGTGTGTTGAAAAGGTTTAGCACGTTCCGAGGAAGGATTAAACGTTATGAATGAGCAATTCGCAATGAAATAATGCATGTAGAAAACTTAAATACGAGAAAGCAATATTAACACATTAAGCATACATTATTAAATACTATGTAATAATGGGAAAAGTATCTGAAAAATGACAATTAATTAACAAGAGTTAGCAATTCTAGACCGCCACCAGCATTCACTTATTTGTAACAAAACTCTATAACCGATAGAGAAATGGTAGAAAAATATTAGGAATCTTACAATTGCAGATCCAGTGGACTCGTCGAATTCTGCGCCGATATATTCGCTAAATGCTTTGGCTTGGGCCATTGGAACAGATATGAGACTGGTGCCTGTGTCGGCAATGGCCTCACAACCGCCCGGGCACATGTCGATACCGTCGTACGTCACCCTGGAAATTAATAATGCAGAAGGTTTTCACGAAAATATCCAAGAGCTACTCTCATGGAAAATCTTGTGTCGCTTAGCATACATGGGTCACGAATCCGAATTTTGAAATTTGTGAATGAATTTGAATTTCGACTTTATTTTATTGACCAGTACAGAAAACAAGCGAGTGTACGTGTTGGAGTTGAATTTCGGGAGAAATAATTGGAAAATATATTTCGGCTGAAAAAGAAACTCACGAGCTAACTGCAAACTGCCAATAGGTCTGCTGTGTTAGGGGGACAAAGTTGAGCGTCTTGGGGTCGAAACGGTCTTCATTCCAGCCGCCGAATATCAGTTCACTCTCGCCGGAATCCATATCGCTGAAATCAAAAAAAGTTTTCATTATTCTTAAATGGCCTAATTTAATATTTAAGAGACGGGAGAAATGAAACCCTATAATTTTATAACGTTTGGGCTGAGTTAGACAAGGGTCGGTCCCTCTCGGAAGACAGAGGATAAGGAAAGAATTAAATGAAAAATAGGGACTCACGGGCTCAAATAGAAGGAGAACAGTTGGTTGGGTATCAGATTTTTGTTGATCATATTGTCGACCGGCGGCAGTGCTCCGCCCTCGGCGATTGTGGAGAACGCTAGGCCCACGAGGCCGTCGAAATGAGCGTAAGTGAACACGTCCCCGGGCTCGCTGGTCGATTCCGCGAATGTCTGGTCTTCAATCGTCAGGTCTCCGATCTATTTGAACAATAAATTAAACAATATCACCAGAAATATGTGGCACGAAACGTGGGTGACCGGATTATTTTCATTATTGCCCTCCCACTTAATGAATAAACGCCTTTTGGAGGTCTATATATCAGGAAGACTAATTAGCAGCAAGGGGTGAAGTTAATGGGAATACAGTCTCATATATATCCAATTTTAATTAATTCTTTACCTGGACATGGCATTCACCCGAAACAAGTCCGATTAATAACATTTTTATAATTATTTTATCAAACTGGCTATTATAAAAGGGATGGGGTAGGCTGAGTTGGGCCGTCCGGACTCTCAGATCTCAGAGTCGAAACGGTTTCATAGCGTTTATGTAATTTTAAACAATTTTTAAACATTTTAATTTAAACCACTCCTGTACGTTCTTCGTGGGTTCGAATATATTTTGCCAGTAGCTTTAAAACGATACAATTTGCAACGAATGTTGCCGAAATAAAGTGAATCAAACGCGGCAGAAATGTGTTATAATTTCGCTGGAACACGGGGAGAGCGTCGCGCGCACAATTTATTGAGCAGTACGCGAATTGGACTGGTGCTCTGCACGAATATACTAACATGATTACTGTTCGATTACAAATGGGATCCATTTCTGTCTCACCCGATCGGCCCAACGTTAGACGTAGATCGTAAAGTACTGAATTATATTTCAGCATTATGTCTTACTATTGAAAAACAAATATATTCAATCGGATTTTTCTGAATTTCTCTAGACTCATGAGAAGAACAATTGACTGTGGAAGGCAAATGGAAAAAACAATTGGGAAAATGAACGTTTCTGTTTATCTCGGAGATAACCTGGATACACAGAATTTAAAGAGTGAAATCGTTACGTAAGCAATGTTGAAGAAATGTAATGTTACTTTAAAAACCCGATTCGATAAAAAATAAATGTGTCATTGATACTTCAAAGATATTTTAATGTTTATATTATTATTTTCTTATTCGAGACGTAATACGATAAAAACATCTTAAAATACCCTGCACATTACGAGTATTTACTGCGCCACAATTAATTATAACGATATGGTACCATCGGACAGATTATACGTACTTTGAGAGTATCAGTCGACAAGAAGCCTTCCATGCTGCCAGTTCCATACGCAATATTTATTTTCTGGCCGTTGGGAACATACGTTGAAGATATACTGTGGTCATAACGGTTGTGGTTTTCTGTAAAAAATAGGAAATACGCTTTATGCTTTTAATACTGACTACTGTCAAACATTCATGATGATTTATCAACCCATTGTCTGATTTATCCACTTTACGTATTGGTGTGGAGGATATTTATGTAATATAGAGCATGTTTTACTAACGGCAAGCTTTGTCGACGCATTCCGAAGACGGGACCCATAAGTTGGACGAACCGGTGTCGAATATCACTTCAAAGTCTTGACCCGGCGTACCCAGGGAAATTGTGCCATAGTACTGGGTCTGTATCATCACACCAATGTAGTAATAGCTCTTAGGTTAATCGAAATAATATTGAAATATTTAAATCTAATTTTTCACCAATGCACTCTAGAAAACAACAACAATAATATGAAAAACTATTGAAACTTTTAAACAGTGATTAATTTTTTTAAGGAATAAATTATTAGATTTATGAGCCGAAATTGAGTTTTGGAAGTTTTAGAGAACAAGATTGAAGAAAATTGTTGTACAATCTCATAAGTAATGATAAACGCCGTTAGAGGAGAATAGACTTCCTAATCCTCTCCTTTATCTCTCCAGCGAGATCCAAAGGTGCTAATGGAGTCGTTTAATAATAGGGAGGCCGCCCCCGCGGCAACACCGATTCTTATAACTGGGTCTCCAGCATTAATCGAGTGGGAGGGTCAATTTCCACCCCTAAAAGAGTACACATAACTCTTTAATAACTTTTTTCCTCGGCTGGAAGCCCGAAATAAATATTAATGAAGAGTAAAAAAAGAAGACGGCGGTGGTCGGGCAGGTCTCGGAATGCATTAAACATCATCGAGCTCGAAAGATGTTTTTCGTGACCCCCCTCCCATAGCTGACATCATTAAATAGTTGCAGCGTACCAGTTTTTAGAAGCTCTTTCCCCCTCTCTCATCTAAATGGTATCTTATTATTTTAATTATTTCCGACATTGGGATTGATGATAATAGGTATAGAATATTCGGGTCGATAAAACCTTTCATTGGAAAGGATTGGAATGCGGATTCCAACAGAAGCGCAATAAACATTTTTCCATTCTGAAAATGGACAGTTCAACGTATATGATTAATCTGACCCAGTTGAAATTTCTTTCAACGGCACTATGCCATATTTTCTTATATGTATTGTAAAATATTTATTTAGAGACAAAGACATATTATTTGTATTCTATTTTTTATTTTGTGTGAATTTGGTATCAATATAATCTAAGTCCGTTATTATGTAGTATGCCTCAAGGTAGTAGTATATTCTTAATCCCGTCATTCCATGATTAAATTTAAGAATTGCAATGTTATTTTCCCCTGGAGTATTAAGCAAACAAATGTTCGACATTTCACATAAAGGATATTATTTCGTATATTACGCGCATTTACGTCATTTGGTTTATTAAACTAAAATGCCGCGGATAATGTCTCTTCTCAGCGGATATAATTATAGGACTGCCTATGATCGGAGGTGTATTGCAGTTTAGGCAGAATGCCAACGAAATGGCACTTCCCGTATAATGAAATGACAGTGGGCGAAACGTGAATAACACTAATTAGCTAATGGTTATTATTGTACTAACATTCATGAAGTCCTGGAGCATTTCTTTGTACCCAGAATATTTGAAGATTCGGAGTTTGTCATTCTTTATTATCCTGTGATGAGGGTAATTCCTCTTCTTTAACGGAACCCTAGAAAATTGAGACAATGAATTATAAATTTTATCAAATTAATATTTATTAAGATACGAAACTAAATGAATTGTTATAGAGTATATTTCAAATAATGTAAAAAATACGCACATGGACTCTATTCCTCATTAGGCAATATTAATAAACCAACTAAATTTTATTAACGAATCATAATAAAATATTTATTTTAATTTACGGAATGTTCCATGTTGTATATTAACAGTTAAAGTAGGAAAATATAGAACTGTAAGATGAGATGATCGTCATTAATGCGATAAGCTTAATATTTCTTGTGAAGCATGCATTGATTGTATGATACGTGCCAATGATTATTGGAATAACTTGCCCTCTTATCTCGATATTATTGTCCAATAATCATAATATTATGTTTCGTATAGTTATCACCGTATTCACCCAATTACAGTGTTCGACTGTCTAAAGATAGCGAGTTGTTTACGAAGGTTAAAACACTTGTACGATGAATAATTGCGAAAGTCAACTGGAAGTACGTAAAAAATCAAACTGGCAAGTTGAAAAATCAAAGGTAATTTGTTTTAAGAAAATTTATTTCAATTGTCTTTATTAAAAATAATTGTATTGTTTTAATAAAAAATTAATAAAGGAAATTGAAACTACGTTTCAATGTAATCCAAATTTGGAGTTATAACAAGTGGATTACAACCAATGTCTGGATGTACACTCTCTAAATTGAGGCATTGAGCAGTCGGCATAATGAATATAAAAGAATAAAATATATTGTCCTTAAAATGTCAAATTAACGTTGAAGTGTGTTAGAAATAACTGAATTATAATCAGCTTACTTGAAGTAGGCATCTGACTCGTGGAAGATGGCACAAGCCAAGACTAGGATGGCGGTTGCTAGGAACCTCATGACTCGGTAGCTTTCTGCCAGAAGAATTGTGCGGGATATGCGTCCTCGTCCCTCGGTCAGACTATATAAAGCTAACCACTCAAGCGCAGCATCCACTCCAAAGATAACGGGCCCGTGCCCTACTAAAATTGCGCCACTAACAGAACGATAAATGATATAAAAAAAATAAAATGCTATAAAAATGCCCACTTAAACTCGACCGAAATTTCAGATTCATTTTTTCAGAAACCGAAGTTTCTGATTCCATTCAGATAGCAAGTTTTCAAAATGAACATTTAAGTAATTTAAGATAGCAGAGTGTGTGTGTCATGAAATTTCATTGTTCCGTTTCTATTTATAGAAAAAAAAATTGAAGTATAATACCGGTGAAACATTATTGGAATTGGAGATAAACTGGTGGTAAACCGAATTATCCTGCAATTAGAAATTTTAACAAATAGGAAAACGCTTCGTAAATATCGCAACAAGCGCTATATATCTTATATATCGTAAACACGCAAGTATATTAGAATACCGTAGATTTCGTGTGTCGGATTATCAGTCAGATATATATTTGATCAAGCAACTAGTCCCAACTATTAGATTCTGATTTCCAAATATATGACAGAAAACACATTTTATGGAAAAAAGTTTATTTTTAGTAATCTAGTTAATCGGGGCAAGTGCACCAAACGAACTTTAGTTAAGTAATTTGCCGCAGCACACCCAAAGGGGCGCTAATTTACCGGTGCAAGTGAACCCAACGAACTTTTTAGTTAAGTACATTTCCGCACCACCCTCAGGGGAGCGCTGATATATGACATATATATATATATATATATATATATATATATATATATATATATATATATATAAATGACAAACAGGCAACCGTCACAGTACAAGTGACAGTGCAGTGAGGATGCCCAAAAATCATCCAACGTGCCAAAGTGACAAACCCCTACTGAAGATAGCGAGCAGCCGATACCGGTCTAGGAAAAGACCAAACCAGCGAGAGGGGACAGAAACACAGAACACAGAAACAATATTACATATAAAACAATAACATTTCCCAAATCAAGGTGGCGTGATGTGGCAATAACTATGTGTGTGCGTGTGTGTTTCTGTAAGCACAAAAATCTCTTTAAAAATGTTACGAAATCTATTTCTTTATTCGAATATTTTAGACAATCATTTTTTTTATGTGAACAAACATTGGTGTAATACCAATTAACAATTATAAACGTAATGCTACTAGCGTACACTCGCCGAGCCATAAATAAAGAGCTTAATTTGATTTTGAATGTATTTACTTCCGTTTCCTTAATGATGCAATCTTCAGTTAAATATTCGATTATCGATTCCGCTTTTCAGTACCAATGGGAACAATACCGGGAGTATTCAATCGCCACAAGAGTGTTCTGTTCTTAACCGACATACCACTTCAGAATGAAATTAAGCGTATAATAATTGAATATGGTCGAGTGGGCAAATATTTGTTTGCCAAGGTAATTTCGTTCTGATAATGCCAACCACTTGAAAGATGATTGTTTCTTAGAAAGACTACCAGGAATTAATAACTGCTGAGTCAGTCCAAACTGGATATGTCGCTCATTTTAGAAGTACCAAACAGGCAGCGGGTTTCGATGAAAAAATCGAGGTCGATTAAATTTAGCAGAAATATTGTTGAAACCCTAAAAAGATAAGAATATGACACGATTTTACGCGAAATTTACTAAACCAGTAAGCAAGGTAATTACTTAATATATTTCAAAGCAATTTTTAGTTTATTCTTCTTTAAGCTAAATACAGATTTAACCGAAATATTTCTACACGTCATAGTTAAAATTAAAAAACTACATATTGTTCTTACAGTTGTTCTTATGCAATAACGACTTTCCTCACACAATTTCGAATTTCCTTTTCCGAAATATTTCAACAAGGATATCAGTGCTGTTCATACACAAATTAAATTAGAAAAGCTCAAGAATTTATCTCTTGGGACTCGGAGATTAGAAAATTTATACATGGAAAAGATGAATTAGAACCTATTCTATTCGTATTATAATTTTCCCACAAATAGGTGGTCATATATTTTTTAATTTCTGCTTTTACCCTGTAGTGATAAAAACAAAGGGCGGAGTTTCAATCTCTGTCTGTGTTCAAAGAGAGTTACAGGTTTTTATTTAGATTTTATAATATTTTAAAACTGAAACGCAAAAGAATGGTGTGAGTGGTCTTCACTGAAGTAAAAAGTCATGCACCCTCTTAGAAATGCAATCGAACTGAAAATATTCATAACATCCTGTAGTTTAATTACTGTGAGGAAAAAATTTGAATAATCATTTGATCTCCGTTCTCAATGTTATCTGCGGTTTACAAGTGCCATTATTTAAGGTCAATGTTATTAATTTTTTCAAAACTTATGCTTTTAATGTGTTCTTTATCAGTTTTTCAATTGTAAACGTGAAAACAATTAATAAGAGTTATTAATCATTAGTTGTTTTCATTATTGGCTAAGGCATAGCATATTTACATTTAAAATAAATTAACTGGTAACCTTCCCCACTAAGAGATAGTCGTTTTGTTCAAACATTGTCATTAAATTTGATATTATACTTTTAATTTTCACTATATTTTTATTAATAGTTTTTTAAGCTTCACAATATAAATCCTCAGAGCGAGAATGAATCCTCAGATGCAGCCCGACCACCACATTCGGGTAATAGTAATAATTTATCCTTTTATAAATCTCTCATTTCTTCTTTTATTAAATAGTATCTGCAAAATTTCTGCTTTCGAAAAATAATGCAGCCATTATACAACTTATATAACATTTAAACTAATGTAATTATCAATGTACTTTAACTTATTACAAAAATAATCTCTAATCACACCCAAAGTATTTGTATAATTGATTAGGAACACTCCTTGAACACTCATCTCAAGTGATCATTTATTACAAGTGCGTACGCGTCTGTATGAATAAACAACTGCATAAATAGCAGCCGTAAGTCCATCGCAAATTCATTCCTACAAATATATTGAATTCTACCGGAGAAAACGACCGTTGCAAATTGCAGATAGCATGATTGATTTAACTAACAAATTAGTTTACAACATATTACTCGATTTTTGTTACTCGTAAAACTTACTACTCATAGCATTTACTGCCTGTTATTACTGAATCCGTAACCACTTGATACTTCTTAAAAACAGGCGTAATTTGATTTTCAAGCAAATTTTGATTAATGACCTGAGAAATTCTAGAATCTATTTTTTAATTTATGGTTTGTAGCATGCTGTATAAAAAGACTATCTTTTCGTTGAAGAAAATAAATTTCGGAATGAATATAAAAGCCTTTCTTTATTAGTTCGTTCATTTGAGACGAGTCAGTATAATTACGAAAACTATTTTGAAAGGAAATAAAGTTATAAAATCTGCTTCATTATTGGTAATAATCTTATAGTTGTTTGAAGTTACACAGGATACGCAGGATCGATGGAAATGTATTGTTCGTTGGAGAAGTTGACACGGGATAGAAATAGCAGAAAAGCCGGTTGGTGCGACATGGGAAAGCGCGCACGTGCTGGAACTTCGCTGGAAGCAAAGTCAAAGGTGGGCGAACAAATCGCTTCACTCACTTGTCTGACAGGGCCTGGTCGACAACGAAGCCAAACGAACGTAATCTTTCCCTAACGAGGTTCCTTTTTTTCGGTGCCAGAAACGGAGCGAGGAGAAAGGTTCGGCGAAACACATTTCCCACTGAGTCCGACCAGCATCCGATTGGTGGGTATTATTTTGTAACGCTGTAGACAGACAACCCACCTCGAACTACAACAATATCGCGTCGTAGATCACATTGCCAAATAATAATTACAGATAATGCCAGCAGAATCAATTGGGGATAATTTCTGCTAGGACACATATGTTCTATAAAAATAGAACAAATAGATGAGTCTGGTTGGCACAAGTTCGCTCTCATACCGCCTGCGTTATACAATCAACAGTCGGTCTTAAAATGACAACTAAATACTGAAACGACGCTACTGCCGGGTTGTTATTTCCCAGTTTGATTACGACGGCCAAAAATACAGAGCAGAGATAAAGGCGTGTTTTTGTTCTTTCGCAATCGCTTTGGCTTTCAACAAAGCTCAAGAGCCAAATCACACGGCCACAGTAACAGTACAGAAAAGATGCATACTAAACGCCCCACATCCAACCGATGTGAGACCAAGTGCTTCACTAATCTACCGAATGGAACAATTCGAACTGACGAGTTTTTTTTAACAGTCAGTATTACTCTTATACCTGGGGCATACCTATCGGCTACACATCTGTTGATAATAGATCAATTGCCATGTTTCTACACTGTTTCTACGCGGGAACATCGTCGATGATCTTGAAGATCGATAGATTCTCTGAATCAATAGAGACGAGTTTGAGGAGAGAGAGTTTGAGGATGGCTCGTGGTCTGAGGTTGATCGGCTGGGCTGGCTGGCTAATCAATTGGGCCCCCCTCCAACCCCCCACTCACTATAAAGGGCAGGGCCTTTTGTAATCAATTTAAATTTTAGCTTTGTTTCACTTTAGCGTTATTTGCATTTAAATAGAGTCCGGACCGGGAATTTGGATTTGTCAGCGGACCTCCAACTAAATTGCAACTCCCTCCTTCGCACCAGCCATTCTCCCTCACTTCAGTCCTTCAGTCACTATATCTCTCAAAATAGATAAAGACAAACCTTTTTCACAGACTCGAGTCTTGAGAAATTAGGTCCTCGATGTTAATCGTTTTAAACGCCTATAGATAGGCAAATTTCGATATGCTTGTATTAAGAAAATTGGCAATCGAGTTGTATTTGGAGTACTATTTCATTGCGTAAATCTAAAGCTAAAAATTCCTATAAAATTATTTAAAACTAATAGATAATACGGGGGCAATGATTTGACTGAAACATGGTGAAACTGAAACACGATATTTCGTTTCCTTGAGTATTCTCTTAAGGCTAGAAGATTATACATGAAAAAAAATAATAATCAATTCGTAGACTGCGAGGACTCAAAAGATTACGCTGGCTCAGATTTCAACTTACACAGCACCGGATTCCACATTATTAGGTAATAATTGAGATCTGAATTTGAACCAATCCCACTGACAGAGAACACTGTTCGAATAGGTTCGTGCATCTGTTTAATTGTTTTTAACTCTCGAAGAAACATAATGAAGAAATTCTCGTTTGATTTAATTACAGGCAAATAAAACTATATTGAATTAATTGTAGTAAAACTAATAATAAAACTATGGTGGTGGATCTTTCTTACTGAAGTTCACCGTTTATGTAAACTGTCAATATTCCCAATATTTAATAGAGCCCTCGAGAGGAATGTGAATAACACTCATCAACATGAACTCAATATATATTTTAAATAATATCATCTTTTTTTTCTAAATTATAAGATTCATGAATGCTGTTTGAGTTCCCCAAACGCAATAGACTTCTGGCCGATGTTGAACACAGTATAGAAACTGCCCAGGAAGGCGTCACCAAAAGTCCAGTGGGCTTTGGCCCTAGGCGAAGCCTTGAAGGCCGACGTGCACCATCCATCGGGTTCGTTGTGTTTAGAATACTGCAACAGGAATACAGATAATTTCATATATGCATTTATCTGATAATATATGAAAGGAATGTTAAATAAGTAGACAGGGTCATGCCCTGATAATTTCATTTTCAGTATAAATATAAGAAATAATATTTTTGTTCTACTACTCTTTCAAGAAAGAATCCTTATTTCATATTTAATTATCCCAGCAAATAATACCCATGAAATGAATTCATAGCTATACAAAATACGATAGATTAATTGAAAGGTAATTAAAAAATGTATGTTTGTATCGATATTTCTTAGACTAGTTTTAGCAAAGCTTCCCCAGGGTGTGTAAGAAAGGAGAGCGCGACCTCCTGTTTTATACTGCCATTAACTAATAGGATAGGCGTTCATAAAATATTCGCAGCGACATCGGAGCCATGCCGTCTAAAGATTATTTAGATACAGTTCCTTGAAAATGTTAAAAGGAACAAAATAAAGTTTACGTTACGTTCTATTCAATCCCTTACATTAAGAACCTGTATAAACATTTAACGCGAAATGAAATGCATCGTCGGTAATGAAATGCAAATAATTTATAATTTGTTTGGAAGTTTTCCATACATACGTTGATTATGTAATACTTCGGCTCAAGAACATATTTTCCTCCATTTATGTGGAACGTTATTGGTGGCAATTCATCGATTTTGCTGCAGTCCACCTACCAAAAAGAAATTACGCGTGTAATGCACATACAAAGAAAATTCGTGTACATATACATACGATTCGGAGTATATTTCATATACATGTTTGTTATACAATGTCCGTGGATTTCCTAAAAAAACTAAAATTTTTCGATATATATTTCTACATATCTATTTTACGTTATTAAATGAAATAGATTAATAGGTTTTTACCACAACCTCATGCCACAAAAAGAATTATGTTTAATTTTATTTATATATTTGATAGAATTAGCAAGCACGTACATTATAACTTCATTAAATCAGTAATTATTATTAAATAAATGCATTCTATTAAAAATAAAGTAATCTTACAGTTCAAAATATATTTAATTATTTTAATAATAAAATTGTTTGTATTTTCAAATCCGAAGGTAAGTTTATTATTCTTTTCAATTTAGTTATATTCAATTGGTTTCTATTTACTGATGGAGATCCGAAGTAGTCCGGTTGAGCTCCGATATACTTGTTTATGGCGTCTACGACGTCTGTGGGTCCCAATATGAGAGTAGTCCCCGTATCAGCTATTGCTTCCCAACCACCATCATCGATTATTTTGTTTCCATTACCATCGGTTATACTGGAACAGACATGTTTTTTCAATCCAATTGACTGATTTATGGATCAGGAATGGACCAGGAAAAAAAAGTTGAATGTTAATTAATTTATTCATATTTATGATATGTACGTTTTTTGGTTATTGTTAAAGATAATTTGTTTGGTTGAAATGTAAATCTCCTTATTCCTGCTATGAAAATTGGGATTAGTTAGTTAATTAAATGAAAAAATCTTAAATTATTTTATTAGTCTAGGACACTATGATAGTGAAGTGGTGATAGAATATCTGACAACCGAACATATTTACAATAATAACAGGATTATATCCCAGTATTTATCTGTATTTTCTTTATTCCTTCTCATTGTATCGCTTTTATCTCACTTATTGATTGGACGTGTCTCAAATAATATGAATTTTCCACAAATTACAACTGAACAAACCTGATTATAGCTTACCAGTCAACGGTGAACTGCCAATGTTTGGCATGAGTGAGCGGAATGAACTTGAGCTTGTCCTTGTCGACCAGCTCCTCGTTGATTCCTCCCAACATTAGTTCTCCCCCTTGAAGGTCTCTCATTTTCCTAAAAAAGAAATTTGACGATTGAGATCCTTTCCTATATAAGATATTGTGCATCTATTTTTATTAGATTATGTAAGCTAAATATCATAATCCATCCAGGACGTGAACACATGAATGAATCCCGTCAGAGCGTGCCGGTGAGACTTGGCCAATGAAATCTTCTCGGATTGTGTAACTGGCTCTATTGGCTAACTGGGATATTAGTGGAGTTGGCTTCTGGCTGTATCGAGTCCTAATAACTTTGGACAAGAAGCCGCGTCAGCGTGTTATGTTTTCTTTTACTACTCCGGTCATAAAAGGGCCCGATTGGTATATGAGGTCATGATTCAGTACGAGGACACTCAACTTCTTAATCCCCCATCCCTTCAATTTTCCTTTTCTCTATTTTAGTTTCCCCACTTTACGATAACCGTTTTCTTTCTCCCAGACTTCTTACTTTTAGATCTCTCCCTTATGGGCAATGAAATATGATGGAACCAATACGATGTAATCGTTATAAAAATAGATTTGAACATTTAAATGTTGAAGCGAACTTTGTTAGTTCATATTAGTAGCAGACCTTATTGGTTTACAAAACATATACTATTTTGGATGTCTTCAATAAATACACAATCTCCTGACGCGAAGTCATCTGTAATAACCAGAAATTAGGTGACATCTGCAGCCAACAATTTCACATCCTCGTGAAACAAATACCATCTCAAACAAATACAATAGATTTATTATTTTATAAAAATGTCACCTGTTAAGGTAGAACGAGAAGATCGGTGAAGGCAGCAGTCGCTGAGCTATCATGTTGTGAAGAGGTGAAGTGACTAGATCATTAGGCGAGGGGAAGGCAAGTCCGAGGATTCCATCGAATTTAGAGTGGACGAAAGCCGTTCCCGGTTCGTCGACAGCTTCCACGAAACTCTGATTCGAAATCGACACTTCCCCGATCTGAAACATTTTAAACGCGCGTTGTCGAACCTCGTCGACATGTCGTTGTCGACATGATGGAACAGTTTGATGAATGCGGTTTGATAAAAGGATTACCTCCGTCCAATTAAACAAACAAATCTGCAAAGTACAGCACTCGTGTACTACTGTTTTAAAAGTTGTTCAAAAATGATTAACAATGCAAACAATTATGAACGGATTTTGGAATTCAATTACAAAAAATAATTAATAAGTTAAGTTGATTATTCAAACTTAACAGTAATTTAAATAGGATATTAAAAAAATTGTTATTCCTCCTCAACCTTGCAGATAATTAGATTGCATTGAGAGTGCGTACAGCCGGGCAAGGCCGCATTGAATAGTCAGGGATGGCAGAAAATGAAAGCCTTACTTTCGGAGCGAGTCCAGCCATCTGTTGTTCCTCTTCCTAATATTTACCCGTCGATTAATTTATTCGGCTTATAAATTGAAGAGATTGGCCCCATAAATCGTGTAAATCGGAACGGTCACGAATGGCGTTAGGATTAATACGGAGCCGAACGGGGTGCTCCTCGCTTCCTATTTAATCGTTAAATAATTTCGGCGGGGGGGGGGCCAAATCAAATTGGCCGCTGGCTGGCCCCGGCGCTCACACACACGCCCCACCCCCGCCTTCAAATTTATAGGCTTTTAAATACAGGCCGGCCCGGCTCACACAGCCCTTGGCTCACGAAATCCTGTTTTAGTTCCCTCCCGGCCCCCCTTTTCACACTTCACCCCTTCCCCATCCCCGTATTAAATCTGAATGTCGAATCCCCACGGGGTTGTGATATGAAAATTGTTGAAGGCCCGCTACTCGTCGCCGTTAATTTTGTACTACCGCCGGCACGTTCGAACGAACGCGAGGAAAAATCGTCGAAATAAAATTAAATTTAAATCAGATTTACAGGCCGTGTTGGAAATGAACAAATAAAACGAGAAATATAAATCATTAACACAATGATCTGCCCTCCGTCCCACTATTTCCTGCTACCCATTACTCAATTGCTGGCATTCCCGCATTCTACTGTTTGCACCGAGTTGCATACGAAACTTCCTTTCTCTAACCTAACATTCGCCGGCTATGCTGTCCCTTGTTTTTACCATTATTGCGTGTATGTGTTTTGTAGTAATAGTTATAATATAGTCATTATTAAAAGCGCTTACAAGCAAGGGCCAAATATGGCTCATAAATTGTTTGTAGAGTCCTAGGGCTCCTCAGTTTTTCTTCCTGGGTTTTAAAATTTTGAATAAGGCCGTATGAGAACCGAATTCGTTCAGCGTTTTACCTTTTAACGGAATACAAACACCGTGAATATTTATATCGCCGAGTTTATTCCTGATTTATAAATAATATAATATTTCATTACCCGAAGCGTGTCTGTTGATACACGACCCTTCATTTGTCCCTTTCCATAAATAATCTTGAACTCCTTGTCACCTTTCTCATATGTCGATGAAAGTTTGCTGTCAAATCGCCTGTGTTTCACTGGAAAATCAATTATAAATTGACGCAAATGAATAAAATACATCACCATTTAAAATGAATAGTTAATTGCAATTAGCTAGCAATAATAATTATTTATTATATCGTTGAGAATAAAAGTATATGCTCTACATTTGTCACGCGTTCCGATGTGTGAAAATGAATGCCGATAATTATTGATTTTTACAAACGTATTAAATTTCCATTATACATATTTAAAAGAGGCTTACTGCAAGCTGTATTGGAACTTGGACATTCGGAGGATGGAATCCAAAACGTAGAGGACCCGGTGTCAAACAATACTCTGAACTCTTGAGGAGGTGTCCCTAGTGATACCCTGCCATAATATTCAATCTAAAAAAGTTTTATTATTAACAATTGCGTACATATAGTTTAATTGTGATTTAAAGAACATCGCCAAATATGACACTATTATAATAAAACGTATCCTTGTGGTGCACAATATTAATTTGCCTGATAAATCAGAGAGCGCGCACAGTGATGCAGAGAATTATACGGAATAAAACATTCGTATTTAAATATATAGATTACAAAGCTTTGTGTCATTATGATTTAATTAAAACGCTATTATTAATGACGTTGACTTACATCAAGCAGTTTAAGCAACGGTATTTTGATTGGCCGTTGAAGCTCACTATTTATTTGGATACCGGCATCCTTCCTTCTCGCCTCGCCCACTCCACCATTCCGTCTATATAAAGGAACTCTGTCGACAATATTCCAAATTACATTAAAAAATGATTCACGTTGAAAAATACTGTATTATCATATATTTTTTAAATAATGACACTAATATAACGACACGAATTATGCGCTTTTATTGTAAAACGTAACAATAGATCGATGATAGAATAAAGTACGTTAGAAATGCAGTTTCATTTATGCACATTCAGATTGAGAATTGGATAGCTTTTTCTCACCTAAAGTAGGCATCCGCTCCTATACTGATCAAAGTTGAGTACAAACAAAGCACACACAGTGACTTTAGCCCAATCATCTCTCTTCCTACTGCTCCACTATGGACATTAATTTGTTTCAAATGGCAACCTTTTTTAAAAAGATAAGATTAGAGTTTATATTGAATTATCTTGTTTTTAAGACTATAACTGCTACTATCGACACTCTCATCCTGCGCAATTGTGCCCGATGCCGATATGCGCCGGCTATCACATTAGCCGACACTCGAATTCAGGAGTAGTTGAAAGCATTTTAAAATGTACAATTTGTATTATTATTTAATTGTATGGTCGTTCAGGCACAAAAATATAAATCTAGGTAAATAATACCACGTACGTTTGAAATGTCTGCGCTAATACATAAAAGTGCTGCACACAAACAGTAAAATCTGACGTTCATTGCTGAATTATCGATACTAAATTAAAAATTCAAATATATGCCAATAAAAATAACTTAGATATCCTTTAAATTGGTATTCAACAGAAAAACATCCACGGCACCGGCAACTTCAGAATACCATTTAAATTGTTTGGACCTACCTACCTTCTTAGTAATTGGCAGTCATAGCTTAATTTTGTCTGTTGATTATCATGAAAATGTATACTGAAATTCATTGACACCGTATTGAAAAATGTTGATGTGCTGTTTAAAATCTTGAAAAAATTCTTTTTATAATCTATTTCAAATGAAATGATTGCCCAACAATAATTAAGGGTAGTGGGAAGACCGACAAAGTGTGTTTATAACAGATTTCATGTAATGTATTTATCAATGACACAAATTAAGTTAATACAGGTACACGTGTGATCGTTCACTTTTTCAATTTCCCGAATGCTATTGATTCTTCCTGTCCGTTGAAGACTGTGTAAAATTTTCCGAGGAAGATATCGCCGAGGATCCAGGGCTCATCATCGCCTAGGTCCATCCCCCTGAACCCTGGCGAGCAGAACTCGAAACCGTAGTCCGAAGAGAACTGAGAACAAGAAAAAAGTTTAAGTTTCTAAGTGAAACAAACACCATTTAATATACCTGCTTGGTGGTCAGTTGTTTTTCATCAATCTTTTAAATGAAATCATTGTTGAGATCTTTTGTCTTTTCGGCTCCTCAACATCTTCAGCATTCCTCCGCCAGTACAGTAGTGAAATACTTAAGCATCATTTCCTCGATAATTTCTGAATTGAAAGCTGCTGATGAGCACAAAATCCGTATAAAAAATTATACCGCAGTAACAGTAGTCGAAGTGCTTCGCTAATCTACTGGGAGATAAGATTAAGGATAAAATAGTCTAGTAGGTGAGAATATCGCATGAATGATGGCAGAGTAACTGTTTTCACTTTCCGCTAAAGTTGTTATTTCCTTATTTAGAAATAGCCTGGTCCATCATGTGTACAACCACTCTGAAATTTAACACCATTTGACACGTCGAATTTTCTCCTCCATAAACTCCAACGTAGTGAGACTCTTCCTGGCATTAAAAAGACGAAGTCTTCTATATGCCGGATTATCTGTAAGGTTAGGGGAATGCATAAAGTCAGCCCGCTTTTGTATTATGGTATGGGAAATATAAAGGTGATAAAGAGATACGATCGAGCTTACTTTTACGACATAGTCCTTCCCCTCGAGTGTGTACACTTTGCCGTTAATATGGAAGGCAATGGGAGGCAGATCGTCCAATTTGTCGCAGTCCACCTTAAAAAAAAAAAATAGTATTAATGGACCTCCCTCGAAATGGAATGTCATATGTAAATTAAAATGTTAATGTTGTTTGGAAGGGTTGCGCATATAAAACACTTTTTTCTAAACCTAAATGGTATTAAATATTTCAAAGTTATTTCCTGAAACAATGTCACGTAATTGATTACAGATTTTGGGCTTTCCAACTTCCGCCTGAGGAAGAGTACACAGTAAACATTTTAAAGGTGGCAAATTTGTTTTTCATCACAGTTATAACTGTGGAATGGTTGAGCCACGATATTGTGATTGCCAAGACCGATGAGAAAATACATGGGCTCAAACGAAATTATAATAAACCTAGTTACTTTTCCTGTCTATAATGTATAATGTAGGGGGGGCTTAACTCACAAGTTCTGATCCGTATTCGTCGCGTTGGAATCCGATGTGCTGCTTGATGTCGTTTACAACTGCAGTCGGGGCGACTATCATTGTTGTCCCAGTATCGGCCATCATCTCGCAGCCCCCACTGCACCAACTCTTCTCTCCAACACTAACCCTACGAAAAGGCTTTCGAAATTGATTATATAAGATTATTTAGTTTTATGCGTATTATATAATATCCCCCTCCCGGGCAAGGGATAGACGAAGTCTAATAAGGCGGCAACCATAAAAGTTACCCTTTCAGACTCTAAGTTTGTAAACATAAACATTGTTATAATGTTGGCATACTAATACTGAATATTTCTGAGCTACTAAGCATACAAAACTGAAATATAGTAGCATTTTAATGGTATCATGTGGGTGTGAATATGAAAATTTCGAATGATAAGCTTCTTTCTTTTTTTTCAATTGTTTTTTGATACACTATACTCACACACATAAAATTTTGTGTTTCGCAACATTACTCATTGACGGAACCACTCGTACCCTATAAATTATGCTTAGAGTTCCTTCGACTGTAAATTGTAATCGCTCAATTCCGAAACTTCGAATACACTAGTCGAAATATTGTTTTCAGTACACTAACTAGTTCTATGTCTGAGCGGCCTTCTCTCTCTCTCTCTGTCTAATTTCGGGAAACAACTGAATCAGTGCTTGTTTTCCTCGTCTAATTATCTCGACAGTTGGAAGAATCCGACGTTTAAAACAATATTGACCGACCAATTAGAGAGAGAAGGCCCCCCTCCTCCACCACCAACACCACCATCACCAGTATTCCTTTAGGCTGCCCTTCATCTGGGCTGCTGCAGCGCTAATCTTTCTTCTTACCATTCGGTTAATCCAAAAGAAACAGAATTTTACTAGTTCAAATCTTCTACCTAACAAACAATATCTATGTATGTGATTATCTTGTGTTCTCTGAATGATAACAAAGTTGTGGATGTTCGTGAAGTATTAGAGTATCGTTTTTCATGCAGTATATTCGAGGAGCGATATGTGATCTCGTTCTATTTTGGCATATAATAAACGCTTTACAAATTATAATTTAACGTTAAATAAGAGCACAGGGATAATTTAGCTTTATTATATTATTATAACACACATTTTATCATTTTTCTTGTCTTATAGCCTCTCGCTGTAATATACTGTTGTAATATAAAGTGTTAATATTTATTATTCTTTAAATATCGAGATTTGTTTGTAATACTGTTTATAATACGGGAAAGGCTTACGAATTTACTGAAAATTGCCAGTAGGTTTTCCTGCTGAGAGGAATAAATTCCAATGAGCCCGGGTCGACCATCTCTTCGTTGATCCCGCCGAAGATTACTTCGCCTCCGCTCTGGGCCCTCTGATCCCTGCGATAACGATTGTTCGTAACCGTTTCACATTTAATAGAGCAACTCACAGGATTATACAGTTGGTATCACACCGTTACACACTGTATTCGCTTAGCATCGAGTAAATTATTGATTTTGAGCACTGATTCGGGCAAAATCCACTCCCGTTCATCTGAGCGTTTACGTTACGTTCAGAGTAATAGAAATCACGAGAAACTATCTCAGGTTTCCACATATATTAAAGACACTGTGGGAAACTATCTGCTAATCAATACTCGTCCTATTATATAACAACTTAGTTTTAATTCTAACACAATGCTCAATCGGCTAAACAATGGTACTAAGTAACAGTGTAATACAACTCTCTACATATATTCTCTATAGATATATTTTGTTATTTTAGTCAAATACAACAATGATTGTAATGATATGTATATCGTTATATTGTTTGAAATCCGCGTTGTAAAATTTCAAGCGCAGTTGTTTTAAAAATTATGAACAGTATACAAATGAACACTCATGATAAAGAGAAGAATGAATATATTACGAAAGAGCTCAATTTTCAATCAAAATAAAGAAAAAAATATTAACAATAATGTTTAAAAATCAAAACACTTGTCACTATTGCTCTTCATTCTGGAACGATTACACCATTTAATTTGACAAGGTTAATATGTTCGTGACAGTATAACAGATCATTAATGAAACATGTTACTTTTCGTATATAGGATATTATGATGTAGAACTGTGTAATGAAACCAATTCCGGCAAGTTTCGATCTTCATAAATGAGAGCTCACCTGTCGAGATATACTGAGAAAATAGGCCGAGTGAGGAGGCCTCGGCTGATCATATTGAAGAATGGGGGCGGTGACCCAGAGAACGCAAGCTCTGGGAAGCCCAGTCCCAGGATACCGTCGAATTTGGAATACAGGAAGGCCGAACCTGGCTCCTCGATCGCCTCAGTAAACGTCTGATTCGACACCGTTAGTCCTCCAACCTTTTAAAAAAAAGATATTTTAATAGTCAGTTATTGGGAAAATTCATCCTTTCTGTTATAAATACGTACATATTTTTTTCGTGCTGTAAATTTCGAACATGAGGCGTCGTGAAAATATTATCCTTAAGGGCCCCAATACTGTATTTTTTACTTCCCAATATATGGGAAAGCACTTAACACGACACTTGAGTCTGCACTTATCACAGCACTGCTTTTGATATACATGAAACATGGGAGGGGAAGTGACTGTGTGCATTGCCCCTTTTTCTTCCCCTTTGTCATATTTAACACATTGTTGTTATAACGTATTTCATGGGAATATTGCTCCGATTCATTACTTCATTCTACATTCATTACTACATTCATCTTTACAAGTTAGGATGTATAACTGGGGATAATAAATATTGATTTACATAATAGGAGAGGTAAGATAAAGATTTATGCAAATATTACTAGGTGAAATTGGCCTACCGTAAATGTGTCTGTGGAGATGTAGCCGCTGAGACTGCCCTTTGTGTATTCCAAATCGATGGGTTCCAATTTCGTCCAGTGGGTAGACGACTTCCGATAATCAAATTGCCTGTGAGAATCTGAAATTTCAATTAAATTAATAATAATTTTTCGAAAATATAAATAGAATGTAATGTTCGGGATTTAAGAAGGGCTTGGAATTTGGTTTATGTTGCCGTTCGAGTCGTTTGAGCTACTCGCCGGGCTCAGTAGCGCTTCTTCTGTGTTATAACGAGGTAAAATTTGGCGACAAATCGAAAGCCTGTCACCTGTAAATATCAGTTATTTTATGTTTTCTGTAGAACATAAGTGCATAACACGCGTAATCGGTCGGACTAACAATTGAACTTGTTACCGACTATATTAATCCTATATTAAGCTATCGACTTAATGTTGGATCCAAATTAGCTGATTGCGAAGGCGGGAGTGCATTTAAAATGACGGTGGTGAGGAGTGTAGGGAGGGCGGTGGGGAAGGATTTGGCTGTTGGCCCAGTTAAATGCCGTTTGTCATCTTGACTGGTCTGCGGACTGGCTCCAGTCGCCTCTCCCATTTAGTAAACTTTATACTCCCCACATCCGATTCCGCCGTCCGCGGTTGCCAACTAGTCCCCAGTCTTTATACAGGAATATTTAAAAAAAAACGCGGGCTCTCTGAAGAAACAAAAAACAATCTGCTGAAACTAGCAGCTTTCACATTCTACCTGTCTCGAATTATTCCGCGCAGTGCCCAATGTGAACGGAAAAATTAAAATTTACCTAAAGGTGTATAGAAATTAAATTGATATATAAATCGAAGCACTTACGGCAAGCTTTATTGGCGCGGCTGCACCGGACCGAAGGGACCCACAGATCCGATGAACCGGTGTCGAACAGTACATCGAAGTCCTGCGGCGGAGTTCCTAAAGATATCGTTCCGTAGTACTGGGACTGAAAAACACAGATATTAAGTTACAGATTTATATAAAAAACGGCTGTTACGCACAATATAAATCGTAATAATGGTTCCACTATGACAGTATAGAACCAATACAATCCTGCATTTAACGTTAGAACCACGCATTGAAATTCCACTAAGAATGGACATTTTTCTTATGGAATTTGCCAACTAATAAAGTATTTTCTGTAAAAATCTTTAAAAAATTAAACATGTAAGCAATGAGAATATCGATTATTAGTTATCTTATTGTTCTATGATTATTTCTTGCGAGTCTTCATCAACCCACCCAAACCCGTTACACGGTTCCCTTAGGGGGAGCAATACCGGCCTCCCCTTCTAATACGTAAGTACTAAAAATTTATTTCTTCTTTCTGTTACGGAATTAATCCTGAAAGATTTATTACTGCGAATATTTCGACATCGAGCGTGATAAGACCGGGGAGATCCTAAAGGACGGAATTTATTTCTGCCTCTTCCTCTCTTTGCATGAAAAAGTCGTAGCCAATACTTTGTTGGTAAGTGTCCAATTGTCCCCTCTCAATTCCGGTTTCCTCCGTTCACTGGGAGACGGTGAGATTGAAAAGGAAGTTGAGAGGGCTAAATATTGTCCCTGAGCCGGCCTCAGGCCCGCGATACTATCAACTGAGACAGCGTTGTTAGTTACTGAGCATCGATTGCCCGCCCCCTAAATAAGGGCAATCTCCCACACAATTATGCTTCTCCATTATCGCCGCTTTACTGAAAATTGGGAAATTGACTGCCGGTAACTATAGTGAACACTTGACCATACGCCTTGAAATTAGTGTTTCCTGGTGCTGAAATATTATAAATATAAATTTTTAATATTTTTAAACAGTAATTCCGTGTATGGAGTAATCTAGAGTTTAGAATACCTGTTTTGTGGTCTGTGAGGGGGTAGATTTCGTGTGTTTCTGTCTCCTCTCGCTGGTTTGGTCTTTTGCTAGACCTGTTTCGGCTTCTCGCCAACCTCAGTAGCGGTGTTAGTCACTTTAGCAATTTAGATGTTTTTTGGGCATCCTCACTGCACTGTCACTGTCACGAAACCGGTCTACCAAATCAGCGAGAGGAGACAAAACATACGAAATCTAGAGTAATTTAAAATATAAAGGTAATCATTTTACCTTTATTTATGAACTAAACGGAATCTCGAGAGACCCTTTCATATTTACATGGCGTCATCATCACTCATATCATAATTATTTTCACTTTCATTTTATCTATCGGACTCCGTTCGTTCGTATACACGAGTAATATTGTGCATTATAATTTAAAAGAATGCATAGACAAAAAGTTCTTTTCATATTATGTCCTAAAATTAATAAGGGCGCAAATTCTATAAGTCCTAAGGGCAGATGGTTAATTGAAGACATCGAATAAAAAAATCATAAATCCATTTATCTGTTAAAGTCAATTTTTCACTTCATTTCATAATATGATGAATATATTGTATTTATAATTTCAATAATACAGTACTGGCATATTGGAACTGCCAAGTATCACCGCAGCTCCTCGGTATTTTACTTAAGCCCTCGTTTGCATGCTTAGTCAGGCTTCGGGGGCGTTTATTCTAGCTGGGTGAATACAGTAGGCTATTAAAGACTAAAGGGGCCACCTTTCCAGCGAAATAAAATCATGAGAGCCAAGAAAATGTAATTTCGAATTGTCATTTTACCGAGTGTAATTCTACTGTTCGAATGGTGTAAACGTCATAATTAGTACCACGATTAATAATCATAATTAATAATTGTCATCTTACGTCCAAATGGTTTTTGAGAGGTTCCTTGAAGCCGACATCATTCAGTTGCAGTATATTTCCCCGATTTAATTTTCTGGAACTTCCATCCACCGAAAAATAATGTCTAGGACCCAAACTGGATTTCTTCAAGGGAATCCTAGAATGAAAAATATTTCAATGAAATACACTAATAATCCTTCATAGAAGCATTAACCATTGCTCGGTGGTTCTCGTTTTAGAATACACATGTGGGTCCTAAACGACTCTGAAATGGTTTACGAAGGTTTTACTCATTTAATTGAATTTAATCAAAAACAATAAATCCATGTGGTTTCGAATTTAACCATTGAATTTGCCATTCCAATCGCGTATCAAGTTAGATTTCCTAATCCCGGATGTAAATAAATAAAACGAAACAAACGGATGCAAATTAAAATATTCCGATTTGAAATATGTTCAATTCATGCGCAATACAATTACGGCGTATAATATGATTTCCATTTATTATATTTGAGAATCCATATAGGTTTGTAATTATATAACTCATATTATAATTCGGTGGAATATTTATTTGTTAATCGGTAAATAGTTAATCGGTTAACAGAACATCAATGTAAATTATTCTATAAATCTGAAGCTATCGGTTTTTTTAATAAGCGACATTAAATTGAAATATCATTTGTACATTCTTCTGCATCGTCTTTCGTTGTTACAAATTGACAAATTCATCCATACATTTTAACATTCTGAATTGTTTAAAGTTGTTGTCCTCCCACGGCCTACAATGCGACTGATAACTGGTATTATGCAGGCAATCCTTTCTGGATCGTAATAAATGCCGACAGTGGAAGAGATTCAGAACGACCAATGATCCAATAAATAGTGATTGGCCGGTAGTAAAACCACGTGACTGGTTAGTGGAAATGCAGGCGGTGACAAATAGGATTGTGCCGGGGATATATTGGGGGGTGTCGGGCCATGAAGTCCTCGGAGATAAAGGGTCCTGATGGCGGGGTGGGAACCCCTTCCCGTCGCCCTGAAAGAAAATCAAAGCCCACGAATATTGACAGCGAACATCAAACAGGAGAGCTCGAAGCTCTTATTCGATTTTTGCTCAAACGAAGCGTTCACGGCCGCCTACGGACCAGTGTACACGGCCGGCGGAACAAAGGGACCCCGGTCCGTCCTGTGGAACTTCTACCTTTTGAGAATTATCGAAGTTCAACATCCCAGTTTATATGCTCAATAATTCCCGATATAAAAAATTTGAGCTCTCAAATATTTGGGCAGAAGCGAGAATACGATTGTTTATTTCATGCACCGTAATTTCCGTTTATACCTTTACGTTATTAGTGCAAATAGACGCTCAAAAATGTTTTAATTTTTTTCACTACGATATTTTCAGTGATAATTGTTCCACGCAGTCTCCTCTCGCCGTTACGTACCACGTATCGGCATTTTATCATCCATTTTTTAAATATTCCCTGTATTAACTGTATTACTGACTTTCAATTCTTCCCAAATATTTCACAAATGATTTCTGTAGTTCATAGAATAGTTATATAGCTCGCAATAGCGAGCGAATAATGTTATATATATTAACCTGATTTATGATTTTACAATATTTTCATTTCTTATGAATCCGTACACTCATACTTTCTTACATTTTTAGTTATCTAAATGAAATTTTCTCGCCAAATTACTGCATCGCATTTACAATCATGCCAAGCTTTCTCTCTAATTGTTAGGCATAATCTGAGGCGAGGAATATTCGTGTTACATCTAATATGGCTACTCAAAAAGAGGCCCCAAACTCGGGACGGAGTTGACGGGCGTCCCATTCCTGGTGGGAAAAAGGTCACCGAACCCCTCGCGGGATATTAACTGACGAAGCAGATGTTGACCCAAGGGTGTCACGTGTGTTTAGTCGGCGCTTTGAAAGGGCCGAAGTCGCCACGGCGCTATTCGGGGCATAGCTTTGGGGCGGTAGGGGAAGGGACGGACATTCAACCCCTCCCAATTGTCCAATGACTCTCGGGACGGTATTAGCCCACTGCCTAACACGAGTGCCAGACAATACCAGGACTGCGGTCAAAGGCCGCATACGCAAACGGTGAGTCTGCATTTTTATTGTTTTAGTGGAGCATGGGGGTCAACTGGTTGTATACCTGTGTGGAAGAAAAACGGAAAGTACCAAAATATGTTTTTAATTTAAGATACCTTTGCAAGAAGGAGTTGGTATGTCATAATTCTCCCTTAGTCGACTTCTCATCTACATCTGTAACCGGAACTGGAATCCCGGTGACGGACGGAGTATTCATTAAATTATTAATATGAATTTAATTCGAAGGAACATCATTTTTTTTTACTTATTTTATTACATTAGTCTAATCGAACTGGGTATAATTTACTATAATGACATTCTTTTACTAATACCTCTCATCAAAGTTCCTGGTGAGAACTTACCAGGACATATTGTGTACCGCCATTTTAAACTAATTTTACTTGATCCAAGGTCTGTTCAATTTGATCACATTGGCGGGTACTGGTTTATTTCTCTGAACCATAATAATACGAGGCACGATTTTCGCGCATAAATTCGTCCCGGATGCCGGCCGTAATTGACATATCGCGGGACGAATCGACACACAGTGGAATGGCGTAGAGAACAATGCCTCGGGACGAGTTATAGGAATATCTGATTCAAACGGGCGTCCCCCAGGGGACGAGTGGGGGCGCAACACGACAAGGGGACTAGGAAATATAGTTCGCCTCGGACTAGATTTGTTTGCTGAGAAATATCCGCTTTATGTCTCGGTTAAACGGGACTTCAATCCAGTACCGGCTTCGTCCGAGTTCAAGGACGACCTATGAATGTTCGAACGCTGTCTACGGTCATAAATAACGCAGTTACTTTTTCAATAAACATTCCGTTTGTATTCCCTAATTATAAAATGAAAGAAGAAATTTGGAAACTGGAATGATTGTATGTAGTAGTTTCACCTAGTGTTACAATAACGATGGGAAAACATTAGTTGCTGTCAAGAAGTTGAGAAAGTAATTGTTTTGTTCGCGTGTACTCCACTAAATACCGAACTAGAACATAATTAGAGCAGCTGAAAATATCTACAGTGAATTTTCGTCGCCATGATATCATTTCTTAATATTATTTTTTATCTTATTTTCGATTATTCCTCCTTTTAATTTTGATATTGAAGTATCGTCCCAATAGAATTATCCGCTTATCTAAATTAAGCCGTTTAATTGCACACGGGGCTGAAAACTGGGACGATTGATTTCAATGATACCACTCGCGGCGAATCATTAATTATATCGGCTGTATAATTTCATAAATATTATATACGTTTATATACATTTTATAATTCAACTGTAACGCATTAATCTTTAACATTTCGAAAACATAGTGACGTATTTTTAGCGTGACTACGATAGCTCGATTGGGGTATCTTTTAGTTTTTTCTCCTCCTTCTTATTGCACAATTTTGCTGTGCCGATATGCGCTTATCTTTTAATTTTAATTTGAGCAATTAACTTTAGATTAAGTGTTTTTTTTGGAAAGTAATTTTGGAACTTTGTTGGTTGGGATTTCGGCTGTTTCACTTTTTCCTAACCGTCAATGTAAATCCAATTGTACTAATTTGTTTTCAAGAGCAAATAATACAGAATCGCAACTCAAGTAGTAACATTGTTAATTAATAGGTTACTATGTTGAGGCAGTATTCAGATATTTAGCTTTGCTACAGGCACAAGTACATAATGAAGGGGCAGAATATAGAGTGGACGCGGTCATTTTCCCTGAGTTCACTGCGAGTTTTAGCAGTGGTTTTGAGTGGAAGAGGAGAGGGGGGTGATGTTACTAAACAACTGTTGTCCATAACACTGGAGTGAACCAAGTACTATACCGACAACAAAACTCTAGGAGTTATCTCCGAAATGAGAATGGGCGGAAAGCAGAATTGGTTATTAATTACAGGACCATTTTTTTTTAATAGAAATGTTTAAAATCATTATTTTACACTTCAGTAAATTAATAATTTACTTCAGTAAATATGTGAATACAATGGAAGGAAGGGAGTGCGAACGGTACAACATAAATTCTAATACTGGGCTTAGTGGGGGTCACATTTCAATAGGAAGTTCTCGCACCCTGGTCGAGGGGTTCGTTCGGAAATTCGACTGGGGTGGTTCAGAATTAATGACAAACCCGACACTCTGAAGGGACAAAAGCTCGCCGGGAAAAACACTTGAAATAAATTCAAACGAAGCTTTTCTTGTCCGTTAGCCCGGGCACACATAAAAACAGATACGCTCACCCACGTAGAGCCACGTGGGCGTTCCCTACACTGGCAGTCACCGACACGCAAATATTGAATGTCATCCCGTCCAACTCGTTTAACGCTCAACTTTCCAACTGTCAGTCCACTTTCAGCTGAATAAAAAAAAATTTTTTAATTTTTATTCCATTTTCGACAAATAATATTTTTAGGAAACCCCGAAGGGACTACAGTTTGTCCCGATCGTTATTCTCCTGCAAGTCCTACAAGTTTTAAAATATGCGCCGCAGATAGGATTTTTTATATATTTAAATTTCACATTAGATCTAAATTTCGAGTAGACAGCCAATCAGATGTCTGTATAACTGTAAAACACGCATTAGTTATATACATGCATAAAGGGCTTTGAGAAAACAACTTGAAGCCATTAAAAAGGGCAGATTACTTCTTTATAGCATGTCACGATTTGCCAATTATTTCCCTTTACAATTAAATATTCTAATAAGTTTTACTGTAGATCGAGGCTCACCTATAGTAGGCATCGTTTCCTTGAAAACCAATTAATGCGATGAGAAATATCCAGCCTAAGTTGGTCATGTCTGCTCCAAGTAATCAATCCTTACTAATCCACCAATTGCAGTTTCCTATATAGTCCCGTACAATTATAAAATTCCATTTTAAAAAAAAAGATAAGATAAATCCATTTCGATAGCTTTAATTGATCCCACTTGGGAATATCTCGTTTTGAGAAGATCGAGTTCAAAACACTCTCTACCTAAAATGTCTGTTGAGTGTTTTAATTGATTGGGACAAATAAAGCCAATTATAACTTTATTGTAGTTTTCTTTCGTATTAAATTCGATAATGGTAATTATATAATTTGATCCGCTTTTTATTGTGTACAATGATTTCAGGCCCGAAACAAACGAAAATAATGGGTAGACACTAAATCGAGTATTGCTCCCTTTTCTCACTGCGATACCGAAACTCCAATGACGATTGCTGATATGGAAAAGCCTCGTATGAGTGAGAACCAAAAAATTGTAATCTTTTAACGATCAACGACCTTATGAGAGTTATTGCTAATGGTATAAAATATTTCCGCTATTTAATAAATACTTGATGTTATTCAACAAACTAACCTCACTTATTTCAACTTTAGCTTATAATAATTCATAAAAGTCATAGGAATTCGTTATTGACTGTTCTGTTTCCATTACCTAATGTATCCAATTTTAAATTGCATTAAAAATGGTTCGTATTAAAATTTTCCCAAATAAATATTGAATTACTGGCAAGAAATTATTAGGGTACCATTTTTATATTTTGTTAATGCTATCAGTTTATGTAAGTATTATAATAATGTATTCCTTCAACACTCTACACTTTTGTGAAATATCTTTACACCTAAAAAAAAATCATACACATTAAACCATAAATTGAGTCTTTGTTTGACTGAGAGTAAAAAGGTAGCCCACTATTAATAATTTAACAACTATACTCACAGTTGACCACCAAATAAGGATATGCGATGAACACAAGAACTTGATGATCACTGGGATTACCATGTGATTATAATTTCTCCTTCCTGCCCTATTTCCATAGTAGTTAAACCCTTATTAAATATGTCTAAAAATAAAATTCTAATGAAACGGGAGTACAATGCTGGCGGAGCCATTGTAATTATACTTCGAGTCATATGGTGATGGCAGGGGGGTAGGGGGGGGGCAGCTGGGAATGTCCAACTCGCGGAAATTTCTTAATCGGGTCCCATTAGATTTAACTATTTCCTGATTCGTGTTCCGCCCCCAACCCCGGCGGGGTGGAAGTCTGGGTTGGCAAACTTGTACGCCAAGTCTCGTTGGTACTAAGCGTGCCACGGGGGTTCTGAGGCCATAGAGAGCAGGTGCTGACCTGTTACACAACTTCAACCCACGCTTATTACGGAAGGACCATTAAAATAATTAATTGAACTAGTAATTAAATTATGAAGATACCCCGGGAGGATTTATGTGCAGTAATTATAAGTGTAACAATATGTCTGACTTCAGAAACAATTACTAAGTAATGACGATTCCCAGGGAGGATAGTATGAAATATTTAAACAAAATGGGGATTTTCATTCTACCGCTAGTTATTACTATAACGACTCTGTGTTTTGCAAGGAATAAAACATTTATTATGTAAGATTTAAATTGGACATTCTTGATTGAATTAACTGTATTGGTCTACCAAGTACTTGTTATTATATGTAGAAGTGCGTGTTTCCTTTTTGCAGTCTTTCAACAAAATAACACTCCTACATTACGAAATTATGATAAACATTTCTGTTTTTCCTACAAAGGGTTGACTGGGAACCAATGAAATGACGTTTTATTATGTAGTAGTTTATTGCTACTGAAATACAGAGTTTTCAGATTGATTTCAATATTTATTGTTTCCATATCGACTATAATCGTAGGTATCATCATATTTGCCGGTATCGTAACTGTTATGATGGTAAACATTGTTGTCAATACCGTTATTATAATCGTGGCCGAAATCTTCGCTAGGCTTGTAGCTACCGGTATCATGACCGTAGATGTTGCTGGGGTCGTAGCTTCCATCATGGTGACCGTAGATGTTGCTGGGGTCGTAGCTTCCATCGTGGTGACCATAGATGTCGCTGGGGTCGTAGCTTCCATCATGGTGACCGTAGATGTTGCTGGGATCGTAGCTTCCATCATGGTGACCGTAGATGTCGCTGGGGTCGTAGCTTCCATCATGGTTACCATAGATGTCGCTAGGGTCGTAGCTTCCGTCATGGTGACCGTAGATGTCGCTAGGATCGTAGCTTCCGCCATGGTGACCGTAGATGTCGCTAGGATCGTAGCTTCCGCCATGGTGACCGTAGATGTCGCTAGGATCGTAGCTACCGTCGTGATCGCCTCCACCTACGGAGGTATGATCCTCGGTGTTGGTGTCCTCGTGGTGATGGCCTGTGGTCACGTTGCGGTGGGGTCGGAACTGTTCCTTAAGCTGACCGAAGGCGACAGATGGTTGCTCGTAGTTAAATACGGTATAGAATTTGCCGAGGAAAGCGTCGCCGAGAATCCAGGTATCGTCACCGTTTGAAACGGTAAAACTAGTTATGCACACCGTTACGTAATGCCCGGTCAACTGAAATTATACAGGAATACTGTTAGTATAATGCATGAGTACTATATGTGGTTTTGAGGTATGAAAAACAAAATTTATGCGAAAATGTGTTACACAATTATCTTGCCTGTAAAAATTTTTATTATTTTTCAAGAAACAATGTACGTTAGGCAAACATCTGAAGTCTTTATCAAGAAGTATATTTCGTTTTTATTTCTGCAAACTAATTTAAGTTTAAAAATTCGATAGAACAAATACGCATTTGTCCTTCGTCAATGTAGAAATAAATGATAAATCGAAGAAATTCGAATCACTAAAAAATTACTTACCACATCTATGTAATCTCTCCCTTCCAAAATGTAATCTCGTCCTCTAATACGGAACCTCAGCTGGGGCAGTTCGTCAATCTTATCGCAGTCGACCTGTTAAAACAAAAACGTTGGTTACAACCGGTAGCCTTCAAATAAAATTGTCCACCGATAGCTCATTTTACACTCCGTACAAACACAAAAAAAAGGAGAAAAACGAACCGGTACAGCTCTAATTTGTTGAAAAAGTAAAGAAAAGTAAAGTGAGAGTTGAACACAAATGCAATTAGAGTTGAACCTTAGTTACTGTTGGGTGGCCCTCTCGCAGTCGCTCCCGTTCGGCTACTTGTGTTGTTAATCAAGAAGAAATACAAACCACCGGGGATTCACTCGAAATCCCGACCCTACAAACAACAACTGAGGGAACGAGACACTTTCAAAAACTGTTCCGAGAAGGCTGTTTGTTATAGAGGCTTACGTGATTAAAGGATTAAATTATTTTTTTAACGCTGTGTCAATTTTATATTTATAAACGACATTTTCAATGATATTAAATATACTAAACGGCTTCTGTATTTTGGAACTCATATAAAACGGAAGACATATCGAATGAGTGTATATGCAATGACCGATCTCTACGGTCTCAATGTGGTCGCAATTTAGTTCTAATATGTTAAAGATATAGAAACGCGTTTCTGACGTTTTATTTGCAACATTCGATGAATGATTTCCTCATTCTTCAAGTCATATCTTCTAATTGTATGTGATCATTTGCCATCCTCACCGAAAGTGCAATTATATTTCATATAGATTTTATTATTATTTCCAGAAAATCATTCCTAAAATATCTACCTAAATTCTGCGGTAACGATCAAATCAGATTGAGGTAATGGTCGCGTCGGTAATTAGAAATTACGTTAATGTATAGTGTACTCTACAAGAACAATAGAAGTATCACTCACCACGCCTGAGCCCATTTCGTCAACCTTGGCCCCGACGTACTCGTTCAAAGCAACAATGTCGTCGTGCGGTCCAATTATATTAGAACTGCCGGTGTCGGCAACTGCTTCACAGCCATTCTGGCACACACCTTTTTTCGAGAGACCGTCACCAACGGTGATGCTGAAACAGGAAGCGCTTACTGCAGAAACTCAGCATTCTTAGTTTTCAACTAATGCATAAGCCAACTTCAGAAAATATCAGCAATCTGTCGCAGGCTTAATAATTTCATCTTCAATACACTTAGTACCCCAACTAATATAAGGAATAATGTTCGTACAAATGGAAATTCCAGCATATTTCGGGGGAGAAATTCCATTACTGCAGAATTCAACCTGGAAATATAGAAATTCTCAATATACTCAATATAGAAAATACTGATCGATTTCGTGGCGAACTATTCAAAACTAACACAGTCCGACGCCTCTCGAAATTTAATGAAGGGATTCGAGAGGGTGAAGAGGCGAAAGAGACTACCGCCATAAAACAACAAAGTACGAATTCCTTAGTTCCAAAGAGGCCAATTAGAGAATGCACGGTCAGTCGCCCGCACAAAGGCTTCAACGGTGAAAAGCAACAAGATTCGTCTTCGCCGAGATTCCGAGCACTTAAATTAAGCAAGCCGAGTTAAATTTATTGGTGAAGATGAAACGAAAATTCATAGCATTGCTCTTTGCTTTTAGCAATTTTTTGTCGTATCAACTCAATTTTGTTACTAACGAGATATCGAACTAGGTTAATGCGCCTATTTTATGTTGTTATTGTATGATAGATTGTTTTTCAAATTATTGGAAACATACGAGTCGACGGAGAACTGCCAGTACTCTTTCTGGCTGAGGGGAATGTAGTCCAGTGTGGTTGTGTCCACTTTAGTATCGTCGATTCCGCCGAATAGTATTTCACCGCCCACATCACCTCCTTCCTCCCTGTAAATTACGAATTACATCTGTAATAATATATAATATTTCCTAATAAAAACTGTAATCGAGTAACTTGTAACAATCTACAACATCTAATCGACAGATCACCTGTTCATGTAGAAGGAGAAAACGTTCTGCTGAACCAAATGCTGTTGCATCATGTTGTTGAAGACGGGCGTGAGACCGCCTTCCGCCAATTCGGGGAAGGCGAGGCCCAGTATACCGTCGAATTTGGCACCCAAGAATCCCGCATCGGGTTCGTAGGCCTCAGCAAAGCTCTGATTACGTATGACTATATCACCGATCTGAAACAACAGCAAATAATAACATTTTCAACGCAAAGTTGATAAAATGTTTAGAGTCATCAGGTTTCAAAGAATTATTTCGAATTTAAATTACTTAGTATAAATGAAGGAGATCGAATGTGTTCAAATTAAATCCCTTAAATGCTTGCAAGAATACCTATAAGAGGGAGAGTGTACCATCACAACCGGCAACTAATGTTTCCAACCACTAATCAAGTATAGTAAATCTAATAAAATTTTAGAATTCAGAACCGGTGTGCTCGGAAAATAAACTGATTATATCGTATTGTAAATTTTACAATATCTGTGTGTCCATTATATTTAAATTTCTTTATTCCTAAATTTTACACTTGTTGAAAATGCTTAAAATAAAGGCGAAGTCGGAGAAAGTATTTTCTGGACTGTCGGAGTTTATGTATAAAATCAACAAAATCAGCTATTTGTTTCATTCAGAAATTCGCGGTAGATGTTTAAAAAAATGCCAATATATATATAGTAGTAAGTGAGATGGAATAGGCTGCCCCTGACCAACATCGCGATACTAAGCCCGCAACACCTGTGTCGTCCATTTACCACCCCAGTAAACGCAACCCCCCAAGGGGTCCGTCTCACGTTCAATACGTTTTGATTTTCGTGTTATATTCCAAGTTTCCATTTGTGCAGTTAAATTTGTCATTTATCAATACATTTGAAATATTTCTGGTAAATAAAAACAAAAAAAAACACAAGACCGTCAGTGGAATAAGATGAAAAACGAGGTAATAATTAATAGTGTAATTAATAAACTCTTGGAAGATCCTTAATTAATCGAATGCCCGGCTAGCTCAGTCGGTAGAGCATGAGACTCTTAATCTCAGGGTCGTGGGTTCGAGCCCCACGTTGGGCGACATAATTTTGCAAGAGCGCTCTCAATAAATAAATAGTTTTCGTTTGTATATCCATAATCGTTTAATTATTTAATATAGTATTAAATAATTACGCCCTTACTATTCGCGTGCTTAAAGCTAATTTACTGTACGTACTTTTACTACAGCACACAAAACATTTTAGTATATTTTTCAAGGAGAATAAAAATAATATAAAATATTTGACATTATTCAGATTAAGGTCAGATTCAGGACTAGGTTTTCAACGTTCCCTACTTGCAGTTACTTTACCGGACATTCTGTTTGCAGAAAGCATATTATACAGGAAGAAAATAGTTTTATTTCTGGTCGCAATATCTATCATCATTTGACCTGTATGTATCCTGGTACTAATTCATAATACTGTCAGTGAGCAGATAGTTGATCCGACGCCAAAGTGCCTTCTCTGTTTACCGCCCCAATGTACGGGGAGCTCCTTGGGATTCCCGCAACCGGTTGTATTGTTCAAATAGTCTAAATGAATGTTCCCTGAAAGCGTTTATCCGGGAACACAGTTAGTCCACGATAAACAGTGGCCGGGCCAGATCTTTAAACTCCCACTTCATCTCAATCCTGGAGTCGACTTCATCACGACGCTTTCTCCATTCCCCTTCTTCCCACCCCCAAAAAATTCCCCTCGTCATCAAACAACAGTGTTCATTCCGTGTACCGCTGCGTTTCGGTTTTATACTTCGGTTATATTTCCACATTTCTACAAGACAATTTACAAGAGCCCAAGTAGGCATGAAACGTACGTATTCGGGATGGACAATCAACGGAGTGACATGAGGTATCCCTAAAGCATAAAGGAATTATATGAAAAAAACTGCCATTTCTCAGTACTGAAACTATAGAAAATCGTCTTATACCTGGAGAACATCGTTAGCAGCGTATCCGGACATGCTTCCTTTGACGTATGCCAGGTCCACCTCGCCGGTACCGGCAACATAGGTTGATGACATGTAACTCTTGTACTGCCTGTGTGACTCTGCCGGAAAGAAATTGTACGTTAACAACTACCAAGGACCGAATATGTCCTAAGAAAAAAAACATTGATTAACTGTACTTACTGCACACAACATTGTCGGGATTGCATTTGCTCGATGGTACCCACAGATTAGAGGAACCCGTATCGAATATAACATCAAATTCTTGCCCTGGAGTTCCCAATTTGATCGTACCGTAATATTGAACCTAGAAAATACCAAAGATTCTATTATATTCCGTAGTTGTATTTGGCACTTAATTATTATTAATATTTCTTATTATTATTTATTGTTTTATTATGATTTTCATTTGTACACTTGAACTAGTACGGTACAGTTGTAATCTAATTATAACCTGTATAATTTTATTAAATAGTCAGCAATTGTAAAGTTATGTATTTCTAATAATCGATATTTGTTTACTCTCATCGTAATATAATGGAGAGTAGGCTTCCATGTATACGACCCATGAAGGTGTCTTAAGAAAAAATGTATAATAATGATAACACTAATCACCACTCACACACGTGGATGCCTCACAATAGCCTTTTGAATTTATTAATTTCACTTACATTCAAGTAGTTCTTCAGGGACTCCTTGGCCCTTCCCGACCTCGCCAGGGCGTTAATTTCATTCTGGCTCAGCTTTTTCATGTAATATTCATTTATGTCCCTAACGCCATTATTTACTCTCCGCAGTGGAACCCTGTGCACATGAAACGACATTATAAAACTAAAACTAAAAGTCAATATTATACATAAATAGGAAGTTACCGGAAATAAACCGAAGAATAAATATCCTTATTTGTTATAACTTGTAACTCCAATAAATCACGTTGTAGAATATGTTATATTGTCTGCTCGTCCTATATTATTTCATGGATGAAGACTTATTTCAACTATTTACCTTTATATAATTTATATCTTAATTTATTTATAGCAACATTGTAAAGCCGCCTAATGCAGAATTTAGAAGAATAGAAATAGAGACAGTTGTTATAAACCTAAGCTTCTAAATGCCTGTCTCAATGTCTGGGTTCAGCATTGTTCAGAATATTATCGGAGAAGAACAAGTAGATGGAACTTCCATCAGCGGCGAGCGTATTTTAATGGCGAAAATGACTGAAAAATAATAAGGAATGGGGCCTAGTAAAAATTCAGACAAGGCCGAAACTGGTCGGGGGTTGCTCCCCATGAAGATATCCCCATTTATCCAGGGATGACAGATTATAGGGGTGGCAGGGGTGGTCACGTCTGGGCCCCCTCTTAACCAACAAGATTTGTCTTCTTCACTGTCATCGAAGGACCCCGGACCGTCGGACGGAGGCCCCTTTTTCTGACCGCGGCCCTACACGCGAAACGCGTAAATAAGCCAATTTGCTGGGAGCAACCTTTTCGGTAAACTGAATAATAATTAAAGTGGTAAATTTAAAATGAAAATAGGAGAACCAGAAAAAAAATTTAAAGATTTTTTTTGTTTAAATTGCGCTCAAAAGTCTCGAGTCAAATGAGAGCAATAAATTTATAATTTGCATAAATGCTAACGTAGATCTGTGAAAGGTATATAGGTCACTCGTATAATTTTTCACGAATGGTATATTCAGAGTGTAGTCAGCATAGTTTATATCATTTATCGGTAACCATAAATAACTTCATGGTTATTATTTTGATTTAATTAATTCGAAGGAAAAATATTATTATACGAGATGTAGAAGAGAGATGGGACAGACCGAAAATGCACGAAAATACAGTGGAAGCACACTCAAAAACCTGAAAAAACCCGAGATTTAACTATGCCGGAATACGAAAGAAAACTGCATTCAAGATTATACAGAGCGGTGAGGTGTTCATGACCCCGGAAAGAACAACCGATAATTTGAAAAAACAATTAAATCGCTGAAGTGTCGTAATTGAAATGTTTTTTACTGAAATTATAGTATGTATTTCCGGCACATCTGTTCACTTATAAGATTGCTTCTCACCTGTAATACGCCGATGCGTGGCCTAAAACGAGAAGTGCTGTCGCACAGAGAAGCAAGGCTGTCTTCGCCATGACTGGGTCCGCTAATGAATTAGCGGCCGACTGACCTCGGCCACCTTATAAACTCAGACGGTGTTCTTCAATCGAGATTTTTCGACGACCACTCGACTGTAACGCTGATAATAGCCGCCGTTTGATAAGTCGGCCCGGATAATTGTCTACCGGATTGGACTGCATTTGCGACCGATCCCCGATGCGAAACGTGTTGTAATTACGCGTTCAAGAGAGTTATTGAACTTATGAGCAAGGATGTCAGATGTCAAAATTCAGTCGTGGTAAACAGAATATGCCCCTCAAATTCTCTCTAAAAATCCGTCCATTTCATAATTTTATTTATTATTACTTATTAAATGTGCAAATATAAACTAACTTAGATCAATAATAGTAATAAAAATAAAAGCAATAGCTATTTCTTCTACAGTCCTGGAATTAATCTATTTTGAATCGAGATAACTGTTTAGTGGTCCAATAATTCTCCACATGCAGATTTGGTCTCGCCGCTAGACAGGTTTCAGATTTTCCTTATCTTCAGTGGAGTTCCGCTACTGGAATAGTTAAGCGCTTGAGGCTATTTGTTACCAGAATAGTCAACTTTTTCTTGTAATATGTGATGTTACCCACCCGTGAACGGAATTATCGTTATTTAATTGGAAGAAATGTCTAACCCGTTAACTTTCTAGACTAGTTGGCCTGAATGGTCCAACCGGGTTTCACAGCCAAACCTCTATTATTTCAAGCAAATGATCTCTGTATTTCTAAAATTTGTATGAAAATTTGACTCCTTCTTTTTTTGTATGAAACTCATTTAAATCGTATGAAATTGTAACAGCTTCCAACTTTCTGCACATCTATACAGTGTACTTATTTGTAATGCTGATTATATACATTAACGTTCCTGGGCCTGAGAATGTGTTTATGTTGGTTACAATTTAATTATATTTGTTGACTTTTCACAATATAACAGGTAGCAATATAATTAATTCTATATTAATGAGGGCTCTTACGTTTTATATCGCTTTTAATGAAAACCTCTTATCGCATCTTGTAGAATGCTGAGTAGCTATTATAACTATAAAGAGATTGGACACTCAAGGCGAGATATATTGATCTGGCATTGATTTGTTTTGATAAAGCACAATTATGCGTAATTGAAGTGGGCTCCTCGACAATGTCAAATCGTGCCGGAGATATTGTTTTAATGTTCGCAATAAACGTCCCATAGTTCATGGCGAAGAGGTCTTTTAATATCCAGAATCGCTCATGCTGGGTAGTAATAATAACTTCGTGTTATAATAAGTTTTGCTTATAGAGTATAATAGTGGACGAGTGGAGAGGCCGTAACACCTATTAATTTCTGGTTTATTCATTGAAATGTATCGGCGGGCGATATGTCCTTTTTGAATCCATTAATATTTCATCAGTCAAAAGGGAAATCCACAATTAGCCGCGGGCCTAGTTTAAGTACCATGTAAATGTATTTGTGTGAATTGAAATTTTCTAGTAAATACTTAAGGCCGAACTGATATAGCGCTGCTGTAAACCTAGTTGGGAAGGCTCTAAACTACCTTGAGGCTTAGGCATATACTTCGGTGAAGCATTTTAACGCCGGATTTAATAATAAATCCCGCGGGTAAAGTTGGAGTTGACTTAAGCCGGCGAAGGTGTCTTAAATATGAGGGCGTGTACTGGCTGAGGGATGCTGTGCTTGGCCCGGGGCTGGTTTCACAATTGGGTCCTTGTAACACACTGGCGCCGCCTCTCTTAGGAAACATTTAAGAAACTTCCCCCCACGTTATTACAGTCTCAGATGGAGGACCCAACTTCACTTCCTGTGAACTGCTCCTATGTTTCTGAACAGCAATGACCGATTTATAATTGAGTTTAATCGGCGTTACCTACCTTATCCCGCCCGCAAATCCCCCAAACCAATTCCCTGACCCCATATGTCTTCTTCGGATTACGGGAGTGTTTTATGTTTAATCCATAGGCATGCGCTGTTTCTTGCAATGGTTCCCTTTCTTTGTATATCACAGCATTCTTAGAATATTACGCGTGTTTTTTAATAGCGAATCGTTTGCTTATTAGGTAATAATACTCATATCTTGGTTTAATTAATCCACTGAGAGGAATTATGGGGAATAAAACTAATGGGCAGACACAGCACTAATGTGTTTATTATCCATTATTGGTTATATGTATTGATAGAAGAGGCACAACGTTAATGCTAATGTGAGTATCTTATTATAAATCTATGTAAGAAACCCTTGAGTATCATCGTAACATAAAAAGAAATAAACATAAATTACTTAGTTTTCTTTGGGTAATTAATTTCCTTGACTCTAAATATTCCCGTTAGATGTGATGAAGCGTGTAGGAGTCCTTAATTGAACAATTCCAAACAGTTAATGAAAAAAATATTTACTACCCCATTCTTGCGAATACAGAATTGGGAAATGTAAAAATTCTTTGTATTGAGTTACTCCTCTTAGTGTAAGATCCTTCTGAGAACTATAGGGAAGGAGTAAGCCTGGAGCCAAGGCGAGGAGGTAAGTTTATGACTGGGCTTCACAAAGTTTGCCTCGCTCCAACAATCTCCAGGCAGACTTATTATATCGTAGTTTATTAACACTTTTCATATTTTTCAACCTATTTAGCAGAACTGCACTTAAAGTGGTATTATTTATTGAAAATTAATTTTATTTTCGAGGCGTAATTTAAAAAACAGTTATTCATTTTAATTATGTTCTGTCGTTATTGAATTTTATATACTGCTATAATTAACACACCTTTTATCTGAAAATTTTCAATTTTTTTAAAAATTATAATTCCACAGGTATGTTTGAACACATGTGTTATTAAACTCGATATCAATTTAACCGCCAAGAACACTCCAATTGCACTCAGAATTTTCACAAATGTTTCAGAATATTCCACTGAACTGGCTAAAATATTATGTAATGTCATTTGTATTTTAATTTGAATAATTTTAAACTTTTTTTTACCCTGTTACCTAAAATAACCCACCGTTTCAATATCGCGTTAGGCCACATGTTCTCGATAAGGCAGTTAATTGGGCGCTGCAATAAAATTAAATTTACCTTCGGTTAATAGTAGCTAATCACTTGAAACTGTACGAGCACATTTTTTTCCGAGCGTGAACAATTGCGTGCCACTTACTTTAAACGGTGTTTCAAAGAAAATGGTGTTTCACAATGAAAAACAATATATATGTTCATGGCTTCATATACAGAATACGAATTCTGCAGCCCTCCTCTTTATAAGGGAGGAAAATAAATATCATATTCTTCTATGATTACTATCAATTTGGGTTAGTAATTTAAACGAATTTTTGGGAAATTATGTCTCCTTTTCCCAAATAAAACTTGATACAATATGGCTGCTTAAGGTTTGTTTATAAATGAAGGCAATGCCGTTGAATATCGAACCTATGTTTCTTTAAACTTTGATGTGTTCGTATTCCTTCGTGCATTAAGAATTGAACGCGGCAAAGATAAACTTTACAACTAGGAAGAGCTGCATATGAGGAGAACAAGGATTCAAATAAGCTCAGTCTTATATCCTCGACTAAATTTTAATCCCCTTATTTTCCTTCGCGTGTAATTAATTGAAGTCGCTCTCCTCAGGAGTTGAGGCGGGCAATCCGTTGCATATTTCAATGGGAAGCGGAAGTAAAGCTCGGCTGAGAAATTATTGAAACTCCGCCCCCTGCCGAGTTCGTTTCAACTGGCCCCCCGCCCCCACCCCCGCTCACCCGCTGGGTCCGACAAAACTTAATATTACTTGAAAGTTGGTGTCTGGAGCGGTGGGGCCTCAGAGCATAACGAGGAGAACAAAGTTCTACTTTTAAAGGGATTAGCCCTGTCAAATAATTCCCAGCAAGTCCCACCCTCCCTCCTGACCTGATTCAACTTCCACATTCAATCCGGCAATAACCACCTTAGTTCCAGAATATTTATTTGAATTTAGATTTTAAACAGCCGGCCAATCGGTTTCCAATCAGTTGTAACAGTCTCTATCCTCCTCTAAACATAGTTTTTCATCATCAACCAAAATAATAACATCCAAGTCTGTCTGATATATTCAATGGGCATCGATAAAGTTGGTACAGGCAATTTTTATAATTTCTGCAATGTATTTATTCTTGCCATTTATTATTTCGTTGACCATTCCATGAAACTTTACACACCCGGGCCTTATATATTTGGCTATCCATATGTCAAATATTAAAGTATAACAAAGAGTACTATATATGTAGCGATCACGAGTGTCGTTAGTAAATTGTTTAATACACGAAAAATACGGCGATAAATTCAATCGCTCAAATTGCTCAATGCAGGTATCTCAGACGACGGTTATGGACGCAAGCGATATCTAATGGTCAGGATACCGAACTAATACGGGAACGACTCCTGTTTCGCCCATTGATCACAGAGCTTTCCATTCATTCGCCGACAGGACTTGTATATGGAAGTATATCTAATAAAATTTAAAATTGCATTTCCATTTAGATACGAATATTATAGAATGTTCCAGACATATTTGTCAATATGCTTATGAAGATAATAATAATAGTGCTAATTAGTATTTATTTAAACTTGGAATTGATTTGTTGTGGTTCGCAAGCTTTTTGTATCACCTTATATACTGGGAGGAAATTGATGCAACTAGTATATATTTTTATTTTATGATAAATCCTGTAATTCACTGAAAATGCAGATAGATGAGACTAAACATTAGGTCTTACCAATTATTTTTCATCAGGAACAAGGTTGGCAGGTTATCCTCAAAATAAAGCCTTTTAATTTTAAGTTATATATGTAGAATCTATCAAATTATACTTCTAATGTTCGTATCTGTATATTTTGTTCAAAGAGCCGGGCGAAATAATAGACAGGAGTTGGGAATTGGGTGAGAGGAGGTCCAATAATAGAGGCTTCACTCACAGACGCTCGCCCAAGGCGACGTCCTTGTCAGACCCCCAACCCACACGACTTCAGCGCAAGTGTAATGAATGTACCGCATAAAAGGGCATACGGGTCTCGTAGGCTTGTGGAAATTGAATGTGCAGCCGGGTGCCCCGATTTACTGGGCGGCCGGTTCTGTAAATCATTAAGAAGCGAAATTGTCGAGGAAGTAGGCAGAACGCGACGTCAAATAGCAAGAGGCTGTTCCGAAAATGAAACAAAGGGTACAAAAAAAAACTATTCACTTCGATCCCGGTTTATTGACCTCATCAGTGGGAAAAATAAATGATACTTTTTAGCATTAAAAGAATAAAGGTGGACACTTGACCGGCAGTCGACCCCAGAAAAGTGTATGATCCCAGAGGAAGACCCCTCCGGTGGTGGTCATTTATCAACGGTGCTCTGACCGGGGGATGGTTCGGGCCAACAGCACAAGCCACCGGCAATCCGTCATTTAACCCGGACAATGAGGCCTAATATTTAATTGGTTAGTCTCTCGCCTAAAGGAGATAAATATTCCTGCGAGCACTTCCTCTCTCTTCCTCGCGCCAGCTGAGAAAACAGTTACCGGTAATGGGTCTTAATTACCCCAGTAGCTAACGCCACCCCAATCTTTCACCGCCGCGTTCAATATCCGACCCAGGGTATCATAACTGGCCTCACGATTGGCTTAAAGCCTATTAGCTGTGTAACGAAAAATGCGTAATATTGTCGAGTACGATACAATAAAGAAAGCAGTGCTATACTAATCAATATTAATGAAAACAATGTAAACAATAATTATGACTAGACTCACTCACTCATTAAGATAGCAACCAACACAAGACGACTGTATTGACGGCTTGAAAATCGGACAAAGTCGATAATTCGATGGAGGCAGGAAAGAAATTTCGGTTCAATGCGCCGAAGGACATAATTCTGGATTCCCTCAGAGCTGTTACAATAGTGGTTTTGCCCGGTCTGCTGTTTCAGCGGTGGCCCATTGTCCGCGGGGACAATGCGCGGCCATGTGCTATAACATGCACAAACTGCATACTATAGTCGCCAGACAGAGCGCTCTGTCCCACCAGAGAATGCCCTACTTCCTTTCAATGCTTTCCTTGTCCCACTCACTTCCATGTCAATGGTGCCGAGACGAAGGGATGATCAATGCATCTCTCTAATTGTTTTATTTTTTTATATTACGTCACCGACAGATAGGTTTAATGGCGGTTTTACCACAATTCAGTGATAACATTAAAGTTCTAGTTGACTCTGAATGTATTAAAAATATCGATTCGCCCCCGAAACGTAAGGCGTGGAAAAAGGAAGATAAAACGAGGGGACGCAATTAAAAGAAAGCCTAGTGTTTTTTTTTTACAAGTGGAATCCTCCCTCCGACCCACAAGTACCACCCTCCTCTAATTATAGGTGGAAATAAAATTTAAAATACAACGAGTAAAAATAAAGAAAGGATAAAACGGGGAATTACAACAGTTAAATAGTGTCGGACTTGTGTGTAGCTCCACAAGGGCGGGGCGGGGGGAGGGGTTGCCTATTTAATTCGGGTTTTAATCGGTGGCCCTAACTTGTGTTGACCTTTGAACCGTGCCCCCCCCCCACCAACTCAAGCTCTAATTTACTCGACTAATTGCCTCCAAACCTTCCCTTATTCGTTCCCACGCCCTGTTCTCCGTTTTCTTACCGAATTAATGTAATTACAAATAGAGATACCGGCCAGCGTTCGGATAATGGGCGGTCGCTAAAGGGTAAAGGAGGGAAAAACGGTATTCATAAAACGCCGGGTAATAGATTGCGGGACGTGATGCATTAACACATGCTAATGGAGAGCAAACTACAATGTCCACTGCCTGTAACGTGCTCTATTTCGGTGGTATATTCTAATGAGTATAGAATAAATTATTTTACATTATTAGTCAAGATTTCAAATTATGGACAGTCACTAACATTATATTGTTTTGCAGTTAATGTAAGTACCAAAATAGACAGTATTTTTCCACACCGGCGTTTGCCAACAGTACTGTCCAGAATTTCTATACGATACTGGGAGGCCCTCTAATTTAATTAATAATTTCATCAATAAAGCTGTGAAGTAAGGGGCTCTATTATCAATTAAGGGGCGAATGGTCCGGGGTTGGGGGGAGGGTGTGGGGTGGGCTATAGTGCGAGGGGTTCGATTATGTTAACAAGGTGGTGCCTGGGGTGTTAAGGCCGGCGGTGGCGGGACACGGAAATGGCCCAATCAAGGCTAAGTGGGCCCCCCACTGCACGCCTGCTGCGGGGCCTAAATATAGGCCGCAGCCCGGCCCTACCAGCCACTCTCACTAGCCACACTTACAGTTCATCAGCCACCACTGTCTATTATTAAAGCGTTACTCAGAGCCGAATCGATCCGTCCCGTATACGGTTCAGGGAAAATATCTGGAACATGTGTGAATCACGAGTGTTGAACCATCGAGTATTCCCATCTCACATTAACCCTTTGCACTCGTATGTCGCTGTATACGTGACATAATACATTCTGTCTGTACCGTACATTACAAAATTATAAAATATAGTTTAATTTATTGAAATAGCTTACTTATGTTTATTTAGCTTCGATCGATTTAGTAATAAATAGATGTATTTGGATAGGCATTGTTATATAAAGATTTTATTCGCGCACAGAATTTTATGTTCGAATCTGCATTTTTAGATTATTTTTTCAAATCAATTTCACATTCATTATCTTTTTTACATGTCGGTTTCTCACTATTTTGTATTAACTACGCTATTTTTTCTTTTTTTTTATAATTCTTAAAAATAAAAGTTATTCTAATACGTACAGTACAGCTTTTTACTTTCCTCAGCCAACCTCAATAGGCTAAATAAAAAAAAAACAATTCGCATCTTTTTTTTTAGTAAATATATACGTTGTTACGAATTATGTTACTATAAAAATGTTTTTGTTTTGATAGAATGTGAAAAAAAATCCGAGTCGATAGATAACTTACTTAAATATTAATACGAGCGCCATTAATATACGAGTGCAAAGGGTTAAATGACAGACAAGGGAGATTTGGTGATTTTGAAACCTATGATAGATCATTAATATCCGAGTCTAATTATGCGATAATTTAATTAGAAATATTATTCCGAAAAAGTAATTATGTATTATTGGGAGGTCATGTCGGCAGTCGATAGAATTGAAGATGAAGTCGTTGAAATAGAATACATCTTTAAACATTCAGATTGACTTATTGACCTCTCCAATCTAAGGTATTAGAAGCTATCAGCTAGCATTGATCAGCGAGAAACGCTTGAACCTGTGTACGGTAGTGTTGTGTCGGATAGTGATTAGCCAATACCGGCAGGTTTGAGGTGAGAGCCCGCCAATTACCTGCCTATTGAACTCGAACTGCTTCCCGAATAGAACCCCCTACCAACAACCCTTTGACAATAGAGCAATCAAATAATTAACATTTTGGAATAGCTGTTGGTCGGCTGCAAGGGTTTGAAATAATACCGTAAATCTTACGGCAGTCACAGTCCAGAATACCCTACAGACAATAGATATGCTAAGCACAACAATAACGAAAGAAATACCTTTATGGTATTGTGTATTTACGATCATAAAAGTTTTCCTGTTGATCCAAAACTTATTGAAAAAAGTTCAATTTTATTCATTTTAAATTTATTTCCGCACCACACTCAGGGGGCGCTAGTTTATCGGTGCAAGAGTACCTAACGAACTTTAGTTAAGTACATTCCCGCACCACCCTCAGAGGGCGCTAGTTTATCGGTGCAAGAGTACTCAACGAACTTTAGTTAAGTACATTTCCGCACCACCCTCGGGGGTGCGCTAGTTCATCGGTACAAGTCTACAAATGAACTTTAGTTAAGTACGTTTCCGCACCACCCTCAGGGGGCGCTAGTTTATCGGTGCAAGTGGACAAATGAACTTTAGTTAAGTACGTTTCCGCACCACCCTCAGGGGGCGCTAGTTTATCGGTGCAAGTGGATCCAATTAACTTTAGTTAAGTACATTTCCGCACCATCCTCAGGGGGGCGCTAGTTTATCGGTGCAAGAGTACCTAACGAACTTTAGTTAAGTACATTCCCGCACCACCCTCAGAGGGCACTAGTTTATCGGTGCAAGTGTACTCAACGAACTTTAGTTAAGTACATTTCCGCACCACCCTCGGGGGTGCGCTAGTTCATCGGTATAAGTCTACAAATGAACTTTAGTTAAGTACATTTCCGCACCACCCTCAGGGGGCGCTAGTTTACAAGTGTATCCAACGAACTTTAGTTAAGTACATTTACGCACCACCCTCGGGGGTGCGCTAGTTCATCGGTACAAGTCTACAAATGTACTTTAGTTAAATACGTTTCCGCACCACCCTCAGGGGGCGCTAGTTTATCGGTGCAAGTGGATCCAATTAACTTTAGTTAAGTACATTTCCGCACCATCCTCAGGGGGCACTAGCTTATCGGTGCAAGTGGAACCAACGAACTTTAGTTAAGTACCGTATATTTCGTGGGTTTCTGTCTCCTCTCGTGGGTTTGGTCTTTTGCTAGACCGAAACCGGCCTAGCAAAAGAGGAGACAGAAATACACGAAATCTGCGGTATTTCAACAAAACAGATGTTCTAAACGAATTAAGCGAGGTTCCACTGTATACATGCATATATTCAATAGCCTAATAATTTGATAGGGTGTTTTGTTGCAAACTCAGCGACTGTCGTTGGATATTACATAATGTGAGTCCCGTGTTTTTTTTCCCCGCTGCGCTCGCTGCGGCAACAGAAGGCAGCCAAAAAAGGGCCTCTTTTCGCCCTCGCGAGGAACCGATTTTTCAAGTTTTGTATTCGACGGTTTAAAACGGCCCCCGGAGGTGGGTTGGGGTTGTGGCGGTTTGGGGTTGGGCTTAGCCGCGGCACAATGTCGGTACTCCTCAACGGCGGGGTAAATTATGAATGTGTAATCCTCGAGGCCGCGCGCGAGGGCCGATCTCTCCCCCCGCCCCTACCACCGTCCCCTTCACGGCTCTGGGAAAAAAGCAACCTTCATTTTGATTAATGCCAGCACCCCTCCTCCGCCCCCCCCCCCTCAGACCGTTGAAAAGGAGACCGAGAGCCGTGGATTACTAGACCGCCTACGGGAATGGCGATGGTGGCGCACGGGGGGGTGGGTCGGGGGTAGTTTCCACCCTTCGCCTTATAAATGGCAGCCTTTAGTCACCTTCTGTTGGCGAGTCGGAAGTTTTTTCTTTTGTGTTTTTCCTCTGTACCGCCGGCCCGGCCAGAAAACACTTCTCAGTCGACCGGACTACCCTAACATTTTTAAGCGTTAAATGCCCTAAACGTTCACAATCGTCGGTAGCAAAATATTACATAGATTAAAATTTTTCCAGAAGTTGGGACTTCTACCTCCCGAGTGGCGTGCTTTTCTCAGTATCAGTAGTTTCAATTATTATTTAATCGATGTATAGACTCACTAATAAGTATTCATTGATAATCCATGAAATTGTAGATTCAGTCCTTATTAACTATTAAACTATTTCATTCTAAAAAACGTATATACAATAATTCAATGAATGTCGGCAATGCGCTGTACATGTACGTGTATTTTTGTGTTTTTCTACGTACATTGTATAAATATAATGTCAACCATTAACACAAATTGTGCGATTGTTGGACTGAATCTGTTGGGTACGGTATCTCAATCGATTCTGTGTCTAATATTTGTTCCAGCGATACCGAGTAAGGCAATAAATATTGGATTAAACAAAAAATATAATTCAATTAGAGAGAGAAAATGGCGAAGGGAATGTGGGTGGGCGGAGTTACGAGTAGGTGGTATGGACGGCTCCGCAAACAGTGGCAATCATTAAAAAGTATTCAATTACTTCGGAATCTAGTAAATGAATGTGAATTTTACCCCAACTTCCTACGCTTTCAAATATTTACAACTCTGTTGCATCCGTCTCGGAAAATTAACATTGTGGTAACCGATTCATTGTTGTTTGTGCCGTTATTTAAGAAAAAATGTTATTGAAAATTACAAGCCTCCATATATATATATATATATATATATATATATATATATATATATATATAAACAAGTGCATATTGAAATATGACGGCTATAAATTCCTGTGTGGCTGTACATTTTTATTTTACTAATACTCCATTATTCTTAGAAATTCGAAGGAAATGTTTTTCTATGTATTTTGTTGCCGGACAGACGGAGCGACCAGTTGTTTAAAGAAATAGAAAGAAAAGTGTTTGAGGAAAGGTGTGTGTTTTTGCGTGTGTGTGTGTTAGGTAAGGATTCAATTACCTAATGAAGAGTACTATTTTTAGAATTTTACTCCACAAATAGGTTGAACGAAATGATTGAAAAAAGGCGTTATTTATTATAATATAAAAGTGATGTGTGGAACCGCGCCGGTTGGCAGGGATCCGCGCCGCCTGCGAGTTCCAGTTATGGCCAACAATTAAGAGATAACCCTGGATAGACCTTGTTCAAACCTAGTTGCCGTCTAATTACGCCCCAGTAAAAGTCCATCAAATTATCACCCCGCATTTAAGTCGTTTGCCCCTTTATTATATAAGAACGGGCATAAAGAAAAGCTTTACTGGGGATAGGTGAGATTGCCGCTTAGTCGTGCCCCGTAGTCAGTGCCAGATAATTACGCTGTTCTAGAGGATAATATTACTTTAGAAACGATTCACGGTAAATTTTACTTTAGATTTGGAATTATTTCTACGCTTGTAAGTTCAAATACGTGCGTTTTTGACTTTATAAGTACTAAATTTGACCATCATATATTCCACAATTTGTTTGGATTGAGGTGGTATTGGTGAATTTAAAGTAGTGTTTCCTTATCTCCCATTCGCTAACTTTTATTTCTACTTTTAGTCAACTTAATGTGTTTAGATGTTTCGATCCATAAATGTGTTGCTGGAAATTTATGATCAGAGAATACAAAGCAATCACCACATAATAAATCGAGGCCATTATCGTCAATTTACTAGAGGATATTAGTCTAAAATTACTTTTATATCTGAATATTAAATCATATTAATCAGAATGTTAGATAAACCTAGTACAAAATGAACTGAGAAACGAATGTTCATTCAAAATTTAATGTGTATCGTGTATGTAAATCTTCCTCCTTTAACACCTACGCGAAACATTTAAATGTTTAATTGCGTAGAGTGTACCAAAACATGGCAATCTTCTCTTCGCTCACGGAATTCTTGATATATCTGCTTGGTTCTATCTACCTGTGGGACCGAGCCACCTTGGACCCGAACCTAATGCCCGTCCAATTACCTCAGAGTTATCTGCACTCAAGCTACGATTTCGTTATAGTGGGAGGTGGTACTGCAGGTAAAGTACCTAAAACGCTGCTATTTAAATGTAACGGCTTATTTTAATGTTTAATTATGGTTTCTATCCAATCCATAATTGCGCACTTTACGTTCTGTTTATTATAGGTAGCGTATTGGCCAGTAGGCTCTCCGAGGATCCCTCCCAGACCGTTCTGTTGATTGAAGCCGGAGGTAGTCAGAGTATAGAAAGCGGGGTACCCAGGATAGCAACTATGCTCTATTCGACAGATTCCGCGTGGAGATATAAAACTACCCGCCAAAGAAACGCTTGTCTAAGTTAAAAAATGCGTCTCTCTAAAAGATTTTCATTTAACGGATATTTCGTTTATTTTAAACCTATACATTTTATTTCCAGGATACAACGGAGAATGCTTCTTGGTGGCGGGTCGAGCGTTGGGAGGGACGTCCACTCTCAACGGTTTACTGTACGTACGGGGAAACAGAAAGGACTACGACGGCTGGGCGGAAATGGGGTGCACGGGCTGGTCTTACGAGGAAGTATTGCCCTATTTCAAGAAATCCGAAGACAATCGGGTGGAGGAGCTGGTAGCGGACGAGGAACACCACTCGAGAGGAGGCTACCTGACGGTCGACACGCCCAGCTTCGTGAGCCCGATCAGAGGGGATATGGAGGCGGCACTGGAGGAACTCGGCATCTCGATGAGCGACTTCAACGGTGCGAGGCAGAGGGGCTACGCGGCCACCCAGGCCACCCAGAGGGAGGGCAGGCGCTCGACCACCGCCGAGGCCTTCCTCCACCCGGCAAGGGGCAGGCCCAATCTACACATCGCCACGCGCTCAACAGCTACAAAAATTATAATAGACCCCGTTAACAAAACGGCCGTCGGAGTTATTTACAGTAGAGACGGCCGCTCTTACACAGTGCTCAGCGATAAGGAAGTTGTGCTGTCGGCGGGAACGCTCAGGTCGCCCCAGCTCCTAATGCTGTCCGGGATAGGACCCGGCCAGCATTTGGCCTCCCTCGGAATCCCGCTCGTCCGAGATCTCCCCGTCGGCGAGAACTTTCACGACCACGTCGCGACCGTCCTCCGCTACCTGATAAACACTACGATAGGGGGAAAATTTTCCGATTTCGCCAATTCTCGGTCGATCGAAGCATTCGCCGTGAACTCTACGGGACCGTTGACCTCTCAAGGTGTAGAGCTAATAACTTTTTCCGGTTCGAGTATGGTCGACCCCGGAGAAGATTATCCGGATGTCGAACTGTTCCTCCTCGGTACAGACCCTGTACTCGATTCCGAGAAGAACGTGTGGACGACTCCGGTCACTAACGTGAGACCCGAAAGTAGAGGGACCCTGAGGTTATCTTCCGCCCACCCGGAAGATTATCCCGTGCTCGACCCTCGCTATTTGGATTCTGAGAATGATCTCAAAGTGTTATTGGAAGCTATAGATTTGTCCGTACGTATCAGCAGAACGTCTCCGATGCGAAAGTATAATTCTACTCTGGATTTTGATTTTTACGGCCACTGTTCCTACATTGAACCGAAACTGTTCAATCCTGTATACTACGAATGTCTGGCCAAGAACTACACTCAACCGACTTTTCACCTGGCGGGTACGTGCAGGATGGGAAGGGTCGATGACAGCAGGTCCGTGGTCGATCCTCAACTAAGAATTATCGGTGTAGATAATCTCAGAGTGGTAGACGCTTCCATAATGCCGAATGTGGTCAACGGGAATACTATGGCTGCAACTATAATGATAGCTGAGAAAGGAGCGGATTTAATTAAACAAAAATGGCTGTCGGACAAAATTAAATCTTAATCGTTCGTAAATTTATCCTATGACGTAATCGAGTCATCTGAATCGTAAACCAGTGTTTTGAATGACAAATAAAATGAGACATTCTATTTAAAGAATAACTTCTGGGTTAGTGTTCATCATCAGAGGTTTTCTGAAGGATATGTTGTGACTTACCCTAACTGATTGCCCCAAGAGTGCTTATCTTATTTTAAAATCTTCTACAATAAATATTGCATACATAAAAATTTACGTATAACTACAAAAGTAAATTTAGTATATTATTTTTAAGAAGAGGAAATTTGGAATTTCTATCATCTACAACTTTAACTGCAATATCAATTTTGAAAGTTGCTAGTCAGTCCCAGATTCTTGAAACAGTTATCGTTTCTACAAACTTACTCTTAAGCAAATCTACAATCTTGCTGTCAGACAACTAATTAGTTGTTACAACTAATTATCGCCTAATGGCAGTTTTATTTCAAGGTAATGCCTAAATTTAACTATCGACAACATATTTAGAAAATGCAAAGACACTTAAAAACTGTGAGCACTTTTTTTCTAATTACAGGTAATCTGCTCAATGTAAATCAAGCCACGGTATGCACAAATTTACTAACTATTTATATTTAAGAAACCGAGAAAATATTACCCGCTTATGTGAAGCATTTTAATCGATAGCGAAACAAAATAATTTACGGAGCTGAAGCTATTTCTATCGAACATATTTCATCATACTCAAATATTTGCTCAAATTCCTCGGCCTAAAAGTTATCTTCTGCTCTATCTCACACCCCAACACGAAGTTAATGGATGTCCCGTTTTCCCGTCTGATGGCTGGCGAGGTTGTCGCTTCCAGAAGGGAAAATATTTAGTAAAATAGAAAAAAAAATGAATGGCCGAAAATGATTTACTCTCAGGATTTACGGCTTTGTAGGAGGAGCGACAGGCGCAGGACACAAGAGGCAGGTGTCTCAGTTGGAAAGCATTAATCATTTTTTCCTTTCTTCGCAGAGTTTAAAAATCAGTCGTTGAACTTACATTTGATTGACTGCGTTTTTATTCTCTCGGTAACATATGGGCAACACTGGGGCACAATGAAAAATTCCCCGGGCTCCGTGGGCCTTGTAATTTTCCAAAACGCCTAGAATTTGCTGTATAGGCAATCCGGAAAGCTCAGAGGTGTAGACGGTTAGCATATACAGTGTCAAGGAGTAATTTTTTCAACCATCTTGATTTCTACATTAAAAAATTATCTAAAAAAATTACTTTTACTAGACGAAGGTTTTGATTTTGTTGTGCGTGTATGTGTGCGAGTGTGTGTAGTGGTGTCAAACTGTCTGTCGACTGATTAGGATGAATGGATCCCAAGTTTGTGGCCCGTTTCGGAAATGCGGGCGGTGCGGGCTAATCAGGCTCAGGGTTCGCGGATTTCGAAGGCGAAACTTTTAACATATTTCTTCATGAACGGTCAATTACCTGGACGTCCAGGCCGCATCCGCCCACCTCCCAAACACCCCTATACTTCCACCCAATTTAATTATATCCCACGTCCCGGGTCCCGACCTTATATTCAAAAACTATCCAGACTACCGGGCAAAGCTCTCCGCCCAATCCGCGCACGTTATCCCCTCCTGGCTCGTCAACATATCTATCTCCAGACTGCAATGTGTTCCGAACGCTATTTGTGTACCATGTATTTTTGTGTGTTCTCACCAATATTTTCACTTATTTGAAAATGAGGCTGTCTGTCTATGGCGACGTCTAAAACAGGCTATGATTGTCCATAATGATGGCACTAACTAGCAATTGTGTAATAGTAAAACTGAATCCTCGTTAAAAGTAATAAATATTAATTATTAATTTAATAATGATTTCTTATAACTCGGCATTATTGAACACCAGTCAAACTATAACTAAACGCTGTAGTCAGTTGTCAAAGACCAATATAATATTGTATTTTTAATTGTCTTTTTAAACTGTGCATTTAACATATGAATCCTGAAGAAATTAGCTTAATAAAACATAGTTCAATCGGTCTAACGTAGGTCGAGAGAAGCAATACGAGTTGGTATAATTGAAAAATAAATTTTGAAATTTCTCTCCTGGCGACTCTAGTTTAATATGCGAAATTAATTGTGGGAATTTGAAATTCATCCTGCTGTCCGAATTCCAAATCGTGTTATTATTTCATTTTTCACTGTCGTGATGGGATGGACTTTACATTTTTTGTTTATTCCAATCAATTAGTAATTCCACGGCTGACACGGTGAGGGTAATTATAACGACAAGTGGATAATTGAAGTTGAAGTAATGAACGTGTAATGAGCCCGTGTCCACCAAACGAATATTTGCGTTCTTTTTGTACTGTATACATAATTGTCGAACAAAGCGAGAAAGCTCTGATTAATTTTCGGAACCGTGGCAGCTCTAATTTGTTCCACGGTTCAAATTAACTCTGAAGCCGACAACAAAGAAGAACAATATAACACGGTCCTTTTAAATTTGCTTACTTGCGTTACTTACTGTTATGTTACTTATTTTTCAACTTGTTTGCTAAAAAATAATCTTTTTCTCCTACGGAACCTGTATTAACTTATCAATTCAGTCGGCCAAGGGCACACCTTTTTAAATTAGAACCTTGAATTGATTTATATGAACTAAGCTGAACTAGAAATTAGTTACTATAAAATAGTGTGCTGAATAAAGTTTAAATTGGCAATATAGTGGCGCAATTAGTGAAAATGATTCAAATTTAACCTAAAGACAAATAAAATATTATGATTTGGTACTTTTAAAAGGAGCATATTTTCGATTATAATTGAATGAGCAATTTATAAACATACATATTGTATGAACTAGCGCAATACTGAACTGATTTTTAATATGGTCTATCTTTAAATCCGTATTTACGTATAAATATAGGAGAATTTAATGAACCCAACGCTTCTGAAGGTTTAGGGAAAATTGTAATTTAACAAATTTATTGTCTACAAGATTGCTGATGGTGTAGTCGAGTAAAGTCAAGTACACAAAGGCAGTCAACTAAGCACATCGTCAACTACCAAAGTCTTCCCCTCTCATCACCGACAACGGTCTCTAGACGAGCGTTCCTAGGAAGGGGGGAACATCTCGGATGTTTAAGAACAAAAGTTAACCCAAGCTATATTTCCCATCAACTTGGGAAGAGGAAGAGATAGATAGGGAGAGCGGGCTGGAGTAAATATTTAACTTTTGTAGCTAAATTGAGGAAGCATTTACAAGAGGATTTCTCTCAACTCTCGGATGATTCAGTGTTATCCCGAATATCTTCCCGTACGTGTTATTAATCGCGTTATCTTCTCCTAATCCTACACGAGCAAAGAGGAAAATGTTCTTTTCGTATTTTTAGTGATTCAGGAGGAGATCCAATATCATTACCGACTTTGGACCACTGGAATTATTCGAAATACACATCAATGAAATTTATGCTAAACGTACATAATTTTGTACTCGAAAAAATTTAATATATAAATACGATTTTAAAATGATTAAATTCGTACGTGGCGGTTGTCTTTTGTTTATGTTTCCATTACTAAATTGTCCGTTTAGGGCTTTCTGAAACCACCTAGCAAAAGAGAATTTCATGATTTCACGCGGTGACTCGAATAAGAATGTTAATTAGTGTGAAAAATAGAGGTTTGTTCGGATACATTCCGCTTTTGTGGTCCCGATGTGATTTTGTTTTTTTTTTCAAATTTGTGAAATCTAAAACAGCGGCCCAGTCGTTCATGTCGTCCATGCCCAATCCGCGTGCAGAATTTAGGGGAAATAGTGACGCCTATACCGCCGGGTATATAGCAATTAGCGGGGATATTCGAAAGCGAGTGATAATGAATCAAAAGCGTTGGGAAGTGGTCATCGACAAGGAGAACAGGGACGTAAAATTGAAGGCGATCGGGAGGATAGAGCGCCGCCCGTGTACCGGCGGCGGGCGAGGCGACATCCTGGTCAGGGCGATGGTCATGGCCGGCCTCACCGACCTGGTGACAACGCCCGACCCGCCCCCACGCGCCCAGAACCAACCCGAAGACGACCAACCGCCCAAGAAGAGGATACTGGTGAAGATACAGCCACTCCGCCAAGGCAAACACATCAAGCCATCAACACACTGGCCTTCCATTCTCAGACAAGTCCGTTGAATTATCCCGCCGAATATTATAATTTATAATATTCCCCCCAAAGAGGAATATCTTGTGTTTTTTATTCGCGTTTATATATCACGTTTTTATATTTATATCACGCTGTATCTATGCCTAATAAATTACCAAACAGCTTAATTTTTCATAATGTAGATTTCGTGTGTTTCTGCCTCCTCTCGTTGGTTTGTCTTTTGCTAGGCCGGTTTCGGCCGATCGCCAATCTTCAGTAGCGGTGTTAGCCACTTTGGCACATTGAATGGTTTTTGGACATCCTCACTGCACTGTGACTGTCACTTGTACTGTGGTGCTTTTCTGTTTGTCCTGTGTATATATATGTATGTGTCTCATTTTGTGTTTGGGGGGGGGGTTTATTTTATTTGGGTAGGAAGGGATTTTGTCAATCGACTTAAGTCCTTGTCGGATTATCGGTCAAATATATATTTGATCACACAACTGGTCACAACTATTAGGTTCTGACTTCTAAATATATGACAGGAAACCTATCTGGTATTGTGTATTAATAATCATAAAAGTTTTCCTGTTGATCCAAAATGTATTGAAAAAATTTAACTTTTAGTAATCTAGTTAATCGGTGCAAGTACCCACAACGAACTTTAGTTAAGTACATTACCGCACCACACTCAAGGGGCGCTAGTTTATCGGTGCAAGGGCACCTAACGAACTTTAGTTAAGTACATTTCCTCACCGCCCTCGGGGGGGCTCTAGTTTAACACAAATAAGTCAAAGAACACCCCCAAAAAAACGCCAATAAATCTAATGACAGATTAAAAAAAAATTATAAATATAGTAGAATAACTGTGATTACAAGTCATAAAATGAGACCCCAATAATGTATCTCTTTTTATTAGTATTCGGGTCCAATTTAACATTATAGTGTTTAAAATTATAATTTTTATTTTAACTTCAATAATTGACGCCTAAAGAAGCGAGTTTACAATTAAAAAAAGCACAAAAATTTGCAGTAATTCAACAGAATTAGTTCGAGTACTCAGATAAGGGTGTTGAGCTACCACTCGAACATCGTCAGCGGAGCTTTCTTTTACTGGACGTTCACGATATGATAAGCAACAAACCATAAAAATAGTTTTTAATATTTTAATGATAAATTTGGACGCATAATTTGCAATGAGTGTGTGAATCAGTTATTATACAATTAATATTAAGTTATTATATTTATTTTATATAAAAGTACATGATTAGTGTCATCGTGTTTGGAATATATAGCACAATGTAATCACTCGTATGTATTTGGTTTTGAGCTAATTGATTTTTCTACTCGTCATTGTGGGCAGCATTTCATCCCTAATAAAATAAATTTTAATATTCGATACCCGATTTAAATACTCAATGCCAAGGCTTAGCTGGAGTTGTATTAAATGGCGGGCCTTTACGTCTACCAAGAATATTTTAGGGGTTAAAGAAAATTTGAATCCCAGGATTGAAATTACATGATGTCTGCCTAACGCACTAGGCTTGCGTGCGAATATGTGTGTGGTGGCAAACTGGTCTCGAGCTGCGTCATGCGGGCCGTGATCCCCACGGGGGAATCCCACTACAGGGATATTCCAGATTGCGAGCAACGTCGAGAATCCAAGCTAGAAGTGTACCGCGAATTCAATCGAACGCTCATCACTTCCGATCTCAAGTATCCCTATCGAGTGAGCCGGCGAAAATGTTCATTGCTTTCCCAATTCGCCCGGGTTTAGTTGAGGAGAATGATTTCTTAGTAACTTTCGACGCACTGAAATATAAGTGGCCCCGATGTACGCCGAATTGCAATTCTAAAACACACGGGTTAATTTAAAAACACAGTACAGGCTACGACTCACACCCAACACTTGAAGGCGTCTACTACTAATACCGCTCTATTTTTTTACTTTATGTTTTTACCGAACTACTTGCTCATCGGAAACACAAGGAAATGACGAATACTCGAAACGACCGTATGACGAAATCTGTCTCTCTTATCACAATCGACGTAAAAACGTTTACCTCGACGTTACCTTGACACGAAACGTAATTTCATTCTAAGTAACTGAAAGTAATTGAAATATACCACATTCCAGTTGATGTTGTATTTTTTAAATCCCTCGTTTAATTTGATAATGCCCCACTCACCCACAGTTAAATAAACATTCTCGATTACTAATCGAAAACAGGCGTCGAACCTGGTAAAGTAGCGCGCTCTCGGCCGCGATAAAACTGTATAAATGCCACCGAAACCGTTATCGGTGCGTCATACTTCAAAATGAAACCGAACATCATCCTCGTGCTGCTCGTCTCCGCCTTTATCGTCCGATTTTCAGACGGATATTTGAGGTAAGTTCGTTTTCTTATCCTACAATCGATACACCCTACTCACTAACTATTCAGTTATCTCACTCTATTCCAAGTTATAACTTTAAATCATTTTTATCTTGTGTTTTATTTTATTAATAACCGAGTTTACTTTGGAATCCAGTTGACTTTGGAATAATCAAGATTTTTATTAAATAAACCTTCTCAAGCATGGATTATCGATGGAAGGTTTTGAAAATTGAAGTGCCTCATATTTCGCTCCATATTTTACAGTATTCCAATGCGAAGAATCCACAGCGGTCTGAGGAAAATCGAAGAGTTCAACCAAGAGTTGAAATCATTTTTCAGCGACCTCGGAAAATACATGGTCCTGAAGAGATCAGGCGTCAAAGTCCCTCTCAAGAACTATATTAATGTATGTAGACATTTATATATCAGTTGTCTTTAATACGTTAGTTTATCAAAGACATTTTATCAATACATACGCCTTATTTTATTTTTTTTAAGTGGAAAAAATATTTCATTGAAGCAACATTCTTTTCTCATATCTGTAATCTTCATCTCTCCCACAAAACAGAAAGTAAAACATTTGTATGAATAAGACACCTTTGCTAATCCGTACAGTAATTTCGTAATTTTTGGGTTAGCCCACTTTTAGTTAAAACACTTGTAAATGTTATCGATACAATTGTAATTCAATGGGATATTTCTGTTATTTATGAATTATCTCTCTCGTCAAAAAAGATTGACTTTAACCGCTCATACGTCTGTAGAAAAATGTTTAAAAACGTTCACGAACCTACAAACAAAAAATATAATAGATGAATGACTGGCTAGCTGTCTCACACAGGCCCATTCTTACATATATTCAAAACGCGCGGCAAATATTTTGTAAAAAATAAAAACTGAGCACCGTAAAGAATTACCCCCGTAGTGGATTTTAATTCATTAAAGTCGCCTTATTTATGTCGGGGTTGGGTCGTCGCAGGGTTAATACAGTTAGCCTCAGGCCTGAGCCTTAGCCTCGGCTCGTTAAGACTTTTTTTCATTAACGGCCTTTAAAATTATAAGGTGGGGGTCGGGGGACGAAGCCATGCAAAGAAGCCACTCTTCTTCACAATTTTCTAATGAAATCCTCCCTTGATAAATACCCCCTCTGTCCAACATCCTCCGTGGCTCAGTGAATGCTTTTCACATCGCCTAATAATAAACTCACTTAATTTCTGGATAATGTTATAGTATCCTAAGATGCGTTTGGTAGATGTCCCAACTAAATATAGTACTTATGTAAGCATATTTCATTTATTAAATAGACGTTTTATCTAGCTAAAATGTGTACCAGAAAGAGCTTACTACAAACCTAAGATTGTTCAAATTTAGTGAAGTGTTATTTTAGTATTTATGTAATTTATATAACAATTAATACGATTCAGGGTCAAGAATCACGGATCTATTCACGAATACATGAATTAATTCGGGCACTAATACAAATTTTATTCATAATAATTGCAGACTCAATATTATGGAACAATTTCATTGGGTACACCACCGCAAAATTTTGATGTGGTATTTGACACGGGATCTGCCGATTTCTGGGTTCCCTCAAGCAAGTGCAGTTACACCAATCTGGCTTGCTGTAAGTAAAAAGTAGTTATAGTTATATTACCATAATCTTGCATTATGAACTACAAGGAAGCGACCGTGCATCACTGGTCTCTTAATTGATACAATTAATGCTGCTATGAATTAAGGGAAAAGCACCTTGGTAATCCCAATGAGATGAATATAATAGCTGCTTTGTTAAGGATTGATTTACGCAAACTCAAACTAATTACCATCATTACCAGCTCATTACTTATTATTTATCATTTATTAGGGACACATAACTACTATAACAGCGGCAAGTCTACAACTTATGTTGCCAATGGTACCAAAGTGGAGCTCGCTTACGGGACTGGAGAAATGTTCGGCTTCCTATCCCAAGACACTCTGACTGTAAATATGCCTATATTTCTATTTCATATTAATGATAACAACTGAATTGTGTTCATATTGTCGTAGATTAATCTAAATAATTGTTTAGATATTAAATATTTAATATGCCTTTATACATTATGTTATTTAAAAAAATTAATTCAACACGATATTGGAAAAATGGAAACTTAGTGTAAGACCACAACTTGATATACTGATACGGATTATGTGGAAAATATTGGGCATGTAGCACTTTTGTAATGAGGCAGTTATTAACTGCCTGAGTAGATTAAAACATTCGGGAATTCCAACCCCACGAGTGGATGAACTAAGAGGAAAATAATAATACAATATTTTATAATCAGGTTAACGGATTAGAGGTGAAAAACCAGACTTTCGGCGAGGCTGTGAGAGAGCCCGGGAGCACTTTTGTTTATGCCAAAATGGACGGTATATTGGGCATGGCGTTTCCATCGATATCCGCATTCGGGGCTGTACCCCCTGTTCAAAATATGCTAAATCAAAACCTCATAGCGAACAAACTATTCTCCTTCTACCTGAACAGGTAGACATCGCTCTTTGTCTATTCAAAAAATAGAACTAAGTGTTTTGTTTCCAATTATAACCTCCGAAAATAAAGTATATATATATATATATATTTTATAGTTATTGAAGAAAATCAAGATATAAAAGCGATTCATTATGAGTTACTATTAAAATATTGTTTTTAATCGTTTATATAGCGCAAGCTTTATTAGATTATTTAAACTTAAAGAGTTTGTTTTAATCTACATAACTTATGAGACTTACGTCTTCAAATATCTTTAACTAATATAATTAACATTAACAAAATTATTAATAATTTTCAGGAACTTGCTGGCTAAGTCGGGCGGAGAGTTGATCATCGGTGATTGGGACGACGAAAAATTTCACCCTGAGTCACTAGATTTCATTCCTCTGACACATAAAACATATTGGCAGTTTGCATTCGACGGGTAATTGTTATTGAAACTGTCAATCGCTTTCTAATTTGCAGCGGGTGCATCTTGGTGGGAAAGTTGCCATATTTTAATATATTCATTGCTCAGATAATAGAACCAGTTCTGTTGCCGGACAATGTTCATGAACACAGTGACGTCTTCACGCGGAATTGTAATTTTCGATATATCCTCCCTTGATCGATCGCGCTAAGGGACTATTGAAATTCAACTAATAAATAATCACAAAATAATTCGGGTTTCATTCAAAGGGGTATAGTTTCGAATGGCCTGTCGAATTTATTTATTTCGTTAAAATAATAGCATTTTTTATTAACGACGCTCCAATGTTCCAGAGTAAACGTTTTGTCGCATGGTAGCCAACTGATTTCCTTCTGTGCCGAGGGCTGCCAGGCTCTGGCCGACACGGGCACTTCCCTCATCATCGGTCCAGCTGATAAGATCGATCAGATCAACGAATTAATAGGAGCTCGTACCGGCGACGACGGGCTTGCGAGGGTAAGCCTGTCTTCCGTGCCATCAATATACACCAACATTGCTTTGACTCAATACTTACTACGGCGGAAAACACTAAAGAAAAGTTGAAAAACGTGCTAACTCTGAAAACTAATCTTGGGTTAGTCGATGTTTGAGGGCATAAAAAATATTTATTAGACAGATGCTAAAAATCAATTTGTTTATATAAGATAAGAAATATCCATTAAGGAGCAAGTTACTTTTCTGTCAATATCAAAACAAATAGGTCGTAATTAGTCGCGTCGGTTTCCAAAGAAGCGTATCTTTAATCACGTTAAATTGACATTAGAATTCTTTACGAATTAATAACACCATTATATTTTATACTGAAGCATAGTTTTGAATGTAACAATTCAAGCAAAAATCACGCTATTATATTATCTGAAAAATTGTGGAAACAACCCCATTTAGAGTAAAATACACGTTAGAATATAATTTTCTGACATAGAAAATTGATTCGCGTTGGTTATTTGAAGTGTCCTCCGGTTTCATATGCTATTTTAATATTTACAACTGCGTACATTAACACAAATCTGCACCTTCTTTCAGGTTAATTGCGATCGGTTGGATCATCTTCCAGTGATCGAATTCGTCATCAACGGTAGATCGTATCGTCTTTCACCCTCGGATTACATAATCAAGGTGAGACTGTTCTATTAAACACTGAAATTAACTTGTTTTCTTGACCAGAGTTAAATGAAACACTCGAGATAGATTTTCTCGAATTTTTTCGTAATTGTGCTCGAAAACGTAACAATTTTGAGCCTTGTGCGCCGAGTCTGCCACAACGACTTAAAAATATAATACTTTTTGCCGACAGATGACCGAACATTTTTTCAAGACAGCCTGCGTGAGTGGGTTCGCAGGAATGGATCTTTTACCCGACGAGCCTTGGATTTTGGGAGACATCTTCCTCGGTGCATTCTACACGATATTCAACGTCGACGATGAGACTATTGCATTTGGGGAGCTCGCTGAAGGGCTCTGAATAAACAATACACTTTTTTCTACGATATTATTTCCTTCTGCATACAAGAAATGAAAATATAATTGAATACATTTTTTATTTGCGCTTTATTTTTTGCTATTAGGAGAAAATTATGATGTAATACCGCATTAAATCGTTGTGTTCCTTTCAAAATACAAACTTTTTCAAGCCTAAAATTAATAGACCGCATTTCATAATTCGACCATATGGTTATGTCGATGGTATGTCATCGTTATCCGATCTAGTGAGCATAAGTTTCTTGTAAAGGTTGTAGGCTACCTGAGGCGCGATGCCTTCTTCTAGAAGCTGCAACAGCAGTCGGACAACGTCCCTCGGTATATTTATTCCCAACAGCTTTACCAATTCCAACAGTTCTGGTTCCCAACTAGCAATCTACAACCAAACCTAGTTAATGATTTATATACTAATATCATTACATATTGCACGCCACTGTGACATCCTTACGGTACCATCAAGAGACATATGAAATATTTACCTAGTGGCCTAACAGATGTAATAATTGGGATATTTCTAGTAGTTGAAGAGCAGCAATTCGAATATATGTAACAAAAATATCTGCAATATTATTTATCTTTTATATAACCTAAGCAGGCCTGAGTGCTTAGGCGAAGTAACGGGAAATGAAAGCATATAAGTAAGCTGCTTGATTAGTTAATAATACATAAAATTAGTACTGTTATATTTAAAGGCAAATCCCATTAGTGAATTAAAGCACTAATTCTTCCTAAAGCAACTGAAAAAGTTGAATTATTTTTAAGGACTTCGACTCCATTTCCGCTATTGAAATACATCCAACAAACCAAAAGCATTTAAATACCGATAAATTTAAACAGCTGATACTATAACAACGAACAGCTGAAGAAATGGCGGACCTCTTATAGTGAAAGATTTTTAATAGCATTATATGCTTTTAACATATTTATCTGAAAAAAGAAATAAAAACATTAGTACCGCTTTACTATGAGCCGTACTTTGTCCACAAACGATGAATTCAATCAAATTAGAATTATATTTCTTATCTTAACTAGCTAATTATTGTTGCAAAACGGTGAACCATGTAAAATTTCACGTTTAAGTCACGTTAAATTAATGAATTAGGGAGTGCGTGGATATTTGTGTATGCACTTACTTGTCGATTTTTATAAGAAACCGGATGGTATTCCCTTGTACCTCCCTCACGATTTCCAGAATTAGTAGCCATTGGAAGATTATCAGTTGTTTAAAACAAACGTGTTATAATTAGAGTACTGAAATGGGTATGCTAACTGGCAACTGCCACCTAGATACACACAGGAATAAATTCTGAACATTTGATTCCATCCTATAAGCCCGATAGCTATATTCAAATATAGTGTCATAAAGTAATAATTTCTTTTCAATTGCCGATTACCATTTTCTCAATATAATGTGTTAATGTGTTTAATGTATAAATAAAAAAAAAATAATATCCACAGAATTACAGAAGGAAAATTAAGTTATTAGTTGGCATTAGCTGGTAGTTAGTCCTATTTCCAGCACATGGCCTTGGTGCCGAACAAGAAAGAGCACTAAGTACTCTACTTCATTTTTGTATAGTAACTTTTTCCTTATAGTAATCCAAAATTGGAAAAAGTGGATTGAAATTCACAATTCCATATAATAACATTTTATTCTATATACAGTGGTTCAGAAACAAAATAAATAATATATTCCAAATAGTATTAAGAATTTAAGGAAATAATAATAATAGGAACAAAACAATCAGTATTATAACAACCATGATACAACCACATGATTGATTTATTACAAACCTTTGAACATTTCCTTGTTGCAAGATGATACATCAGTACAATTCAAGGTCTTCATTTTATTAATTGTGGTTTCATTATTTCAGTTGATATTTTTCCTTACTTTTCTTGCAAATATTTCATGCAAAATACATTATGTTTCTGGCACTAATGTGATTAAAGCATAATATTTTCACCTCATGACAGTGACATAAGGTTGAAGAGATTAGAAATTAACAAATAGCCTGTATAAGATAACTAGCATGGGTTCAGTTATTCACTGTATCCAGGTGAACATGAATAAATGCCAAAATAAAAAATTCGAGTTATATACCCAATTATTTCATACATTGAAAACTACTACTATATGATAACAATACAATAAATTGTAAGGTTATATTATTTATTTAATATTCACTATTTAGAATTAGTAATTATTAAAAAATATTTTTTATGAATATATATTTATATAACTATTAATATATTTACATTTTTTTTTCAAAATATAATTTCACAACATTATATACCATGCATTAAATTTCAGTGTATACTGTTCATTTACTGAGTTTGGCTGGATTATCACAGGTTGAGAAAATTTCCTATATAAATACAAAAATAAAATAATTGACCTGTAATAATTTCAAATAATGGTAGTGAATACCAATTTATATTTTTATAGTATAGCAATTAAATCTTCACTAATGTACACAAAGTATTAACAACCAATTTCAAAAATTTGAATATCTGCTTCACTCGATGTTATGACCAGACAATGACTTGTGCTACATTTTTCTCACAGCAAGAGTAATTTCATTTCTGTGTGGAACATAGAATAGGACACTTATCTTCAGTGCTGTTACAGATAATTTAGTTGGTTACAAATTCAAAGTCAGCTTACAACATAAACCTGCAGAGTAATTAAATACATAGGATTTTTCTATATATAGCTTAAGTTTTCCTTTTCTCATGTAAAATGTTTGCGTAAATTTAATAATTTCTTACAGCACCAGACTGTTTTAACAACATATATGTCACTTTAGTATAAGGATAAGTTGCCATTTAATTCCATTGCCATTTACCCAGCATTGAGTTAAAAATATTTTATATATATATATATATATATATATATATATATATATATATATATATATATATATATGAAAAATTGTCTTTATGTAAGTGAAATATTGTAATAAGAAAATTTGAGTTAAATAACCAAAAATAGTATAAGCAACATAAAAAATACAAATTATATAAATTTGAGCATTAAAGGCACAGTATCTTTTCAAATAATAACTAAGTAATAATATATATACAACCAATGATATCTGATCTTTAAAATATCACTATAAAAGAAATGAATTAAGTTATTAAGATCCACTATACATTTAGGATTTTTAAAATAATATATTTACTATATATTTTTTCATGTTAACAAATGTCACAGCATTTTAAGTAATTGTACTAAGTAACTAAATAGAAACTAACATTGAATTCTCACTGCAAAAAATAAATGTACTCACAAAAAGTATACAAAATATAATCCATATTAAAAAGTTGTTTCCAAATATATATTTATTATTCTATTCAAAAAGTGGATTGATATGTAAATATTATTTACATTTTTATTACATTAGAAATAATGTAATAATGTTTTAATATGGTTCAAATTGAATTAGTGGTACAACTGTACAAACAAAATAAATGTATAGACAATCTAATGATCTAAAAACAAATTTAATTTTCTACAGAAACTAAATCCTCAATAACGTTGGATGAGATTTGTGACTATTTTGTAATAAATGATTAAATACAAATGGAATTATACATACAAGTATTTCTCTTTATGTTTATTAAAGTTATATTTTTTTAACATTTAATCATTACAAGGTATCTCATTATAATTATTAATACCACCATGCTTCATTACAAATATCCCCAATCTGTTTCTTAAATAATTTTCTGGTTGTGTTTCTTAATTACAACATAAATCAAGACTCACCAACTTAATTAAAATTTTTCCTGAACCAAAATTAATCTTACTGTTACTTTTACAATATGTTTTACTAGTTTAGTACAGTGATGCCCAAATAAATATGATTCCTCATCAGTGGGGAAACTAACTTTTTTACCAGTAATGAATAATGTCATTAAAAATTGGTAATATGTGAGTTCATAAAAAATAAAATGTTTTCATCACATTAATACAATATGAAAAAGGAATGCTTTGTTATATTATGAAAACTTCATAATTATACAGCATTATCACTAAAAATTAAAATTGATCATATAATTAAAATTAAATGAATGCATGAAAAAGTGGATATGATGATATTTCATCATATTACCAAAACTAGTTTGACATTTACAAAAATTCATAATTATTTACATTTGTGATAATAACAAAAATGCAAAGGAAATAGTGTAAAAGATGTTAGTTCCTAATAAAGTAACAGAATTTATTTTAAAATTATTTCTTACCAACAATTATTTACAAAAATTTCTTTTTATTGAATCAAACAAAATTTATACAATCCATAAATTTACTTTTTTAAATTTAGAAAATATTTTCCCTAAATGCTTATTTAATATACAAAAAAGTGATAAATGCATTAATCAATGGGGTTTTTTAAACCTCTATAGTGTTATTGCCATCAGGATTTTCAGAAATTATTTTCTGTTTGTGATTGAAGTATGCTTTGAATCGAGCCTCACCATAACCCTGAAAAAATAAATAACGAATCTATGATTAATGTTTTTCAGTTGTATCAGTTATTTATTCAATTTTTATGTTATCTATTATTATCTTTTTTACTATAATAAAATATGGAAGCGTGTATTCATACTTTAGTCACTATTTTAGAGAACTATTTCATTACAGTACAGTGTCTAGTTTAACAAACCCAATATTTTTGTTTAACCATGTTCATACTTTACATGTTACAATATTTTTTATGGTTTTAATCAATTTTAAACTCTAATGAGTTTGATTCGCTACTTGAAAACTTAGACAATATGAATATTACGTACCCAATAATCGAAAGTGATTTCGGAGACGGAGGAATTGACGAGGCTCCACAGTGCCCAGAACATGTGCGATCCCAGAAAGAAGGCTTTCGTTTCTTCCAGTAGATTACTTATTTCGTCGTGCTTTCGTGCCTTATACTCCCTCGAACTTTTCAACGAACTCAAATACCTCTCGAAAAACTTTTCCTGTAATCCAATGAATGTTTAAAGTCTAAAACGCGATGTAAATACAATTTGCAAATCACTGCAAACGGCGATATCTGATTTATCTGCAATATATTTGTAAATTTTGTGATTTCTCTTCAGTTCCATTGCCTTGGATATATCCACAATAAAATGATATAGTTTGATAACGCAAACACATAATTATGATTTATTTTTTCCTGTTCAAAAAATATCATTTATACACGGAAACGTATATTATTCACTGAGAGTCAAGATTAATTGTGCCCTGGGAAGACGTGTTAAATACTGGAACGATAGCAGATTTGAAATGTCCTATTTTAAAATCCAAACGCTAACTCTAATGTTGTCTGTAAATACATTCTTAGGACGAAATCACGGGAGAATCTTTGACTGTAAAAAATAAAAGCTTTGGTGCTATTTAGGGGACGAGAAACCCGTTTGTCCGGGTAATCGAAATACTTTTAGAATACAGGTTTTCCGTTCAGGTTTATATTTATACACCGTTTCATTTCTTGTGATGGTGTCCATTGGAATTTTTCAGAATTGCAAATAATCGTCCTCAATAAGGCAGGTACTATTTGAATAATTTAAAATGTCACATCCCTGATATTGGCAATAGATTAAGTTTCAGTTAACTTTTCACGCTTGTTTGAGAATTAACATCAGAAATTTTACTGTCACCGAAAGCCAATCACTGTGTACGATCTTGCCATTCTATCAGTAAATTTGTCATCCACGCTTCCCGGTTGCAACACTGTCAGCATTGTTACAGCGGGCAGTTTTTGACTGTTGGACTACCGCATCATATTACTGGTGAAACGATACTAACAACGCCTACCAAAGCCGAAACCGGTCTATCGCAGAAGCGAATCGACGATTGCCGGGTGAAGGTTGTAAGAGGTTCCACAAATATCTCTTTTTATTATTGCATGATCTCACTATTCTTGCCTTAACTATTACAAGTAAGAGATATCCAAACTGGAACCTTAAATTTACAAGTCGTTTATTTTGTAATTATTTATTCAAATACTGATTAAACTATATAAAATAAATTATAGATATTAGAAATAATATCGGCTAATATTAGAAAATGTTTGTGTAATACACAAAAATAAACTTATTTGGTATCAACCAAATGTTGTTTCGTTGCACCTAAACTGGGGCGTATTTAATTACAGGAACTTAACTTATTGGATACCCCTATTCATTTCATTGTTATAAAATCCAGTGTATTTATACCGAAGGGAATTTGAATTTTCTTTCAATAAGTGTTCGTATAATTTCCCATATCTTGCCTGTTGTTCCCTCGTAGCTCTGTTCTCCGGCTTCTCCCAGAAGTAGGGTGGCTCTTCGTTGGTGTAATCGTACATGCGCTCGCAGAAGTGATTGGCGAAGTCGAACCCACGGTAGTTGTAGGAACAATACTCATAATCAATGACGACCAGTCTGTCGCTCTTCAGCCCGCTTTCCTTCGTCGTTTCGCAGCAGTCGTTCTCCCTTTTCTCCTCCGAGTCCCTGTTGTCCACTCCGCCGATCCTGTCGCGAAGCAGGATGTTCCCTTCCTGGAGATCGTTGTGGCAGAAAACCACGGGCGAGTTCACTTGGGTTAAATAGCCCCTGCAATTGAGAATTAATAAAACGAACATGACAAAAATTTTGTTTCCAAGAGAGCCTGATGACAATAACGGGAGAAATAACACGAAAAATCAAGTCACCTATTTTTCTTCTTAGATAATGAAATAAAACTAATAAGGATAATTAATTAAGAGTCCCTCGAGCCTATACCTTTTCAAGACAGTTATTTTTCGATCAGTATAATTTTTTCGAAATATTTTCGTCGATAGGAACACCCACATAGTATTAATTTCGAACCAGAGTACGCCACATTTCTTCTATCACACTTATGAACCCACCTGCTTCGGACCACCATTTCGAGCTGTTAGGGGGGAAGAAGAGTTGCTCATTTTCTGTATAAACTAGTTTCTTTCAGAATGGCATTAAAATACAATAGCCGAAAACTAAATGGAAATTTCCCATTGTACTGAAAAAGTAAAATTTGTTGCAGACCTAATTAGATTAACGTGAATGATATCGGGTTGCCTCTTGTCGCATATTGATCTCGGGTGAATGTACGGCGTATGTACATCCTGATACGGCGTAAATGATAAAATCGCATCAAGAAGTTCGTATTGAATTTATGTTTAAATTGCAATTAGGAAGGATACATTTGAAATTTCTAAATATTTTACCTATTGAAGTAAACACTCGTTTTCCGGACTGGTTAAATCTGATCTTGGCCCATTTATTAATGTCCTGGAACGGAGGACAAACAGAAATAAGGCCGAATCATTTGGTAAGAATGATATTCAAAAAATGGAGGAAATGACAATTCACCAACCAGCAGAGGGGTGGTTCTGGCCGAAAAAATGAAATTGAACCGGCGCTTTGAGACAATTCGAGCATCCTCCATTAAGAATCATCAGCGATCCTTCGACTGAACGGCCGGCATTAGAGCTTTTATTAACAAGCCTCAGTACCGGCATCCTGATTATTCAGGGTCATGTCCCGCAGCGTCATCGACGTGCTTTCTGTCGTCTTTTTGGTCCCAGCCAACCGTCTGCCCGGTATCCGTCGGTCATGAGATCATAGTTCCAGTTATACTGGGAGAAATAATTAAAATCCCGCCGCCGAAAATAGAATGTGAGATTGCTACGCAGTAAAACAGCCCGAAACCTACAGTAAAATCCTACCTTAATGTAAAACATTATTGAAAAAGAAGAATAAAAAAATATAGATAATAATTATAATATTGGGACATCAATATTAACAATACGCAGGGCGTTGTTAATTTCGTGATTTGTTATGGAAACTGAAATTGACTTACTTGAGCCAGGCGAGTTCTTGTGCAAGGTTAAGTTTTTTCAGCTTGTCGACAATATGACGTGACTCGTCGCTTTCGTGTTGACGATTCAGCATGTCTTCAATATCATTCAACCACCTGAAGTTCCAATAAAAACTTTTATTCCAGAAAATCAGAAATTATGTTAAAACTATATTTAATACCTGGTTAGATTCCATTTCCAATAACTATTCTATTTCCAACAAAAAAAGTAATGAAATGAGCGTTTTAGAAATAGAACCGTTACCCAATCCTTCTCCAAGATAATGGAGAAGTAAATTAAGGTTTATTGTTTTACGCACATATTTCCTTACGTATAATATATAAGGATTAATTTTGTTTTGCCAGGAGGCTAAAGGAATCCTTTAAAATTTTTGTTGCCATACAACAGAGTTTAATGACAGGACACTAATCACTTTTATCATTTAAACCTCTTCTCGTTGTATTTGCTTTCTTGTAATTTGCCTTTGTTACAAAGCAAATTGTAATCTCACTTGCTGCCGTTCTTCAAAATCAGTCTTGAATGAGTTGACTGGTCTAGAAATAGAATCAACTTGTCTATAAATAATTCGTTTTGAACGCTTCGGCAGTTCAATCTGAAAACCTCCGGCGCCTTTTCAATTTTCCATCGCCTTAAAAACAGGCTCATATATCTCACTTAATCGCGTTAATTACTCTTGTTAATTGCCGTTACGGAGCCTCCACACTCATTACTTCGTTATAAATTCTTCTCGCTGCGGCCATTACAAATAAACACATTTCTCGGTATCCAAAGTATTAACATTCAATACATATATCATTTAGTGGCGATAATTTCTGGGATATCTTCAGGAATTTTCTTTGAAATGGTATAGTATGAATTTTGTATACGTCAAACAGAATTTTATTCTTTATTTAGTAGAATGTAACAAAAATGTATTAATTTAATCCTATAATATTACACTTGTAGAACCGGAGCGTTATGAAAAAATATTAGAAACGGATATTGTCTTATTATGAAATTAAATATTTTTTTTATTTTTAGGTCAATACAGAAATTGTTACACCTGATGAAAATCGCGGGGTTGCAGATAACCCTACGAAATTTAATCACCTGAAATAGTTCAAATGCAAATTCTTTCCTTCTTATTTGTCGTATAAATAGCAACTAACTATCTACGGTTTCCTAATCTTTATATAATCAAAGACCTTCCTAAATTGAATCTTTCGCTAGTACCTTTGCATCGTCTGCCAAAGCCACTTCGGCTGTTTGCTGATGGGGACGTCCATGAGGTGAATCTGAGCCATCTTGTCGGCAATATCTCCTGTGTACTCTGGGTTGGACAGTTCGTCCGTTCTCAGCGGTCTAGCCTGGAAATTAAAATATATTCTTCGAATATTTAAGGCAATTGTCCCCACAATTCGAGAAATTGTCCAGAAAGTTTAGAAGCCAAGGTCAATTCTGATTGAAAGCTTAACAAAAAAATGATTTATGGAAATAAATGATCGATTATAACACTTGTTGTAATGCCAGAAAGATATTTCTTAGATGATCAATGCTCTTCTCAGACTCGAAGATAGTACTCTTCCCAACCAGACGAATGAATGAACTGTAAAAACAAAACTAGACTTCTCTGCACCTTCCACCCACTTCTGACCAGCAGTTAATAGCTGCAAACCAGCAAATTTCAAAATGCCTTCCGCCGAAGCCGCCATTATAAAGTAATTAAAGTTAGGGTAACTACTGTATCACAAAACATTTATCAATCACACTTGCATATGGTATCCTTTAGTTCACCTTCAGGCTATTGAGAATAACCTCTCGATCAAATAACTACTGAACTAATAATATTTCTAGGAGTCAAATGGAAAATTATTTAATCTTGTGGTGATGTGTGCCTTCCATAAAAAGAGGGCTGATAATCAGTGGTTTTTTTTGCAACGAGAGAGATTGCAATGTCCGGCGAACACTTATCGGGATACAAACACCGATGGACAATCGAACGGTTCCCGGATTGTTTTCATCAGAAAAAACTGCCTCGGAGCTAATTTCTCTCCGATCGCCGTATCCTTCGTTCATATTTAAATGTCAGCACTTTGATTAAACGTCTTCGGCTCGGAAAATCGAACCCTGAGGAGGGACGTGCATAATAAAAGAGACGTGAGACGGGGTATTTGCCTATGAATATTACAGCCGGTCGTTCTTAACTCCTCCACCGCTGAAGTTCCAACCAGAAGTGCCCCGACCATCATTCCAAGTACAAGGCGCAATGTATTATAACGGGTAACGGAGCGTCCATAGCAGGTTTATAAATATTGGGCTCGCAATGGGATTTGCTAAAGAAAATTCTAGCCTACTAGTGCCTACGGAGATGGTCACACTCACGAATCATTATTTCCAAACCATATGACTATTACGTGTATGTTAAGTACTTATTACGAAAAATACCCATCTAAGACACGAAATTCTATATATTAGCATCGGTCGCTCTGAGCGTATTTTGAAATAATAAACAGATACAGACTGGGACAATCTCTTTCCATAAACTGACAATCTGTGCAATGCTAATTCCCAGTGTAGTCAGTGGCCACTTATACTGGCGTGACACCGAATTGCCGTAAGAGCCTGTATCCGGTATAATTTTAGCCGCCGTAAGTATAGGTTTGTTTACTGTCACTTTTCCTTCCGCTTGTCAAATTTAGACAGACGAGGATAACAGGAATTATGGAATTATTCGAACTGACATGTCAAAGTTAACTACGCAGAATTCATAAGTTCGGAGTTTTGAGTTTAATTTTACACAATACTAAAATTGGAATTGGTTTACACATTTCCACAGAAATATTGCTATTGTCTTAAAGTAAATTACAAACCCATTTATATTGAATATAAAGTTCACATTGAAATTAGACAGTGTTGACATGAAACGTCGTCATTGTGATGGGGTTATTTTCATAAGTACATATTGTTTAATTACATTCCTTATAGATTAGGTTCAATGTTATATTTAGACATATGTAAAATCGGATAATTCCCTATGGCATGACGCTAATATCTCAAATCATTCTCCGGGACCATTTATTACAGATAATGATCATGGGTCAATCAAATTAATTGCATCGTTAAACTTGTACATCTCGACCGTAATAGAAAGAGGACAGCTCCTGGGTGACGCACAGTTATTTGTTATCACTGAACTTGTGTAAAATGCACAATCGAGGAGGCGCTGCCAACTTCAGGGGCCTGCGTGGAGCATCACGAAGAGATAGGCGGCCGCCAGTTTGAAAACAGTTATTAGACGTTCAAAAAACGACGATAATAGTTTAACACGTTGAGTGCCACGCGATTTTATAAGGAAATCCCCATCAGGCCAAGTACGCTGGTATCGCGGTACAGCAATGCGAAGCGCACTACTAGCATATTAAAATTTACTCAATGCGAGTGTTCAAACATATGAAGAAAATTCGGCACAGTGCGGCAGAAAAAAGCGAGAAATTTTACCAAACAAGTTGTAACATCTTATACTTGCGAGGGACAACCATTTTTATGTTGACCCTGTTTTAATAAAATCCATTAAACTTTTCTGAAAAAATGTTTAAATACATTAATAATAAAATCCCGTATTAAATAAAAATTGAGTGGACTTTAAATAAATTTTAGATAACAACTTAAAACAATGTAAATTTTTTAGTTTTATATCATACTTTACACTGTCAGTCACCGGTGACTGACACGGCCTGAACGGAAAGTTCAGTGTCAGCCACCGATGTCTGACGTGGCACTCAACGTGTTAATATGTATAACCTGTATGTATTCCTCGAGTCGTCCGCCGGGGAAAACGCCGTAGAGCCTGGGGCCGCGCTGGCTCTCCGAGAGAAGCGCGAAGATGACGCTCTCAGTGACGAGCGTCTCCATGGCCCGTTCGCCGTTCACTTTCCCGTAGAGCCTCAGCAGAAGCCTCCCGGGCTCCTCCTCCAGGGGCTGCACGTCCTCCGGCAGCGAACAATAGTAGAGGAGGTTGCTCAAACCCCCACTGTAACAACGGATAATCAGCTAGATCAAGTTCCACATAAAATTACTAATGCAATCCCGCTGTTTCAACATGGGAGCTAATTGGTCATAGGGTAAAATCGGTCTAGCTTCAGACCGGCCACAGGCCGAAGGAAGGCAGACTGAATTTGAGTGTATGCAAGTATAAATAGCATATTACAAGTATAAGTCATTGCATCGAAAATAATGAGAGTGAAACACGATTTTCCTGTAAGTCTCTAGACTCTACCAGTGTCTATATAATAGAATGTTTAAAACGGCAAGAGTCGCTCACTTTATTAGTAAAAACTAGTAAATACTAAAATGGGAAAAGAATAATAATTTTCAAACCAATAACTAATTAAACATGTTTCTTTAAAACAAGAGAATATTTAATTCGTAGACAACAATCCTATTAGAAGGACAACTGCAGGATACAATACTGATTGTAGGGTGTTACAGAGAAAATACCACCTTGGGATTGAGAAATACCACTGTTTTTCCCCAAGCACAGAAATTACATGCACCGAAGAAGCATTTAATTTGTGAGCCCACTAACAAGGACATAACCTGTAGTACATAACCCATAAGAAGGACAAATGAATTGTAGTTGCGCAATTCTATTGGTTTTTCCCTATTTGTATTATTCCCTGGGACCGAGACGGTGATAATTCCTCTCTTAATTATATCTGCCAGCAGTAATTGTTTTCCTCGCATTTGAGGAATTAAAATGTTAGATAAGAATATTTTCCAAATAGGTTTTCTCTTCCCAACTGTTTTTTTATTCTTTCCTGCAATAAGTACAGCGTCCGATATTACATTAGAACGTTCGTATTTTGGTGTTAAAACTAAACAAATACATCCTTTGATTTAGTTAATTATATGTCCAGAAATCGGAAAATGTTCATTAGTCATTTATGGAAATATAGACCAATCATTTTCGGAGGTTAATGTAATTATTGAAGGATATATTGTTACTTGAACTCATAACATTAAGAATAATAACTAATAATGCGCTATAACTATGAGGCGTAGGCTAACTGTAGTACCCGTTAAAATGCGAAACAACCAATAATATTCGATTTTCCCGTTAGTAGTTATCTGTTAAGAAAATGGACGACGACTAAAATAAATACCGTGACGAACTATCAATGTATACTGACAGCTGCACTACGCTATCGACGGCAACATTTCATTTTGCATTTCTATTCATTTACTCGAATCGTGAACTGACAAACCATTGCCTCGGAGGGTTACGTACGTGGCGCTGAGCGACTACGACATAACCAATCACGTTCTCATATACTCAGCCTTTATTGAGAGATTACATTTATCACGGTCCAAATCGAGAAATGTGACCGGCGTAAGATTCGTAAAACCATCCCGCTATCCATAATAACCAGGGTCGATTGCTAGAGCCCCTCCTCGTGGCGAATTCTTCTAATATGTATCGAATCACGTATAGTGATCGCACATTCAGAATCAAGTTCTTCAATGAGTCACTGATTATGGAACGCTACTAAATATGCCGAAACAGGTCTACCAAATCGGCAGGTTTGGAATGTAAGTATTTTACATTATTTATTTGAATACCGGAAACAGCAATCGCCGGTCAACAATAGTATTCTCAGCAGTTGCACACCAGTCTGTAAATGATTCCCATCGGTTAAACGTTCAGAGTTCAAACGGCGGGGGAGAGAAGCGCGAAATTTTCTCGGTCAAGGGGAAAGGCAGAAGACGCAGCGGGGGACTGGTTGTTTGTTAGCTCGGCAGAAACCTGTTTGCGTCGAGTGCATTTGTCTCGGGGCGGCCCCGGACCAAATTCCCCCCCACTTCCATTCAACGGCCTCTGCCCCGTTCGCTCGCTCCCGTTGCACCATCTCCTATGCACCTCTCTGGACGATACCAAATCCATTATTCAATCCCGTATTTCGTGCACGAGTAAACCATCCGAGTTCGCATCGGGCGATACCATTCACTACGGAAGATACGGGGCTGGGAACGACAACAGTATTGCCGAAGGGGGGGGGGACGATAATACGACCGTATGATAATAATTTGACCGCAAGCCGTTGCCCCTTGTTATCGCGCAAAAATTAGCCGCACTCAATCTGACATTAAACTTGCCACTCTAAAATTGAACTCTTACAAGGACTAACACGTGGCCGCGCCCACTCAGAAATACCGTGGAGTATCTGCGCTTCGGCGCATTTAAAGGAAAATATTTACAATTTAATTACAATTTAAGATATTTATTTTCCACTTTAATAATGGTGCAAAATATAAGAAAATGATTTAGTTCCAAATAATGAAGATAAATTAAACACCGTAAATTACATAGCTTTCTGTTTCCTCTCACCCAACCAACTTTAGTTAAGTACATTTCACAATTAAGTACCATTTTTTATAACTTACCTTTTTACTTTTATCTTACAATATTAAGTTTTTATTTGTCTATGAAAGTTTTGCATTCTCTTTAAATAAAAATTATTAGATATAGATTAACTAGCGCCCCCCCTGAGGGTGGTGCGGACATGTACTTAACTAAAACTCTATGAGTGAACTTGCACCGATAAACTAGCGCCCCCTGAGGGTGGTGCGGAAATGTACTTAACTAAAGTTCGTTGGGTATACTTGCACCGATAAACTAGCGCCCCCCTGAGGGTGGTGCGGAAATGCACTTAACTAAAGTTCGTTGGGTATACTTGCACAGATAAACTAGCGCCCCCTGAGGGTGGTGCGGAAATGTACTTAACTAAAGTTCGTTGGGTACACTTGCACCGATAAACTAGCGCCCCCTGAGGGTGGTGCGGAAATGTACTTAACTAAAGTTCGTTGGGTATACTTGCACCGATAAACTAGCGCCCCCTGAGGGTGGTGCGGAAATGTACTTAACTAAAGTTCGTTGGGTACACTTGTACCGATAAACTAGCGGCCCCCATGAGTTTGGTGCGGAAATGCACTTAACTAGAGTTCGTTGGGTACACCTCCACCGATAAACTAGCGCCCCCTGTCGGTGGTACTTAACAAAAGTTGGAATAACTAGCTTACTAAAAATAAACTTTTTCTATAAGTTTTTGGTCAACAGGAAAACTTTTACTATCGTAAATACACAATACCAGATAGAGTTCCTGTCATATAATTGGATAATTCCCCTCTTGATTATATCTGCCAGCAGAAATTGTTTTCCCCGTATTTGAGGAATTAAAATCAGGAAGCCAAAACCTAAAAGTTGTGACCAGTTGTGTGATCAAATATATATTTGACCGATAAAGACTTAAGCCGATTGTTACTAACACCGCTGCTGAAGATGGCGAGCAGCCGAAACCGGTCCAGCAAAAGACCGAACCAGGGAGAGGAGACAGAAACACACGAAATCTACGGTATTCCAACCCCTCGCAGACCACAAAACAGGTATTCTAAAATAAATTAAACAAATATGGCTCCAGATATTATCTTTGTACTCAGTCTTTGTTTTCGCTAGGCATTCGTTACCTCGAATCCGAGCGAGCAACCTATTCGCGTTATACAGTGTTTCGCTGGAGGGAACAGCCCTTGCTGCAAATTGCCCCAGCGTTCATGTGCATAGAGCTCTACTATAGAGTCTGCCAGTACTCTCCACTCTTCAAGCATGTGTCTAACGGTCAGACATGCAGCACGGGGGAGAAAAAACTAAACAAAATATAACGGTCCACACCTCGACTATTCCGGCAGACATGTCGACTTTCCTCTTCCCATCGGTAGATCGGACTTAGTTTATCAGAAAAACATTTATCATAACGCTAGCTCGTTTTATATCCTCCGAAATATATTTAGTAATAATATCAACCATAGGGTGGTAAGAAAAATCATTTTTAAAACGTATTTTTCATGTAAATACATAATACTACATTTTTTCTAACGTGATATAATGTAGAAACTCAATGGTGTTTTCATTAAGCCCTTATAATAAATGAGTAATTAAATTTCAGTTATATATATGATGACTATTATAATTGTTGAAATATGTATTCTAACTAAACACTACGCGAAATAAATCACTCTCTGCAACAAAAATATTTTCGTAATAATATAAAAAATGTTCAGAATACTTTTTAATTATTGTTGTCTCCTTTATATTTATAAACTCTTCTATTTTATAGATACAATAAGTGTGTGTACGCTATTTAATATCGGGTCCATGACACTGAAATACCTTTGGAATAACTGAAGGCCGTGAAGGCCAGGCAGGTGGAGTCTGCGTGCGCCGGATTGCAAGGATAGTGTTATACCGCCCATCCGCTCTCGTTGTCGGGCCTAGTTGTTACGCCAGCAGATATCATATCAGTGGCGGCAATAAATGTTCGTTTGCCGACCTTCAACCGCAAATAAAACCGTCCCTGCGATGCATCATTGTTTCGGGCCAACTTGAAATGACGCGTTTGTCGCGGGCCTCGCGCTGGCCCGCACGGCCACGTTGTTGTGTTATTGTGTTTTAAAAACGCGGCCGCTCCGAATGCAGATAAGGGCGATTCTAAAGTGGTCCGCCGGCCGATAAACCCTGCGGGCTACGCGTTAATCGCGGCAACAACACTGCCCCTTTTGTTACTCCATTCTTTTTGTTCCTAAATACCCTGCCGTCCTAGCTGAATTCACAAGCCATTCGATAAAGGTACGATAAGGCTTTTTCCCTACACTATCCCTATGCGGGTGTATTTATAGGCACAAATATTAAATTAATGCACTAGGAACAATTGCAATTAGTTTCAATTGTAGTATCACAATATTTGTATTTGTTCTAAAGGTATTTAAAACCTTAATAGATATTTGTTTAGGGGGGTCGGCGGCTTAAAATACCGTCATAAAAGCAATTTTTTTCTCAAGCTAGATCCGTTTCGTTAGCTCGCATTACATCGGTAATGTCGCGAGATATCTGCGCATACCGGCTCGTCGACTACACCGTTACTGTGGTAAATCTAAAGTGCAGATACGATCACTGCGTCACTGTCTTAATGACGAATGGCGAAGAGCCAAAGGCCGTAAAACTAGAGGCGGGATAGTGGGTAGTATTTATTTATAGTCCATACTCCGAGTCGTGTGTAGCAACTGGTTCTTAAACGTGAATGATTGTGAAGGATACAGAGATTCGGTCAAGAAAATTGTTATTTTCAATTGTGAGGAATACTAGCGCTTCTGCCCGACTACTATACCCGTTTATAGTAACCGGTTATATTCTCGGGGCTACACCTAATTAATGATTCATTTTGCAATGCTAAACTGACATTATTGATTCCTTTCCTTTCTTCCAAACCGGCCAGTCCCACCCGTTCGGGAGTGAGATCTCAATTATCATTCTTTCAAAAATAGAGAGGGAAAGAGGTGATGAGAAGGAGCGCGAGGGGGGGATAGGAGGAGGGAGAGAGTGAGAGAGAAAGAGAGGGAGAAGACCACCACCATTCCCTCAACTCAATAGACGTCGACTGGAGCTATGCTACCTATGCTATGTTAGTAGCTATGTATGTGCCTCTTTATAACCCGACTATGATTGCTCCTGGCTTAAGAGTTAATTGAACCCCGGCTCATCAGCGACTGCAATATCCTTCGGAATTAGAGACTGGGTTCGCCCAACCATTAATTCCTGGTTTAATTACTCCAACAGTTTTTCCCGACCATCGTCTTCCTGGGTGGGGAAATTGACTTGAAGCTCAGGAGAAGTAAGAAGGATGGAGTATACTGTATGAAAGGCAAGATAACGAAAGGAAACTAAATCGGGAACGACAGGCCTTAGGGAAGAGATTCTTTTAATTGTTAACGTTGAAATGGGTGCGCAAATTTTGTAAAAGTTTTGAAATAATTCAGATATAATGCACGGTATAAGGCTGGTTCAACAGCCCATGAAAAATGTTGTCCCAATTATTATTGAAGAACATAATTATTTTATCTGCATAAATATATATAATGCATACAATTTCCGGATAACCGTGTGTGTTTTTGGAACTATGTCTCTCCCAGTTGATGTTATAAATATTCCGAATTGCAAAAGTCTTAATATTTCAGTGTATCTTGCGATACCCAATCACATTTGTAATTTTACTCCACATTATTCTTTTAAGATATATTTAGGGGCATCTACGAGGGTTGTGAGACACCATCGATATGCCATTCCCTATTTCAATTCGACTGTTTGATCCTGAACCTAACCTACACTACCCGCCATTGCCAGTAGCATTCCATCGCAATAATATAGTGAGGTAGTTGGTATGTTGGATGCCGATGAGGCGTCGTGACGTGGCTGTCAATGGACTGATACTACCCACTAACTACAACAGTACCTCTAGTAATCCTACTGGACGGGAAGTAACCTGATTGTGTTGGCTGTTTATCACCTTTAAGAGCGGTCTTAGTTCCTACAGGACGGTTCATTCACAGTCAACCGACACGCGTAAGCATTTCTTTACATTATGAACGGAATGAGTTTTACTGAAATTTCACTCGATATCATTCTGTACGTCATACAGAAGATGGTAATTTTTCGATTCCATCAATGTTTTGAAATATTTTCTGCAACCTTCGGCGGAAAGAAGAAATTTCGGTTATTTTAGTTTTACCGAAGAGTGCTCACCTCGCAGAGGCGAATTCCGAGCGGGCCGATAGAATATTCATCGGACTCCTATTGGTTTTTCATGAGATCCCACCACGGGTTGCGATTTTTCGAATTGATTTCAGAACTCGACCGGAGAAAATCAGACACTGGTCTTGGAATCAGTTTAATTGTCAGGCTTACACCGCCCCAAATTAGAACATTCAAAACTCAATAAAAAATATCCCCTAAAGAAAATGTTCAGTCTTTCCCATTTCACCGCAGCAGGGAAACCTAGGTAATCCTCATTGTTTCATGTAAATGAAAGTTAACAGATTCAACGGGTCTCGCCCGAAAATAATGTTTAATGTCATTCCCGAATACTGTATCGATTCAAATTTGCATAAAAATTTGGTATTATCATTTTTGCTTGAAATAATGACAGTTTTGAATCTTTTAAAACTTATAGCATTAGATACTGCCCGGTCGTAATGCCGTTGGGGTCGAATCGGAGATATTCGGTAGGGGGGGATATAGATGTTATGAGCGCGAGGTTCTCCAGTGCAGTCGGTGTAATTGAGCCGGCGGCCGGTGAGCGATGTGCACGGGACAGAGTAAACAGTGGAGCCAACAACCTGCCGATGGAAATATCCCCCTGACGTCACGGCCAGACCGCCCTGTTTGTTTCCACGAGATCGTCCCGTCGAGTTGTGCCGATCGTTCGGCACGATTAGAATCGTCCACCCCCCAACAAGCCGCCCCTACTGTGGACTCCAACTCACTGTGGACATTTATGCCAGGCTATTTATTGGCCGGCCGAACCCATATTTCAAACACCCCAGTTCTCCCGAATAAACGGAGTCCACTATCGATTCTTTATTTTCAATATATTTCATTATTTTTCAATGTTCCAGATGTACTGAGTTTCAATTTCCTACAAGGAACTGAAACCGGTTTCAGCTTCTGGCTACCACAATTATTCACTACTACAAATTTTTATTATGATTGCAAACATTCCTTTCTAAATTAATACTTACTGATACGAAAAGTAATTTTAAATACGCAGTTAAAAATATCTGTAAATATATAATAACTATGGCAGTTTATTCTAATAAATATCTAAAACATTCGGGGCATTTAAGGTATTAAAAAATTGTCGCTTTAATTAATATCAATGCGATCGAGCATTTATATTGTTGGAAATTATTGACTCTTTACACGTTTGTTCAAGGTATTTGAACAAATTGAATCATAACCTTCGAATGTGTGAATATAAGAAATATTTCAAGAAAGGAGAGAATCCGAGGAAGAAAACAAGGCAGTATAGTTCTTATCTCAATGACGTTAGGTGACCTGTTTTAAGTCTTTGGTAATATTTGTATACCCCTATTGAACTCCGCCTCCAATACAGATTAACCACAACCATTTTATAATAAACAATAGTCTGCAATTTTCAGTTTTAAAACGTCGAATATAATTACAATAGGCCAAATGAATAAAAAAAAGACTTATAATAGTTATACCTTGAAACGATAATTGTGATGTGCGTGACGAGCTAATCAATTTTCCGAGGTTATTGTTTCATGTCTAAGGCCGAAACGTCGCTTTGTTTATCCCCAGTCTATTTATTATAGGGAGGCCGTCGGTGGCGAGAAAATAAAAAAGGGAACCAGCCCAAACTGAGGAAGTCGGAGAGCAATGTGGGACTCGGTCCCATTTGGCACACTCAGCCGTCATCGATGCAGGAGGAGTACAATCGTCTTATTCAGATCCGGACGCGATTGTCAAAAGCTAATTCCGTTTGGGGCCCCGGGTGTCTGGCCCCGGTCAATTATAAATACGTAAACCCGACTGCTCCAAAACATCTAATGAACGCGAAGCCTTTCTTCAAAAGAGGCTGGAAACGTCCGCGGGTCAAATGGCACAGATCGAATGACTCGGCTATCGCGAATTATAGAATTTGTTTTGTTTCTTTGTTCTTCAGTAACGAAAATCGAACGATGTATAATTATTCACAGATAGAATTAACACTAGATTGCGGCATGACAACAAAAGGAGACCATGGTCTGCGGTTTCGGCTTATCGCCATCTTCAGTAGAGCCCCGACTGTCAACAAGTCAAATCAGTGCGTGCCGAAGGAAAGTTTAAAGAACGGTGGTAATATTCCAAACTCTCGCGAGCCCCCCTAAAGCTAACGCGTTAAAGGGAAAAGTTTCAATATGAATAGTAAATTAACAAGAAGACGACTACATTAATTCTCATCGGACTGTATATGTTGCGATGTTACACAGGAAATATAAAATAATATATATGAGAAACGACACCAGGGTTGGAAATCACACAGTTCCAGCGCCTGCTCACCTCTCAGCTTTTTCCTTATTCTTGCGACACGCAGCCATTGCACAAACCGAGCGGTTCTTAATTACTGCCATATTTACAGAAAGACAGTGGGCTTTCAAGCTGTGGAGAGAGCCATGTGGCACAGCAACTATAGCCAACCAGATAACACCGAAACGAGAAAATTAACTACAAAAAACTAAGCTATCAACCATTGTGGTGCCCGGAAATTCTGCCGTACTGACTCATCGGCAGTCTAAAGTAAGCATTAATCTCTATAGGAAAAAACCGTTCCCTCACAGAACAACCACAATAATTACCATTAATTTTATAGCGGTTCTACTTCGGTCATTCCATTAAGTCGTATACATTTCAATATGAATGTAAAATGTACCTTCCCGAATATAAAGATTAAAAATTATTTTTTCTGCCTTCCACTATAGCTATAATATTTCTGGCCCGAAAATTCAATTGAAACGGAGTTTGTACTGAATGTGTACCACTAAAGTGACACGTTACTAAAGGGGACTAAAGAACCACGCCCATGTCACGCAATGTGATGCTGCGGCCGTAATCATGGCTTAATTTGAAATGTTCGTTTTTCTCCGGCTAATATACTAATAGCGTGAAAACTATAATTATCGCCATTTGTAATCCATCACGCGAAATAGAAATATGCTAACAGTGAATTGTGGAAATGGCGAATTCACTTGCTATCTCCACTGCACGCAGTGTACTACAAGGGAGTTTGATAGTCATCGATATTCTGTGTGAAACTATGACTGACATTCGAAGTTTGATTGGACTCTAGAATATTCTACATTTATCTATACGACCATCGTTACTTTAACCTCGCGACTGGTGTACAACCAGTTGTTCAAAAAGTACAATAAAAACTACAGCAATCAGAAAATAAATGCAATCGAAGCACTTTAGTAACTCTTGATATGATCCTCGAAGATAACCTTTGTTCGGTCCATGCAACGTAGAGCCACCCAGTGGCAATAAGTGAAGCTCAGAATAAGGGAGCTAAAAATCTACATTGTCTTGTCCATTGAATTTATTATTATTAATATTCATTTAAAACTGATTACATCAATCAAATACGTGTGATCACCTCCCCCTCTCCCAACACATTTATACACACACATACACACCCACAGAATGTAAACACGAGATACCGCATATAATCGAAATTTAAATTGTTAAATTTAAACAAACTGCTTCTTAATTAAATATTTTTAAGAGGCCTCCTTCATATTTGTATACAGAATAGTATTTTTATAATGCTGAGATAGCGGCCAAATGCCCAATTCAAGGTCGATGATTTATACGTTTAATTCGGTCTATCGTATTAGCGCCACTACAGGCGATTTATTCGTGACCGCTCTTATCTTCCGGCCACAAAAACAAACGCGATACCAAAAATAAGCACACAATCGAGATGGACAATTATTCTATGTACATCGTGTTAATTATATTCGGTGATTGTGCCGATAGCGTAGTTACACAAATTTCCATTATCACCGATTAACGTTTCAAAAAAAAAGATAATCGAAGGGTGATCTTGAATGGAAATATACCAGCATTAAAACAATAACAGAGATTCAGTGTGCACTATCTTGAGAAACGCGACGTGACAGGGATTGACTGTCACGATCTGTTTTTATTCGCCATTTAATCTGTAACACCAAAATTAGAGCTGGTTCCGTAAACTTAGGTCATATGCAAACCATTTCAGTAGTAAAATGTCAAGGAAAGAGCTTTGCTTAAAAAGTTTTGCTCTTGAAATAGTTACAATGGTTTTCGCTGAAAACATACCTGACTCTATTGAGTATCATGTCTTGGGGGTGTATGTTGAGCCATGCCCCGTGCAGGTAGTCCTTACATAGCTGATGAGCTTTGGCCCTGATGTCCTCATCGGCGGGTAACAGTTGGTACAATCTGCCGTTGGTCTTCATCCAATGCGCCTTATCCTCTACCATCCGTGTCTTCGAGAACAAACAAGATTCAATGTTAGAAAAATTCACCCTCCCTTTGTTTAAAAGTCATTTAAACAAAATCCAGTAACGCGCACCATAACTTGGTGAGCATATATCCATCCTTTGCATGAAAAGTACTCAAGATACTAGTTTTTCACAAATCAAACGCAATCTTTTATAACTATCTGAAACTAATTTTTATTTGACCCGAAACATTATTTGACTCGAAAACATTAGTTGCCATTGTCTTCCAGTTTTCTTATTGTGTGTACGAGAACTATAAACCTTGAGTTAAAGTACTGTAGAAAGTTCTGTTAAGTGATTATTATTTCTGCAATGGTATGCGGGAATGCGTCAAGTAGTAGAAGGTGGTACGTAACCCCTCGCTGTAACCTCCCAGAGGCTCCGCCCTAAACCTGACTGTCGATTCGATGAGTTAGACAAATTAAACAGCGTACGTACTTCACAAAACATTTATAATGAGATCCCTGAAGACCGTCAGTGCAGCCCTGCGGTTTGAACAAGTCCTAGTTCCAAGATCAATAAAACGCTTCGTTTCCATCCTGCTGGCAGTTCCATTAACGCGGTCCCCTTTCTTGTTACCCGATAACTAGGTTTACTGCGGGTAATAAGTTTGAACTTGAATCTAATTATTAAGAGCGGCTTGAAATATGTCGCCGTGCGTTACTACAAACAATCAAATTTCATTCGCCGAAAGCAGTACCATAAGAGTTTAAAAATAGACGGTCCAAATGAATGCTGAAGTATTGAGTGGCATGCTAATAATAAACTGGTAGTAGGAATGACTGCGAATACCTATTTCGCAGCTTCAACTCTGACCGGAAACCGATGGCTAATTGACGTCCAAAAATACTCTGTGGTTAAGCGTTGTTTTTGGGAACACTTTAGTCAGATGCCAATTCATCGAGTAAATAGACAACCGAATGCCTTGCCAGTTTCATTATTTCTTAAAAATATTATAGTATACACTAACGTTAATTTATTCTGTCAATATTAGTAAACACGGTAAAACAGAGGTACTTGTCTAGTTGCGAAGAATTTCTCGTAGCAAGGTGTTATCGCTACCAAGGATCAGCCTGCAATAGTTAACCTAGACGCAGCTATAGATTTCAGAGTATTCCTTAGTGCCATTCTGGAGAGTCGGGAATGTTTTAATTCTCGATTTCCGATACCACGATTCACTCGTCCAAGCGAACGGTTTGAAATCTGATGCCGCCGCCGACAGAAGAACGCCAGACCGGCAAACACATAGCAAACTGGCGGTACTGGCGGCATATTTCAAATAATGACGTCATATCTACTTAATGGCGCTCTTTATATAGATGCAGACGGCCCACACAGCGGTTTTTGGCCGAGCATGTAGCTAAACAGATCGCGGAACATGCGCCCCCCCCCCGCCTAGGCTTTGGCTTTGTCGGAAGCCGCAACCGAAATTTCCCTGAGTTTCCTTTCACATACGGCGTGTGCACTCTAGTCAGTAATCAAATTAAATTTCTCCGATAGCACTGCCAAACGATTAACATCAATGTGGAATGACATTGGTTCATCGGTGATTGACATGCACAAGTGCCTCAATTCTTTATTGACGGAACGCTTCGAAATTCAAAATCAGCTTAGCATAAAGGGCAATTATTTGGTAAGCAGTCTTTAAAAAAATCGGATATAGGTACTTTGGGGTTATTTTTACTGTAATAACAATTATTTCATCCAAAATGTATCCCGCATTATAGTACTTTCTTAGTCCATTATCACTCTTGTGATCTATCTCCATTAACTTCCATTTGGTCCTACTGTAGACCTGTATCGGCTTCGACCTAACCGACTTTAATTAGTGATGCACCTACACCTTCAATAACAATGCGATGGCAGTGTAGATGTAGCTGGAACGGGTCCAGCGAGGGTAAATCGCTAGACTGACATCCAATCCTCTCCTAGACACCCCGCAGAGAGAGGCATCTCGAAAGAAGAAATAGTGTTTATTTTTTCCTTAACGGCAGAGAGGGATTATATAAGTTTCCCTATGCTGTTATATAGCGGGGCTGAGATTCGCTTGCCCCGCACCGCGGCAGTTCGTTGACTCTGCAGTGTCGTGCAAAATTTCTACAAATATATAGGTTAACCGGCTGAGCCAGCTAAGGCCGCCTCTCCATCGCCCATTTCCCCGCTTTACAGGCGACAACATCAAGCCGACCACTCTCTGTCCGATCCTCTCGTTAAACCCAGACCTGTTGCGATAGGACTTGGTGCAGCGGAGGACGATACCATTGTATATGTGGCAAAAGGGCCTAGCGAAGGACATTCCGAAGAAAATATCCTGCGCGCAATGGACTAAAACTACTACATTTTCTATTATTGCTTTTATTTGCAAATTTACAATGTGTACAACATATTGGTTAATAAGAAAATTCTATCGTCTGTTATAATAGTAACCTACAAACACATGTCAATTACTTGAGGCCGTCCTCGAATTCCCTACTTTCGCAGGTATTAAAGAAACATGTCATTTATAAACAATCGCGCATATTTAATTGTCTCATTGCCACGCACCATTCTAGGATAATTTATCTATAGTAATAATCCACAATTATAATATTGTGCTTCAAAGGTCCGTTAATTTATAAAGTTGTCCGCGATATTTCGCTCTATTTATTGAGCATCTTGACAGCTCATGCCTCAATAGTTTTACCAATTTTAGATTGGGACAAAATATACCAAGAGTGATGCATTAAAGAACAGAATGTTATACTGAAATTGTATTGATTTATGAAAATATTAGAGTTTTAATTAGAAAATGGAATTATTATTATTAGAAAGGGAGGGGTGGGGGCAATGTTTTCTGGAATTTCCGCGTGAACCACAACTCCTTTCTACTGTGATGTACACGCCCCTCCGTTTCAATGACCTGGACCCGCACAACTGTGCATCTGGCTGGAAAGAAAAACAGCTCAAAATCGACAATAACTTGTTGGCACACAAGCACCCCCATATTGATCTGTCGCGGGATCAGCCCACGCCACATTTAATGAATGGCCCCCCTCCTCCCCCTCCTCCCACCCAGGTGCTCATCGATTCCTCCATACAACCTTATTTAATAAGTCTAAACCTTTATATTATCTACCTAATAAGTACCTATTCGATACGTTATCATCTCAATTGTCATCATAAAAGTAAAACTGTTGGCTGAGTACGTGTTTCTTTACTTGAGTTCATATGAATGGACGTCAATTATTCTGTGATGGGGCGTAACGGCGTGAATGTGCGTAGACACGAGCGAATTTAATCTATCAGTAATCCTGTGATAATACATCGTGCCTTGTTAATTCCTATTATTTACATGTACAAATAAAAGTAAACATGGTACAGATTAATTTCCATAACAGAATTGTTCTATAATTAACAATTGTAATTTTTATCGGGTTAAATGTTTTAATCGACAAAAAGGAAACGTATTGCGCAACTTTCTAATAATGATGAAATACCGAAAACTGAGTAATATGTGCACTTTTTTTATCACGCGTATTGAATATGAATATTGTCATGACAGGTCACACTAGCTTTCAGTGACTAGCACAACGACGTGATGAAAATCAGTTCATACTGGCCGACTATAAAGTCAGATAATTATAATGCGAACAATAAAGTGAAAGAAACACGATATTAATGCGCAACGAAGATACGTAACTGTTGATTTTGCCAATCAACGTTTCGATAAAGACTATTATAAATTAGAAAAAGAGAAAGATATGAAAGTTATTTACCTTCACTCGTGCGTCGATTAACCCTGTACCGGGGCCCACAGTCGGCTTTGAAATGTCCGAACCACGTTTTGCTTTGATTCTCGGCCAAAATAATCACTCCAAGTCGGCAAACTGACGGTCTAGAATGAAAATCGGAAGTCCGAAGACGGTTCAAGTACTGGTCTCTTGTTAGGGGGCGAAAAGCCGGTTGTACGCGGCGGTGAAATGGGTAACTGAGCGGTGGGAAGCGTCACGAGGTTCGGATGCGGGCGAGCTGCCAGCCAGAAACTGCTAACACTGCCCCGACAACCAAGGCCCGCTCCGAACACTGGTGGGGGAGTCGATAAAGGGAAGCATGCGCAATGCCAATCCTCCAATACCTGGCATACCTGTGGCAAAACCACTACCTGCATTCCCGGCACTGCTCTAGGCAAGGCAATAATTGTGAATAGGTCAGGTACAAGCTACAGTCAATAACAAAACACAATAACACTTACCGTACCGAAATCGTATCCCTACTTAGATACCAAGACCGACAGTCAACTGGTTACCATAGCAATACAATAGCTACTGATAGAAATCCGCATCCACGACGCAACTACGAAATTTAAATCGTATTTTCATACCAAGCCATTGTTTAAGGCAAATCCGTAAAGGAAAAACGAATTCACATATGGAAGTGTCTTCTGTAGGCCTGTACATCCAACTTTATAAGACCCAACTTTCAAACGAGCCGTAGAAAGAGTCCGCCATCATTCGGTTTTCTTTCACCGTTTAGACTTAATCGTTTCATCAATGTCCTTCCTTCAATAATATAGTTGCATTAGAAATGTTCATTTCTATGATCTGTGAATTTGGTCACTTTTCTTCCAATATTTTACTCACCGATATATTACCTTGCAGAATACCTGTTTATTTCTCCACAAAGGTTAGGAATAGCATCATACTTGCGATTTTCTCTACTCTGATCTGGTCTTATTCTAGGTCAGTTTCGACTTTTCGCTTGTGGCCAGTGGCGCACTACATCAGCGATTTGTTACTGACAGGTACGTGTAAGCTGTCGTTAAGGCGGCGTAGAGCAGGTACAGATACTGTACATTGGCGAGTGGGAGGTGAAATTTGTAAGTGTTATCGATTCTTACAAAACATCAATCGCGCCTCAACTTTCGCTTCATTAAATTCGATTGAGGAAAAGGAGTTGTGCCGCATTAGTCAGCGTCACATCTCCCAACAATTATAAAGATAATCTGGTCAGTGATAACCTATTGGAGTGTGTGTGTAAACTCGAGAATTGTTTTCACCGATAGTGTTCAGCGGCAAAATTGCATCAAGGCGATCAATGGCATCGTCACCATTGAACAAACGGAGGCCACTCGGTCGAAGCGAAGGTTTCACACCGAGGCGTGTAACACACAGGACATCACATATATTGTGCTGCCTAAGTAGATGTGGTTCCGATATTGACAAAAATAATATTTATCCAGTTATTATAATAGCAAAATATATACAGATAGATACATCAACCTTCGTCTGCATATGAACCCTTAATTAGGTATTAAAACGATTATAAATAATGTTTATTATAAATAAGTTAGCTATTAAAAAGAATTAGCACACTAGTCCTCTATTAAACTGTATCTGCATTATTCTTATAAGTTTTTAAAAGCTAGAAAGTTGGCAATAAGTCGGTAAGAATGAATGGCTAATAAGACAATGCATACATTACTGTATAATGAATTCTCTAATTGGTGAATATGTTTTTAGTACTGAAATTAAAAATTCAGCTCCCGATGTGGACATACGGGTATAATAACGGTTGCCATATCATTAATTGGAAAATAATTGTCAATCGGCCTTTTAATTAAAACTGTGTTAATGACTTAATGTTGTAGAACCTGTGAAGCAGCTCCTGACGATTATCTGCGGTTGTTTTCGAAGCGACGCTCTGACCTCGACTTTATATTTACCGTAATTCAAGGCCCGGAGGCAAAAAATGTAGTAGTGTGTGTGTAAGTACAACTAACTGGTATCTACAACCCGATTCAACTCAGGCTTTTTTTGTTCCAAGAGTTATTTAGATAATATGAATTATTCAGAAGGTAAACTATTTTTGTGGCCAGATAACATGCACTTTGTTCGATAATTTCATTTCGGTAATTTTTTAACGCAGAGAGAACTTATGCATGACATGGTACTTATACAAGAAGTATCATGTCAGCACTGTAAATGCACTGTTGCAGAACAAATGACATTTGATTTTGATTCTACGCCGATGCATACATTACGAGTAATGTATTTTCAATGAAACGTTATGGAGCAACCAGCGGCCAGGCAATATAACTGCAGTAACAGTACTCTCATATTAAGCTTACGAAAAAATTATAACTTATTTTTTTCGAGAAATTTAATCAGTTATCAATGTTATATTTTATATTAAAGTTGTATAATTATTAATAATTTATGTATTAAATTTCTATTCTATTTTTATACTGCTTATTCAACTGTCATATTCATCTGTTCTGCGATATTTACAGCGTTAAACTGATTCAAAGATCAATCAGGTGTAATTAGAAGTACAGTATTTAGCCACTAAACAAATAAGTGTTCAGATGTCATCACACGACCGAGGTTCATATTTAGATTCAATTTTCTTACTTAGATGCAAATCAAACACATTACGGCCATTTATACGAATTCCTCTTTCACTTTTGAGGTTATCTTACCGTAGTGGACAGTAAGATGACAATTTCGTAAAAATTATAGTACTGTTTGGACGCGGAAAACTCCTAAATCTTGTGTCTGGCAAAAGCCGGTTTATTTATCAATAAGCTGGGCTCAGACTTCTAAATCCAGGGCGTCTTATCATAATTCCTGTCGTAAACTGAATTCGCGTCGTCATAAAATTTTGAACTTTAATTCTAAATAAATATTGTACATATCCCGCCGTCTACAGGGTTAATTCAGAAAGTAAACTTACACGACCATAAAATATTGTACATAATAAATATAATAATGTATTTTAATTAATTATAATAAATTTAATTTAGTTTAGAATACCTGTTTGGTGGTCTGCGAGGGGTTGGAATACCGTAGATTCCGTGTGTTTCTGTCTCCTCTCACTGGTTTGGTCTTATGCTAGACCGGTTTCGGCTGTTCGCCATCTTCAGTAGCGGTAGGTATCACTTTAGCATTTTGGATGTTTTTTGGGCATCCTCACTGCACTGTCACTTGTACTGTATTAAGTTTTTATTTGTCTATGAAAGCTTTCTCTTTAAATAAAAATTATTAGATGTAGATTAACTAGTTTGGTGCGGAAATGTACTTAACTAAAGTTCGTTGGGTGCACTTGCACAGATAAAGTAGTGCCCTCTGAGGGTGGTGCATTCCATTTAGTAAGCAGTGTATACAGAATTATACAACTAATTAACACACGTCTATATAAATAATTGTTGTAATAATTGTTGCGCTATAATATACCATGTACCATGTTGTGCAATAATATAGGAAAATAATTACATTTAATGAATAAATAATGCAATTATAATGTCAATTACTTTACAATTGACAAAATGAAACAAATATGAACGGCCTAATCAAGAAAACGTTCTTCAGATGAATTTCAGATGCTGTCCGGATCAATTGCTGTCGACATTTTGGCTACTTATTCGCACAAATTAAAAAAAAATAACTTTACGCAACCGTGCAATTATCGAAGGGGGAAAAGTCAGGTCGCATTGTGGAAATTGGCGTCCTCAAATGTCTGACGTCAATAACGTGTCTCACTTTGGAGTTATGCAATCGGGTAGCAAGGAAAATTCTGGAACAACCACCACAGTCCAGAATGTTATGTATCAATTTATATCAGCAATTTAAGCAGCGTAATTTTCATTGTGAATACATTTTGTATTCATATCAACACTATAGTTCATTTCTACTATAACAGAATCATGTATACTCTACCATTTACGATTTAAGTAAAGGATAAAAAGATGTTGATTACTGTATCATGTCTTACATTAGAATAATAGAATGAGGACATTGAGTACAAGTAGGGAAAATTCAATATCTTAAAATGTTTATATTGTTAATTTAGATATAGTCTTCAGAAATAGATTTTACCTCATCTTTAAACTACAAACCTTATTTCTGATATAAAATTCTGATCTAAAACGTATATTTCCAAGACAATCTAGAATGGTAGTTTTCCAGTTTGTGTAAGGGGATTACATAGAAGCCGGAAAGAATACAAAATATTATTTTCTAACCGCGTTGCCGCTAAGGTAAATAAAAGTGTTCAAGACGAAATTCAATATCACGGAACTGGTAAATATATCTGAAACCGCTTCGACCAATTGCCGTCAGCCTTTCCGATTAGTACAATGTTTTGTATCATATTTCAAGACGTGTTAATCCTGCGCAACTCGCGTTGTATTTTTTGTAGTGTAACCTTCAGCAAGGTATTGACTGTTAAAATTTGATCTTATGAATAGCCACGGAAAGAGGGAATTATAAAATTGTTTATTTACATTAGCGTCTATATAGTTGACTGCTTTCTTCTCTAAGCTCTTCATTAGTATAAAAAAGGAAGTATAAAAATGAATCAAGGACTGTGGATTTAAAATGTATTGATGATTTTGGAACTAACTTGGAGTATGACGAAGTCAACCGCAAATTGGGACGCTGAGTAACCTCATCGATTTAACTGCTACTAGGTTAGTACGATCAATTTTCGGTGAGAAAGGAATTACACTTCTTGAAAAAAAAGCAAATATAATTCAGTAACGCAAAATGGCACCAGGTTTAATCCGTTACCCCCATAGCTTTTACTACACACACACACACACACACACACACACACACACACACACACACACACACACACACACACACACACACACACACACACACACACACACACACACACACACACACACACACACACACACACACACACACATATATATATATATATATATATATATATATATATATATATATATATATATAAGTGTAATTTTAGTAGTCCTTACGCTACCTTAAATTTACAGGTATACAATGCTTCGATATACAGTGGTTTATTTATTTCCTCCTGCGATTTTTAATATCGAGTGGTTAGGCATTAAAACGTTGTTTACGGGTGGATTCAAGCGGATCTTGGGTGAACGTTGTTTTGATAGCCGGGTATTGTAATTAGGGCAGTGTCGCTGAAGTAAGGCCTCAGGTTATTTCCAGGATTCACTGAGGGATTCTCCAATCCTCTGCATGGCCGCCACAGGTAATACCTCTCTTCGCCCAGCTCCGTCCTCGCCATCCGACGCCCGTTCATCCTGACACCACGTCCAAGGTTTAGCCACCACGAACAGTTTTAGCATACTTTATATATATATATATATATATATATATATATATATATATATATATATATAAACATTTGTAGAATGGATAGTAGGAGGTTAAATTTATAATTAATAAATATGATTTATTGAATGGAATAATAAATTATTATTGTACTGTATTACTGAATTTCAGTAAACAAAGCTTTGATGAACGTGCAGTTATTAAGCATTAAGCTGTTAGTTAATTGCCAGTTTATTTAAAAATATCAATTACCTGATTACAGTGAGCTTATTAATTCCTGAAAGATTAATAAAAACAAGGTTAAATAAATTTTGGGCGCTGGGGAAATTGTTGACCACCCCTTTTGACAGGACTGGCACTAAGTTGCAAACCTTAGTGGGGCCCCTCAATAACAAGTATCTTAAATATGATCAAGTTTACCAGACAATCCTGAATCTGGATGGTTCATCCCTGAAGAATAGTAGTGACAGCAGGAGAGGCAAAATTGAAAATAGCGCCAATATGGTCACTTTGATTGTTGCAGTATCCAAGGCATAGCTCAGAACCGGCTTCAAATGTTTCCCCACTCCTTCCGCTTTCATGTTCAGAACCCATCGCGACTGGTTTAAATTCTACAACAGACCAGATCTCGTAACAATATCAGAAGAGCTTTTGATTCCATAATTATCCGAAAATCGGTTACCATTGCAGTAACTTAAACCAATACAATCAAATCTGAGGAAATAAGTAGGAATGAAATAAAATATTGATTATATCTCTAATGGTCTTACCTTGAAATATTTATCACACACGATATCCACCAATATTATTAACCTTGCCCACACTCTTAGCGCTTCTGTAATAATTGTGGCTAACAGCAATAACTGTGGGCACATTATTAGAGTATTTATCAAGAGATAAACGATAATATAATACCATTTTAGTAAAGGCAGAAGGCCTCCCCCACTCCCTGCGGCTTAAGGTTGAACTAAAAACACCTTTATGGACGTCTTAATTAAACATAGGCTCAGACTGACTACGGGATGATTTTAGGACGGACTAAGCTGTCATGCTCCTACAATAGTTTCCTTGTTTACAATATATGCTACGGGTTAAATCCAAAAGTACGGTCCAACTATTAATACCCTGTCGCTTCACTATCGACCGCTTTCGTGAAGTCATATATCGACATATCTTCTCAATTCCATACATCCGTCATATTTCCGTTTCTTCTTCTGCTGTTCAATTTTTATGGCACTATTTTTCGTTCCTTTTATTTTTTCGCCGCTGTCTCAAATATGGATTTCTCGATTAGACTGCGAGTTTAACGAGGCCATAGTCGACTCTCCACGTCTTCGCTATATCGATATATGACGTCGCGGAACATTCGATACTGGGGTTAGGCTTAGGAGGTAACGTACATTGCGAATTTACCGCGCCACTTACTTTAGCGCTGTCGGACACCTTAATATAGGACTATTGAAATTGTTCAAATCAAATATGGACCTTTCCTGGCGGCCCGTACATGTTGAGAGCAGTAACACTCCTACTGATGTGCGCGTTGCCGGCGTGTTTCAATACGAGGGCGATACCCAGAATGTAGACGAAGGTGGGCAGATAGGTGATGATTCCTTCGCCGCATCTCAGTGCTCGCAGATCGTCCTCTTCTGCATCCCTTGCGATCATGTTCCTAAACACCCCCCCACTCTCCGTCACATTTTAAATTTATTCATCAGATTCGGGTTGTTTCCGAACAATATGACGCCAATTGAAATACCCGATGGAACATATGACGCGCATAAACAGCTTATCGAAATTTCGATCAAACTTCGACCAGTCGTAAATAATAGAATAGTAAATACGGGTAAAATTCATTTGAAATACCTTTTCAACCTCCACTTTTATTTTAACGCCAACAGTTGCAGCTTTCAAGTTAATATTTCATAGGTAATTATCTCCTGTGAAAAAGTTACGACCAATCTATTATATTTATATTAATTTTTTTACTTGCCGTATATCGATAAAAAAAATTTAAAACAATTTGTTACTTTAGTGAAATGTTTGCTTGTTCGTTTGTTTTTAACTGCACTTTTGTGTACTTGTGGGTGGCCGTAAAAAATGGTCGTTAACTTTTCGTATATTTCATCCACCTGGATATTTCCCGGCAGTTAATGTTAAGTAAATTTATCACTACCGGCAGTAGTAGTAAGTAATTCAATGAAAACAGAATTTCTCAATGTTTAAATTTGAATCGTTTCCCGCCTTGTCGACTCAAATTACCAGTACGCATTCTACTAAAAACAGAGATATAAATATACAAAATCGGTTTATTGAATTTAATTCCAAAAGTCACACATAAAAATACGTATATATTTACATTTGAAAAGTAATTTTGATAGAAAAATGTATATGTTTATTGTGTTGCGGAGTTACCGATCGAGTGACCAGAGGAAATCGAACTGACAGTACACAAGTGGTTGTAGGGAAGGTTATACCAGCTTCGGTAGTCGATGAATTTTGTTCGTTATTGACTGATGATTCCTGACGTGGACGTTTTTATCAGTAATTATACAATAGTCGATCCTGAAGTCTACCAACTATGGGTTGACGGTTGTACATGTAAGTACCCCAACTTTACAGACAACAAGCCGGTTTATTCCTTTACTATTGCTGTAGGGGGTCAACAGTCCAACATTTTGAAAACTAAGACTGCCGATTCGCTGGAGAATAATTTGCCCAGCGCGGTTTCATAGATTCGTTTATATTATTCTCGATCACCTATTACTTCCATGGCCTGAATGTAATTTATTGTCGTGTTCGTCACCAGAGTATTAAATATAGATTGTGTGTGTTACGTTGTCATTTTCAGCACAAGATGCTGTTGAAATAGTGCACAAACGTCTCTTCAAAAATTCGGAGAATACAATTGACCTAGTGAAGAGTGATGTCTCTGACCATTATAGGACTTACAACTTGCTTGAGAAACTGCTTCACAATCCTATGAAACTTGCTGAGCAGTTACATTTTCAAATTGAGCCCCAGACAAGAAAACTTGTGATTGAAAAGTGGAGTATTTTATTATTTATTTTACTTAGTAATCTATTGGACCATTAGAATATGTAATCATTATGAAATTATCACCTCGTATATCATTAGCTCATTAACAGTTTACAGAAGTTAGCTTAACCTGCATTTTCTAAGAAACATGTCTATAATGTTTTTAATGCAAAGGCTAAAAGTGATAAAATATTTTAAGTGAAAATAATCATTTCTTATTTGTTGAAAATATAAAATCAATACTTGCTATGTACACATTGATTGAAAAAAGTACAACACATAGTACATATGTACATATCTTATGTTTTAATCTGTATTTATATTTTTACTTACACTATGTAACATAAGTATATCTAATTATATTATTAACCTAAATTTTGGTATGTCCCAAATAGGTACTATGAATTTGATGATGCAGTTATCAGAGAGTTGTTGGGCAAAAAGTTGTCTGCTAGATATCGCAAAGATTTGGATGAAGTCAGCGAGAAAACATCAGTTTCACTGAAATCCTGCAGGTGAGTTCTGTACAATGCAGGATCTAGGAATTATGTTATTAAAATTATGTTTACATATTTTGTTTGGTATTTTTTATTATTTCATTTATTATGTTCATTGTACACTTTTTTAATATTCCAGGAGACAATTCGATAATGTAAAAAGGGTATACAAGACAGTTGAAGACGTGCAAGGTTCAGTTGTTAACAACATAAAAAATCTTTTTCTTCTTCCAGATGAACTTGCCAAGTATGACTTATTAATTGTTATAATATTGCAAGATTTAATCAAAAGTTCTCTAACTTAAATATAATTGAAATCTTTAAGATCAAAACTTGTTATTAATTTATACTGTATTTGACTGTGCTTGAGTTCTTAAAATATTATAGTTCTATTGAAATTTAAAATATTATGATAATATATTTTAACATAACTGTGGCATTCTCTTAATCTATTTTTTAGGAGATATGGCACTGTTGTATTCCTGGCATACTTAAGATTTGAGACTGGAAAGCGAAAACTTCAGTATTTAACATTTCCAGATTTCTATGAATGTGCATTGTCCATAATGCACTGGTGGACTTGTCCAACAGGTTCAAATGAACATGATGATTTAGATCTGGACAGGGAATTCCTGTTGGATTTAAGAGAAGTTAGGCCATTAATGGACAAAGAGAAGGAACTGAAACAGTCAGTAGAATACAATGAGATTTTATTATAAGGGAAAAAAATTGAAATAAAATTATATTTTTATTAACATTTATTTTAATAATATCTATGTATAAATATGCAGTATGATTTGTTGACTTAATTGTTGTTTGTTTCTGTTAAATAATTTTACAGTTTGGTGTTGGTTAGATTAAAACCAAAACTTCTGGACAAAGTTTATCAAGAACTGGAAAGTAATTTTCGAACATATTCCAGAGCTCTTATCTCACTTGCATGTAATCTTCATCGATCAAGAGAGTTGAAGTAAGTTAGTGTAAAAATTATTTAATAATTTATGCATAAATAAATTTTATATATTTCATATGAACTTGTGAAGTATATAATTTTCAATATTGAACCAAAATATTCTCTTTTTTGAAAAAGCAGGGGTCTTTTTATGGAGTTAGTTGAACGTTTTATTGAACCCTGGAAGGCAGTTTCATGGTCTACAAATGATTTAACATTTTTCCTTTCGGCATATAAGAACTGTTCACTTCAATTAGATATTTTAAGGTAAGTTATTAGATACAAAAATATTGCACTCTAAATGTCCTGAGAAAATTCAATTTCCATCATAACAATAAATTTCTAAGACAACTATACATAAATATTTTTTAAATGTACAGGAAGATTATATTGAATGATTTTTAAAATTAAGTTTTCTCATCAGTGCATTTTTCTATAACATCAATCCTGAACATATATTATTTTCTAACTGCTTATGCCTACATTATATTTAAAATGTACTTCATCAAATGTAAAGTATTTAGTACATTCTTCTGAATATTTATTCCTTCATAATTTCATTATAACTGCTTAGTATTTATTGTGCAAGCATTGAAAAAAAGAATATCATTTTAAACAATATGTTGTAGTTAATATTTTATGGTAATAATGTTTCAGAGATCCATATACCAAATCAGTGTGGGAGCGTTATATGACAGTGTTATCATGTTGTCTACTGCGAATGTATCATTCATGATGTAAACCAGAATTTGATAATGATGACTAATGGTTGATATGAAATCAAGTTTTACCTGAAAATACCCTACCTGAACTTAGCCAGCCTCCTCAAAATATATTTGTCATTGGTACAACAAATTTCCTAATAGCACAAATTTCCTCTAGATGTAATGAACTGCTTTCCATGTTTTAGATGATAGTGGTATATTTTTGTATGCTAAATACAATTATTGAGTGTTTATTATTTGTATTTGAACTGAGGGAAATTCATATAAAGGAGAATGAAAAACAATTTTTATTTCAATTAAATGTATATATAAAATTTAGAATATTTGTATAGACACAATTTCTTTTTATAATAAACCAAATTGCAATTTTGTCTTGTTATTGTCAAATGTTACCATAATACAATAAAATTATAAAGTTTTTCTAGTTTTCTGTTTAAATTATTATGGTCGTTCAGTAATATTAATATTGTAAATATAATGATAGTTCTGTTGATTTAAAAATAAAATAATGAATAAAAATTGTAATTAAGAAAAGCAAAATAAAATGGTAGTTCTTATACAATGGTCTGTGTTCTAATTCTTTCCTTCCATTTAAGAATATAATTATTTCTACATGCATTTATTGCATAATTCTTTGCATGTGCTTCAGGTATTTAGATATAACCCCATAAGAATGAATTGTGAATCATTTTCTGAAGGCACATATTTTTTAAATTTCAAATCTGAAGATGCTACTTCAGATTTCAAGAATGCAGAGGAAAACTCATACAAAGAATAGCATACATATTTTTTATTTCAATTTGATGTATTTAATTGGTGTTTTTAAAACCAACTATATAATTATATTAAAAAACGAATATTGGTTTAGTATGAGTAAGATGTAATGTCCTTATAATGTATTGTATTACCCAGTAGTGTCATTCAGTGAAATAAATGTAAATGTGTGAACAGTGTTTGTTATAAAGAAATTGTATTAAATAAAAATGAAATAACATAGTTTAAATATATAGTTTAAAATACCTGTTTTGTGCTCTGCGAGGGGTGTGTTCCTGCCTCCTCTAGCTGGTTTGGTCATTTGCTAGACCGGGTTCGGCTGCTCGCCATCTTCAGTAGCGGTGTTAGTCACTTTTGACACTTGGGATGTTTTTTTTGGCATCCTAACTACACAGTCACTGTCACTTGCACGGTGATGGTTGTCGAAGCCGACTAGCAAAAGACCAAACCAGCGAGAGGAGACAGAAACACACGAAATCTCCGGTATAACATGGATACTTTATCTACATCTAGCATACCATTTACCAGTTTCATAATTTCCCAAAACAAGATTAAGTAGAAACAGCTGTAACGTGGTTCCGCATTTCTCCTGGTGCTGTATTCTTATTAATCAAAATGTCATCTCTTAATATCCTCTATAGGATAACGTGGCAGATAATAATTAAAAGTGCCAATTCTGTCTGGTTGCGGTCGGGTAGACTGGGATCTATAATTGATTTTCACATTTGTTCGGCCGAGCGTTTGTGCAGAGTTTTGACAACCCGGTCGCAGAAGGCGGCCCCAGCACAACTTCACGAACAAAACATTCGTTGTCTCATCAACTTCCACATCTCGAGGACAAAGTCTCTCGGAACGAAGTCGTCCGTAGTTTCGGGCGGGGAACCGCACATGTGTCCTCTTATTTTCAACCGTGAATCGAATAATGTCTGACACATTGTGCCTGACAAAATTCCACCGGAAAATTCTGTGTTATTTCCCACTTCCTTCCTTCAAGTTAGAGTCGGGTTATGTAGATATACCAGTTAATTTACTTAGAGCAATATCCACATTTATAACTGAATTAATTAATGATCCTGTTTTGGAATTCGCCAGGGTTTGTTGATTACAAATCAGACGATATTTTTCATCGGAAAAAATGAAGGGCACTAACAATGTTTTCCCTCTATTCGCGAATTCAGCCCTATGTATCCGTTTCTAGTATATGATCAGTATCATCCTGTCCGCACGATTCTGATCTGTTACTGACGGTATGTCACTGAAGAGGACGAAGAATCTCTAGCATCGCAGGACCAATATCTAGCATCGAACAGTATACCAACATTGTTTTCAATATTCTTAAAATATGGTCCGAGGTGTAGCCTAAAATATAATCAGGCTGTAGCCTAACAAAGGATATGGCCCACACCCAACTCTTTTTACGATCAATAGTATCAAAATTACGGGCCTCCGAACCAAGACCTCCGTGCGATTTCAGAAGTGGTGTCATTCGAATAATTTAACGCTCATTTATAAAAATTCAGCGTGATTTTCGGCGCATTAATATTAATTAAGAGTATACCTGGGCCTTTTTACAAGCCTCCCAGAAGACGTTACTCAGTCCTTTTTGGCGCCGACACATTTTGGCGGGAGGGGAATTTTTGTGTCCGAAAACTGTGGGTGACTCAGCTGCAGCTGAGAGGATTTGATGTGGATAGTATGGGGTGGGGTTATGAGCGGGGAAAGGGGGGGGCGCCAAGCCATAAAACCATCTTGAAGTGAAGCATAAATCTAACCCGGCGGGGTACTGTGGGGGGCAAAAACGGCATCACCACCACCGGCAGCGCCAACGGGAACAGTCACTCCTCGCCCCCAGCATACTCCCAGACTATATATTTCATCTTACCCCACTCTACGACTCGCACTCTTATCTCTCCCGGCGAAGACGCTTTATTAATAACGCGCGATGCAAAGAAACTTCTCTCGCCGAAATGGAGGGGAAAAAACGGTGGACATAGGCCGAATTTCCCCGCCGACAGAGCTCCTATGTTGGAAATCCTTAATTTCTATTTTCTACTAATCGGTCTCCAGTAAATGATAGGTGTGCTGCATAACGGGGGTTAAAAGGGAGGCAGAGATCTTTAAATGTCGTTGAAAAAAATTTTATTCACAAAAATCGGAAATAGTGGCCAATATTTAATTATTTATTATCGACATTACTGCGAATTTTTATCGCCTCTTTTATTTGATCTTCGGCAACGAAAAAATAATAGGGATTCTGTCAGAGGAATAAAAACTAAATGAATTTCTTGGGTAATCTTCACTTGTGTCCGAACCTGCGGATATCGGAGATTCACTGAAAAGGTAGTGTTAACTCTAAAGAGCACCTCACAAGTACGGGATTAACAATGCAACTCTACTCTCTGTAGCTGTATTAATTTATATAATTATGAAATATTTATGTGGTACTGGAATGAGACAGAATTTGAAGAGCTGCCGTAGCCTAAAGTTTAGGAGGCGATAATCAGAATAGAATGAATAAAGTCTATCGAGGCAATCAATATACAGAAACTTTATTTTCTTTCAATGTGCGCAGGATATTGTGTCACGGGCCCGCCGTCCTTCCTAAAATTATATACATAGATATTGGGGCTGAGTAAGCCCGAACACAGAATATTGGTTCGACGAAGAATGGGAAGTCAATTTCGTAATAGTGGAAAGAAATTCGGCGTCGGGGGTTACAATGAGCCCGCGCCGGGTAAAACTAAGTTGGCTCATCGTTTCGAGGCGGGACAATAGCGGGACCGGACGAAGGTAAGTGGAGCGAGCGGGCCGCCCCTGCCCTTCTCCCTCTTTAATACTGAAGTAATCAAAATGGGAGCCCCCGGCAGATTGTACGGGCCGAACGGGAGATGCATTGTGCCGCGAGGAGAGGAAGAGGAGCGGCTGCCCGATCCGCTGTACCGGCCCCAACTGGATATTAGCCCCCCCTACCTACCTATATACTTGTATAGGCCCTCCAGAATGCAGCATACTCACTGGAGCCTTTACACCGCCATTACCATTGTTCATTACTACATCTATACCTTTCTCATTCGACTCCTTTCTCTTCTTACTTTTTCTTCCTTTCGCTTTTGTTACTACTCCCGTACAGTTTGAACGATTCACAGAAATTCTACGATCGTAATGATATGCGCCTTGATTTCAGAACACATTCGCGAAGTTTATACGCAATACTTCATATCATATAAAAAATCATCATAAAATCGTATAAAAAAATGATATTACCGTAACTTGAGGTTTAGACTAGTGTTTCGCAATTATTCTTTTTTAATTGTTCTACAGTATAAATTTAATTGGGCCATATTTTATTATGTACAATAGATCGGATTAATTCAATTATTTATTTATAGACTTAAGCATTACCCTGTTTAATTGAGTGCTAATCATGACCCGAACAGTACGGGCTGTTCATAACGTCATATCGAATGAGATATTTGAAAAAATTCATTACCGCATTCGTACAATAAAGTTTTGAGCCCAGACTTTCGTTAACAATTTGTTAACAGGAACGAAAGGTTTTCACGTTCATTTTAATGGACATAAGTAGGATATAGTGTCCCGATAATTTCTTGGACGATTTTTTTCCCGAATCATTGACCTATTAGGTAACTTCGCGGAATGCTATTTAGAAAGACATCATGTTTAAAATATGTAATGCCACCTAGATCGGGACGAATTTGTGCTTTTTGATTGGCGGAATTGGTGACGGAAAGCACACAGCGCTACCCCCAATATTGTCAATATAGCACATTTCTCGTGCAAACGGGCGGGGTTATCCCTGCGTGACTGCAGCGTGACTTGTTGTTTGTTAAACACAACTATGAGGGTGTCTAGTGTCTTGTCTGGTCTCAACCGGAGAGAGAAACCCGAGTATTCGAGTGCTAATTATGTGTAGCTCTATCTGCCAGCTAAACAACCTACTTGACGTTCCTACACCAGCCATCATAACCTCTCTATGTTTATACAGTTGCCGCCGATGTAGTCTCCCTGTTTATTTTCTTTTTATCAATTCGAGTTTATAGATGTAAATAAGCCGCGTAATTTATTAATTGAATTTCTAGTCTGGCAAAGCAAAAAAATTGGAAAGAAATTTTTTTTTAAGCGCTATTAGCTTTTTACTAGAAAAATCCCATCAGAAATAACAATTGTCTCAATATATCCGTCAATTTTTTCCATTGATCCTTTTTTATCGAACCGTTAGAATTATCGCTGCATAATACAATCGGGTTCAGTGACGTGGATTCGACTACGGAAGGAGGAAGGAATACCAAATTTTGTGAGGGGGAATCTTAATAATGAAGTTGACGGTAAACGGTGCCTTTGGACGGAGGAGGAGGGGAGGGCCCTAATTTAAAAACTTCTCGATTTAATAGATTCAGTTTATAAGGTTCCTAAAAATCAACTTACCGATTGCTTCTTCCAAGATGAATATTGACGTTTACTGGGCTCACACTGTAAACCCCCAGCAATCCTTTACCTACTTATGCGTGGAAAATATTTGTAATTTGCTTCATTTCATGAAAAGGGTCACAACGCCGAGTCCGGAAAACAAATTAGTTTTCTGATAATGAACACCAGAGTCTGATATTGATTCGATAGCAAATAACGGATTATTGCAATAATGGAGATTGTTTTGAAATAAGGGAGCAACCGAATCCTATTTAGCGGCCATATTTGTTTTTGACATAGCGATTCCTGGGAGCGTGTAGCGGTCCAATAGGACAGGAAAGTCGATAGTGCTAGGCGGTACAGGTGGATTGACACGTTTATCAGCACTCGTACATGGGAGGGTAGTGGGACATGAGGGGTCCAGGCGAATTACGATGGCACAGTGACCGCCGCTCCAGATAAGATAGACTCACCGTCCCGCCTCCCATCCTGTCGTCACTGTCACTCCAGGCCCCATACAGTACTCCACCACCGACCGACACCGCCCACAAACCAAATTTAAATTCATCCTATTCAGAATTATAAACCAGTAAACAGAAAAAGTGTAATTTAATCTAATGTAAGCGAGGAGAGTTGGACGACTTAATGCGACCCAATTCGCTTCAATAGAATTCAAAAAGGTATAGAAATGGAGATCCACATTACAGCTACTGTGAATAATGTTGCATTGTTATTCGATTGGGTATTTATTGTTGGGCCTCGAACGGGCCCAATTAACAGGGCCTTTCGCGGATGGTCAACGCGTCTGCATGTTACTGCAGTGTTGCGATCGACGTTCTTAATTTATGATCATGTTCTGAATACGTAGGAATAGGTAGCAGGGGGCCTAGGAATGCCGCAAGAAAATACAATGCATAGTATTGTACCGCTTCGGTTATGCGAAGAGGATCGTTATTATTGCGATCGGAATGGCAGTAGGGGGACTTTCGCATCCCCGGAGGGGAATAAACCGGTAACCCAATATAACAACAACAGCAACAACGAAGACAACCCAATCGGAGTCAAAATCACCGACTCTGACTGCTTATTCCTTCCATTAATTCGGTCACAACCTGTTGGAAGAATTTGAATTGCAAACGCCCATCATTCTCTCGACACGAAGTTCGGATTGGAAAATGTTTTTCACCAACGCGCTTCTTCGGTTCAAGATCAAAAGTTCTGGCTGATTTGTTAAACTCGTTACCTTGTGTGGCTTTCAGGTACTTCGTCCTTAACGCGCCCAAAAATAGGTCAACCACTATTCTTAGTAGATGAGAACCTCTATTAGATTTACGATTTTATTAGTATTATTGGTTTTTAGTATTAGAAATATTATGCGTATTCTATGCATATTATGCGAATACTACTTACTTCGTGAGAACCAGCCAAGGACGGCATTTCTAAAGCAGCTAAAAAAAGGAGAAAATCGAATACCTTGGCTCCCAATCATTTTGAAATTCCCCGGATCTTCCAAAGTGACTAACACCGCCACTGAAGATGGCGAGTAGCCAAAACGAGTCTAGCAAAAGACCAAACCAGCGAGAGGAGACAGAAACACACAATATCTACGGTATTCCAACCACTCGCAGACCAGAAAACAGGTATTCTATCCCGTTAGATACTTTGCTATCCAAATTTAATTTTATTCAAGTGTAACATAAAGAGGTCTAAATTTATGCTCAATATTAAAAAATGTATTTGAAGAAGTTTGAAAAAAATTGATGAAGAATGAAGTTCTAAAATAAAAATCCATTCACACATTCAGGTTTATTTCTGGTCCAAATTGAGTGAGTACAATTTTTCTCTGGATATGGAATCGAATTTGTCATTTTGAAGAGTCAGTCAATCGATGGCGGGAAGTAAGCGGTTTTCGAACCTGTTTTGAATTATGGCCGACCTCCTTTGTAATATATATGCCGTGTAGATGTGAGGGATGTGCGGGTGCATGGGTGGTGGCCAGCGCTATCATACGAGAGAGCCTCCTCGTTGTTACGCTCTGATTGTCGCTTCCTACCTCTCATTCTATCATTTTCTTTCCCTCGTTCTCCTCTATTCTTCCTCTCTGTTCCTTCTCTCTCCGCCCCCCCGTCGTCGGCCCGCTGACACTTCCGTGACAAACGACTCGTCGTCACACCACAAAATGTCCTGTACTCAGTATTTAATTATACTTTCCTACGATTCCTAGTTTAATTGCCCATCCCATCATTATCGTACCCAGCGAGGTGATCCAGACTACCGAAATGTGTACAGTACGTTCACCAGATCATGGGCTACGGACGAAGATGTTCTTATTGTGAATATAAAAAAATCATTGTCGAATTTATCGTTAACTATGTTGTCATGCCTTTTTATGTTTTTACTGTAGTTCGGTCACATATGGTTAACACCCCCTTTATGTGAAACTTAATTAAATTAGTAAGCAATTATATCTATATAATTCATACTAATTTTGGCATTAGTCCCTGCTGTCACCAATATAGAAAGTAGAATGAAGCTGGTCTTTCTCCATACTTTCACCATACTTACTGAAGATTTCTCCTTAACTTAGGGTACTACTAAGATTGTTTGCGGCCAACGAAGTGATTTAAACAACATTCCATGAAACGTTCTAGTATTCTTATATTTGGGAAGTAAGGGTTTAATATGCCGGAGTGAGTATAGATTTAATTAAATGGCGGAGGAGCCTAATTATTTTGACAGGAGCGCCCCCACCGCTTTGATCTCGATCCGGTGGGGGGCCGAACCTGCTCGGTCAGAGGGCGGGGATCTTGTCCGTCCGAATCGCATTAGCCGGGAGACGCGCCGGGTCTGCGCTATATTTCGAGGGGGCCCCGGCCCACTAATGCAATCGGGACGACTAATAGGCCATTAGAGCCGAAGAGGCCCCAAAGCAGTGACGACGTTAGTCGCCTTATTTGATTCGATTTCACTCTCTATATATAAGCGGGCCGGCTCGGGGCGGTGGGGCGGCAGACTTCTTCCTATTCCCGAGTTATTTGGAGGAAAACGCGTCGTTCGCAGTATGCAGAGAAGCCGCTTGACATTGGATAAACTGGAGGAGGCGCAGGTCTCTGATAACGATCAGCTGTAATGTTCGGATGAATTAAGTTTGTTGGATTCAAGTCGATTCATCGATCGAATCGAAAGTTTTTGATATCCCGTAAATGTACATTGATTTTCAATTGATATTTTATAGTTTGTCCTAAAGTGTTTCAGAGTGAATTCAGAAAAAGTATATTTATCGGTCTTGTTTGTCCTCAACGCTTTCGAAATTTGTCGTTGACTGTATCCGATAGAGTGAATAAGCAGTTTGCACCACCAACCGAGGTATAAAAATAACTCGATTTATTCCGATCTCTTCCGATACAACGTATTTAAAACATTTTCGCTTTGATCGTTCACGCTCAACGCTTCTTGAAAGAACTGAATTTTACGCAGTCAAAATTGTGATGCAAACACCCGAAATGTGAACCAGTAATAACTCGTAAATTCGGAATTACAGAACCGATACAAATCTAACCGTGTATTATTATAAAATTAAAACCTTGCAGTAAGGGAAATTTTTATAAAAAAATTTATAAATTAAAAAGCAGAAATTTCATTACAATTTACTGATGATAAGTTGATACCGTGTGTATAATAAACGTGGACAACATTTTCAATTATCTTTGGTAATTATGCATTTCATATCTTAAGTATTTTAATGCGCTTTGTAATTATCGACGGAAAAACCGCAGCCGCCCATTTTAAGCCCGCGTACAATTTATTTCCGATTATAGTCTGTCTAAAATACGGGTAGATATAAATGGTAAACAGTTAACGTTTGGTCCGGGCCGGGAGAGAGTATTAAGGGATGCATATTCATGGGGGGCAAGGGTGACAGTCATCCCCCCGACTCGGGGGGCGGTTTCGGTGGGGCCTCGGCTTCCCCGAGGGTCGAACCGCACCCAGCCGCTCCGCTCAAGTTATATAACCTTTATTAAACTACTAGCTAGGGTGGAAGGGAGGCCACCCCCACCCGCCCCCGTGCACTGTTCTTACTATTATCAAGAGACGTCACTTAGGAGGCACGGAATAATCACTTAGTTCGCCCCCGCTCTACCAATCTCGGCACCGCCCCACCCGCCCAACCACTCTACCCACGCCACACACGGCTTAATGTAATACCCAGCATATAATACCCGGGCAATTAACGGCCAATTTATAACGATACCGCTGCCCTAATTGATCGAATCGTAAATTTCATTCATTGCGACAACAAAGGGTGCAATTTCGCCAGTTTTATAACAACTGGGGGCGTTTCGATCCCTCGAAATTTATTTCACCATATTAATTGTGTGTATCCCCCTCACTCTTGCCATCTCGAATCGATGATTAGGTGCAAGACAATGAATGCAAACATATATGTAAATATGGGCCTTGAGTATATCTCACTGGAGAATATAATACAAACCAGCGATACTAACATTAATAATAAAATAAATCTATATTTCAATAAATAATACTCATTTCGAGAACATTGTTGTCTGGTTTGATGCTCATAGAGTAATGGAATCTGAAAATTACTGAACTTGACTTGTCCCAAGGAGGGAGAGAAATGAAAATATTTACAGCCGAAGAACCGAGAGCGGGGCCGATATTGAATTTGGCACCGTGTACCGGCGGACTCGACTAGCCGGCGGTTAATGAGAAATTTAGCCGAGAAGAGTATCTTTTTAATGGAAGAATAATACTTGTCAATTCGGAAACGCTTTACTCACCCATCGTTTCATTTTTTTTTTTTTTAAAGGCTATCAACTTACCCACCGATGGCACGTAGAGCAAAAATATTGACAATCAACAAAGCATTGTACACAAAACGAGCACAAACGGAGGGAAGTTAATTGACTTTTGGTCATACGATTAATGATTTTACCTCGTCATCCTCCATCCTATGAACATTCACTCATAGCCAATATTATTCCACATGGAAACAGGGAGCTAAACTAATGGGAAAAATGGAACGGTCTCTATAGTTTATTTATATTTATTCATAAATTATATTATTAATTAATCATAAATTACAAAGAACTGTAAAAATTGCAAAGAAATAAGCTGCTATTTATTTTGAGTTGTGTCCCTGAATTTACCTTGCTCATTTTCTTTTATGATTCTTTTATGAATTACCTTCATCTTAATTTTCAAAAGGTAAGTTGATGAGTTTAAAATACGTGTTTTGTGGTCTGCAACGGGCTGGAATACCATAGATTTCGTGTGTTTCTGTCTCCTCTCGCTGGTATGGTCTTTTGCTAGACCGGTTTCGGCTACCCGCCATCTTCAGTAGTGGTGTTAGTCACTTTGGCACTTCGGATGTTTTTTGGGCATCCTCGGTGCACTCTCACTGTCACATGTACTGTGGTTGTTTGCTGAATTGTATTAATTTAAAAAATCCCTGTGCTCCTTCTACTTTTAGATAAGTGCCGTTTAGAAATCTTATTCCAAATTCAGAATGAATAACTTCGTATTATTTCATTGGATACCTCCATTTAGGTACCGGCCTCTTAAAACGACAGAAATGTCTCCCCATATCATATACGTTGAATATTGGGAAAACTTACCGTTGTCACAAAGCGTTTTTCGATACATCGAATCGCAGGCGAGACGTCGATTTATTGTGGAGGTTTTTTCGGGAATATGTTTTTCGCCGGGAGTGCACATAAAATGCCATCTGTTATACGGAAGAAATAGTAAATGATATGGTTCATCTAGTAGAACTAGAACATCAGATATGTTTGCCACTTATAGTTTCCGCCTATTCAAATACTGCTTACGTTTTAGTTAAAATATTATCCTTTAAAAATAATAGATTTTCTAACTTATTACTGTTCGTAGACACTCAATGATTTAATATTAAACATATCGTACAAAAAAAGTGATGGCGAAATATAAACACGCAATATATATTTGGCTCGTGATAATATTATAAATATGGAGGATACAAAATAATGGAGTATTGGATATACATCTTGAAGGGGAGTCCTCTTACTAGAATTTTGGTTCAAACATTCTGGGATTACAACAACACAGGGAGATGTCCCTCCCTCCCACCCTCTCTCTCCTCTCTCTCTCTCACTCCTGCTCTTTCTCTCTCTTGCTCCCTCAGTGGCAGCAGGCTCCCCCTTCACAGTCCATAGTTTACATATGCATGGAATTTATAAGTTTCTGTCCAATTCGTATAATCCTATTTATATTTCATTCGATGGGGGAGAACTCAGAGAAAGTGTTCGGCATGGAATTGTAACACTCCGAAGGAATTAATGTTTGAGCTCACTTCGCTTGGTCGCAAAACCGGGAACCACCGCCAGTCCAACCGCCCCCTCCTATATAATCATTGCGCTTAAATTCCACTTTTATAATCAAATATCTTTATTTACTGATAACATTAACAATAACGAATATATTAACAAGTAACTGAAGATAATATATCTCTATTGAAATTCATTGCAAATATAATGTCCCTCATAACTAGATAATAAACGGTAAAATATGGAGGGAGTCTTCTTGTTCAAGAATGAATTAAGCCATTTCTTGTTAGCTGCACAGTTTTGTTGTATAGCCTTAGGCTGTCCCGCTACATAAAACTTTGTGTGTGTGTGTTTATATATATATATATATATATATATATATATATGAAGAGTGCAAGGGTAAGGGAAGTAAAGAGGGTTGAAGTGAAGGGCTAAGGGTTAAGGGGGTTGAAGGGTGGGTCAGACGTCTTAATTCCGGTTGTCGAGCACAAGGCAAGTGGGCGGATACGACTATATTACAATATTTCATCCTTCGATATTTGATCCTTTTCCTTTTGAAGCTTATCCTGACCTCTCTCTGTATCCGTCGAATTTCCCGGAGAAGTATACAGAAGATAAAATCGTTTCCCCGCCCTAGAAGGGATTTTATTATTTTTCTCGAGGATTGCTCGCCGGGAAAAACTTACAGATTTTAAGACTTAAAGCTGAAATATGTTCTACGCGATAGGGAAAATATTCAATTTTCATTTCGACGAATTTTGTGAACTGTGGATTTAATGTTTTTTTACCAGTACAGTTAGAATTGCTTACAGACCCCTTTAAAAGGTAGTGGCCACCTGATACCAGAAAAAGTAAATAAAACGGTGTGAAGTGTGCGGGTTCTCCTTGATTATGCTCTATTTGTTACTAATGCTACTTTAGCAACAATGTCCCCGATTGGATTCTAAAATGTCTGCAATAAAACAGTTAGAAAGCATACAGACAGTAACGGTTGGCCAGTGTAGTTTCGCCACTACAGCCATCACCACGCTTTAGCTACGGCAATATTTTTGTTGTTTCAGTCACAGTAGTAACAGTATTCATTATAGGGGTAGACCGGCGGCAGAGGACAAACACGCAAGCGGGGAATATCGCAATAGCGATGAGAGAACATTGTTTTTTAGCCGGTACAGGAAGGTGGGAGGGGAGCGTCAATTATGCAAACTCCAGGGACGGACAGGTGTCCCCCGGGTTTTACGATAACGTTTATATTCGGCGCAGTTGGGGCGGCCACATTAGGAGACGACAGTCTCAGACTTCTTTATTGCCACTTTAGCACCATCCCCTCCCATCATCCCCCCCCCGCCCCATCATACCCCTAACACACGCCTCTGTTATTCGCGCCCGATTTAACACAAATTGCCCCTCGCGACCTCTCTCTTGCGCAAAATTGTGCCACACCCCTCCGACAACCTATATATTTCTGGTCTTTTGACCGCGGCTCACTTATATTTTTATGATAACGATTGTTTCTGATTTTCTCCTGGTAGCCGAAATTTTTGAGAACAAGCCGACTGTATCCCGTTTCATATATAAATATTTTAATTCCTGTCCTATTATTTATAAATCTTGTCCATGAACGTTTAACGCATTTATGGTTTAGACCCATCTTGGGACTGAACACGGCAGATAATTGTGATTATTTACCTGCAGTTAGCAAGGCCTGATCATTGGGGCCGTCTAACATCGGAATATTAGCTATATTTAGTAAAATCAGGAATAAATTACTTTGGGATGTTCTTACATTTATGATCAATAATTTTAATTCCGTTTTTATTAATTCACACAGAAATTAAGGAGGCTAATCGAAAACATTTCGAATAATGTCAAACATTGGAAATTACTTCGGTCGCAAGATTATTCGGAACAATAAACTTTTATAATAAGTACTGGGGAAGTTCACTTGTACGCAGGGTAAGACAATTTCTGTGCAAGATATCCGATTCAGACCACGTGTAGTGTGTAGAGGTTTGGTTTATCAGAAAAGGCGGATTCATGTAGCGCAGAAGCAGATGAGTGGGGGGGGGAGCTTGCTTTACGTGACTGCTCGTTGTACGAGGATGAGGGGGCCGAACTGATCCAACAGGTCGGGCATGGGGAAGATTTTCGATCCGAACAGGCCACACTTCTTCAAGAACTTATGAGAACTTCGAGGCTCGTGGGACTTCGGCAGAAAGGATTTTTCAGGATATTCAGGAAGATTCTGGCCCCTCGCGGCGCGGTGCACCAGGGTTCGAATCCCGGTAGCGGTTCCTTAACTTACCAACCATTGAATTGATCACGCCATGAGCTTGTAAATCCCAATATAATCTTTAGAATATGGAATCAAAATGTATGTTTGAGATTGTCTGTGATGTTTCTTTAAGCACCCAGTGAAAAAAACATAAATATCTAACAAGCAGCTTCCAAAATTATAAACTGATTTCTAGCGTCGCCCTCTGATGCGTGGCATATCTCCAGGATACCCTTATGGAAACATTCACGGCGATAATCGAAACTGCCTATTGACTCATGGTGCAGTGGTCGACGCTTTCCGATGAATTATGCACAAATTCCTCTCGTATTTTTGCCCTTTATCTCCGGAATTAAAACCGCGGCTTGGACAACTTCTGCCCTTTTGTGATTCCAACCCTTAATGGCCATCCATGGATGGTCATACATCGAATTAGGACAATAGCAACATATTTGTGCCGCCTGTTCCGACCGGATTCACAGTATTCATTATGGGCTATTTAAAATCCTCACATAAACACATCCAGAGCGACTAACCTTTTTGGAATACCATTTCCCGGTATTTGCGATGGAAATCTGTTCAAATTAATATGATTTCTAATTAACAAATAATTTCTGAGAAAAATAGTCTAGCGATAATTGAAGTGGAAAAAATGTTCTTGAAGGTTCTAATTAATTACAATTAATATTTTAATGTTATTTATTTTAATATTGAAACATCTAAATATAAATAAAAGTGTATAAAATAAATCTATGATTAAAAATATATTTTGATATATCCCCGTACGTGAACGAAATCATTGCTAGGTGTACAACGGCGCTTCAGATACTAAACCATCAATACTCACTTCTACGCTCACGGCTCTTAATACTAGACCCGCAATACAAGACAAATAATTCATTATTTGTTAATAATTCTGTTGATAATAATTTTTGATACTTTTATTTACAATGGTAACTTTTATTTAACTTTAAATTTAGGCTACTAGATAACTCCCACATCTCACTACTAATGCTGAAGATTTTTAAGTTTGCTTGGTGATTGATCTAAAAATTAGTTTATTTTGTTTACTATTACCCAATAAATATTTGAAATATCCATTAATATGAAAGAAAATTTAAAATATAGATCTAAAATTTAAATCTTATCACTAGTTTTTGAACCCAAAGAATTGCCGCGTATCTAATTTAGATATTACTTAAATATCAAATTAAAAATAAAACCAATATGTAAATGCACAATTGAAATATAATGTTATAATTTTAAAAATTCGGTTTTTGTTATTTTAGTATTATGAAACCTTATCTTAAATATCTAAGGGTTGCGTGACTGATTAATAAATAAAGATATGGAAGGAAATGTAGATCTTGTATATTTACATAAATGATAATATTTCCATTTTATCTTACGTAGCGTGGCCGCTCAGGTTCTGAAAGTGATCGGTTTTGGACATTTCTCCATCGTCGTCGGTATCTTCAAAAAGTTTCAAGTGGCCTATAATCCCGGTTTCTCCAATGGGGCATAAAGCTCTTCTGTCGGAACGAGCACCATTACTGGTGCCATTAGTCCGTGTAACAAGCGAGTGGTGACAGCTTCAGATCATAAAATCTCGAACCTTCGCAGACTTTTCTATTGCACTTTCCAACTTCTAAATGTTTATTTGAAACGTATTTCTCTCCCGGGTATGATATAATTCGGAAAACGACCCAGTTAGGTTTTTCTTATCAAATCTCGGCCGAATATACTTTTCGGTTTTTATCGAATTTAAAAAAAAAATATGGAAACACGCTAAACTTCATTCAAAGATTTGTTCTCATATAGAACATGCATAATTATCAATAAAAATGTCTGTTAATATCTTAATAACATATATTAAGTACATATCTCTATATTTTATGAAAGCCAAAAACTAAATATCCAATGGTTATATCTATATCCTGTATCGAACAAAAAATATGAGACCTTCTCGGTTCCAGGTCCCCTGGAATGTTTAAATAACGTGAATATCAGGAGAGTGAATGAATAAATATTACAGGCTAATACCGAAGAATTTAACAAAGCGGTCGAAATCACTGAGCGAATTCATGACGCCTAGCTGTGACGCGGTCGCCTATGTGAGCTGAATCGGAGTCGATCTCTGCATCAAATAAATAAATAAATCTGCAATGTATGAACGGGGGCGTTTTGACAAGTATTGGAGGGCATCGGGCCTCGCACAACCCGACATCTGGACCGCCGCTCATTGTAAAGTCTAATTCCATATCAGGCCACGAATACATAGTGCCTTTTTTAGACTAATGTCTCCCATTTCTTTTTGTGGCCGCCCTCTTCCCTGTGTCCACCTCCTCCGCCTCGCCCCCACCCGCGTACCCGCATCGAAGATACCCGCCCGGCGAGGTCTAATAACGTGCCCCACCCCCCGGGTCAATCTGAATGGCAAATTACCCGGTCAGCCCACGGTCCACCTATCCATTCGACTACAGCTCTTGTCGTTTCGCCTCCGAACTTTTTCCCATCCCAATACAAAGACGTTTTTTGTTATCGTTAAAAGTTACAAATTTCAATCGTCGCTCTTTTACGTCGAGGCGAACATATTTTCCTATAATAAATTGAATCTAAAATAGGCCCAACACCACCGGCAGATAAGGGATAATCGTCAGATTGTACAGGATCGGACGAAATGCACACTATTCAGTACACAGGATATCGCTTCCGGTTTTGTCGTATAAAATTTCGAAATCGTGAATTATTAATGCAACATCATAGAATCACGCGACCGGTGAAGTGTTCTCGAGTTATGAAATATCCTAGATATCGGGATATTTAAAAAAGAAGAATTCGCTGGATTTAATTTTTTATTCAATAAATCCGTCGCTTTTATTTTGATAAACTAAACTTTGTTCTGTCCCCTCGACTAATTCAATACATCAACAAAGATTGCTGTCGCATGCATCACTACGCGTTGTATTCCATATTTAACATATATGTTTTTATAAAAATGATCGCGATACTATCGGGGCTAGGTGAGCAGGGTGGAAATTTAAATTCGTTCCAGATCCGATTATTCAGCGGTAAGAGGCGTTAGGTTGAAACGGGAGGAGAAGTGCTCGGTCGGTGGGCGGAAGGAGGAGGGAGGGGGCGCACTAGTTTCTAAAAAGAAGTTGTCAGCGTCAGTCTCAGGCCGGCTCATCCATCATCTTCCCAGCACGGCCCCCCCCCACACCCTCTACAGTCCCAACACCAACACCGCCATCACATCATTGTCACCCGCATAAAGATAAACTTTTATATAGCCGGCCCTTTTTTTACCCGACTGGTACTTCTTGTTTATTTTGTATTCGACCTATTCGGAATTTCGCCCTTATCGCCGCCCGGGGAACTCGGGGCTGGTGGACGGGTATCCTCTATACACGCTCAGCCGGGTTAAATACAAGAAAAAACTAAACCGTTCTTCAGAGGATTATGTGCCACAGAATATTTATTTAGTCCGGTTTTATTAAAGATTTTATATTTGTGGATATAATAAACTATAATACCGGAACGGAATGTTTAAAAACATTCGTTGTCTTTTTCAGTTTATGAACTATACTATACCTGCCACCTCCTGTAATGTATGTCCATAGATACAATAAAGAACTCATTATGTTATTATTTGGTTACATAGCTCGGGAACATAGATTTATTTTTGTATGTTTGGATTATTAGAAACTCGTGTTCGTCACTCGTGTAACATTTCGCACCCAGATAAAAATGAATCTCGTAGATTTCGTGTGTTTCTGTCTCCTCTCGCTGGTATCTCGTTGGATCTTTTACTAGACCGGTTTCGGCTGCTCGCCATCTTCAGTACAGGAGGAACCAGCGGTATTTCAACCTCTCGCAGAGCACAAAAACAGGTATTATAAAAATAAATTTCTTCAAACTATATATGTACATATATCCCTATATAAAATACGGATTTAATTTATTTTTTCACATGCCTTCGGCTGGCTGTGAGAGGAAAAATTAATTGAAACAAACACACGGGCAGAGGTCGAGATCCGAGATAGGGAACTGAGCTAGTCAGTAGCATGCCACGAGAACAACTCGTGGAAGTTACCCGCCGAGACTTTCGTTGCACATTTGCTCCACAGCCGAGTAAAGAAATGCTGGGGAATTTCAATTTTTCAAGAGAAGACCTTATCAGTACGAGAGCAGACCTAACGTTTTATTGAAACTCGGCTGTGGAGAGAAATATTAGCGAAAAGAAATTTCAGCGATTGAGAATTTAAAAATCCTTTCTTAATTTCGCGTCATCAAAATTCAGCAATCGATTTTTCTAATAACATTTACATTTATAAACGTCTACATTGGAATCAAACCGGCCGGTGTGGTAAAATAGAGGGAGTAAAATATAGGTTGCACATTTTTTTATTTCTTGTGTTATATTGAATTACTAACTCCATTTTTCTTGCGATTTTCTGTTCCACCCACCGATTACTACTCCTCCGGCTACTCCTAAAAGCGTTAAATTGTTTTCCTTGCTTTACATTATTCCCGCTCGTTTAAAGATTCACTCGTGAAGGAAACTCAAGAGGGTATCCACTTCACACATTATTTTAGTCCATTTCACAAAAAAATATTCAAATTTAAAAAGGTTAAGAAAGGTCTCGATAAAGGGATGACCACATAACAATATAGTGTCGACTATCTAACCAGCGTGTCGTCCAAGACTCAACTGTCTCCTCCTTTATTTCGTTTTCCTCTTATACATTACAATACAGCAGAGAGATGGAAATGGCTAAACGCAATTGCCCGGGCGGGGGGGACCGGTAATACCCTCTTTGATGACGATGACCCGCCCACTTCACCTCAATCCGAAGGTGAAGTTACGTATGTTCTACTTGATTAGGGTTCCCTTTGACATGTATGTTTAAGATATGTATCGAGAAGTGCAAGTTTTTTTAACGTCATCACTCATTTTCTGTCCCGACTACTTTTGCTACTGCCAGGTTCAGCATCGTCAATCTCATTCCCTCACTGTACCAAATATCTTAGTATGTATGTATTTTATATACACGTAACTGTATATACATACGAAACAAATATATTACTTATTGAATAAATGAATGGTGGGGGTTTGGATTGGAATGTGATATTGGGGGAGGGATGGCTGTGTGTGACATAATGTATCAGTGATGCGTGTGTGTTGTGGGGTGGGTGTGGGCCACCGGCCTATTGGAATTGGTCCGATAATAGATTTGAAGGAGAGGGATAGGAGAAGCCGAGCGGTCGGGGCCATTGTGAGACCGGGGCACGGTCGGCCCCCGAGACCTGCATTGTGCGCCCCTACCCCACCCACCCCCGCCACCACCCGCACCCACACCCCCGTAGTCCATCAGAATTCTCCCCGCCGATATAGCCACCCCAACCCCACATCGGTGACCCCCCTGTTACACTATTGAAGCGGATTTCTCGATTTCTCCTCCTCCGGAGGAGGATCGCTTTGGGTTTATTTTTAAAGTAGAAATTGGTTCCGGCCGGAGCCTCTTTAAATTCCCGATATCCAATATCTTCCGGTTGGAGAAAATTAAATTCATTTTCAGTATAATAACGAAAACGCGACTATAGATTTGCTAATTTGCTAAGGCAGTTAGGAGGAACGATCCACAACCAAATACCACTTATCCAATTCATGAGATTGTGAGATTATTAAATTGTTGGGTAATTAATGAAAACAGGATATTTTATAATATTTATTTTCTCCGTACAACTTTTTTCAGGCAACTGGTTAAATATATTTATGTTTTCCAATGTTTTCGTGGGGAATAAAGTGATATCGTACTTGCCCCTTATATTTGTCAGCTTCATTAAATTATTGTGCAATTTGAAAAATAATAGGAGGAGGATCGAATATAGTGCCTAAGATATATATTCCAATAGCAGTTTCTTCGATCGGCGTTTCGTCAACTCCAAATACTGTACCTGTCTGTTCATATAAGAAAAGTCGCGCCTCACGAAAGCCTTTCTTTAATTATCGGGCGGGCCGGGGGAGAATTAAATTGGATTTCTTAGAGTTACTTGAATCGAATTCCGAGTCGGTACGAATCCCCCGAGGGATCCTTTCTTCGTTACGATATTGATACTCGGAAGACAAACGAAAAAATGAAGGCGGGGGCCGCTAATCGGGGCCGAAAACGAACTCGATTAATATTCAGCCTCGGGGGTTAAGGTGGGCCCGTCTTGTGCATCAATATGCAAAGACTTGTGTCAAAGTTGGGTCTGAAGCCCTCCTTTGCAACTAATATAATTACGGCCGGCGGAGGTCCGTCGGGCGGCCGTCTCATCGGCTGGCTGGTTATGACGCCGCTTGAATTCTGAAGAGGATAACAAGACCGGCCGCCCGATAACAAACACAAGTGTCCCTAGGGAGTGGACCCATCATCCGGGGATCATTACTTACTAAATTATCATTTGTTCCTCGTCGCCGGAATTCTAACCCGACGTCTCCTTTCATCTTCCGGATAGCCGGCGACAGGTGAAACAGGGGTCTCGTTTTTTCAAATTATAGATAGCCTAAAGGTTTCCACGATTCCAATACAATTCTGGAGTGATAAGGCGTGAATCACATTAGATTTAATTCGTAAAATAAAGCCCGGCATTTCAAAGACCCCAGTCTAGTTGAACGCACTCTAAGTTTTCCCCATGATCGCAATGATTCCGATTTATAGCAATTATCGCGACATTTTCTCGAGACTATCTTCAAGTAATCCTGTCAGAACAAAACGCCAAAACCGGTGTAACTTAAAAAAAGATCAGAAATTTTCCTGAAGTGATTATTCGAACGAAATCATTTTGTTTTTTTATTATATAGATTTTTTAAGTATTATTTCTCGTGTTATCCGAATATGTGGGACACATTCATGTTTGGTTCGGGGAAAGAAATGTTTTTAAAATACGAAGAGTGGGCGGGTAGTGGATTACCTTGTGTAGGCGTAGCGCCGGTGACGTGAATCGGTGATGAGCTCGAGCGGGAGCCGGCCCGATAATTTGGGGCCCGGCTATTAGCAACTAATATCCCCCGGAAATATCCGTATTTGTTCGTGTTTTGCGCGCGTTTGCCCGCAGTCCGTTAACTACCGCGATGGAAGTGGGTCGGAAGGGCGGCTCGGGGGTGGGGTGGGGGCGGCTGGATAGGGGTGGAAGAGCAATCGAATTAGAGAGCGCGAAACGCGGCGCATAAAATTCGGTCAACGGCGAATTCCCGGCATAAATATGGCAACGCGCACCACGGTGGGGGCTATGCTGGTGAGCGTTTTAGCCGAGTGTGCAGGCTAGTTGTGTTGGTGGGCGGGGGCGGACCAACCTAGATGAGGATTCCCCATCCGTCAGCCGCCCCTGAATTTATAAGCCATTTCGCCCGCTCGCTCTGTCCGGCTCCAGTTATTTGAAGAACGCCAATAAATTTCATTCGCAATACAATCCGGCCTAAAATACGATTTGATTTTTCACTCGGCGGTGACACAAATGCGACAATTCCGCTTTTTTTTCGATCCGGCGTTAGGAAAAAAAACACTCGCGTACCAGGTTGATCACGCAATAATACTCACTTTCTTGTTTTATCCATAAATACATTTCTACTTATTCTTCTTTCATGCATGGTGTGTCTCTATGCCAGCTTATTTATACAAATAAATTCTCGACAAGAACAATCTCGGAGACGTGCGTTACCGTAGTTGTGAATCGAATAATATATAGGTTTACATTATTTGCTTATTGGCATTACTGTATGGTAAAAATTCAATTCAGTTTTTTGTATTTTCAGTCCAACACATTTGGACGTTTTTAATGTCAGTAAACAATACATTTTTGTCAGTGAGTAATACGAATTATTGAATTTAATTAAATACAGGGAAAAAATATTCTCGCTTTTATTCTCTTGTAATTTTCTGATTCTGTTTAGGATTTTTTACGTCCTCGGTAATTCATTAATACATGTCATTCACAGTGAAGCCCGCTCGTATTGATTGTGCCTTCAGAGCCAATTGCACTTTGTTAGTTCGGTTTGCACAAGTGTCTAAATATTGGCGCACAATTTCAACATCGTCCTCGGCCGGTTTCGAATGCATTGAAAAAAGTTTACGTTACTGCTTCGGTGCACGCAAACTGAAATTAACTATAATGTCACGCCCACTGTATTATGTGAATATGTGTTTTCAATCAATTTATTTTCAATACGCCATTATAAAACATTAAATATATCGTAGATTTCGTGTGTTTTTGCCTCCTCTCGCCGGTTTGGTGTTTTGCTAGACCGGTTCTGGCTGCTCGCCATCTTCACTAGCGGTGTTAGTCACTTTGGCACTTTGGATGTTTTTTGGGCATCCTCACTGCACTGTCACTGTTACTTGTACTGTGGTGGTTGTCTGTTTGTCGTGTGTATATATAGTTTGTTCATTCCAATTGCGTAGTTATCAATAACGAGGATTGGGGCACGTAATATGGGATGTTTATTTGGAATGAACTCATTAATACGGGTGAAGAAAGTATAGACATATTCGACTTATGTAAATTAGTGGTACATTAGGAAGCCACGATATCGGAACAATATCGCTCGGCTCTGTCCATTGAAGCTCTGCTTAATAATCCATTGTCTACCACCGACAGAAATGCGGGCCATGTACATTGAACTACTACTTACCAATATTTAAACAATGAGGCCACTCAGCTTAATTTCTCCCAGTTAATTAGTATTTGAATTGCGGTTCACATACTTCGGTCAGATGAGGTAATAATGCAACGATATATCTAGTAATCAGCGTTGAAATTCAGTGGACATGATATTGAAATAGTTCAACTGTTAAGCCCATTATTTAGTTGCACGTGTCCCTCCTTGAGTCTGGTGCAATATAATATTACATTTTATAATAATAATAATTTTATAATATTAATTATAATATAATAATAATAATAATTTTATAATAATATAGTATAATATATTCTTCTATCATACCCCGCTTTCCATTATCTGAAATTGAATTATCGTGTTTTTCTGGAGCTAAGAGAGACCGGTTCGATTAATCACAATTATGTTTGTGAAAAAAAGGGATGTGAGCGACATAGATACATATTATATTTATATTAAACATTTAATTATATTTTTTTCAATAAAATTCAGATAATGAATAGGATATAGCTGACGATTAAGGAATGTTGTTGCCCTATTACTTGTAAATAATACAATTTGTGAATGTATATAGCCAATTGAGTTCAGTGTTAAATTAACAGGTACAGAGGTAAACGTGAGGTTGAGATTTAAATTATAATTATTGAATATATTTATTTACGCGAGTTAGACAGATTTAAAGTACACATTTAGAAATCAACAATTGTGATATGATTGTCATAACCTGAGGGATTCATTATTGAACATCAATTATTTTGTTATAATACCACTTGAAAAAGTACCAATGTTTTACTGCTCGCATTGAAATACTATTTTGCGATAGTGATAATTGATATGAGATAGGTTGCAGTGTGTGGGAATTTGGTGGGGGTGTGGGCCTGGGGGGTAACTAAATTTATGGAATTAATTTCAGTTGATGTTAGAGTGTTGGTAGCCGTAGCGTTGCCGTTCCTGCAGGCGACATTATAGCCCCCCCCCCCCACTGTTCGGTTATGGGGCCCTCTTCAACATTACAATGGGAGCGTGGGGCCCCCCACCCCATCCCCCCACCGACCACAACCAGGCTCCACCACAGACCAGTCATTATTTTCAATTGAGCTTAATCACCCGACAAATATAGATTTTCATTGTATACTACAGGTTTATTCTACAACCCTACGCAGTCTATTGTCAGGCCCATTCGTCACCCTTTACGAGGGCCCGGCCCTGCTGAATGGACTCATGGGCTAGAACGTATTCACTCAGTTGTTTGCTGATAGCCTCACCCCATCCCGTAACGTGACTGATATAGTGGACAGTACGAAAATGTTGTAAAACCTCGATGTTACAAGTGATGAATGAAATTAATTTCCGCCCACATAAGCGCCCTAAACACAACTCAATAATATGGTATGTAATGCTCTATCAAATATCATAATAGAAATGGCAACTTTATGGCCTACTTATTTTATATATATTTCATTAACTTAATATGACTCACGTTTTGGGTACAATGCCTGTATATTTCATCTTGTGACTCGAATCTATCTGATATCTTATAGGGAAGATTAAATTATATTTAATGGTAGAAATGTACCGGCAATATAGACCACCTATTATAAGAAAAGTACATTGAAAGGTGAACTGGAAATAAATAAATATTTCAGCACTGCTCCCCACCATTTGTAACCTATTTGCCTGAGTACCTCAGATCGCTTACAGTCATTCGCAATCCAGGTAATACTGTTCAAAATTCGAGACTACACTGTACGAAATGAGGCCTAATGGCCGGAGTGGGGGATCGAGAGAAAAAATACAGGGTACAGTGGTGTGATGGTATTGAGGGAGTGTGGAGAGGAGCGAAGAGCGTTCTAAAGAAGGTTTCATTTCATGCAGTGTCAAATGCGTTTTGTGCCGCTTCAATCTAGCAGGAGGAGTCGACCGGGGCGGCGGGCCCAGCTTTTCACTTCTTTCAGCGCCAACTGTAACGAACAAACGGGCGTTATGGGGAAGGGGGGTGGGGCGGGAAAGACAACGGAGCTGATGCTGTGTTCATTTTCTTGTTGATCCGAGGGTAGGGATGAGAGGGGAGCGGTGGGGGCTGATTAAAAAAAGTGCTCGTTCAGTGAACAGCCGAGCCGTCCCCCGGCAGACCAACGCTTCGGACCGATGCTCACAGCTTCTCTCTCTATCTCTCGGTCTATCCCTTATAATCGTTTATAATATAACATCACTGATGCATAAATTTTACTTTCCCTCGATTATATCCTACATACACTCGTACAGAAATACGTTGTGATGTTCTGTATCAGGAAATCTAAAACTGTTTTAATGAAGTCTAACACATTTAATCAACTGTTTATTGGTCTAAATCCAGCCCTGTTTATTCTTTTCGCTATCTTCAATATGGTAACTAATCTTTTCAGCCGCTGGACCGATTATATTCCAATTCCATATATGTGTATATAAATATATATGAGTTAGTTGAGCATTCCCACACGCAAAAATATCAAAATATTTTGTTCGCTTCAATTTGAAACAAAGTAAGCAGCGATATTTTCGCTGGGTCTCCGAGGCGGAGTCGAGATAACAGCTGGTGGAGGAAAAAGTGCCGCGCGGGGTGCCCCTATAGAGGGATTCTCCTGTATAACTTTGTCGGCTGGTAAATCAGCGCTCTATCCTCATACGACCCCGGCAGGCGGCTCGCTCCCAACACATACACAGCGCGTCTTTGGTGGCCCAAGATATCTCCTCTGAAAATAAATTTTCACTTTTCTTTTCTATCGCCAAGTTTCTCTGGGTAAAAAGTAATTCCCTACTAGAAACACCGTCGGAAGTTTCCTCTTAGCTCTTACTATTACTTATTCAACACAACAGAAATAGTTTTCTATATATATATATATATATATATATATATATATATATATATATGTGTGTGTGATTCTCTATTCCGGTTGGCTTGTGTGAGAGTTCTGCCTCCCAAAATACCTGGCTACTGATTCATCAACATTTTATTCTGAACTGATTTTCTGGAGAGTCAACTTGGAATAAAATATTTTATTACTCCAGTAGTAGTAGCAGTGCGGTCAACAGGCCAAATTTTTATTCTGTAAATTATTGCTAATAGTAACTAAATGACTACAGAATACTCTCGAGAACTAAATTCCTCTCTGTGCCAGTATTTTAATAGATTGAACTCGTGAACTGTATTTCATGTAAAAAAATCTCTGAGTGTAGTGTATTTAGTAAAAAAATATTTTTGTTCCTATGCCAAAAGCCATGATGATATTCGGCTTCGAGCATATTTACGCTTGTTTCTAACCGTCCATGTGTCTGTGTGTGCGTGTTTCAAAGAGTGTGTACGGAGTGTGTTATTAGCAGGTAAGGCCTACCGGACAGAAGCGGTCGGAATCTAATTGTCCGCGTCAGTTGGTAAGACTGAAGGCAGCGCAAACTAAACGCGCATTAACATGGATATTAGAGACAGAGGAGGAGTGGGCGTGGGGGGTGGTGGTGGGCGCTAAGGTTTCAGAGCGCCCGAACAACACTTTGACACCGCCCTGTTGACACAATGTTGCTCTCCGCGCTACCCACGGCTGTTGCACAACGAACACACTCCAAGTCTGGCCAACGTCCAACCCCGCTTTCCAACAAACTTCACTCGGAAATGAAATATAAAAGTGCAATATAAAAATTCTAATGTGGTAACCGATTGTGCTGGGAAATACGAATGAAACCTTCATTCTTAAGCGCATCCTTAAACAAATGCTATTATGAACTGTCTCTTTAAGAACAAACTTTTGGAAAAATTCTTTTTTCACGATTGAACGCAGTACATATACCTGCCATGATTCAAGGCAGGTAACGACAAGGTTGTAAGAGTAATATTGTACTAACATGAATAATCCCATGAATGCCCCAGGCACCCCAACTTCATTCAATCGGCTTAACCCCGATGAATAGACATTACCGTGACCCTAATATCCGGATTTCGCATATATCACCCTCAAAATAAAAAAAATTGCTGGGACAATACTCTGCTCCCCAATAGCTCACCGCAAATATTACCTCCCCCTGTTGAAGGCTCCGCCTTAAGACATCATTCGCTCGTATTAGATTTAAATGTATGTATACGTATACACGTTATATACGAATCATAATGAAAACGACTGTGTTGGTAACTAGGAATGTAATAAGCTTTTGGTTGGAGAGTGAGGGTTGAGTGTTGAAGTCGGGTTTTAATAAAGGAGCGATGTTGAAGGAGACTAATATGATTGCGAGGGCTGACTGGTGAGAGAGGAGCGGGGCCTCTGTTAGGGGTGAGGTCAAATGGTATTAAGGGAGGCCGCCAGCGCGACATAACACACATCGCCTCCTCCTCCTCCTCCTCCTGCTCCGCATCCTCGTGCGGCCACTATTATATCGATTTTCTTCACTTATTAATAGCCGATGGGAGAGGCCCTCTGTGACGTACGACACGTCTGACCGCGGCTATTTAATATTGAATCTGTTAATGGGCGCTTTCTAACTATTGAAGGGGTCGCCAATGACCCCTCTGCGATAGGGATCCTTCCAGCTTCTACCATATATGAGAAGGCAATTTTCTATTTCAGATCATTGTTTACTAAATGTGTAGCTTAAGTTCTCGGGTTTTTAATGTAAATTTTCCCGATTATCAAAACAATATTGTTGAAAATTCATGTTTAATGTATTATAATATTTAAGTATATAAATGTAGTAAGGCCAATAGGCCGGAATGCATGCAGTAATCAACATTTGTATATATCGTTGTATGGATATAATATTTGTATTTAAAGAAATAAAAATTGTTTGTATTTATATTTGTTTATTAAATGAAACTAGTACAATTGTAACAAACTGCCATGTTAATCTACAATTAAGGCATAGTGAAAAATAAGAAATAATGGTAAAATGAAGTGACATTATAGGTAAAAAAAAAGGATCATTGCTCCCTACAAATGACACAAGGCGACGGCCGTACTTAGTGGTGTTATATAAAATCACTACTTAAGATATTTAACGTTATTTCTTATATTCGCAAAATATTTTCCTCCATGAAACAATTTCCTTACAGTTTAAACAAAATAATTCCTCTTTTCAATCGGCGGTTTAAATTGTATAGGCGTTTAGTTCTGCTAATCTATACTAAGGAACGATCCTGCGTCATTCAACTTAGTGATAAATGGGCGATCTTCAAGCTTGTCAGGTCTGGTTTGGAGAGGGCGAGAATTTTCACGTCGGTTCGGTAATTTTTTGTTGGGGGGGGTCTCCCGTTCTAACAAGCAACCAGAGACCCCGAGTGAGACTAATGCCGCCGCAAGAACAGAGCGCGGCTATTATGCAAATCGGAGCCCGAGTGGAAGTGTGGCTGTGTTGGGGGAGGGAAGGAAGGGGCCCTAACCCTGCTGTTGAGTAGCACCCGGCCAGGAACCCCAGAGAACGGGCCCGGTTCTCCCTTTCAGGCCCCGCCACGTGAACAATTTTCAAGGGGTTGTTACAAATTAAAATAAGAGCGCGGGGTGGGAGGAATAGAAGTGAAATTCAAGACGGCAATTTTTTTTCTAAAATGCAAAACGTATTCAGATTTTGATGAATGGTACAATTCGTTGCCGGGTTGTTGCTTCCAGATTGCGCATTAGTTATTACAGATTTAGATGTTATATTGTTTGTCTTAACTGATACTTTAAATAATGTTTGACAATATATTTGTACGCGTTTTAATTTCTGGGTAACTGTACTAGAAATCGTTATTTTTATTCACCTTTTAGTCAATAACAAAAAAAAAATGATTTTCTTAGTAGGTGACAGAGTTTCTTATAAGTGTATGAGTATCACGATTGCTAAGATTGAAAGGGAAGGTTCTCCACCGACATATCAGGCGGAAAGTATTGCCTGATATTCGGGATAAAATAATCCGTGATTATTGTGTCATATCATTCAAGGACACACAATCAAAAAGAATAATAATAAATTTATTCCTTTAAAGGCACAAGACTAGAAATGCTCTTCTCCCAACGTTAATTAGAGCCTGCGAGACATGATTTAATTACTACCATGAAACATGTAAATTCAATTTTTTCCACTCCAAATTGCTGTCCGTACGTATAAGGGCATTCGTTTGGGTATTCCTTCGGGTGTCTTTCTGAAGAGGAGACAGTGAGTGGCGGCCTCACATTCGCGTTGGCGGGGCGACACTAATTAAAGATTCCTCGGTCTGGACGGCGGGCGACAGTTCAAAGGTCTACCGGGAAGCCTTCTAATGTTAGTGGTAATTGATAATGCCCAATTAGACCTCGCTCTGTGTAGGAAATTTGAATTACACTCACCGGGCATTTGCTTTGTTTTCCAGTCCCGTTCTTTGTGCCCCGATTTAATCCAGGAGTAAAACTATTACCTGTACAATTAGAGGCTTACACTGCAGTTAAGCCAAAGGACTAAAGGTCATTGTATACTGAAAGTAGATAGTAACAGAATAAATTACTAATTATTGACAAAATAATGAACAAAGAAATATTAATTTGTATCAGTATATTGTTAATTTTAAACGTACATATAAACGCGAGGGGATAATAAACTTCTTATTTATAATGATGATTAATATGATTTTTAAACTAGGAGCCAGTAAAAATTCCTTCGTCAATAACTTTATATTCATTCCGGCTGGGGTAACATCAGTTTGTTCATTGAAGCCTTTGAAAACTTGTCCGAATTTAATTCCTAAAATGCTCACCCGCATTGGGATTGAGAGCATCTCGATGCCGAGAGAACGGGAGGGAGGCGAAAGATGCCTGCGAATTGGACGGTTTAGAAGAGACAAAGTCTTCACTGGGCGTCGGTGTGCGGGGAGAGCGCGTATGTGAGACGGAGGAGAGGCGCCGGCTGTTCCGGGATCGGAAGGACAAATATGGTGGGTAACAGAAACACGCCAGACTGTGAGAACTCAAATCTAATTAATTTCGGTAATATAACCGCGGCTCATGAGGACGGTAGGGGGTTGGGTTTGGGGGGCCGTATCCCCGGGCTGTGGGGGCGTGGGCGCCTGTACGTGTGCCAGAGTGTGCGCAAGGAACCCCCGTTATATTTGCGGAGAGTGCTTGAGCTCTCAGCTCGAGCTCAGCCGGAGCTGTGGGGGCTGATGGAGACTATGTAATTAAGGCAGGTGTTAAACACTCCAGTTTGGATCTTTAGACACCATGGCGGGCGGGACGGGGTGGGGGCAGATTGTACAGGGTGGTGGATTAATACGGAGGCAGGGATTTACGCTGAGTGGTACCATTAACATTAATATAAATAAATAACGATATACTAGTAATAGAATCAAGTCGAGGAAATCTGAATGGGGAACCGCATTGGCCAGTCTACTGAATGACAAATTATTTATCGATGATATTTATTTGTAATTAATTGAGTTTTAAATCTGTTATATTAGTATAACTATTACGAGTATTATTATACTATTAATAACCCAATAAGAGAGTTTAGAATATACCCATACAATATTACCTGATTTACTTCTACGCTCATTTTTCGTTATATGTATATATAAATAAAAGGAGTAAGTGTTGAGTAGGAATTGAGTTATGATTGCGTTGTAAAACGATCCTTAAGTATAAAGGTGGATTGGGTCGCATACAAGATTGAGAGGAAGGAACTTGTTTATGTTAGGTGAAGAGGAGGTGACTGAGGGAACTTGTGATTGGTGGGTGAGAGTTTGAGGGGAACTTAACTCACTTACCCCGCTTACAGATTAGCATCCTAGCACCGAACTAAAATTCCGCATATTCAGTCCCCAACTAAATAAACCACCCTCAGCCGGGAGAGCATCGTCGTTCGCGGCTTCATTAACTCCTGAGGTACTCTATCATGTACGAAATAGCAGTCTTAAAATTTACTGTTGGTTTGTTAATGCCTTTTTTTCTCAAATATGTTCGTTTACAATTTCGCCACAAGGTCCACGATCCTTTCAATGGAATTCCGATATTCCTTTCACATTCACTCTAAGGTTTCGGTTATCCTTCCATATCTCCATGAATATACCTTGAAGTATACAGAATTGGTGTTAGTGCGAAGGTAAATCCGCAAATGATGGTGGTACTATTCAGTCGCTTTCAAAGAGACAAACCTGGAATGTTACAATGGATTCACTGTCCGTTTTGCGATCCCCCTTTTCTCTCGAAGTTTATAACGCCAGTAGTCCTACTCATAATACAAAATTGGAGACGCAATTAAAAAAAACACACTGTTTTCATACACAGCCGTGGGAACCGTTTTAAATGAAAAAGAAAACGGGATTAAAATGGAGTCGGAGTGTGGGAGTGAAATGTTTTATTCTTTTCACGGTGCGCCGCTTCTTGAATGAAACTCATTTTTCTCTCTCGCGAGAATCAGTGAGAATGAGAGAGAGAGAGAGAGAGACAGACGCGGTATAATAACGAAGCTCCAACCAGGAGTTGATGGGAGCGACGCCGAGTTAAATCCTTTTAAATTAAGAGCAGGAGGAAGAAGAGTCCTTTTGAAAGGGGTCGACACCCGGGTCGGGCGGAGGTTGCCTAGCGGAGGCGTCTAGTCGCCCAACGACGGTAAGCCGCTTACCGGCCCACTCAGACCGCTCTCAATTCCGACACCGCTCATATTCTACCGGGAGGGACGCCTAATGAGAATGGCTCCAACCCGGGTTTAGAGCCGCCTATCTAGCCACAATATTTGTCCCGATATATCTCTAGCACAGCGCGGATTACAGGTAGCGGCCAAAATTACGGACCTTTGGATAAACGTGCACAAGAAACAGAGCTACCTTGCAATATCGAGAAGAGGTGATATGGGACCAAACGGGATGAGGAGGAAGTGGCTTTCCTCGAAGAAGAATTCTAACACCAAGAATAAATACGCGAATGACGTCTCCCAGTCATTTCGAAAATTTATTGTTATCCTACTTATGGACTTAGTAGTCCCAAATCCGCCAATAATACAAACAGTTATTAATGTCTAAATGGACCTAACAGAGTAGCAACTCTGTTCGCAAAATAAATGATTATAAATTTAGCGATTAAAAATAATAAAATTTAATAATGCTTAGGGAAATGAAGTAGAAACGACCACTTATGGTCTCGGATTTCCCCGAATATTCTATTCATTCCATGCTCCATAAAAGTACAACTTCGCCTTGACAAATGATTTCATAAAGAGTTTTGCATTTTCTACATTTTAATCCGTGCAACTGAGACGTGACCGGGGGGGGGGAGTTATAGGCCCTCTGGAGGGATGTTAGGCCGGTTGAAGTGGAACGGGGTCGGTTGGTGGGCTTAAGCCGTGCCGAGGGGGCTTATGACCGCCCAGGGCCCAATTGCCACCCTCCCGTTATTTGAAACTTAATGAAGAGAACTTCTGATTAAGTAGAGGCTGGTTTTTTCATGAGGACGCCTCCAGGTGTAGATTGCCTCGAAGTTGAAAAATCATCTCCCAATTTAAACACCGCCAAGAACGTCTTCGCCGTTGCTCATTCCGCCACCTCCATTGGTGGTACGTGCACTAATAAATATTCTTAAAAGACCTTTTTTCTACGGAAGAAGTTTATTGTCAATCCTCCTGAGGATAATACGAAACTGTTGAACTTAATTTCTTTTGTTAATGAAAAGTTGAATTCATAACGAACTCGCGGTATAAATTGCATTACGACTTGTTTTGCTAGTCCGGTGTGTGTACCAGTATTTGGTTTGTGTAATAAATTCAAAATTGTAGCTAATCGATGATGATCTATCTTCGTCTGACCGAATACTATAAACCTACAAGAACGTTTCGGCTACTTCACCCATGAGCAGGCTAAAAAACTATAACTAAAAACCTATACTCTATCCGCATTTGAAAATAACCGGGGGTATTAAAAATTACAAAGAAATACTAAAACGATCAGAGATCGTATGTGTAGATTGTATAAAAATTATATAAAAATAGAAGACAATTTAGAATACCTGTTTTTTGGTTTGCGAGGGGTTGGAATACCGTAAATTTATGGAAGACAATTTATTTTATTTGATATAAAAAATGTGTAAAGGAAGAAATACGAATACTACATCTGGAAAATTATTTTTTGATTACGATAGATGCCTGTATGTCACTTTTTTCATATTCAAAGGCACATTTCTCGCATACATTTCTTTTCCGTTAACATTCAGTTCGATATTGGTCTCGTCGAATTAAGAATTGTGGAAGCCATTACAATAGCCTCAAGCCGTAGAAAATGCTCCTGTCCTTTCACCAGTAGTATCGCTAGCTAATCACATAGCAAGGGACAAAGTCCTTTTGTTCCTATTATAGAAATAAGATTGGTCCCCAGAGATCTGTCCAGTCATTCTGTTTGTTTTGTTCTGTTTGTTCTTTTGAAAAGATCCTAACTATCTTCCTCCCTTTAATTTTATTTTCATTGTGGGCTTTTAAAGTGATTACTTTTTCAACGGGGTCCCAAGTCCTTTTTTTAGACTACAGTACATTCCTGCTAATTTCCATTCCTGGTTTTAAATTTTACATTCGGCCTCAAGAAATTCGTTATAATAACGCATTTTATTAACATTTACATACCTGGCAATAATGTAGTCTACGTAGTAATTCACAGTCGAATATTTAATGAAGGGAATCTAATTCAGTCATAAACCGCGAGAACGGATATTGTCGGGTTGGCATTTAGAGGGCATTATTTATGAGCAGTTGCGGTGACTCGTTTCGAAGCAGTTATGGCCACCTTAAAGCTTGCCGATTTTAATTAAATGAAAACTTGTTTTTTAAACTCGAAAAATGCAATTTTCAGACCAAGACTTTCATTAAATGGATAAAAGACGTTATTTTTCTGTAGCGTGTACTGAAGGTATGGCTTTTAATTTGCAAAATAATAAATTAGTTTAAGGGAGGAAATGGTCGATTGCACCTCATTTAATATGATCACTAATTACTGTATTATTATAAGGTATTAATTGATAACTTTTCTTTGTATTTGTATTTAATTAATAATATCGCTTATTAGGTGAGATTGGCTAGCGGAGAAAGGGAGAAACGTAAGCAACGTGAGTTAAATGCAAATTACTGAAAGTAATACTATTCCTTTGAGTTATAAAGGAATCCCTTATAGGAGGCTATTATAAAAGTTATATTGTAGTATACTATGTTGTATAATAATGTGGAACACTGGCATTTCTTCGAATAGACGAATATCTAGTAGAATAAATGGCCTACGTACTATGTATTACACTCCTGGGAAAGTAAAAATCTGCTAGAGTGTAGCCGGCCAGTGGAGAATCTTCAAGGCTAGGCTTGACGCTGATTTATAGTTTTGAACTCATCTAGCTCTCGGTTTTCTCTCGGAGCTTCGAGGAATCCTTATTGCTCCAAACTATCCTTACAACCTTTTTCTTCTCCTACTTACTATTTACTTTTATCAACCTCCAGTCCTACCACTCGCTTTTTTGAGCTTCCATGCGTATTTAAAAATTTTATTTAACAATGTATCGGAGAGACAATAATTTAATTTCCGTAAAACTTTTTGCGTGTTGTTTTACTGGGCATAAAATGCAGAAGAATGGTGCAGTGAGCCGGAAGCGGGTTTGAAATAATGACGTTGAAGGTGAGACAGATTTAAGAGCTGGGAGGAACCCGCGCGCCCCGCTAAATATATAAACTTTCGTCCGCCTTCTAAAAGCTGGACTATCAGGCTCCATTGTTCCCAGATAAATAGGAGCCGGCGTCATAGTTCCATAATATAATAACACTGTTTCTGAAATATCGAAATATTCCCGCTCAGAATGCCATGAATTTCCACTATGAATTCTTTCTGAAAGAGATGAAGGAAAGGGAATACTGTGAGAATTCAAATCTTTTTTTAGAAATAGCTAACTTATTTGAAAAGATAGAGCCTTTAAATAGATACGAAATCGTTAAAAATTGTTCGTTAAAAATACACGTATTTTTTAAAAATCTATAGAAAATATTGTGAATTACTTTTCCCGAAATATAACCAAATTCTTCGACTTTATTCCACGGCTATCAAATATTCTGAAAGCAGGCGTCTCTGCTGGATATATATCCAATTCACTTCTTTCTATGTCGACAGTATGAAAATTCTTTTAATAAGGTTTCATGTTATGAAAATCCTCAGGATTTCTTTTTTAAAATGCATTAAAAGTTTATATTATGCAAGAGTAGGTTTTTGGGCAATAGTCATTTTTTGGAGACAAATTAGACAATAATATTATTTCATGAAAAGTCAATTTTATGTGTTTTATGTGTCAACTCTTTGTTACCTCGAAATTTACTAAATTATTTTTTGCTCAATGCACCCGTTTTTAGGAAATTAAAGCAGGATTAAACACATATATGGCCAATAAATCACTACTCTATTAGAATTATTTTTCTTTCCCTGTTGATTTTGTATTGGTGCTTTCAAAAATGATTTTTCATATTTCCAGCAAACATTTCTGCTGTATTTATGTTCGCGTATTTCAGGGCATAGACTGACATTGATTTTTATTTTTATTTTGAATCTATGCGATTTATGACGAATAAAAGTGTATTGTTTGAATATAATAAATTCTTGGTCTCTGCTCATGCTTGGTAGAGATAAGCGGTAGAGAAAGCCAATGTTCAGTGATCATGAAGACATATATGAGTTTCAACGCGTGCCAGCACAGGATTACGCTAAGTAACTTCGATCGCGCTGCTCTCGAGTTCGTGTCGTGGATACCGTCCGTGTTCCACATAACTGGGACACAGGGTCCGGGGTTCATTTGATGGCCGTACATTTTTCACGCTTTCTTTCCCACCCGTATTTTTCATTCCCTCCCGATTCCTTTCCCATTCACTCATCCTCCCAGTCATCCATTCCTGAAATGCAGCCTTTTATCTTCTGTACCCACTATTTTCTTATCACTTGTTGCAAATGATCAGCCCCCGTACCTTGATCCCAATCATTTGTATTCAGTAACAAATTCTTAAGTCCTGTTTGCGAACTCCGTTTTCAATTGATTCCTGTTCTCGATTTTTTATGCTATGTCATCCCGAATGAATACCCATATATTGCTAAACATTATTTTAATATTAACTGAGCACAATGATAAAAATTAAATTAGACATGTTGGATTTCGATTCTTGACACTATCTAAATATTCCTTATAAGTAATTGCCTCTGTAGCCGAAACACCATATTTTATAATAACGTATAATTATTTTTATGTCCTAATTAATAGAATTATGTTATGTTATAGATTTTTAATTTTTGCTTCAACAAATGGGAAAGACGTAATGTGAGTTGGACAAGTCAGTCTTGTTTGGGGCTCTGTAGGGAAGAGGAGCGGGTCCGTTTAGAATTGCCACTTAAGTTTGATTTCCCCGCTTCACTTTTACTGTTGAGATTTAAACAAAAAAAAACTTAGCCCAGCCCCAGCGCAGCTCCCGACGCCTCCACTGCGGTGTAACTGTCGGATATTAAAAGGAACGACCCTCCAGAAGGGGTTGAAACTGGGCGAAAACTGTATTACCGAGAGCGACTCAATATGCCGTTCATTTTGATGCCCCATTCCGAAGGGGTCAAGTCCTCTTCTCTGTTTTCTTCCGTTCGGAGAGACCGACCCCGCTACGCTCGCCAGATTGGCATCTTTTCCCAATAACCGGTCTACGTCCGGACTTTCCAGTCAAAATACATGGGAAATTTGTAAATAATTTGAAATAATGCAGTTGGCATAGGTTAACCCATATAACGGATAAATAAGTCGTTTTAATTTTATAGTTAAAATTCAGACCGGGTTATATCACCGAGCTTAAAACGAGATTCAAATATTTTCCATCCGGATTATATCCTAGAAGGGACCTCGTTTCGCAATTAATTACCTTACTCTTCTATCGGGCGGAAATATTTCAATAATCCCTCATTCAGATAGGGCCGTTTTAAAATCTTTTTTTTTTCGGAGAAAAACTTGTTCGGGAACGACGTCACGTATCTCGTATAAATTCTTCGCGGCTCGGGCCGGCGGGGGGGTGGGTGGAGGCGAGGGGCGCCGCTGCTCACAGATTAATGTTGCCGAATAGATTCCGCTTCAACGATAAATGTCGGCCCGTATGCCGGGTTATTAATGTTGCAATTCGCCCCCCACCACACCCACAACACCCGGCAACACCACCCCCTCCGTCCTTCCACCGCCCTCGTCGTATTTATAAATGATCTTCGGCGCAATCTGTCGGCTGAAATTATTCGTCCGGATAAAAGCGTGAAAGCGAAACGCGAGGAGGAACCCCGAACCCGGCCGGCCTCAGCCACTTTATTTCACTAAAGTGCACACGACGGAGCATCAACGACGACGACGACAACCACTACTGGTGCATCGGCAACGGCGAGGGGGTGGCGTTGACGGATATCTGGACGCCCCAGAGACCGAGGCAGTGCATTAGCATGTCGCCATGCATTTCGCTCTTCCTTTCTACTCCTCACCTTAGCTCACAGATAACAGAATTTTATAAAAGGTATCAGTATTATTTTTTCTGCAGGCAAATCAGCATAACAGAGAACTTTCTGGATTACTCGTATTCATTAATAATTTGCTTGTACCTCAACAGCTTCCGTAATCCTACCCCTAAATTGCGGGATGCTTTCCTCCCAAATATACCTTTTTGCCCTGCAAATAAATTGTAATGTAAAGTAGTCAGAAATGTCATTTAATGCTCAGTCATACAACCTCGAATATCTCACTGGAGAAACGAACAACTAAACCCTGCTGTCACAAAAGCGTTAACTTGTTAACCCTTATCGAGGGTGTTGAGGCAAGATTGGGAGAAGTCGGGCGATCCTAATCGATATATCTGGCCGAACCGCCTGTTGAACTATGATTACTAACTAAACTAAATACTGCTGGTCGGGTCCGCAGCGGTACTCGGTAAGGGGGCTGGTTTATCGCCCCTGCGGTATAGACCGAGAGGGCCGCTTCCGTTTCCTGGGCTCGTTCTCCGGGCGGTGGCGCTCCGGCTCTCCTCGCCCCGTCGCGCCAATCCTATAAATCTCGACCTAACGCTAGCCGGGACACTCCCTCTTTCCCGTTCATTGAAATATCCCCCACCTCCGTCCCCGTTCCAATTTATATATCTCCGCGTCCTCACTTCACAAAACTGTCTTTGTTCCAATTCAAATCACCGTCTCTTCAAAACGCGAAAAAAGCGAAAACCGGACTAATCCTGGTTCGTAGTGACAACTGCACTGCCTCAGAATGCCTTGATGATACTGTTTGCATTGTTCGAATTAGATTCAAACAAATTTAAAACATTCTTTATGCCGATATCCCGATTCCCGAGTGTTTGGAAAATTATTACTCTTGTCATCTTCTATTCACTCTCCCTGTTAACAGGAAGATCTCTCGGTTTTCGATGCTGTATTTTATATTAGGGAATTAATTAAAAATTAAGGGTGATTATATGATTATATGTATATTATATATTATTATAATGCTGTTATAAGGCAGTCCCCCCCCCCCCTATTTGTAATTGGATTCTATCAGTTCTTTTCTAAGAACCTGCAAATTCCACGTTTAATTGGCCTCAGGGATGTCTTCCAATAGGGTGGGAAGATAAGGAGCCGGTTTAAATCTTAATTCCATCGTTAATATTAGGGGGGAGGGCGACAAGTCTGAAGCCATGCTGAGCCTAATTAAATAAGTTTACTGGCTTATGAATTAGACACGGAATTTATTATAATAAAAAATCCATATATCTCTAATTAGAAGACAACACAGAGGGTCTAGAAAGGGTACGTCGCTCTGAAGATAACAACAAATGGGGCTTATTTAATTCATAAGAGGGAAACGACGGTTGAATGAGAGCCATCAATTAATATTTCCTGTTTTAAATTTGACCGGATAAATAAGTCTATTGTCCGGTCAATCATTGTGGTCTGCGGACACCGCCCTGTTACTATACAATTAACAAATTACTACTTCCCTCAAATATCAACTCTTTTCCTACTTTACAAGATTAAACTTTACTTATTCGCTTCTTTGCACAAAATTACCGAACGGGAAATAGAAATGCCAAAGCGTCGACCCCCACACGGGCCTCTCGTGTCGCCATTAGTGTTCCATCCCCTCCTACGCTCAACCCCCATGAGATTATTGTCGAACTTAATCAGAAACAATGTTTCAAACTATGTTGAAAATTTGGTTCCGAACTGCAGTAAGTATTGGAACTGTATTGTGGCATTACAACTAATTTGGCCGTGTTGTTTGCCGAATTAATTTGGCCCCGAATGTTCGCTTCGAATTTCGGGGCCCGTACCAACCGCCACGGCCACAAGCCCCCCTCCCATAGTAAATACAACAAAGACAATTCGGCTCGACCCGTGTTGTGGTCGGTATATGAAAGCAAGAGTGAATGCACAATATGCATGATATGCGTCTTCGCTGCTTAGATTGAAAATAACGTTCTATTCCGATTATGCCTCAAATTATTAACTAGATAAGTAGGAGCTACATAACCCTTGGACTGGAAGTCATAGCTTATGTCGTAACTGTAAGGAAAGTAACCTGGGGGGTTTACTGTTAGCGATTTTATAACTATTATTTCTAAGTGTTTCAAGACACAATCGCATTTCAAAAAGACTGTTGTTTACTGTTAATTCTTAATACTGCGAGGGATGTTTTTAGGGTTATATGCCCATAATCGTTCTGCGTGTAGTTTTTTGCAGGTAATGCGAGCTGAGACGTTGCTGAACCATACACCAGAACACCTCTGGCGTCTCCTGCAGAGAGAGAGAGAGAGAGTGGGAAAGAAAGGGGATAAAGAAGAGTGAAAGAGAGGAAGGAGAGAGTGGAAGCTGTGCTCACATATTTATTGCGATTGGAGCTAGTGGCCTTACAGGCATCGAGCAGAAACTCTCGGTTCGCGCTATCGAAAATACTGCTACCTCAAAGTTCCACAGATCGGGGTTTTTTTCTTGGGTGCAGGGAAGGGTCATGAATTTTTTACATCCGAGGAAAGTAATATAAAAATCTTCTCCCTCCATTTTTGTAAATTATTTCCTTTCTCAAATATCGATATTTCTTTGGCCGACACTAAGGCACAGAGTGAAAGGTGAATCGGTAACATATTACTTAATAATAAAAAAAATGGTCGTATCTCAAAATGCGAGTGAGTCAGCAACTGAAACACTGCATTGACATTATTATCGTGAATATTCACAAACCTCTGGATGTTTGAGTGTTCCTGATTGAAATTGAAGAACCCTCCGTACATTACGGGTATTGATAAGAAAATAATACAGCGTGTTTAGGAATGAGAACGGATTAGAGAAAATGTTTTCCTCGCTAACGAAAGGCTCTGTATCGGTTTTCGCAGCTATTCGAAGCGAACTCAGTTGCTCCGCATCATATTCCCTACGAGAACAATCCCGTGTGCATTGGCCGCGGTACACGTGATCTGTGTACAGTTGGCCTGATAAAAGTCTACAAAATGATCGAGGTTGGGAGCCGGGCCGCTAGGAGTTTGCCTCGGGGTTATAACTCGAACTTAGAGTTCGCCATTTACAATGGAAGTCAAGAATTTGAAGTTGCGATGGTGGACTGAATAAAATGCAAACAAACAACTTGGCCTGGCTGGCAAGCCGTCGGTATTTCAAAAGTGGAACTTTGAATGAACTTCATCTCCTATGAAGTAGTTTTTAAGTCTTTTCAAATCCTACTGTTGAGAGGGGGCTATACCTCATGAATGGCTAAAATTCGTATCCGGGCCTTCAGTAATGCCTATTGGGAGGGTAAATAGGAGAATATAGTACTAAAGAACAATAAATAAAATATTTCTATATGCTGAAGTTTTTCATAAATATTCAGGCCGTCAATGAAATTAATTTCAAGTAAATATTGCAAACAGTATCACATATTTTTTTTTTACTCAATTTTTGAGACCACAAATATATTATGAATTATGCGATAGTGTTTCACAACTAATGTTCGATTAACGTGACGATAGATGCTTATTTAAAATTAAGTTTTGTTCATAAGCAGCCCCCGCTCTTACCGATATTGAAAAACCAAAACCGATTCGGAAATGCGAGCGGTGGCGCGGTATATCACGAGGACGATAACGTTCCGGATCGTTTTTAGCCGCAATTAATGTCAGGGATGATTTTGCGGTCTCCTAAATTTGAGAGTGGGAGAGAGGGAGGGAGGGAGAGAGAGAGAGAGAGAGAGAGGGGCGTATCTGAAGCGGAATATTGCGGTCTCCAATAGTCGGAAGGGTTTGAAGGGCCGCCGGCGCTCGGTGTCATTGACGGCAGAGATTGAAACCCGAGAGAGGGAGAGGACACTCGATAAACGCCCATCGCCTGTTCATACCTCGTCGATAAATCTTCCAGTTTTTTAATTTTTTTATGTTTTTGCCCGCGTATTTTTGCGCGCTGGAATTTACAGCCCTCTGCCGCCCCCGCCACCACAAATAACAAAGGGCCGCGGACTCCGACTAGAAAATAATACCCGATGTAAACAATGTGTGTCAACAGGACGTATATACTCCCGGCCGAGTCCACCCGATTCCACTCGGTATGCGGGAAATATTGCCCCCCTCGTGCGACGGTTAACATTTTGTGGGTTTTATCGAGTTGTGACGGTTTGATTATTGCCAGACTGATAACTAACTTCTTTCGGGTCGGGTGTTTGATCTAGGCCTAGACAAATGTAGAACTGATGACTGTGGATTTTAGGAGGACTATAAGAGGGAAATATAAGCGAGAAAGAAATCGAAAGAATGAAATATGTGTATAGTGTTAATATTTATTTCGCCGATGTTGTCTGTACCGGTTTCACTTTTTTCAAAATAAGTATTGTATTTTGTATTAAAGTTTCAATTTTTTAGCTTTGTACATCTTCGTAGTTTAATTTTCGTAAAGCTGCGTTCATAACATTCTGAGTCCTCCGCTACCTTCCTACGGACACCAGGCTTTCAACATAAATAAAACGGTTGCTCTAAAGATGTGTGAACACGATCGTGTGATTCGTAGTCGTTGGTCTCAATATTAGAGCCGAGTGTCCCGCGTGCGCCTGAAATGTCAACCTGGCAACGGCCGCTACTGAAACATTAATATACGGAATGCCGTCTAATGCGTACGGCATTATCCGAAACCCCACCGCCCCTCCCACAACAATACTCTACAAGTGAATGGAACACCGTTCTTTATTATTTAGGAGTGTACGTATATCTATACAGTTGTATGTGTGGTATCGTGAGAAGAATCCACCCCCGGAACGTCTCAAGGGTCTGTTAATGGTTTGTGTCAATCGTAGGGAGATCGTCAGTTTTCTCTGGAGTGCTCTCGCCTGTCGGGGAAACTCCTACGCATGTCCAATTGTATTTTTCCCAATCGTGGAGATAAATGTGTAGTATTAATCAAGAATTATATTGGAACCATAAATCTTTTTTTCGACGGCCAATAAGCGTTCAGTTCCATAAACAGACATAAACTCGAGAATAGAATTTGATGTTATCATTACATAATTAACAATGTGAAGATAATTCCATTGCACTACTTCCCATGACAAATGCAAGGAGGGAAGGATAAAAAGGAGTCAAGTATTTAAAAATTTATTTTTATTAAGTATATTTATATATTAATTTAGTTTATATATTTATGAATTTATTTTTAACACGTAACTTCAACCTTAGTTTATACCTAACATAGTTATATATGAATACCTTAGTTTACATGAAAGAACAAATAAAGTTTCAATTTTCATGTCGTACACACCGTTTTAAACATGTTGACCATCTTCATTTCTTATATGTATCCCCCATAATTACAGACACAGATACACCAAATAACAATGAACACATTTTATTCCCAATCCCATCGAGTTCAGATAATGGCGAAATTGATGCAATACTTACGGGACTTATTTTAGGTTATCTTGGGTTCAGATATTCAGCAATGTCGCATCACGCACCCTTTGTGGAAGTATTATTATGTTCTATCCGTAAGAAGGATCAGAATATCATAATTTCATGACTCATTCATGTAGGTTTTCCGGAAATAAATGCCGATTGGAATTCTCCGTGTACACAGCATCTGCTCTCAGTCAGCAACAAATTTGAACTTACCGGGCCGTACATACCGATCGAAACTTTCTCCCTGTAAATTTAATTGGTCCTGTCGAATTGTCGGTCGCTTAGGCCGGGGGAAAATGTTAATTGTTGGTGTCAATCGTGAGTGTTTTTGTGTGGGGGCCGTTGTGACGGGGGACGGGCGGGCGGGCGGTGGAGGGGCCGTGGGGCGGCTTGGGGGGGTCTAGGCGCCGGGGGCGGCTCAGTGCGGCTCGTGAGCTCACAGCCGCAGCACCAGCACCGCTCACCGCCAACCGCCTACGCTTACACCCAGTCCGAGATTCTCTACGTTTCGACTCGCGGTCGACCCCCAGTCGGTTGGCGCAGGGCCCCCCCCGCCCGCCACCCGTCCCGACACCGCTTCTACCGTCGTCGATTTTATTTTCTCAGTGATAGCCGAGTGATTGTGACACCACACTCTACACGAAACCGGTCCATTCACAACTTCTACCCTTACCCAAAAATAAGTCCCGTAAGTATTGCATCAATTTCGCCATTATCTGAACTCGATGGGATTGGGAATGAAATATGTTTATTGTTATTTGGTGTATCTGTGTCTGTAGTTATAGGGGCTACATATAAGTAATGAACGACTTAAAACGGTGTATACAACATGAAAATTTAAACTTTACACCTCTTATCCTTGTATTAGTCTCAATAACAGATAAAACGTTGATAAAGCAATCGCGATTCACGGTTCCTTCCTTTCGCTCCTTTCTAAGTTAATGTCCCCCCCCCAAAATTCTGGGGGTTGAATTTTATTCAACTTTCATTATTCGTATTTCACGTTAGGTCGAAAATAATCTGTGGTAGGACGTTAATGACTAATATTTTTTTGAACTATATTATATGAACAATCGATTATTTTATTTTATTATTTTGGTCCAATATCTTTCTCGCCATTATTCTTATGATGTAAGTCAGGTACAATAATTTCGCCCCCGCGTTTATCCATTAGTTAACGAATATTGACGCAATTTGGCGAGTCCGGTCAGTGACAATCAACTTCAAATAGACATTTTTCGGCATTTCTCTTCCCGGATAAATTTAACGTTTTTATCGGTTCTGTAATAAAATATTCTGAGCGGCTTTTGGATAGTATTATTGAAAATATATTACTTCTATTTTTTACAAAGAATATATAAATAAGATAATTATTAATATAAATTTTTTAGGTAATTAATATTGTAATAGTGTTTGTAGTTCAACCTGATATCAATATCCACATCTATGATCAAATCACTAAATTTCTAACAGTCTAATATCAACTTGCGAGAAAAATTTCCAAACTCAAGGTTTATACAATAGTAAGACGTTCCTTACATTCGCTTTAAAACCGATATACAGGAGGCCGTGTAGACAGTACTGCGTACAAGGCTAGGGCCCGCGTCGAAAATGGAAACCAATTTGGTGGGCTTCATTGCTGGGCGTCGAAGTGTACCAATTCGAAATTAGCGGCGCCGGCCCCTTCCTTAAAGACTGTTCAGTTTCTCCGAACTTCTCTGACTCTGAATTGTTCAGACGTCACAATAAACTTTACAGAGCCGTTTTCACGTAGTACAGAATAAAAAAAACACATTCGTTAACTTTAAACTATCTCTGAAATAAATTGAATGAAACGCTCGAATCGAATTATTCGAGTTAGTATAGGCCATTACTGCTCCGGTGTTGCGATCCTTTTATAATATATTACGTTATACTTACGTTCATGTATCATACTTACGTTATCCTGGTTTATATAGAGCCTTTTTAAGCCCACCTTTAAGAGATCCTCTCTGTTATTCAAATTCAAATTAGCAGAGATGTAAAAAATGTCTCTATGAATAGGTCCAAAAGAATTTTACCTTCTGGGCCGTATATACGAATTAATAAATATCATTTTTTTCTTTAATTTTCCTTCGGATATATACGCGATATGTGGGGCTTGAATGGTCGGGAATATTAAGCATCTGAACTGCAGGGCCTCTACAACCCTGGACGCTTTTTCCATCTGTGCCTCTTCCTCTGAACCTCCTTTGATTTTCATTATACTAGGTAATTAGCACCTTTGAAAGGGACGGCGTTAGTTCTCAGCCTTATATTTAGAAACCGGTTCATAAGGAGGACTGCAAATTTAGGACCTTTACTCGTCCGTTAGAAACGGAATTTCCCAGGACACCGGTCAGTACATGGAGACATTCATTCAGTGCAATATTAAAATGACGACCGAGGTTCTATTTCAATAGTTCTCCTCAAGGACTGCTTCATTAATATAAGCGCACAAATAACGATTCGTCTGACAAATTAGCTAATTTCCCAGTGTAGTACATATAGATTCACTAGGAATGTTTCAGATAAAAACAAAATCGGCTTGTGTCTATCCGAAAAATTGTACATCAAAAAGGGAGCATAGGAAAGTCGAACTTTGGATAGATTTTTATTTTAATTATGGCCTAATTTTCGGACTTTTTTGCTACGCAAGGAGTTTCTTTTTCTTACCCGACTCTATAACCCTAACAAAACTACCTCCTTTTTAGCACTACTAATTGCATTTTATCCTGTACACAAATTAGTTATTTAACTTAATAGGATCCTGAGGAATTTATCTAGAGATCTACGAGGGTTCGGAATATACTCACTTCTCTGATGTTCTACCCCTTACCACTTGTTCGGACCAATTATTGACGTAAAGCCGAAACCGATCTCGTATAAGACAGAACTAACGAGAATTATATAAGATAAATTGTATTTTTATTATTCCAGACTAACTAATTACAATTTTATCGCACGGTCGATCCTCTTCCGCTCATTCGATCTCGACTTTTCACCATCAGCAGTAGAATTTCGTTTGGCCACGATGCATCGTATTGGAACTGTCTCCGCTCTTATATTACCATCACACAAGAATAATTGGATTCTAAAATCACGGAAAAATAACTAATTTGTTTTTCTCGTTTGGTTTACGTAAGATTATTTTTTAACGAATAATATTTAACCTAACACCCGGGATACGGATATGATGTAACTTTCATCGCCAGAGGTTTTAATAGCTCCAATTACGCTGAGCCCAACCGTAAATTTATTTATGTGTTTTATTGTAATGGTTACGTTTAAATGTTTTATATTAACGGTCAGTAGTGTCTTATTTCAAATGCAATCCCTTGTGGATTGTTCCGAATAAAGTTGATAAAGTGTACATCGAATGAAATAAAATCCGGGAACGTCAGTGCCTATCCCTCCGTCGTATTTATTAGACCAGGTGACGCTTATTTTTTAATAACAGCCCCTTGTGTCACCTCGGCCCAAGAAATAACCGAATAATTTTATTAATTAAAACGTCATACCTCGGGCAATTAGTCACAGGGGGCGTATTCTGGCACCATCCCCCCATCGAGCTTTTCTTTAATAAAGCCCCGACGATGACGACGACGACGGCGGGAGGAAACTTTCAGCATATTTTCAAGACTCGAGGCTCCTCGACGGCGGCAGAGGCGGAGGCGGTTTTTCTGGGCCAAAAGAAAGGGAATTACGTCTTCATTAACCGGGGCCCGGGGATGATGGGGCGGCGCCCCTCCCCTTCAACTACCTAAGGGTTTAGGAGGGCCCAACACGAACAACAAGGATTTATGGCTCAAATTTTTATCTCCGGGGCCCCCTCCGCCCCACCGCTGTGTTGCGGATTTAAATTACTTCTGAAGACGGGAGGAAGGGAGGAGGGGGCGGCCCGAGAAAAAATCCGCTTAAAAGAAGAAAGAAAGAAATCAGAACCGACAAAATGAGGCTCGTTAAGGTGGCGCCTATTACTCTCGAAAAGGTGGCGAATAAAATAAGTGATTACGCCGCCCCCCCTTTACTGTCTCTAATTTGTTTTGACACGTACCTAGCCATAGAACTCACCCTCAACGCCAACTTAAAAGCTCGTGCAGCGACAAAGAAATCAAGTAAATATACATAATATACCATACGGGCAGTTTAGGTGTTCTGGATGCGTCATAGCGCCGTTATGAACGAATTTTAATTCATTCTCCTACAAACTGGTATGTCTTCACGAACCGACAAAACGTAGTTTGCGATGCACTAAACCAATAATACAAAATGAGTTATTGTTATTAAAATTCTGTTGGAATAACTGTTGGGGGGAGCGGTAACAGTGTTGAAGGATTGACAATGCTAGAGATGGCAACATTCAGTTTCATCCCTTGCATTAAGTCTAGCGGCGCGAAATTCTCATGAATACGGTTACAAACTGTTATATACCCATTCGCGGGGTCCGGAATATTCTAAGTGTGTGAACATTCCGTCGATTCTAGTGTATCCCTTTCAACAATTTCGGTTACTTTTCATGACTAGTAGCGCTCACGTTTCTTTTCGAAATTCTATGGAGTATTCTATGGAGTAAGCCTAATCTCAGAACAATTGGGAAGAGGCAATAACTAGCAAAATCCGCTAAATCATAACTTTATAATTATCATCTATTCTGTTCTAAAATTAATTGCATGCATTGCTTAATGTATTTCACTGCACCCGATATGAGACATTTAATCCTGTCAGTTCATTCTGACTTCGACTACACAAACAGCTAATAACTTTGAATAATCGCGATACCAAACATCCGACATGCGGAGCTATGATTGTTAATTACTACCCGTGTCTATACCATATCTCCAACAACTTGAGTTCTGTTTGTTCGTTAATACTTTGGCTGTATCTAACTAGCTGCACCAGTTCAGTCGGATCGTGACTACACCGTGTATAGTAGATGAGATCCCGTTTTGTTCAACACCGAACCCCCGATATTGGGTTGTTTTAGGTATATCGTGAACAGACTGAAGCAGACTATATAACGTTGAATTGTGCTTGCTCTTATTTTGAGTATATCGAGAGTCTAATACCAATCATCTGCGTCTCTTAACTCGTTCGCTACCAACAGTCACATATACGTGACACAGCTTTTTTTACCACAGTCAACGTCACACGTATGTGACAGATATTTTTGCACAATTTACAAAGGCATGTTTGAACATGTTGAGTATTGAACAAAATTGTTAATTTCTAAAACTTTAAATTTATGAAGTCTGTACTCGGTCTGCTCTCGCATTAGATTATTTAGAGTCTATAACAGTTGAATAGGTCGGTTTAACAGGGTTAGTGAAATTAACAGGCAATAAGTTAAATTTAAAAAGGAAAATATTTTGTGAAGCAAAATTATTAAAAATGTTATGTAAGTAGGTAGAAATAAGTGAGCTATAAAAATTATTATTACATTTAATATTTTTAACAGAAACATATCTTTCAACAAAATGTTGAATTTTCGTAAAATAAAATGAATTTCATATCGATAAATTATATTTTTTTGTCTTATAATCAATTTCTTCTAATTTAATGTGACACATATGTGACACGTGGGCTACAGCGTTTATTTTTTATCTATAGCCCAGCGTCACATATTTGTGTCAGTTTAAAAGAATACTTATTTTACTTTTTTAGACTGTTCTAAATACACATACGTAAAATAGATTCCAATTGATTTCATATAATCGCGAAAAAAATTTTGGGCTATGGTGGATGTCTCCAGAAGACCCTGGTAGCGAACTGGTTAACTTTAACTGGCGATTATATTTTACAATTGGGAAATGTTTGGATATGTCCGTAAATATTTGTTCTAATTTTATTATCCTTAGTTTTATTAAGAAATCCGACATTGGTACAGTTGTGTCGAAGCAGCCCGACTCTGCTGCCGGAACACGGCGGTGCTATATAATGCAGGCATTTCCTGTTGTCGAACTCCGTAGAGGAGGCGGCAGAAGGAGCTTGAGGATATTGAGAGTTGTTCGAGTAAGTCACCGGTTCGAGCTGTTTTCGTATTCCGGTCGCGTCGGTTGGAACGGAAAGGGGTTCTGATCCGCGGAGATGTCTACGACCGCCGTGGGGTGCCTGCGTCTGCAACTGGGAGTGCGCGCGGTCTCGCTTTTAAACGCGATGTAAATTTACAGACGGCCAGGTTTGGGAGGTGGTGATGGGGCGTTTTGAAGTCCAAGGGGCTGCAAAACATATATTAACATAAAATCCCGACAACTGAAATGACGTTAGAATCTACGCATTCTTAACGGTAATAACTCGATATCCTTATTTCAATGAATAAGTATTTCTCGAAAGGACTTTATCTCTATCAAACATTTCTATATTAAACTCCATTATTATGGCCACGAAATATCCCCCCGATCGATGGAAAACAAAAAGAAATTTAATATTTCACTTGGCCCGGATTCTGAGAAAGGAAATGGTCGGCTGTCGATTATTGAAGGGCGTCAAATAGATGGATTGCTTCTGAACTCGGCCGACGCTCTTGTTTCAATTGCTAATCACACCTTTTCTCGGCGGGTTGAAATCTCCTAGCCCAGTTTTGTTGAAGTCCCTGCCATACTTCGACCGTATATTTTTTTTTCTCCGATCATACATCGGTTTATCGTTCAGGTGCCTCAAACGGTTCAAGATCAAAATTTTTTGTTGGCCATTGTAGCATGTTAGAGGGTGAAGATTCAGCCAGGTAATTTATTTCTTCACATTACCCGACATTAAATTTTAATTACATTTCGTTAATTACGTCCTGATGTAACATATTCAGATGATCGGATCCAGCTAAATTTCCATCGAAAAAGATCTCATTACTTTTTTTATTTCATAGTGTCAATAACACAATTGCGCCATAAAAAAATTATATTAGGCACACTTACTAGAATGTTTCAACGCTCAGGTTTTTAATAATTCAAATTGCATTCATCTATCTACCTAATCATTTTGAAATAACGGTAATCATAAACTCCACATAACTACGCTCACGCGCCCGTTCTCCTATTTTATAAGGATATGGGATATTCATTTCTTAAGTGTATTTATTATTTTTAATATTCATTTACGCTTGGGTTTATAACGCCTAGGTACATTAATATGATCACGGAGTGCGACCGGATAAAATTAAAAATATATAAATTCTAAAATATTGTCTCAGATTTGAAATTCGAGCTTGGGGATGAAGAAACAATATATGTAGAGTCGATATTCGCCCAGTTATCCGAATCGGAGTGGAGGAGGGTCTTGTCTCGGTCGGTTGTGTTTACTCAAGACCTGCGTGAATTAGCATGCGACGAACGCAAGCTCGGTGCAGTGTTATTTCAGCACCGAGAGACGGACGGCCGGTATTCGGCTAGCCAACTGTAATAGTTTGGATTATTTGAAGGGCAGAATCCGAACGATATTTTCGAGTTTAATGACCGCGTGGCACGTTTCTGGGCGCTCACCCGTGCATTTGTGTATGTGACGTGTAATACCGCTGTTTTGTGCGCGCGCCCGCGTGTGTGTTGTGTGCTGGCGCTGGCGGGATATGCCTATTGTGGCGCGCTTTGGGGGGCAGACATGACCGAGAATACTAATGAATATCGTGGGAGTCGCCGATTAAACGGGGCACTCCTGTGTTTGCAAATTATCTTTAAACGAGTGGTCGCCTCGCCTTCTCTTCTGCTCCGGGCCATACACACACCCATCCAACCCGACTAACATTTACATTTGCATTTATTTCCGCCAATATCATTATACAACGTGGCCTCTACAGATTGCTAATTATTGAATGCAGTATATAATTATGATTTCCACCCAGGTTTAACGTAGAGCCTTCGTCATAAGAAATAAAGTTAATGTTAACTATCTATTATCTTCAGGATTTTTTTAATCTCTGGTAATATATAATTAAATAAAATAAATCTAATTACATTTCGCTAAACGAACTCGGCATATTGTATTACTTTATCCAGAATTTTAACAATTTCACACACTTCGATAGGATTGGTTTGGACAGTTTTCTATTGTACCACTTATGAGGCCTGTCATTGTTGTGAACAGGAAAGGAATAATTAGAATATTATTTTCATTTATTATTATTTCAATGATCATTACTGGTTTTTATCATATATACTCGTCGCAAACCAACAAAGCACGGACTTTTGGTTTGGCAAACTCCTATTGTTTATTGTCCGCCTGAGGGTCGTCGGGGATATTTCGTTCGATTGCGGGGGGGTCATACGGGACCGAAAACGGCCGTGTCCCACACTGTTGCGAAATGGCCCCGAGTTTTACCCCACGTAGACTGTTCCATCTCAGTATCATTTTTCCCTTTTTTTCCACCTGTAGAGAGGGCTTCAAGGGGAGAGAGAGAGAGAGAGAGAGAGAGAGAGAGAGAGAGAGAGAGAGAGAGAGAGAGAGAGAGAGAGAGAGAGAGAGAGAGAGAGATACAGTCGAAATGGAAAAGGAAGAGAAGGCTAAAAAACTGGTATTGGGTGTTCGAAGGAAAATATCGCGACCACTTTGCCAGTGGAAAACCGCACATCCGCCTAACAGCCACTCACAACCACGTTTTCTCCTAACGCTAGTCTCTCTGCTCCATTTTTTTCAAAACCAATGTTGATCGAGCCCTGAATAAATATTTACAAAATAGACATATTTTTTTTTTAGAAAGTATTCCACTTCTTTACCATTCGTTTTTATTAATGGAATTTGATCGCAAATTTCCAACTGCGTTCGAAACAGTTTTCAACTGACGATAGAATTTTATAAAACAGATTTGTGAATAAATTTTCTGGTGTGATGAATCGACGTATGTTGGAAAATGTATAACTAAACATTCCATCAATTATTGTCGTTGTTGTGATTATTAATTGCATCAAGGCACAATTGAAGAAGGTAATACTTTCTACAGTCCTTACTCCTATTGAGTATTGGGTTTAGTTCCTTTAACTGTATTAACTTAAAAGGCTTTAATAACGATCTTGCCTACACTTAAGTAATGCATTTTTTTAGAGCGCAGAACGATAATTGTAAATATGAAAATTATAATATTTTAATTTTATTACGACTGTGCTACGAATGATATTTGTACAATAGGAAAATGAAAAAAACAATGTAATAAGTGACAAAAGAATTAAGTCCGCGAGTGTTCTAGATTCAATTCAAATTTCCAATTGATTGAAAAGTTTCTGCTTCGCCCCTTGGAAACTAAATCCGGGGAGGTACGTGGTCCCTCTTCTGGATTCAATCAATTATTGTAATTTTTAAGCCAGTAAATTCAACATTCCACTGAAAGTTTAATTTCATCATACAGCACGTATCGCTAAGTTCTGCAAACCCGTAAGAAAATAATATATATTTCATGAATACGGACTGGGCTATGAGCTCTCGGCATGATCTGTGTCATCGAATGGTCCTAAGTAATTTAAACGCTTTTTAGAAATTATTGTACAATGCGTTGGATCATAGTGGTAGGGATATATATATATATATATATATATATATATATATATATATATATATATATAACAGTTGACAATAGTTTTATATAAGGGTGTGAGAAAAGGGAAGGCGACAAATTATACCGACGCCCCCGTCCCAACATTCCCCCGAAATAACTTCGCCGATTACTCTTTATGACTAACGACCTTTCGTGGATCTTTTTTTATTTCTAACTACATTTAAAAAGTGTGCCTTCTTGATCGGCTGTCAAAAGTTTCATTTATTTACTGAAACATCGATCACAAGGATATTATGCGGGGGCTACCCCCACCACGAATGAATTTGTAACTTTCAATTCTACGTAAATCATGATCTTATGGTGTTTTGATTCCTACCCACGTAGCTACTTTCATAATATTCACATCGCCGCATTGAAACTTACTGCATCTTACATTAGAACCGAATTAGAATTTTCTAGAATCCTAGAATCTAGGCGAACGTTTAAATTATTAGAAATCCGTTATCAAAATTCAATTGCAAATTTGCAGGCAGAGAAGAAATTTCCGCGGAATTAGAAAAAGAGTGAATTAGAATAAGAATCAATCTTATTCTCTGCACGAAACAGCATATCGCACAATTCTGATGTATAAGCGCCAGTATAAAAAATATGAACTTACTCATGAAATAAGAATCAACATATTGTTTTTGCGTACACGAGATTGTAGTACGTAAATACTATTCATAAGACGGAAGATTAGTGGTGAAGGAAATTGCTATATTATAGCTATATAAGTCAAATATTTTTCCCAGATTAAAAATCGTCGATGGGTAATAACTTCTTTTCGAATAAATTGGGTAGAGTGTATTGTTTATAATAAGAAATTTACTGCTTACAAAAACTTCACAATTTGAAACGTAATACGACTGCTACTCCCCACCTCCTTATTCTAGCTCCTCAGTTCCGTCCAATTTCATCGCATAAAAAATGTAAAAACGAAATGAAATAAGACACGAAAAACGCAGTAATTTTATAGTAAGAAAAATGATATAGGCTCCGCCCCGCACTCAGCACCCGAGGATATTTCGGAGAGAGAAAGAGAGAGGAAAATGGCCCACCAAGTGAGCATAAATTTCTCAACTTAAGTTACATTCTCTTTTATAGCGTATTACTCTCCAATTTGTATTTTACTCGATGTGGCGAAACTCCGTAATTTACGATGCACTTCCCTAACCCCGTTGAATTTTGCACGAGAACACATTTCTTAATCTAACATATTGGATGATGATATTAAAGTTTACTTGAATTTATTAAAGCCAATTTTTTCGCGTTTCACTCGAATTAGTTTTTCTTTTAATATTACCCCACCTTTTGTTGTTTTACGGTTAATGCATTTACGATGGCGCGAACTTACTAGTCCGCCACACATTTCATTATTCATTATGATGATTTAAACTTTACGAAACAAGGATGCGGGCTGATACATGTTGTGCAAATGAGCTCAATGTTTCCATCATTTGTATATCGAGTGTAGCATACTATTCATTGCAATCGATCGAGTCAAGTGTAGGTTTAATCTCAATTTAGGTGCGTGTGCGGACCTATATTTTTTGAACTTGTATATTCTTAATGTGGATCACTTACCGGCCATTTAGTTTAATGATCACTTCGGAGGGTCGGTTCGGGTTTATTCCGCATTCTGCCTTTTACCCGAAATTCTCGTTTGGAACATCCCCGGCCCCCAAAAAAAGTAACCGTTGTCCGTTGTTTCGAAGAGTGCCGCATAACACATACACACTGGCCCGTGGTCGGGGGTTTGGGGGGATTTATTGGTTGCGGCGGTTTCGGGTCCGGACTCCGGTTTGAAACGTTTAATTGAAGTGGGACTTGAAAGAGGCCGCTTGGGAGGGGCGACTCCGAAAAATTTGAATATATATTTGTGTTGGAACCAAAGTAATATGGAGGGAGTTATGGGGCCGGTGTATTGTGGGGCCGGTGTCCACCTCGCCCAGTAATGTCCGCCTCCTCTCCTGTTGCCCGTAAATCCTCGGCACTGGGAATCGCCTCTAGATCGTTAACTCCGTTATCCTGCCGTGCAAAATAATTCATACCGGTCTCCCAGGTTTTCATATTTAACGCTTACTGCGCGTAACGCGTTTATTGTTAGAATGTCGTCATCTTTCTTGTAATTATTAAGTGAACTCGACAAAAAATACATATTCGACGAATTATATAATATTTTGTTCTTATGTAATATGAATACTACAACATTGTTGAAGTGAACATTACTTGTGCGTCGCAAATGAAAAACGAATATTTTTATTGACAAAATAATAGTATATTGAGCATAGTATATACGTGAATAAATGATTGGTTGACGGATGGTCGGATACTGCGATTTATCAAGTAGAAGGTCATTCTGAAGAACATATCCTCTACTGTTGGACAAGGAAAAAGAGGAAGCAGAATGAAGATGAATGTACTTCTCAAAGAAGCCTTCATAAGATTCTAAGCCTAGAACCAATTATAAATCTCAGTTTCCAAGACTTTCAAAAGGACGAAGACGGAACCGATCGATGGGGATTTTTCCGGACAACTTTCCATCGCAGGCCGCAATATTAAATATTGGCGTAACACGGGAGATAGGCCAAGGAAACAGGTATAGTCGGCTGTATTTCATGGTGGGGGAGGGGAATACTACAACTCATACGGGGTACGGCCAACAATACCTAGGTTGCTGAGGGGAATGGATGGGTATGGGCCGGGGGTCCCTCTACCCTTTTTTTTGCGGAGACACGCCAGATAACGGTATATTGCCTCGCGCGGGGGTTGTCTCTCACTCTCACTTTCACTCCCTCTCCCTCTCCCTCTCTTCCCACAGGCCTGGACCGGCACCAAAAATATACTTGGGCGCAGAAAGAGGGCCGTATAGGGAGTCCAACGCGGTAAATATTGTTTAAAAATTCGTCCCGCGTCAAAACTTCACAGATAACGACTGGGGCGGGGGTCGGGATGACGGCGGGTGTCCCCGAGTGCGTGGCTCCCCGCATATTTCATATTTATCAGAAGTCGGTCGCGCGGATGAACGTCGCTGGCTGGCTGGTGCGCATACACAAATGTAGCTCGCTACATGAATGTGCCCATTTCTGAACGATAAATACAGCGTGCGCGATAACCGCGTAACCTGCTCCTACCGTCTAACGACCGGCAACCGCCGAGGAAACTTCCCCTCTAATATTTTCCACACTTATCCTATTACTTCCATACACTGAAATGGTTGCAAAACTGGATACCTCATCAGCTTTAGTGAAATAGTTGGACTCCTTCGCCTCTACGATACAATCATAAAAACGAAACAATGACCTTTTAAAATCGCCATTTTGTAGCCTCGCGTTTTTATTTGCAATTTCGATTCTAGTTAGAACTTCGATCATAACGTTGTTAGAATGATCCTTGTGATGATTTAACTGCGATGTGAAGTATTGCATTATAAACGCAAGACAGTTCTAGTCGAAGTTTGATGCTGACATTCGAGGTCTACAAACACAACACACATCTCAATCGTTCATAAAAATCGATAGAAATTGTAAAACCTACGCTGCTTCACACAAACTACATAGTGTGTAAGATGCAATAAAAAAATTCAGAGGCCACGTACTGTACCTATCTTACTTCGGCATAAACTTATTGTCAAACACGGTCGTAATGTTTGACAATTCTTAGTCCCCGATATTAAGAGACCCGGGACAGGATTGCGGATGCGCAACACGCCTTTCCAGTATTTTCTTCCCGTAAGTGTTATTGTAGAAGTTAGCTTGTTCTCTTTATGCGTTCTCCATACGTGACGGTTGGGGGGATTTTACCCGGCCCGAGTGTCGGCCTAGGCGGGGGCGGCTGAGCGAGAGGGGAAGCGTTCAGGAGGGAGTTATTATCTGGGACACGTAAGTCCGATATAAATTACCGGTTAGTAGTGGTAGTAGTCCGTAAGGAGAGATCTGGCCCCCTTATGCGCCCACGCTGTCGGGCCTAGCTTCCCCGCCCCTCTTAAAGAAGGATTTGATTAGAAAACGATAGCGAGAACGCCAGTCGATACTAATGTCTTAAGTTTCTCAATAGCCGGCACACACACACCCCCTCGCCCCCTCCACCCCATTCACCCAATATAGGAGAAAAATCTGTGCGGCTGTGGCACGTACTTCCACCCTCCTGCACGCCTGCACGCACGCGCCCGTCCAGAGAGGCCTCTCTCCACCGGTGTCATTATATCATCGACGTTACTATACACAATGACACTAATAATACAACATAATATGTTTTATATATATAGTAACGACATGACCAAAAATGTATATTTAAATTTTTGTCGTAATATTTTTTTGGTCGTAATTTTTGTGGTAAATGTTTAACAAACTTTACCTGTAAAAGAAAACAATAAAGATCAACCGGTTAAATTTTAAGCGAAATGTATGAGTGAAATAACTTTTGGGTAAAAACCGAAAAAAACATTCTCCCGGTCAGGGCTCATTTGGCATCTCCACTAGTTTAGAATTGAATGAGGTATGGAAAAGTGGTATAAGTTGACATTTGAAAACGTTTGCGTTGGAACCCGATTTTAAAATACTCGTTTTCCAACTATTGGATTCCGAAAAGAAACACGACGTTTCAAAATTAAAATAGCGCCGTCCGCCGTTCCAATCCATTCAATATATAGAAGGGAAGACATACAAAAATAATGAGCCCTTCTCGGGGCTAAATTGGCATCCTAAATTACATCATTCGTTATGAAGTATTGCATAACATTATTTGACAAGGGGTAAATTGCTTTATATTTGACGTCTAATTCGGTGCTACGTTAACAAATTGATCCTGTTAATTTCACAATTCGTGCGTCGCAAATTAGAGATTCAGTTTCTACAATGGAATAAGTCACGAGCAGAAAATGAGATCATCGAATTAATGTTAGAACAATATGAGCTTCTCTGAAGTGATTTATTTACATATAAGTTTATTAGTTTGTTGAAATATTATCGGCCTAATTGCTGTTGTTTATTTAAATTATCCTTCTTTAAAACTGGTGATTAATAATGAAATAACAGACCTGCATTTACTTTAGTCTTGAAAGCATGTATGAGATGAAACCAAACTGCATTTTAATAGTGAAATACCTTTAAAATAAATCGCTCTTTATTATAGTAGAAGAAAAATTCACGTTTAATTCAAATTTATTATTGTAAAAAAATTACTATGTAATGATTTCGGCCTCCGAAAAAAGACCTTGTCATGACTTTATTACTAAATGAAAGATAATAATGAATTTTAGAAGCCGAAATGAAACCGTTCCGGATCCGCTAGGATGGATCCATTGAATCGGCAATTCCAATTACTTTAATTTAATATTATAATTTTGTTTTTGAAGGTGGCGATAGGGGGATGTCAGTAACAGAGGGATCGCAATGTGAGGAGGACTATTGCCGTTGGTCGAGCTGCAGGAGGCCCAGAGGCGACTATAGTCGGGCCCCGCCGGCTCCCTGCTCACCCTCAGCCACGGTACAACCCACCCACTAGGACTAAACACCGAGCAAATACACCGGTCAAACACTTCCCAGACATCCATATCACTCCATAACACCCTCAAACCACCCCTCAGAGATCGCTTCACTGCTCTCTCTCACCCCCTCCCCCCGGAGAGGTCGCCGACCATGGCGGGCTCACTTCGACTCTGGAGGACGCTGCTCACCATCTCCTCCTTCTTCCTTCTCCGCTCGACCGGCACCAGAGGTTAGTCCCTGAATTTTATTATTCCCCACCCCATGGCGTGTGATTGTGTTAATACCTCACAAAATTCCCTTCATCACAGCGTCCATTTGTGTTTTAACAGTTTATCCTAAAAAAATACAAAGTAAAATATTTCCGTCAATAATCAACAATTTGAGTTATTTAATAATCCGAATTCGAAGCTATATATATCTTTAAAACAAATAATTATGAATTTGCTTATTGAAAAATACATTTTTTGTTAGACAATAGAATAAGTGACCATGGTACGGTATATAATATGTACGATAAATATTTCTCTGATATCTTTTACAAAACGCCAGGTGATATTTCGTAGTCATAATATGAGGGTCCATAGAAGGATACTGCCATTTAAATTTCCCAAAAATATATTTGGAACATTCATAGGCATTAAAATTTACAAGTCTACAAGTACGAATCAGAAGGAAATTTGGTTCGACGCCAAGTTTAATACGTGCCTCTTGTTATGTAGCCGAACTGTGGCGGGAGGTGCGGTCAAACCGTGAAATGGGATAAGCCGTGAGGGTGAACATTCTCCCTTCCGTCCCCACCCCTAGTTCGATAATATAATAACTGTTGAAGAGTTGATGTAAACAGGGCAGGGCTGGCTGGTTGGCTCTATCTTGTTGGACCAACAGCGTCTCTCTGCAAACAATAGGGTTTAAGTAAGGGTTCAGTTCACCCCTTATAACTTCATCTCTCCCTCCCTCATAACCTACACCCCTGCCGCCCTGTCTCCCGTTATATTTTTTCACCCGTTATTTCTACTCCTGGAAAGAGGGCCGAAGAGGCCTATAATTATTTTCAAAATATTTTTCTGTTTTCCCAGTATATCGCCATTCGGAAAATGAAGTAGCCGAGGATAAACGAACGACTGCTTGCAGGCGCAGTTCTTGAGATGTGCAAAGCTGGTGAACTGAAAATTCCCTTGTATTATTCTTGTGAACGAATGCAGTACGCATTGTACTGTTGTACAGATGTCGTATATAATCTTAACAGTGCGTGTGAGTAAATTGACCGATCTAACAAAAGACCAGACCAGAGAGGACACGGAAGACCGTGAATATTACAGAATTCCAAACATTTTAATACACTTATTTATTCCTCATTTTTACTTGTCACAAAAGAATAATGCAGATATATCTGTCGTTTTATGATAAACAATTAAGTAGTGATTTTATCCTTACAGTTAAAAGAACAGAGTGATGCGACCAGAGGTCTTGTCCATAAAATACATTTCAACTCAACTGGGGTTTGTGTCCTTTCTAAATTCCGCAGACATTTCCTTCCTAAACCTGCCCTTAATAATAATAATAAGTGATATAATTCGAGAAAGAGCGGAGCTTAGAGTAAATTTAGTATTTTGATATGCAAATGACCCGCGGGGTTTTCACATTTATGTAAAGTAACTTATTAAGATAAACCAACCTTTCCACTAATGCCCTACTAGATTCGCAACCTGCGCCACCTGAATACTGCTTAAATGCGACTTAGTGTTTTGAGAAACCGAGTTAATTATTGGTCTATTCATTATAGATTATTGTTCATTATAGAACGATAATTGAATTAAATTAAAATATTTCATTATTTATATGGTGATCATTATCACTTTCCCATGAAAAATTATAATTATTCAAATTTTTCCACATAGTAACTTGTCTTATATTTCCTTACATTCACAACAAAAACGCTTTGTATAAGACAAACTAAACTTAAAGTTAAAAAGTTAAGTCATCACTGACGGGAACATTTCATTCCTCGGAGTTATTCAATAAATTATAATAATCAATTTATAAGTGATTATTGACTCTATGCTTACTTATTCTTCAAAATTTATCCTCTAACAATTGGTCCATCATAAATTCTATGATAATTTTCTGTACTCACTTTATAGAAATCAGTATTATGATTTGAATTTGAAAACCGTAGTTCACAAATCCAATTGACGGTTATAGGTTCCGGGCAAAACCTTTATCCGGACATAAAACCGTCTAGAGAACTTAGTTCAGCAATTAACTGCTTCACTGGATAGTTTCAAAGTTCCCAATGTAATGTCAATCGCAATCTCACATCAGTCGAAGGGAGTCGATATCCCTTCGCTTTCTCCCTCCCTCCCTCTCATAACCCCCCTTTCTCGGTCTCTCTCGCTCACACGCACACTCTCTCTCTCTTTCTCTCTAAATTCCCAACAAACTGATCGATTGAACACTCTTTATTGTTGCTGTATATTCATTTTTTATTTTCTAATTTACTCTTTAATTGTTTGGCTAGCGTCGAAGATAATATATAATATTATAATCAATTTACATTAATTCTTACAGCCTAACCAATAAGGTAACTGAAATCTGGTCCGAAATCGAACAATCGATATAATCTCAATGACCTTAAACATCCTTTTAGAAAATATTACGATGCGACTGGTAGGATTCGACAGCAGGAACTCGCTTCTTACACTGCAACCGTTTTGCGGCCCGTGTAATTGTATCCTTAACTGAAGGTATACATATCGGGGGGACCGTTATACCTTTAGGGGCGTTTTGGAATCGTTTTACAGGGGGAACGGAGGAGGGATGTGGGCTTGAGCATGCGGGTGGGAGGCCTGCAGATAAGCCCCCCGCTCGGGCCGGCCCTTCTTATTGAAATCAACCCTGAAGGAACATTGTTACCAGACAAGACAGACAGAGAGAGAGAGAGAGAGAGAGAGAGAGAGAGAGAGAGAGAGAGAGAGAGAGAGAGAGAGAGAGAGAGAGAGGTCTGTCTAACCCGTGTGTGAGACAATCGCCGCTCAAACAATGTCCCTTTGTTTTAGGATAGGGTACGAAAGAAACAATGAACATGAAATGCGATAGGCCTCGTTAGAATAAGCGACATGTGGGCTCGATTGAAACAGGAAGAAAGTGTTTCCGTTCATTTACTGCTTGTTAAAATTTCTTCACACTTTTCTTGTGTGATGCTGTTGGGACGGAAGAAAAGATCTAGCGCGACAAAATAGTGCAAACAGAAAGAAAGGCTGACAATGTATTTTTCGAGAGCTGATCGTACCTGTTGAAACGTATGCCCTGAGACATCGAACTTCGCCTCCATGAGTGTTGAACCTCATCTTTCACCTCTTCGTCGGAGCAGAATCGCCTTCCGGACGAATGTTCTTTCAAGTTGGAGAACAGGTGGTAGTCACTGGTTGCCAAGTCCAGACTTTAGGGTGGGCGGGCGATGAAGTTCCAACCAAGTTTCGCTCGAGAGCGACGGTTTGACGGGCAACGCGTGGGCCGGCCTTGTCGCGGAGAATGCTCAACATTCCACTTCTCCTGGGTTCTGGATTGCCCTTCTGAGCATTTTCAGTTTCACAGTACCTATCATCGTTTATTGTGGTCCCAGCAGGAGACCCTACTGTGGGCCCACCGGCCAATATTTCGGTATAAATTTCATGGCTTTCATCTGCCTACGCTATTCTTTAATTTGAATATTTGTAACAGATGAAGGACTCGAGCTACTGGGAAATTACCCAACTCGCTTTAACCTTTTTACGGTTAGATCGATGGCTTTATTTTGTAAAACACCCACTTATTGGATAATATCTAACATTTTAAAATACCTGTAAACCCGAAAGAAATATCTTTCAGTTAAAAGAATATGAAGGTCTAGTTTAGTTCACCCTAGATCCAATGCAATATACGGTTTAGATCAAGTGGTTTTCTGCTCTTGAAATACCTAAAGTTGTACAATTTCCGAGAGGATATTCAAATATTCGAAGTCGGGCAGTACTGCGTTGATGGCTGAGTACTGTGTCAATAAATAAAAAAGTAAAAAAAATCTACCCAAGCAACCCGATTTTGCCAATTTATAAAAACACGGTCGATGAACGTAAAGAAGTGACCCGGACCGATCTATGGCCGGTTTTGTTTCCCCCACTTGTCTTTTAAATAAATCCGTCGAAATTTCCGGGGCCGCGGTCAGCGGGTGTTTGATGTTGGTGCGGAACAATAGGTGTGAACCTACCGGTCAACCAAATGAAACGACCAACCGATTGGTAAAGAACAATTTGGCATTATTCGGAATTGCGGAACATTTCAATTTTCGCTTAGCGAATAATTATTGAATACCGTAATTCGACTAGTGTGCATCGCCCGGTGGGATTTACAATCTGTGGCAGTATCGGCACGATTATAACAAAACATTCGTCGGGAAATAAAACTCAAATTTTAATGGCTCGAAAATTCTGCGATGCGCTCAAATAAAGTTTGAGTAAAAAAATATATTACAGTGACAAACCGGCTATATGAACTGAAACCATAGGAGAGTGTGAATGGGGTACTCAAGTGACCATCCACATTTTTATTTCAGTTGGATAGTGACTAGTAACCGCTGTTGTTACCCTGTTGGAAGAATTCTTTTACTGGGTAACGAAGAAAAGTATTCCTAACGTAGATTTGCTGGTCTTCTGGTTATAGATAGAAACATCAATATGCGACAAATAACAATATCGCAGGTATGTGTGCTGGGTATGAAGTTGGGTTGAACACGGCGGCATTACCACTTACTCTTGTATTGACCACCAACGAGAACGGCCGTGTCAAGTGGGTGTGTGTAAAGGAGCGCTATAAGATAGGAAGGGGGGATGCCGGATTGGTGGAGGTTGCGGTGGAAACGGCCCGACAAATTGTGAGTGAAGAGCGATGACACCCCCGGCTTCATCCCCTATCCCTACCACCCTTGGTAGATTCCCACCGATATTCTCATGCAAATATTATTAGGGGGCGCGGACTACCCTGCGGGATTTCCCGGTGTAACTTGTCAGCCTCGCTCAGGGCGACTCCGCGATAATCCTGTTAAGAGCTGGCTCCGCCTCCACCCCCCCCCCCACCATCACCGCTCTCGAGCTCGCCCCAACTTTAAACACTTCTTAAACTCTTCGCTAATATGATAAAGCTCTCCATCTGTTGGCCGGGCCTCCGCCCTTTCAACTTCCAATGTAACCCGGGGGTTGAGGGTGCATTTTCCACGACTTTTAAACGGAACCCTCCCCCGCACCACCGCCCGTTTAATATTTTTAATGCGATTCTTCTAATATGGCGGAGTTTTCTTTCTCTTACGGCTCCTTCGAAGGATAATATACGTTACATTGTAATTCGTATTACTATGATATTGTATTTAATCTCACTAACCCGTTTTTATGACAAGCCCGTCCCTATTACCTCTCAGAAAGACTGCACTGTGTACACTAATGGTACAGATAAGTAGCTTAGCTAGCTGCGACCTGATCTATAGGTCTCTGAGCTCTCGCAATATGACTGGAATATTTATTTGTACCGCGTACCCTGAGTTGGATGGGCTAACAATTACATCTAAAATTACATAAAATGAAATTGAAAAATAATTATCGATTACACGGAATCGCCTGCCGTGCTACTCTGTTATTAATTCATATCGTGTTAAAATTGAATAACCATATGAATGTCCAGCAGTGTACATACAATTATGAGATACTATCATACACACCTTTCTGAATTATTCTGGCAATAATAAATAGTTAATGTCATTAATTAATTTTCTCGGTACAAATCAATTTAAGTAACAATATCTTCCTACGCTAATATATAACATAGTATAAACTATTCCAGATTACGTTTGTTTTTTAAAAGAGGTTTGTTATAAAAGGCATCATGTAAATGAGTACGATCTGTACGCGAGTGATTTTTTCTCTTTTTGCAAAAGAGGCAACTTAGAGGCGCGAACAACCGAGTTATGATTCCTTGGACGAGTCGGTTGAAGTTGGTAGAGATTAGGGGGATGATGTGAAAGGAGAAGTTCTGAGCAGCTGGCTCAGAAAAAGAGATGGGACCGAAGATCAAAGGGGGCCTTGCGTAGGGTGAGAAAGCGAATCGGATAATTTAGAAGGTCAAATAAGGGCCGTAGGTAGGGGAGGTATCTGGTCTGGCAATGAGGAGGGGTCGCAACTTCCCCTTCCTCACGCAAATAAATATTTATAAACGGAATAATATCGCACTCATCGTTAACGTTTTTTACTTCACAAATATGCAAAAAGGGAGTTGGTAGAATTAAAATAAGATGACTCTGATATACCAATTTCCATTAATTTCTCCGAGGTAACATATTTACTTAGAGTGCCCGGGTGTGCATTGCAATATAGCTTAATCAATCATAATGTTTTTGGGATTATAGCTTTAAGCATAGGTCATCTGTGTAACCAAAAATTGTAATTTATTCGTTTCCCTGAATGCATAATTTCCTTGCTCTAATAATTGTCTGTCTTTAACTCACCCAAATGCAACATTTATGTCCTAAGAAATTCCTCTAATAATATCTATTGATGAGGTGTTAATACTATTCAATTTTGTATTAATTCAATCAATAATTTGGTTGTAAATGTATTTATCGCAACAAAATCAATAAAAATGAATGGGAGTATCTCAATCGTCATTAATTAGAAATTTGTAAATCTTATCGCAGTTTCTTCTGCGATGTAACTACAAGAAGTTGTTTTCACCTTTCCACACCATTACTCCTTCTAGTGTAGCAATAACATGTTTACAACGGCACGTATTCAGAAATAATCGAAATTCCGCGTAAAGATTTTCCGGTCGTGTAGATAAAGAAAGATCAAAGGGTTGGCCGTCAGTGGATCCGGGTTGAAGAGAATGATATCGTTTAGGGGTTAAAGAGAGGAAAGGAATATGGGGTGGGTGGGGGGGCTGTCGTTGTTAAGGTTGAGATTAGAAGAAGAGTCACCTGCTCCTCTCTCAGACCTGCCTCGAGGGGGCATTATCTACCCTCACCTGGTGGCTTAATCGCCCGACAATGGCCTACTACAATGACGACACTAATCCCATTAAAATTACATAGGCAAATTAATAAAGTACAGAATTAAATCTAAATGTAATTAACATTACACTGTACTAAGATTTATCGAAAATTCTGATCTTGATCTCAACCAAAAAAAATTACCCACCAAATCTGAAATATTGCTTAGGCTTTAATTGTGTAATTCATTCCATATTTGTAACTCCTTACAGAAACTGTGGGTAAATTATATTCCCTAATTAAATGAGCAATGGATGAAAAAACAAATCTTCGGTTCCAAAGCCCCCCAGTTGGGAATGACGTATTCCTTTACCTTGGAAACTACTGATAAACTTCAGAAAGGATTTAATGAAAAATGTATGCATCATTTATAGATATTAGTATCGTTATGATACAAGGATACTTCTTGAATCCTTAAATTTGGATGACCCTAGGCGTTTTGTCTCCGAACTTTCAAGGTTTTGTTCTGGGAATTTTTCCAGTTCAATATCCTTCCTTTTGAAGATCCCAGTTCGCGACGGCAGCGGCTCCTTTTACCCTCCCAAGAATTTCATCCCTCCTCCCACTTCCAACCCTCGCCCGCCCACTCCCTCTCCGGGTTATTAAAATAAGAGACGACGGGGATCTGCCGGCTCCGCTGCCACCGGGATCCGTCCCTACCTCCCGTTTGTTCGGGGCACTGGCGTCCCAAATAAAACTCATTACGTAATTGTGAGCCCTTATTCGGAGCTTGCGGGGTGGTGGGGGCTCGGGGGGTGACTAAGCCTCTAGCGCAGACCCAGAAACGATTAATTAAAATTTTTAATCTTTTTGGCCCGCCAAAGGAAAGAGAGAGAGAGAGAGAGACAAAGCGGGTAAAAAGAGGAAAAGGAGGATGAACAAGGGAGGGGAGGGGGTAGATACAGCGGAGATTGCTCAGGGAAGACATTTCAATTATTTCTGGAGAAATACAAATTAATTTTTTTTTTATACGGTTTACATTTCTAAGGTTCAGAATTTTGTGTTTTGAATAAAAGTGATCAATAATACGCTAGGTTATAATATTATAAGTTCGCAGATTCGTCCATTTGTTTGATGTTACTTGCATGATTCTGAACTCATAATGGAATAAATGCGTAAATAAATACATATTCTGATGTCCTGTTATATAATTCGGAACTATAATAGTTCCTGTTATATAAGACTTATTTCGTTTTTTAATGGGTCTGGTTTTGTGATACATTTTAAATTAAGGATAGCAACAGTTTGTATAGTTTAACCTACCAGATAAATAGTCCAAAATAACATGCGCATTATTAAAGCTGATGAGTCTGTTGACAATTAATTTATATAAAAAATATAAAATAAACATTTTTGGGATATTATTTTATCCAGTATTTGCGAATTCGTGTTTGTTTATAGCAATCTCAAGCATGTTATGTCATAGGCATTAGTCTTGGGCTAGGAATACAGCCTGAGGAGAAACCCACGCGGTATAAATGAACATACACACCGCTGTCTGTAATCCATCCCCGTTCTGTAGAGCCTTCATTAATTACGGACACCTGTCCCGGGTCTAAATAAATTGCAGCCATCACATGATGTATGATTGTTAACCCACTTATGTTTATTGTGTGTTTATGCTCGTGGTATTGCCGTTCAATTGTCTTAGAATTTCTAATTAGTTATATAGGTAATCTCAAAGCAGTCTTATAATCTCAAGCGGCTTATAACAAAATTATATTTAGTTCTATTACCCTAGTCGGAAATCATTACAAAGCATTTTTTAATTTAAATTTAATTATTAATTTAATCTTTTAATATTGTAATGGATAATTATTATCTTCTTTTTATTATGGATTATTATTCAACTATATATTTTGACTATAATCTTAGTCCCTCTGCAAAACTTGTAACTCCCGTAATATAAATATAATTACATTTGTTTGTTTACCTTTATTTATGGAAGAAGAAAGTACAGTTTTAATTTAATACAACTAAATGCAAATTCAAATATATTACTTTTGTAATTAATTCTATACAATATTCTGTTTATGAATGCACATTAGATTTTTCGTCATTCGAGTTCGTTCCTCGATTGACATAGATTGGTTATAGTATGCGATTAGTGCTCTTAATAAGTGAGAAGAAGCGGCAATTGTTTTTAACACCCTCCCCTACGCAGTACTGAAGAACAACCCGATAATTACAAATTTATTGTAGTGTCTGTAAGTAAAAAGTAAGTGTGACGGATGGGACGGTGTGGGTGGGTGGCTCTCGAGTGTCCTCAATTACCCTTCAATCCTCCGGGGAGATTCCTTTTTCTTTTTTTAATTATTTCATTCGTTCCCTGCCGCCTCCCACCGACCCCATTCAGAGTTAATGGAAGATTTGGTAATGTTCCAGAACTGATTGGATATCCCGTGTGTCCTCCAGAAGTTTTTGTCATCGGCCCTCCCTTCCCACTCGCCTCCTCCTCCTCCTCGTCCTCGGCTCTATTTCCCAATTTTCAACCTATAGATTGAGCGTAGCCGGTGGGTAAAAACGGCGGCCACATGTGCCTCGCCTACCCCCTACCCCTAACCCAACAGTCCCCCTCCTATAGAAATTAATCCCGGGCCCTCGCCGACCGATCCATTCCCGTCCCCCTTTCCTTTTCAACGACCGAACCAAAACTAACACTCCGAGCCGCCCCCCAAGACAAACCCGTTTCGTTTGCTAAAGGAAAGCCCACTCTGGGATCCCCGTCTGTTTGTCTATCCGCCGGCCTGCCGATGAAACAACCGGCTGCGGCGGCTCACAAATGCCCGCTCGGCACGAACGCGCCTAAAGTGAAGCCCGCTCATGACACCGAATTGTCGATGTCATAACTTACTTTATTAATCATAGACTTCATTTTGGCACACACTTTCCAGCAGCCTCAGCAATGCAAATACCATGCAAGCCAGCGGCGGTGAACAATAAGAACCTACTGTTCTTTTGAAAAAAAAATTAATACATTTCATAATTAATATTCAATAACAATCTTAAAGCACTGGGATGCATTATCATTGTGGTTTGCTGTGCCGCATTCCGGATGTAGTCATTATTAATGGAAAAGTATTCAGCAACAATTACTGTTTTCAGTAAAAGCGAAATAACCCCGAAGAAATTCGTACGGCAAGGGAATTTTACGCTCAAATTAGTATTTACCTTCCCATATGTTCCAACCCCCAACGGGGTAGGTTGATTGCTGCTTTTTTCCAACCCTATTTTTTCGCCTCTGTAAAATGCGAGGAATTATTGGGCGAGATCTCTGGCCCAGTTTTCTCTTGTTCGCCTTACACACAGCAGGATGTACACCTCCGTCAAACGAGATGGAGGCTAAATAATAAATAAAGTGGTCCACTACGTGTCATGTGGCGGACGTGTAAGACGTTGCTGATAACCCACCTACCCCATAAGGTTACTCCTGTCTGATCTCACTTTCGATTGAAAGTGGTATTCTATATATCACCCAACGTATAGACTGCCAAAGTCTAACATGCGCAGTGTTGTATTCCCTTGATTTCGCCTTATTCCCACAATTAATACCGTGTAGATACTTTTCTCATTGAAATAAATAATTTATTAAAGGGGATAGTTTCGGGATTTAGCCATATAAATTCAGCGATATAAAGGAATGTCTCAATAAAATAATTTAAAGGTTAAATCGAACCATTATAGTTCGAGATCAATTATTAGGTACATACCTAAAAAAATACATATTAACGAAATTGGTCTATTGGCAGCCATAGAGTTTAACAAATATTTCAGAGAGTAAGGTAATCGGTATATTTACAGTCAGGATATAAAATAGCGTTGTCGTAATAGTTTCTCGTTTGTGCTTAAAAATTTATACCGACGGGAAAGAGAGTTCGAGTCCACTATCGTGAACGCCGAGAGGGATCCGAATTCATAGAGAATTTCACTCGCGAAATACAACTTCGTCTGACCTTAGGAAAATATTATTAGAAAAGTTGTAAGGTCCAAGTTAACAGTGGATTGGCGAACGATCGATTCGCCTCTTCGGGATCGTATATTTGGATTCGAACTTGGCGATTTATACCAGCGGTAAAGGGATGTCTTCCTCTTTCCGATATAATTTTTCATCGCTTCGCGCCACTTCAGGAATCGAACGCCAATAAATTGTCATACCCACCCGATTAGATCTGCAACAAACTTTTGCCTGTATCTCGGCGGGCCCAAAATGTTAAATAGTCCTTCGGTGGGACTCTGGCCAATAAATACCGACCCTATCTGCTTTATAGGATCTTAGTCCGGGGCATTAGACTTGCATCCGAGAAAAAATTAATTATTGCCCAAACTGAGTTCGGTGTTTCGAATTAATTAAATAATCATTCCCCCGTATCCTTTCTGTTTGTTTTCATTAAATTGTATTCATAAAGTCTGGCCGTGGATTATACCCTTTATTCGGGGCTACACTATTCTTTTTCCACTCGAGAGGAAATGAAGCCCCTGTTCCTGGAAGCATTTGGCCCGGAAAAAGCCCGCGACCAGTTTTCGGTCCAAGTTTTTTAGAATTCACTCTCAAACATTGTACCGCCGAAATTGGAGTCATTTCCATGTTCATGCAAATAGTACCACCGCAAAAATTTATATTTCCTTAATTCTGTTTACGAATCTTAATTAATTTTTTTTAATTAGTTCTTTTCTCGTAAATAAATATGCGGATATTGTCCCACCGGAATATTCGTATTATTTCAATAAATGTTCAGTTATTATTTTGAGTAAGTATGTATGAGCACATTCGTAGATGTAATAAGTAATAATTCATTGCTTAATGGTATAAAAGGGGAAATTTATAATACTTAATATTTTTAATTGAAGATATTGCTTTAACACACGTGTTACAGTACGACAAATCCGCAGTTTTATGAATAGATATTATGTTTCGTATTAAATTGCTCAAACTGATTTCCATCTCAACCGTGGAGTGGGGTTCGGCCAGTTAAGTATTTAGTATTAGGGTTCCACACTAAATCATATTCTTTATTATGTCTTTTTCTATCTCGAGTCTCCTCTGCACGGGGAGAGAAAAACACATATGTTCTCGAGACTGGGGCATTACTTCTGATTCAAACGTTTTATGCTCTGTTCCTTTGCGTGCAGGTCTGTCATGTGCGGGCCTTCAGCACGCCCCATTAACTCCACATGGGCCCCGTCCTCCACAACTTCCCCGACTGAACATATCCCTCGCGGCCTATTTTAGTCCACGGCCTATCAATTTCTTGTTCGCATCAAAAACGCATAACAGTCGTTATATTAATACAGATAAGACACTAAAACATGTAAGCCCGATACGCCCTAAGCTATAGTTATATTTCCATTTTCTCCTTTGAAATGGATACAAACGCAGTCGAAACTCCCGCTGATAATTTTTGTTGGAAATTCTGTTAAAATATCTTGTAACAGTCTCTTATTTCACGAAAAATGTGTTAAGTATTATTCTCATTTCGTTTTTACTTATATAATACTAACGGATTTTAATAATTGTTATGTTTCCTCAAGATGAAATAATTTAATTTATTAATACTTTCCGTGTAATATTTCGTGATTATGCCAGTTCAGGATAATCCTACATGGATTAACTTTAGGTGAGTCCATTTTAACGTAAACCCATAGAGATTTAATGTTAAAACGAAATTTTAACAATTTCTTTACTGATTTTGGGTAGGTTTCTCACGAACATGTGTATTTGTTTTCCTGAAAAGTGATTCATTGTCAAATTTTCCAGGCAAAACTTTGCCGGTTTTTAAAACTCAAAGTGATCGTCAAACCGGGAGCTATCCTGTACTGGGACTGAGTTCTCAGGGCCTCGAGAACAGGAAGAGAGGGTTTGATAGTGCCACCTTCAAGAAGAGTGAGAGTGTGAGAGTGAAACCGGTGAAGAAGATTAATTACGCGGGGTGTTGGTCGAACAGTGGGCAATTTATTGCTCCTCACGACAGGCACACCGACAGACTTTTATCTGGGATCCATCAGGTCGTGAGACCTCCACTGAGACTCCCTGAAAACGTTAAGGGGCCCCGTCCTCATCTCATTATGAGTATAATCATTATAAAACTCCAGACCCAGTCTTTATAATACGGGCTTCTCTCCTAAACTTAGCGCTTTAGCCAAAGTGCTCCACTTGCCGAGCTTAACGGTTTTAACAGAGAGATACTTCATTTCACTAGATCCAGGTGGTGTTATCAATCGGGAAATAAATGTTAGTTACCATTACTGCTCTGTGAAGTTACCAGGGAGAATAAACAAATAGCACTGCGTATAGGAGTTAAGAAATATGTTCGTCCAATAATCATTGGGTCGATATTTGGTTTATTGACTATATATTATGAAATTTGCCTATTACAATATCAAATACCGTATTGGTAGAGAGCGGCGTAACGTCTCATTTGGCAGCCTCGATCAGATACACAAGTCTAAGCTTCTAGGGCCAGAAACGGTGAACAGTTGCATTTATACAGACCGATAATCCGACGACAAATAGGGAACGACAGAGCTGGGACGAGAAACGCCTTCTAATTAGATTGGCCATCGTCACCGGCAATTACACAGGGCCTGGGAGGCTCAACCAACCCGTGAACCGAGGAACCGGGCACGAAAAAGGAAGCCGAAGAGGAAAAGAGGAAGAGTGATTTTAGAGGACAGAGAGTGAGAAGGAATGAGCCGGGGTAGACAGGGCGGCAGCTAATGAATTGTGGGCCACCCCCACCCACAGCTCCTATTTTAGCCTTTTGTTGCAAGCCCTTTGTCCTTTCGCCCCTTCCAAAAATTAGCATAAGTATAAATTAAAAGCGCTGTCGCCCCGGGGATTGAACAATAATCTCGTAGGTATTAAATTAGCGGAATCAATTGCTTCCGCACAGAATGGTAGAGTGGTGTAAATTAAATAGAAATTCATAGATTCATTTAATCTAAGGTACAACAATTTTACATGAAAAAACTATTATCTTAAACTATATTTTACCAAATTAAACTATCGCAATCATATAGGTACAGTAAGACAATGTGCTCGTGATGATTCCGTGTCTGTGTATGGTGTAAAATATTGCATTTGAAAAAAGAGTCGATTAATAATTTAGTTTTTCGCTCAGACACAAAAGTTGGTACGCGTGACGTGATATTGTTGGTATTTTTGAGAAATTCCGGTCACGGACTCTGGTACGAACTCTGCTCGTGAAACTGGCAAAAAGCCCTGCGGGCAATTTCGTTCACCATCTCCCCTGCCGAAGGAGAGGGGTTAAATTCAGCGCGGGGGTTTTTATTTTATGATTTAGGACCGGAATAAAGTGACATCCGTCGCGTTTACTTTCCTCCGGGCGTAATAGGCCCGTAATCATTTCCCGGTCGGGCGGGCCATAGTTCCACTCGTATAACTAAAACCAACTCCCGGCCCGAGGAGGGATATGTTGTTCTTGACTAAAGTTCAGAATTGTTTCCACCTATTCCTCCCTCCGTCCTAATTCGAGACGGGGCCCCTTCCTGTTCTTTATTTGCAGTGGCCCCATAACTGCCAGCCAGCAGTCTGCCGCCCCCGCCCCACCACCCCCCGCCCAACTTGCCGCTAACGGCCGATGATTTCAACTTCACGTCGGTGTTCCTGTCTTCCTCGAGGTTTCTTCAACAGTTTGATGGGGAAACTTTCTATCCCCCTGTTCTAAGATCAACACGCGCCTATTTTCCCGGCGTCTGTGCTTTCTGTGACCCTCATAGGTGGAGGGAGGGACATAGCAGTCGAACAAGTGGACAAAAGTCGACACTGACTGTTATCATATCGGGAATTATTAAATCCTAATTACGTTCGACTGATTTTTAAATTGAATTTAAAGTACCCAAGAAATATGATAAAATAATTAAGATCATAAATAGCAGTACTTATGAAATGTTACAACATATGATTAAACAGCACTTCCAACACATAAGAATAAGTACGTAGATCAAACAGTTATATTAGGCTGAATATGAAACCGTTGCTATTATTAATATACTGCCAACCTAATATACAGTTAAGCGCCTTAGATTACCATTTTCAGCAAGTATATTTTGAAAAAATTAAGTACAACAGGAGTGAGACACGAAAAGTTCACATATTTATTTTTAAAATACTAAAATTCATCTCCGACGAGTGAATTACAGAAGAAAGCTTGTTTGCAGATAGACAGGCGCCTCTGCGAAATTAATAGATTAATAATTATTACCTTTTCCTTTGGTATTTTTTCTGAAAAAAATTATAGTGTCAGGCCGAGGAATACATAATTTAAGAACCACAATTTTTTTCGTAATTGAACGTAAATAATTATTCACTACAGCGGAAAGACAGAGAGTCGGCTTGTACAATGGCGGCATTTAGGATGAACGCTTAACTATTTAATGAAAACACCTGTTTAAACTCTTAATTGGCTGGTGCATAAGTAACAAGATTAGGCGGCCGCCTCCGCGTAGGCTACACTATATTAATCTGCGGTTGACATCGGATTCAACAGCTTAGCTCGCCCCTCTTCCACCACGCTGTCTGGCTCCTCGCTGTTATCGAATTTAACTCTCAGCGAATATCTCTGAGCTGTAAATCCAATTATAACTGTAATTAGCCCGATATTAACTTTCCCTTGTACTACAATTTATCGGCCTTTTTTTAAGTCCGCGGCATTTCCATGTTATATTAACAAGGAACCCGTCATAAAACACGATTCTTGATTCTGACTCTAGTCGCTGGTTCGTTTTTTACTAGAGCGGTTTGGGTTGCTCGCATTCTATTTTCCTGTCTGCATTGGCCTTAAAATTTAACTGTGGTAGTTGTCTTGATTTCAGTGTTATATTCACTGTAAAAGTGCTGCCATTGCCCCACAGGCACCCAGATAAATAATACTTTATCTTAGTTTGCTACACACTTGTTACTTTACAATTCCGCAATGTAGTGTATTACCTCCTTCACAGTAAAATATATCTACTTTTTATTATTTTTAATATCATTGGATCGTCAAATTATTCCTTCCATTGACCTCGAGGAAAATGTTATATCTCGCGTTAAATTATTTTCGTCGTTAAATAAATCGGTTTTATACAGATAAGGGTGGCACTCCTGCGGCTTAATCGTTATTGAATAAAGCGGAAAATCTCTCTTAGGCGTCTAAAGAGGAACAAGTCCGTGGAGCCGACGGGAAGTTTCGAGATGCCTGATAACCCAGGACGTGAGGCGGGGGGGATTTGCTAGGGGGTGGGAGAAGGTGGCGAGATGAAAAGAACGTCGAACAAATTTCAAAGACAAGTTTCATTTTAAGTTTCGGTTCTAAAAGTGAACTACTCCTCAAGGACGCATTGAAAAGGAAAATCGGCTTCATTTCATTGTCCTTCGGATAAAATATAGATAAAAACTATATACTGAAAGAAATTTTACTATACCAACAATATAATATATTTGCTAATATCAAATAAATTGCAGTGTTATTATTGTACTAAATTGGGACCAATTGTTTAATGGGCCGTAAATGGTCATACTGCTGCCTTGTGTTATTTATTAATGCTGTAATGAATATATTGATAATAATTTACGTGATTTCATATTATTGATGTAGTTGTGACGAATAGTACATGAAGTACAAAAAATTATATCTATACATATAATGTGCATCGCTATACTTCCCCCTACGGTAGGTCATTATCATAAAGCAATATTTCCTATAATTATTAATTGATTCAGTAATGCTCTGTATTTCATATTTCACATGAATATTCCACGTATCCATTATCTGTATTGTTACGTATGGAAATCCATTAAGAACTCGCATCGAATTTATGTGTCTGTTTCAGTACAAAATTCATGGGATTGTTTAATCCGTGTTGTCTTTTCATATCGGTGCATCAGGCTGCACGCGCCTCCAAAAAATGTTTCGGTATTCGGTTGTTTAAAAAAGTAAACATCGCTCCGAGCGTAGGTGGTTTGTGCAATCAGCGGTCGGAACCCGTTGCCAAATGGAAATCAGCAGGAGAGCCAAGCGTTTTCCGCGGCACTGCGAATGCATTTTCCAGTACCCGGCGGCCGACAACAAACCCGGGAAATACAAAGCACACGTGCACGGACAGAGTCGAGGCGATTAGAGTAAACAAATTTCAAATTTAGCCCAATGTCAATAGCCGTTTATTTGAATGGAGCGCACGCCGGAAGTATAAGCAGACGCGTTTAAAACTTTTAGTTCTATTGTGGCCCAAAAATGGGGCACCCATTACGGCTCCTTATAACACTCTGTTTCATTTTCTGTTCATTATAATATTTATTTTTGACAAGTAAGTACTTAGAATTCAATACTAGCCTACAATATAGAAATGATATACACATACAGCAATCGTCTGTGTGATTGTTTTATGACTACTGTATCGAACTCACTGACTAACTCAGAGATATCGATAGGCGCCAAAGGTGCGTTTTTCATTATTTCGGTATTTAATAGGTTAAAAAAATGGCTTCCAGTCGTCCGTTCGATTTACGATGGCTCGTCTGCAATTTCGTGGCGGGCGTCCGAATAATCAAGCGCCCCCTGAAGATGGGTATTGATGGTTGGTTCGCAGCCGGTCGCGGGGCAAGGGGCAGCTCCCAGTTTATGAACTAATACTGGGCCGTAAAAATTCGGTATCGGAGGGCCCCGGGAAATGGAATTCGTTCGGAGAGATGGACTCCTCGGGAGATTTCGAGGGTTGGCGAGTTCCTGAGGGAGCGCGGGCGAGAGGGAGGGAGAAGGGGGAAGAGAGCGAGAGGGCGAGTGAGACAGAATGATGGGGGAGGAGTCGTGAGTTGGGTTCGGCGTGGGGCGCGGAGGACCATAAATATTTCAAGTGTGTGTTTTGGGGAGCCAGCGCCCCCCCCCCCACCTGTACAGAAACAAATCACCGGCAATCATACTTTATACTCTTAGATCGAGTCAGTTTTTATACCGTGCCAACTTTTGAAGTCTCTCTCACCCGGCCCATTGCATTCCGGGCTTTTACCCTCTACTCAACAGAATAACACTGCCTGAAAACTTGTTCTTTCATGTTAAGTAAAATGAGAGCGCTAATATATGAATCCACGATGAAGAATTATTACAAAAAAATTAAAAGTAATGTATGGTCTAATTTTTTTTACGATGAACTTATGATTCATGTTTATAAAAATTCCGCTGGAATTATCTGTCTTATGTTCCGTATTATATTAACATATTAGTTAAGTGATTAAGGCATTACATCCCTAAAACCGGAGTATAAATTATGCAAAATTTACTCAATGCATTCACAAGCACTCGATGTTTCCCGGTTTCCGCTTCTCACAATTGAATTATTTTTGTCCTTACGTAAATGAAACAATACGGAAATCCTCCTCTTTTCCGAGGATCATGCGAAGCCTCCGGAGTATACATGGAAGGTAGTCACGCGGTGTGTATACTGCCCGGCCGCTAGTGCATCGGATGCCGTTTAATCGGCTATAGCCCCGGGGCCCCGGGTTTCAGAAACTTTTGTGCCGCTTTCTCTTTATTTGCCCCAGGCCGAAACCGTATTGCCGGGGAAGAAAGGGCCGGCTCGCGTGCAAGACGGAAGCGCTGAGTGGGCCACCCGAAATAGAGGCGGAGGCGGCGGATGAGTAGGAAGGAGGAGCGTCAGAAGAGATACTGGGGGCGGGGGAATTTAGGTGGTGCACTTTAGCGCCGGCTTCCATTTATTACACGGCCGGTCCCGGCCGAGCCGGTTTCATTAACCATTTTCACTTGTGGCTTGAAAGCCGCTTCACTTTTACAAGCTCTCCTCCCGGGCCCGGGCCATCGCACTAAAACTTACACACTACTTAACTCCGACCGGTTTTAGACCCTCCCTCGCTCATCCGCGCTTTAACTATCGAACCGGTTTACAACCATATTTGCAGTAGGTTTTTACTTTGGGAGTCCCTCCCTCGCTCGAAGGGAGGCGGCATACAGATGAGGCCACGTAAAATCATTTACAGTCCTCACCGACGTCTTCCCTGCAGCATGAGTTTTCCTCAACTCAACGGCTCCTCTTATATACCAGGGTAGACGTACCGAACGCCTCTTTAAAATTAATTCTTTACTGAAACAATGAAATTGTTTGTATGTTCCTTGTGCTGCAGTTCTTCTGTCTGGTGAAGCTAATTTGGGTTTTAGCATTAAGAAATCGCATGCCATATAACAAGTGTTCCACTAATGCGTAAATCAATAGTGATCGAACGAAACGCTTTCTAAAACAATTAATTTATTCATTTCTTAGATATTGACAGACTTTCATATTCAACTAGTGCTCTAATTCATAAATCGATCGCATTAAAAAATAATACGAATAAAATATAGGCATTTGAAATGCCTCAAAGTATTCTAGAAGCTTGTAAACGAATCGTCGAACTTTTATTCTTCGTTTTTTAATTCTTGGCCCACGAGCACGGGGGAAATGGAAATTCATAAAATGTCGAGTGTCGTTTTTATTATTCAGAAACCCGGTTGGAATCTGTCGGGGCGTACCGGCCAATGAATGCGGAAAGAGGTCGGAAGGCAGATGGACGGTAGTCGGCCGCCACCGGCTACATACATAGTGCCAACCCCACTACCGCAACGCCGCTCTTATTGTTCCTCGGCCGCACAATAAATTCCCAGTATTCCTATATAAAGCACATACAGCAATAACGCCGAGTTTACAAGCTTTTTCCAGCATCTGACTGCCGAGTTTATGCCCGCGGAGGCCACCGGTCTAAATTCGTAATCGGTCACCCCGCCCAGCACAGCCCCGAGACCACAATTTTTCAGACCTTCTGAACTTTAAATACAATCAAAGCGGAAGAGAAATCCTAAATATTCGACATTATTATACCAAAAATTACAGTTTTTACCAACCGATCATTAGGTTTACGTATGTATTAAACAATACCGGGAGGTAGGCATAACAAGTTCCTTTTATATTTACAATTATTGCAATATAGTGTAGTCTAATTGCCAATATTTTAATCAACTAAGGCTTTCACTACCTTATTATCCTGATTGTAGTTTAGCCTTTCATCCCGATAACATACATGAAACATGTATATCTTCCTAAATTCCTCTGTGTGTTCTGTAGCTTAAGATGATCAATTAAATTTAGTTAGTCGAATGAAAATTCGGTAACCCCCCGCTCCATTTAATGTCTCCATATGTTAATGCTTAGAGCGGTACACTCGATCCCGGATTCGTATAGACATGGCGGACTGCATTTTTATTTAGTCCCTCATTTGAATATAGGGGCCAGAATATTTTCTATTTGCCCGATGCCGAATAACATCGATATGTGTTAGGCATGATTAATGATGTTTCCGACATTTCTATTCGCCAGCGTCAAACAATATTATATCAATGTTTGGAATTCCGCAGAGCCCTCGGAGAATGTATACACGCTGTTGGGAACGATGTACATTCAATTGCCTTTCCCGAGTTCCCCGGTAGCGCTTATAACTAGATCAGCGGCGCGGTGTTAAACTGTAATTTTGGAGTAATAACGTCTCTCCAGCGTTTGATCGCGGAGCGTAGAGAAAGAACGAAGCGTGTAATTTTATAAACATCATAGACATGAATAGACAAGACTTGACACTATGAATAATCAACACGGCTTGTTTGACACTAATTTCTGTAATAGTACCTAAATTTAACAGTGACTCCTGTTCAGTCTGTTTTCAAGTACTTGAGCGTCTTCCCTTTCAAAGAATTAACTTTGTATTAATTGGAAATAGTATATGTTTGGTACCTACAGACGGAAAGCTAAGTTAACGTATTATTAACGGAATTATTATGTCGGTGAGGAGGAGCCGAGACCGGTTCAGCGAGTGTCCAAGTGGACATTTCCCTCAAAAATATTAGAAAATAATAGTGTCAGATTATTACAAATTAAAACGACCCATTATAACGTCCGTTTTTTGTAACAGATAACTGGAAGTTGTCTATGCCCTGGGATTATTTCTAGATGGGATTTGAGCGAGGTCGTATATTCTCTTCTAGGACATATATTTCACGAGTATACATCGCGACGGGAAACATTTTTTTGCGGATAATCGAATAAATATTAACTTTGGGCATAAATAAATGGGTAAACGGGCTGACAGCGTATTAATACCCCGGGGAGTGGGCCGCCGCTCCGCCGCTATCCTAAGATTGATCTGAAACCTTATTCAATAGGCCCCCTTCCCCCAAACTCAGCCGTGTTCATTCAAACACGCCGATAGATCACAACTAGAACGGTATAACGCCCTGATTTATAATACAATTTACCTTATCCGATCCTCCGGTCGATATTCGCAACGGAACAAGTACAAAGGAGGCGCACAGCGAATTATCTCTCCAGCTGTTTCATTATCACTCAAATACAATTACGCTGGAAATTCTTTAACACAAACCCATGGGGAACGAACTATTTTTACCTGTTTAAAGAATTTCGTGTTAAACGATGCAGGCAAAAAACCCACGATGATTTTGATGTTGATTGTTTTCAGATATTTCTTTTGGACCATCTATTTTTATCATCAAATCGTCTAAATAACGATTTAGCAACAAGAAATCATTAGAACCCGATAACAACGTACAATATTACGCAATCGAAATTTTACCCCACTTGACGGTACCGACAATAAAAAATCGGCTAGAACCAATATTCTTTATTGAGTGCGTATTTTAGTTTGCGCCTGTGAAAGAAACTAGTAAATTGTTTTGGTATATGTAATTTCCCGAGGACAACAGGCGCTTTGAGCGACTAGACGAAACCGGCTGCCACTTTTTTGTCTAATTCAGGATCTATGATTATATGCTCTGGCAATGATGGACGGTGGTACGATAAGACGGGGTGGCGCTTGTCGCTTTTTGCCCGGTTCGGGCACTTGACAAACGATGGCCGGCTCAAAATAAAAGTGGTCCCGGCTGACATCTGCTATCCCTTTCGAAATCGTATTAAACCGCGCACTAGACGCTATTGTTTTACAACGAACCACTTCTGATAAACATTTTTTTTCTACAGAGTTCGAATAAATTTCTTTTAAATATTTTTTATCCTGCATATTTCGCCCGGCCCAGTTCCGCAGACTTATGCTTATAACACAAACAGTGTTTCCGCAGCGAATAAAAACACGACTACTACGGTTTAGTAATCTTGAAGTTATAATTTTGTTATGTTTGCTATTAATTGGTTTGTTTGAGTCAGGCCCAAATTATTGTGGAATGTTAATTTTGGGTGAGTTAATCGGATGCAGTATTCTAATAAATGCGAGAGTAATAACAGTTTAGCCATTCCCAATTGAATTAATGTTTATTTTTATAGCCCGATTACCCGTAATAATAACTGCCCGTTACTATATTCATATTTTTTTTGCTATAAAATACGATTCTGTGTCTTTTTATAACTTTGATTAAATAAGCCCGGAATGTTTTCTCTACGCGTTATAAGAAATAACGGGAATTGAGAAAAGTGTCGGCACACAATTTATCACCTCTAAAATAATAATTAGCCCGAAAAATGACGATTTTTTTTCGAATATAGTACTATCATACATTTTACGCCGGTGTACAGTCCACGTGACTTATATGGGGAGATAAAAAAGAAGGGGTGGGAGAGGGTCGAGTATACCCCTAAACAAACCGATTTGGCTTCATTTGGTCCACATTATGCCCGGCATCAATAAATCTGACGTCGATAAATTTAACTCTCGATCGTTACACGCCATCTGTTGGCCGGCGGCCAGGGCGGACCGAGCAGAGCCGGGGTTGGAGGGGGGCGAATCGCGTTTCCGATGTAGGAAAATTTACAAATTCGAACCACCGCTGCCGGTATAATAGGCTTTGAAAATGAATGGACGTCGGGCAGGAGGGGCGGGGGCGAAAAAAAGGGCGTTCGCCCAGAAGCAGTTCGTCTGTTGAAATGCTGCCTACTAACCCGAACCCCAACCCGCTGGCCCCTACCTCCCGAGGTATTAAATCAGAGCGGTGTCGCGGGGGCGCAAATTACGTACACCGGGCCCGCGGTCGTATCACTCCCGGCATAATCCCGGACCCCGTGACCGCGCCCGATTCAAAATTTAGCCGCCCCGAAATTAACGAGTTCGGCGCCCCCAATCCGGCCATTAGGGCGAGCCGATGGCCCGACTCCTCTATGGAAGCCGCGCTCCGTAGGATTCAGTGATGATTCACACTGGACAGTAATATTCGGCAAAATGTGTCCATACAACGGCTGAAATACGCCTTTTGTGGTCCTCACATACGGAACGAATTTAACGGCGCTACTAATTTTGTGAATAGGCGAATACGAATATAAAAATTCGGTTATATACCCTTAAGAAATTTGAGTTGTTTAGTATAATTACATGTATTATCTTTGGTTGTCATCCAAGGTTTGAATCACTCGTGCGAGCTGTACAGGCGCCTGGATATTATATTCGTCTTAATATAAAGTAGCCGAAGCGGCTACAATATGTTGACATGTAATACGCTTGGATATATTTTTTTGCTATTCTCGTAGGTGCTTTATTCATTTTTTATCCTAAAATATATAATAAATCCGTCCTAAAGTAGACGTAGATCACTTTTCTAGGATCATGCGAGTTCCACTTACTTTAATACAATGACAAAGCTGAAACTCCTTTGTGACTCCTTTTTAATTTTTAATAACGGGAAGGCTTATTAGCTAAGTTTTTACTCCTCGTTCGGCCTTAATATAGTGGCCGGTTTCAAAGGAATTTCTAGGAGCGGTATAATCCTTTAAAGGGTTGCGGGCGGCGGAGTGGGCGGGTGCGGAGATATGATTCATAGAGGAGTAGAACACTGGCTGACAAATTACAGGCATACGAGCAGTGACGTTGGGGTAGTGCTGGGACGGCCACTGGAGGGAGAGAGAGAGAGAGAGAGAGAGAGAGAGAGAGAGGAGGGGGGAGGCGTGAGAGAGATGGAGAGAGAGAGTGTGTGGCCGAGAGGGTGTGAGAGAGAAGAACAGACGGAGTGAGAGAAAAAGAGAGTGAAAGGCGCTACTGGCTGGCGCCGAGGACAATCATAAATACTTAATTCTCTACTTTCCGCATCAAGTGAGCCCCACGTCACCAGAAATATTCAGGGCGGATTGTCAATATTTCAGCAGATTCGGTCTTCCCTCTTTTAGTTATCGAATATTTCGAAACACTAACACGTCCCGAAATGTCGCCTACCCGAAGTAAAACTAGCGGACCTCCCACAGCCGGCTGTTTCATATTTAATTTTCCACTTTACCGACAGGTAGACACACTTTTAAACGGACATGTCCCAGTTCTTTTTCAACGAGATGAAACGTTTCACCGATTCGGTGATTGTGAGATTTCTTTTGTAAATTTACTTTAAAATTGGTGGAAATTGCAATCCAAGAAGGACCCTACGTGAGAATTCAGAGCAGGGAACACAATATTACGGGTCTTAACGTTGTATAAAGCAGCAAAAGTTTTATATTATCGATTTTAAAAAAACTTGTATTTATTTATATAACGCAGTTGTGAGGACCTTAACTTGTTCATGAGTAAATTAAATTTGATTTGTGAAACAAAACACGTATAAATAATCTTTTATTAAAACGCACTGAATTTATGTAAAACTTAGTTTAACAATGGCAATAATTCTCATGGGAATGTCTTTACAATATGAACATGTTCTGGAAGGGCTCAGAAGGCACTGGGAAAGGGAAAATTTCCAGGATTTTTGCATGGATGATTACCGGCTTTATTTCTGCCGACTGCAGGGTAAATACTGGTAAAAACTTGAAAAAAAGAACTCCAGGGATCCGGCCGGCCCGTATTTATTATTAAATGGACAATTTTCATATGAGAACGGGCCCTGGGAGTACGCCAATTCCGCCCTAAAATAGGACTGTATTATTTAGCGTGAACCTCCACCGCCCCTCTCTTGACGCGGATAATACCTTGTCAAACCCAGTATCAAAATTAAGATAATTTCGTTATCGGCCATATGAGCATACAAGATCAGTACATGTTAGTTGTTCCTTCGTTCCATTAGTTTAAATGTTTGTAAATATTTTAATATTTAGGATTTATCAACTAGGATTGGAATACGATTAGTACATAGTAGAGAATATTTAGGTATAGTTGTGAAAAGGATATTTTAATATCCTATAGGATTCCATCTGAAATGTTGACAGGCTAGCCTTTACAACCACATGCCTAGTAGATAAGAGAGGGGATTTAATTTATCTCTCCGCTTGTTACGAATATGAACACATTTTATACGAGTATAATATAACAATATATTTTCTAAGATATTTAAATATTTTTTAAAAGATAGTCCAAATATCTCCTTCCCAACTCTCAAAAGCTCAGTAGAATTTTAAAGCGGCCGACCTACTACAGTGAAACTGAAGCGCTGTCAACCGCATGATGACGTCACTTATACGCAGAGGAGTTCGTCCCTCGTCATTCGGCCTGTCGTACACAGTTCACGGACGGGTGAGCTCTTAAAAATAGAACGAAGTCGGGACAATTTCCCGGCGGAGGCGGCCGAAAGTGTTATCAGGTTTTTGAGGTGGGCGAAAAATTAAAAAAAACTGTACTACAGGTGCGGAGGAGATACCCGGGGCCCCGGCCGATACCCCGACCCCCCTCAAGATCGGTGGCCTTTTAAACGCTGAAAGTGTACCGGGAGGGGCGGAGGTGTGGAACCTGCTAAGGTTAAGTGGCGCTTATCTAAAGCGTATATCTGGTAAAGTATGGCAGTTTTGGCCCCGACAACCCATTTTAATCAGGTTTATGGGCCTGCCGCTGCCGGCCCTCCACCAGCCCCGCCTACTTCGGCTACCGGCCGCTGAAAAACTGATATCCGAACTGACTTGTGTTACCCAAGTGAACCCACCATGGTTGAGTCTAGCCCGCTTTCGTGTTACTTTAGCTTTTTTTCGGGTTACTAAAAATAATCCTCGTTATTTAAACTGTTCTATGTTAAAAAAGATTCTATTCTTTTTTCTATTTATAAACATATGGGATATGCTTCCCTAAGGACATAGCACGGCATTAACGAGTTGGATTATCAGCTAGAAAACACTCAATGTTATTTACTTTTACTTAGCTAACTCTGTTGTTCTTATTTTATTACTCTATAGCTTGATTTATATGAAGGGCTCTCAGTATTACTGTTGCGTTCTTGTTAATAGAGGTCGGTGCCGATGTCGGGGAGAACGATCCGGACTTCACCGAGCCGATGAGGAATGTGACTGTGGCACTGGGCAGGGAAGCCATTCTCACATGCACCGTCACCGATCTTGGTCACTATAAGGTCAGTATATCTTATACATTAATATTAAACAAATTTGCTACTCCCAATTTTTAGATCAAGCCGTTACAACAACAGAGTAGCAATATGGCCACTTTGACCATAAGTAGTGTAGTTTAGTGTGCCATGTTCCAGCCTATGAGGACGCGAGGGTAGCATTGGCCAACCTATTGGGGCGAAACAACAGTTATTAGGGGGAAGTGGGTTAGCGACAGCAAACGTTGAGCGAGGGGCGCCACTTAGCTAAGACTAATTAAAACCATTGTGTTTCTAATTTTATGGGCCACAATTAAATTGAATATACGGCCCCTGTAAATTGCCCCCCTCCCACCACCCCTCAGCATCACTACCGACTGCCTGCTTCCTCTACTACGTAGTGGAACACTGTATCAGTTGTCCGGACGCGCTACAACTCGGCGAATTGTAAATGTTTCATTCCTATAGTCCCTACTTCCTGCATATGCAGCAGTCAGAAAATGTGGCCCCGGCCGACAACAATGTGGCAGCGCAGGCAAAATACGATTATGTGGACACAAACACCGTTTCAATTATCTCAGCCGTTACTCATAATATCAGTTCTCTTTTCCCAGAAAGTGGTCAACAGAGGATAGAGTAATTATCCTATTATACCGACATTTAATAATGGAGCACAAACAAGTGAGTTGTCATCAGAAAACATTAATCTGACTTCAAATTGACTGATTAAAATAAATTTTCCTAATATTATTTCAAATTACGGAGTCCGAATTGCTTACGGCTGCTCGCCATATTCAGTAGCGGTGTTAGTCACTTTGGCACTTTGGATATTTTTAGGGCACCCTCACTGCACTGTCAGTGTCACTTGTACTGTGGATGGCGAGCAGCTGAAACCGGTCTAGCAAAAGATCAAACCAGTGAGAGGAGACAGAAAAACAAGAAATCTATTGTAAAATATTTTTTAAATAATACATTAAAATAATATATTTAATAATCATCTACTAAGGTCATATATATTTTAATGATAATATATTTTAATATTAGAGTTATTTCTAACGCTATTAAAACGCGTAGTGTATTCAGTTCAATGCGCTACTAGTTTCAATGGTACGGCGCACCTAATACACTAGCCCGCAACAAAGGTCTGTCTTACATTTTAGTATTAGCGCCTTACAGTACAAATGACAGTGACAGGGCATTGTGGATGTTTGGCACTTTGGATGTTTTTTGGGCATCCTCACTGCACTGTCACTTGTACTGTGGTGGTTGTCTGTTTGTCTTGTGTCTTGTTATTGTGTTTTTTGGGGATGTTGTTTATCTTATTGGGATTGGGAGCTATTATTAGCTAAATTAGTCAGGGCCGATTTCCCAACCTTTTCAGCCACTCAAATACATCGTACTGAGTTTGAGGCAATATAGACAACGCTGATTTGTATACACCTTCGTTTTATTACTATTATGTAGAAAGGTAAGATAATAAAGCGGTTCTATATTCATAAACGACCCGATAATAATAATATACTAAATGAATGCAGTCACTAGCACTATCGGGGAAGCAAGATCAATTTCCTTGTTCGGGAAAGACACAGTTTTTAGCGAGTGGAAGGTATTTACGAGCATGAAGACTCCTAAGCAAATCTATTTGTGTCAGGGAACTGTAAAGAAGGGAGGGGGATAAAGAGATTGCACACACTCCAACTACTACTCCTCGTACTCTTCTCAACGGTACTAGGCAAAGGGTAAATGTGATTGGTCGCCCTATTCCAGGACATGTTTCTAACGTCATTTATGGTAGTCAATTTCTAATTTCTCTCAATGTCATTTGTGTTGAAAGTTTAATTAGAAAATTTATCTTAATCACATCTATAACCATCGCATAGTGGCACTGCGCGGTTGAGTTATAAAAATCAAGTTCCAAAAAATTGTTAACAAGTATGTTGTTAAAAGTTATAACTATCTATAATTTTATAGTTAATTATAATTCGAAAACTTTGGAATATGTCGAGCGCAGAGTACTGCAAATGAAACAAAACACATTTCATGGAAACAATAAAGGAAATATTTTTACAGTTGCTGTATGGTGGGAACTAAATAGAATATTATTATTGTATGATTTGGATATGGTGTATAGACGAAACCATTTAAACCTATTTTCAATTCCAGATCCAAATTTAAATGTTAATTGGTGGCTAGAGGGAGGCTGTTGCTATTTACCGTGCGACATATCAATAGAGGGGAGGCCGCTCAATGGGCCCATAATTCTGTGAACCGATATCAGTGCCCCCCTCCAATATGATTTACGCGTTTATTCGTTATCTGACATCTTGGGGGGACGGGGGCGTGGGTGAGTGAAGTGGTGGGGGGTTGGCACGCCTGTTGGGTATGTCGAATGCGAGCCCGGTCCGCGGGGCGTGTTGCTCCGATTCTCTGCACCGATCACCGGCGCGATAATTTCCCCATAATTAACTTCTCCAGTTAGGCAATTAACACAAGTTCTCTTAGTTGTATTCTCGGACACGTTACGCCCCCCCCAATTTAGTTAATGGCTCGGATCTATTATCATTCAAAATCACGTACAGCCTATTACCCGATTGCCACATGAATACACGTACAAAGAAACAGATAATTAGACTACTTTCGGCCTCTAATCCGAATACTCATAAAAAGATGCGCAACAAGAACTTCCAGTTGCTTCGATTAAATATATCGACCGGATGAATGATTGGCAATGGAAGTTAGATATATCACCATTAAGGCCAAAATAAATTATGATATTTCAGTGATACAACCCATCATCATCGGGCCTTGTTATATTAAATAACGATATCAATAACTAGTAGCTCATCGGGTAATCAAAGTCTTTTTATTGTAATGTATTGTATAATATATTTGGAATATGTAAAATATTAATGATATTCTTTACTACATATTTTGTTCCCAAATGATAATTTCCTAACGACATCAATTATCAATGATTTAAATATGTTAATAATTGAAAATTCGAGATACTTTCAATGTTTGTTGTGTGTGTTAGCCTAAATAATAGAGGTGGAGTCAGAGCTCACGGTATGGACAAAGGTAGATCCGCTCAAGGCCGGGATTTTCTTGCCGTACTGCTTCCAAGACGTAGACCGTAGACTTCTAGTCATTTCCCCGATTACCAGGCATTTAATCCGCAATATAGGCGGTAATCAACTTGTATTCGAGAGGGAGCCTGAGCCCACGGGGTAGTGTGGAAGTGGGGGGTGGGTGGGGAGGAAGGGATGGAACTATTACAATAATGGGTCAACCCCCACCCGGCGCCAATTAGATGAGCCCTGTCCCAGTGTGAGTGCCAGTCCCCAGCAGTTAAACACAAGGGCCGCGCTAATCCCTTAACAATAGCCCCCCCTTACCAGTGCAAAAACTATTAGAGGAATTTTACCATCTGCGCACCCGGCCCTTACCACCACTGCGATGTACAGTGTAATTAACGAAAGACTCGTCCCCTCCGGCAAGGCCAAGCCGGGCATTCCAATCCTATTAGTTAGACTAAACTGTGTCTCTAAGTGGGTCTGTTAGAAACAGAAATTAAATTATAATATCAACTTAACGATAAATCCATGAATAATTCCACCTTTATAGCAGTATACATAAAATTAGCCCAACAAAGTGTACGCTTTCCAAACAATTACCCTTTGTCGGTGGACGACGGGGAGGCTACAAATGTATCTAGGACAACTATAGACAGACAGTTATCTTGCCTCGTTACTAATATTCTATCTATTAGTGTCCCCATCATTTCAGACTCATTGGTGGATTGATTTTTTCGATGATATCGAGGCCGGTACAAAAAATTCGGGGAATCCGGTTACCGAATAAATTAAAACATATTTTTTAAGACTTTGTTAATTTATTTCATTCCTTGCCCAGAGTTGAAGCCGGAGGGCCAAAATTAAACTCGGGACAGAATTGAACTTTCAGGGTGCGATTGATTAATTGCAGCCATTTGTTCGACCGGGGAAGGGGCGCTGCGAGAAGTCGCAATAACTTTCCTGCCGATTAATCCAAACACTTGACATTCCTCATTAGGACGCGTATATGAAATGAAATTAGAGCGAAACTCGGAATATAAAGTCGGGATATACCAAAAACATATGACAGGAGTTCATATATATTACAGCACGCATAGATGCATAAAATGCAATTTAAATGCCATATAGGTAAATTTTTAGATCGAATTCGAAGTAAATGAATATTGTCGCAAAAATTGTTAATGACACCTCCCCCTCGCACCAAAATTTTATGCAGGTGGTATTTTCGGCCAAAAATTGTACGCATGTCCTAGGCCATTCATTAATTATAAAGTGATTAGGGCGGGTCGCCCATTAGAGAATGGGCCCCATCCCTCGCCCAACACTTAATAACCCTTTTATTTCATTTATTACACAATCAGTTTACGCTCAACCCCCTCCCTCTCCTCTCTCTCTCTCTCTCCCTCTCCCTCTCCCGCCACCACACTTCCAATCTCCGCCAACGACGGAGCAAACGCAATTCCCATTAGGGATTATGTTGTTGGTCGAAAATTTACGATTTTAATGATGGTGGTTATCATTTCTAGAATCCCTCGGATTTTATTCCATTCTTCTTTATTCTTTACGAGGCGAGATTAGTCATACAAAGTATAAGGGACATTCTGGTTATAACAAATTTCAAATTCAAACAATAGCATGTCGTGGAAAAATTATTTCTTTCAATTATCAAGTAAATCGACGAGTAGAAGGAAATAATGATTACACTATTAAATTGTAAAAGAAAATTATGTCTATAATGAGTGTTACGAATAATATCAATACAATAACATATAAGAAAACATTATTATTGCAAAACCCTTACCAATATAACGAAGGCATCTGATTGTTCGCATATTTAATTTGTTTTCGCACCTTGTTTGTCGGATTATTTTGCGCTAGTTTTAAGGGGAGCCCGTGATTATGTTATACGCACGACGTCAAACAAATTATTGATTAATGCACGCCGAGGCATGCGAGTCATCTACATCGAATATGGAATGTTTGGACGGACGGGAGATAATTTCGAAATTTATGTTAACGACGCGACGAATTAATCGGCGTTAATTAATGCCGCCGTGGCCCATTCTGTTACGGTGGGGTCCGGCCGCGGCTTCCGCACAATTTACGCTCCTCGCGCTGCTCACAATATCAAATTGGCCAGACGGGACAAAAATAGGACCGATGGAGGGGGTTAAAATAAAACACTCCGCAAGTGCCTCATTTATCTCTGTTTTGTGTGTGGGATATCGGGGGCCCTTTTGCGGCGATGAAAAATTCAACCTGCCCTTGCCCCGGCTGCTGAATACCGTCCAAGAAAATGCGACCGATTAGGCGGACCGAAAATCGGATTGTTTCTGGCAATCGGCGGCCCATATAGCCGCTATAATTCCTCCCTGAATTTCACCGTCCACCGAATTTCGATAATTCGAATTTATTAGTCCGCCGAACGCGGGCGTGATAAATTGAAATGTTCTCCCACCGTGGTTAATCTGGGGACGATGAATGACCTACCGCATCGATGAACAACCGCCGCTAATATTTGTACACTATTTTATCGGAAATTAGTTAAACCGAAAACAAAAGAATCTGGGTCAGAGCTTAATGTGTAATTTGGTTTGTGATAGATACAATTAAATAATGACAGTCCTAATTAGACTGTAAATATTTCTTTATATAATATACAATTACAGCGAGAGCGCACGTAAACTACTTGACAAATTTATAAAACGCGTTTATTTTAGGTCTTCTGAGAATATTATTATTTATCATATATTAACATTATTAACAGTATTGAGGGTATGCCTATGACAAATGTTAAGGTATTGAGTAATTGAGTCAAATAAATGATAAACTTTCTTAATATTTTTATTCAATTTAAAATTTGCGGCCTCCGTTCGTAACCAGGACGAGATTTTTCGCCTATCTGCGCCTTTTCCACACAACCTACTCGCATTACTCTGGGCCATTATACTTCGCCACTTTGAGAGCGGTATCATTAATTCTGCACGTTAAGTGGGAGGGACAGATTTTAAGAAAAACTATTTATTAAAACTCTTTCATAATTGTTAATTCGACTGAATTAATGTAGAGGACCTTTTACAAAACTTATAAAAGATATCTTTCTATAATTTAATTTCTATGTGTAAGTTAGGTCTTACAGTGATGTGGTGCAGTTAGGTTTTCAAATTACTCGTTTTGGTCAATCAAATTTACGATGCGACAATTTTCAGCACATAAGTGAATTAAAGAAAACAATATAATCTAATACAATGTAATTTTTAAACTATTCAGAAAAAGGAAACATACAACCGACATCTAAGCATTTTGTCAGTTAACAATTCAATAAATAATTAAATTGCTTAATGCTTAACTGAATTAAATTCCTTAATTTATTTTAAGCAATTCTTTGGAAACAACCTAATAGCGTGAGACTGGAAATATTTATATGAACTAAAAAATTAAGAATAAATACGGTTTCGGATTTTCATTAAAACCTGGTTTCTCCGGGGTTCTGGAAATTAATTATTTTACTCCCGTTGACTGCCACTGACGTATATTCTTATTCAAATATATTATTATAAGGTTCTATTACCTTGTAACATTTTCAATTAAAATTTCATGTAGTTATTCGTTTATTATCAGTGATTAAGTTGATCACCAACACCCCACGAGAAATATATTTTTTATTGCTTCTACATAGCGACAGCATTCAGATATTTTCTTTCGTGATTTATTTCCACCGACTATTAAAACATTGGCAAGTGAATGATTTTCCTGTAATATTATGAAAAGGTTAGTTAGTTTGGCCGGCGGCGGCGGTTTGGTTGGCCGGCAGCTGCACTCTCTTTCGCTACGCTTAATTAGCCCATTCCTTATCTCTAATTCACTGTCCCACTGCCACCACCCGCCCACCATCCCTCCCCCAGCGGCCCTCAGAAGTTTCACTCGGAAAACTCCGCCTAATTTACATAAACATTTGTCTTATTATCCAACCCCCGCCCCCTCCATTTCCCCCTCCCTCCATACCCTTTTCTTAAGCACTTAATCCGATGAGAGGCCCAGATCTCGCTCACCGCTCCAACGTGAAACAAAAACGAAAAATTTGTTTCCCGATCCCATCCGAATTTTTTCGGATTACCCTTTATTAATTACAGCCGCACAAAACTATTGACTATCCGCAACTATCGTTGTGGCCCGTTGTAGAGTGTTGTGATCTCTGGAATATTTCATAAAATCTATATATAAATATTTGTTTTGAATAGCATAGTTTATGGGATCCCATTACATTTATTTTTAACTTCTTTATTACCTAAACGTTAGCTCAGTTTCTTTCTGCATTTTGATGAGCACAAATTTCAATCTGCGATAGAATTTTCGATATATTTCTTGGCAGTGTTATAGTCCGGAGTAACGGCTTCAATAATGTATTATTTCCGTAATAGAAACCGCGGGGATGGGGCGAATCGATTGATTTGAATCAACACTCGAACAGTTTCCCGAATCTGAGTTTACTTGAGTTTAATTCCGTCGCTCGGCGCCAAGAAGAGTTAAAAAAGTAGCCATTACTCGCTTGCTCGAGCTTAATGAGCGGATGAGTGATTTTATTCGATTCCCACAACGAATTAAAAGTTTGCGAAACTTTTTTGGCGCTTCAGTTTGAATTCTTTCCAATGTTCACTCGAGTTATCCTGCCCAATTTAGTTGTAGGTAAGTAATAAAATCAAAATTCTTGGAACCATTCATTATTCATTCTGGAAATTTTTTTTTGAAGTTTTAAACGTGATTCGACCTCAATAAAAAAATAACATCAGGTAAACTCTACCAGATAATTAATTTCATCGCAAATAATTTAAGTAATAAAATGCCTAACGAGAGCGCCGTACTACGTGTTTGAACTACACTGTATTGAGTTAAAAACTAAGTCACGGCGTTTATTGGAGAAGATACACTCAGCGGGGATCCGGATCGTCGAAAGATGAACTGAAACAGTAAAAATAAAAAGTAGAGGTGCGAAAAGGATATGTATGTGAATAACGGAGGGGTCGACAATTTTATTTTCCAGGGAAAAAAGATGTTAATTATAAAAAAATAATTACAACTCAAGCTTTCAGAACCGTCGGGGACCGCTTTCTGTAATTGAGGATGAGCGAGTCGGAGTGTCGGGGCCGAGCCCATAAAAGGAATATCGAATGTTTAATATGAAAGAAGAGGGTGTGAAAATAGTCATGAATATACTTCCTCTCTCACTCATTCTCTCTCTCCCTTGGTTCTCCCCCGTTAAAAAAAATAAATATACCCCTTTTCCTTTTTTTGAATAAACCTCGACCGAGAGAGAGAGAGAGAGAGAGAGAGAGAGTGAGCCGGCAGAATTCCACTTCCGTAAATGGAAGTGGAAGAGAATGTGAGGGCTAGAGAGAAATAAATAGCGAGAAGAGACACTAATTAGAGAACGAGTGAGCAAAGGTGGGACGAGAAGACTTCACTATTTCACTTCGCCAGAACCGGCTTGATATTTTATTGAATGGGAATTTCTATTTCTCTAAGGGATAAATTAAGTTAGAATTCGATGTTTGGAGGGTATATTCAGCGAAATATCAAAGCTGAAATTATGTTTTTTCTGACGTTCCAAATATTTGGCAATTTAATATAAATATTCACATTTCATCTAACTTTTGCTAGAAGTAATGATAATGTCTGATAATAGGCAGTATCATGTTTTAAAATAGAAGTATATTTATTTCCTTAAATGTACAGATCCGTAAATATACAAGCTATTTGTATGAAAATATGTATGATAAGACTCACTGCCGGAAGGTCTTTCTATGTTTACATAAAAAAATATTTAGACTTACGGTTGACTTGAAAGTATAGGCTTTATGTTTATACATACATATACAGTATTATTGGCCGAAGTCGGATAGAGTGTTGAACGTATCATATTTTCACAACAGTAAATTGTGATATACAATTATTCTGTATTTAGCGTGGGATCAATATATTCGCCTGCGGCTCCATTTTCGTTTAATTGCAAATTTGCAAATGACTAGCGCGTTCAAAATATTAACTTCTCGTTTATTGGCGGCTGAAAGAAATAAGTAGTGCCATGAAATTAATGAGGCATTTGGTAGAATATTGCAGTATAAGGTATTGAATTGAAAAAATAAATATATTTCCCATTTTAAAAACCTTAGTTCAAATCATTAATCCTTTATCCAGACTTAATCCAACATTTGTGCTTTATGATAGAAGGAGAGGAAAAATGTAAATAATTTATAAAGGTGGCATATAAAATGCACAGAGTTATCTATATAAATATGAATAGGAATAACTGAATTTAGAAGTGTGACAAGAAAAATATCAAAGTGTTACAAACAAAATATTTCATGAAATAAAACACTCGATTATTATCTGAATATATTTAATGGTAATAGCAATCAATATATGGTATATAGTGAGTTGGGATACACTGTTGTAATAGAAATACGCCCATCTTTACGTCATTATGACGATAACATATTTTCTTGTCCCCGCTGGTATAAGTAAGACTGAGAAAGACATTGTGCGCCCCTTTGAAATGTAAAACTGGGGCTCACTTTCGTTTATTTAAGGACAAACCTTTACTGAAACAAGCGGCTCGTCGTATCTCAACTTGTTCATTACACAGGTCGTGTAGGCAAACATTTTCCGCAGATAATCCCGAGGCCCCCCTCCGGAGAAAGCAAAACTTGACTTGACTACAGTCTCGGTTCATATTTCACGATTTTATTTCAACTCTGCGAATTTTCTGTATCTGACAAGCCGTGCAGTAAATTCACGCCAATACGTTCGAAATAGATTGAAGAAAAAAATTGTTGTAATCTCATTATTCTTATTATTAAATTCGTGCAAAAAATTAAATTTAAAAACCGCTTTTATGAGGTGCCATCGCATGCGAGTTCCCTCATTCAGGAAGGCACATTGAAATAACATTTATTTCATTGTTTGTTATTTCTGTAAGTCTCCACATTTTTTATGTCCAACTGAAAATATGTTCTCCAGTTGTCGATCGATGCAAACGGTGTGATTTGATATTACACAGACATTCTTTCGACTGATTTGGTCGAATTTTATACATATTGTGCGTGCGTGCGCATTCATCCAGCTCATCCAGTTTACGGTCGATGAGGCACAACATGCCATTTCGCCTTGCGAGGTACGGCCCTCTCTTCTTCCCGAAATGATTTGCCCGAAGCCCGAGAAAAACATTTTTCCCGAACCCGAATTGTCGAAAACTGCCTCGAAATTGTTCTGGGGCGAATTGAGAATCGTGGACGGGGGCGATGTATGTAAATCTCCAGAACCAAATATACTGTTATAAATGGACACCGAAGAAGAAGCGATCATATAATCCGCGCGTTTATTTGGTCCAGTCCCGAACCGGTATCGGCTTCTTCCCACCGTCAATAAATTGGTGAGCAATGTGGGACATTAACACACTGGTGAAAGTAAAAAGCAGTGACAGTGCAGGTGGGACTATATTCTGACTTTAGCCTAGTACCTGGAACTGATGGTGATCCTGCGAATTTAACCCAAATTAATCAATCCTAAGTTTTAATTAAAAAAAACATTAAAATCACCGAAAAATTAAGCACTCCGAATAATCGCGGATGTAGCTTCGCTGAAGGCTGAGGTTATTGTAAAAATTCAGGTGTTCCGAAAACCCCGTACCATCCGACAAGTAAAGAGGCCGAGGGGGAGGCCTCTTCCTTCTTCCGCTTCCACTTGGCTGTTTGCGACGCTTGTTTAAATTAGAGCTGTCTCCGGCAGTCCCACCTCGGGACAGCTTTCTTATTTAACCTTTTCACAGTGATAGTGCTAATGAAAAAGCTCCCCGTAAGAAATTTGAACTTAGACGGAGAAAAAGAATATTAAATTCGCTATTTGAGATTCGCTCCAGGAATCTGGAGAGGTTGCGAGATAAATTAAATTTCAGCGTTTATATTGCACGGTGTCCCATCTGCCGGGCGACCTGAAGTTGACTCCATGGCGACATCGCCTTATTCATTTCATTTTGAGTTTAAATCGGATTTCCAGATAGTCGCTGACTTTAAATCCGATCAACACACCTAAAATTAAGATGACTTTTTGCCAATGTTATAAACAAACTAAATCTAACCGTACTTTAAAGAAGGCATGATAAAAACTCACTTTCATTGTAATCTCGTATTTTGAATATGCAAGAAAACTCCATGAGCTAACGACTGAAAAAGAATCGTTAAGCCTGAAATAAAAATGTTGGGAATTAAATATATGTATATCTAAAACTTCATTGTAGGTTTCGTGTATTTCTTGCTAAACCGGTTTCGGCTGCTTGCCATCTTCACTATGGATGTTTTTTGGGCATCCTCACTGCACTGTCACTGTCACTTGTACTGTAAGGCGTTAATACTAAAATGTAAGCCAGACCCTTGTTGCGGGCTAGTATTAGGTGCACTGTACCATTGAAACTAGTAGCGCATTAAACTGTCACGCGTGTTAATATGTTAAAAATAAATCAAATATAAAATATATTATAACTGACCTTAGTAGACAGTACAAGTGACAGTGACAGTGCAGTGAGGATGCCCAAAAAACATTCAAGATGCCAAAGTGACTAACACCGCTACTGAAGATGGCGAGCAGCCGAAACCGGTTTAGCAAAAGACCAAACCAGCGAGAGGAGTATTCAACCCCTCGCAGACCACAAAACAGGTATTCTAAACTAAAACATTATCCCTGTAAGATATGTATCTCCTAAAATTTCTGTGAAGTTCGAGGTAGTGAAATTTCCAATTTTACTTACTCCATAACGCAGTACGTTTCGGTATATTCCAGGCAGTCTAATTCATATTGAAAATGTGTTTATATACTGCGTGTGTATACGCCGGTCCTGTAAGAAGCTTGAATATATAACAGAGAGAAAACTAGATGCGAGCGGGTTGCCAAATTAACTTGTCCTAGATTGTGAATGAATATTCATAGGGCAAAATGGCTGCACGCAAAAAAGGTTTGGAATAAGAATAATTCATCCCAATCGTACTAGGTCATGCACCATCTGTTAATGGCCTCTTCTAACTCCGTTTCTTCATTATGCTTCAGATACACATTCACTTGGAAAATGAATTACATCCGGTAGAAAAGTAATGCGTTTTTAGTACGGTTCAATGAAACCTTACGGAAATAATAATTCACGGATTGAGTGTTGTACGGATGAACTGAATGTACTTGACAAAAGGTTGACAAAAACCTTCGTATAATATTACATGTGTAACCAATACAGAAGGGCCATTTGAATAAATGGCACCAGACTATTCCGACCGAATTTCTTCGATTGCTGTAAAAATGACTTGGGTGCGACGCCAGGGGTATAGATTACAAGGGGGTCTAATATACACAGAATCAAGGCGCCACATGTCCTTTATAGTTCCTGTAAGAGAGGAGCGGATAAATTTGTATTTTGATATCAGAAAAGATAGCCTGCACTCAAGACCCTGAATATTAGGTTGTATTAATGTTTTCGTTACATCGTTGTCCGTCGAGGAAAGAGAGAAAAATATTTTTTATAAGACCGGCAACAAAAGTGAACAGGTCTGTTGGATGCCGGGTTAACTAGGTTGGGAGGTCCACTAAGTCAGGTAAAGGGGGCCGATAATGATGTCAAATGCTATTAACCCCTAGAACTAGGAAACTGGTCCCAGCTCCACCTTCAACACTTCCGCCCTCCCAATCGAATTTTAGAAGATTAAACGCCCCCCCCCCCCGAGTTCCACCAATCCGCGAATTAACTGGGAACTATTTGTCTACCTGAGCAACAGTTAACTCAACAGTTCGGTCTAAACTTAACCGGATTTTATGACCTTCAACGACTCAATTACATTATTATAACTTATATATTGGCCTAATAGTGTCGCGCATATTGTAGGAACCACCTCCCGGAAGTGTGGGCATAGTCAACGGTTTCCCGGAGAGAACCTTGATCAAAACTGTGTCGGGTAGAATGTGTGGTGAAAAAAAGGATTCTGCGGATTCTTGAGCGTGATTCCGCTTATCAAAAATTTCCAAGAGTTCATTCTTAATCGTATATCTTTTTATTTTTGTGGAAAAGTTGAAAATATATCTTCTCTGAAACCTACTTCCAGCCTACATATGACAGGAAATAGAAACACCTAATATACTAAACCAAACGTTATTTTACGTTAGTTTAACACTGGTATGTTAATGTATGACTCAAGGAAACGGTTATAAATAACATAATATTCTATTTGAATATTTATTTGAACGGAGCTAGATGTATCAGTATTTACCCTTGATTTACTTTCAAACTCGTGGATGGGTATTTCATCGTAAATAATGCGCTTCTTACTTGGTCGCTGTTACAGAATTCAACTGCCGAACAGTCGAACTCATTCTTGCCGCGTTAAACATTCACCGGCCGAAAATCCGACAGTGTGTGTCGTAATAATGTATATTTGAAGAAGAGCCCCGCGTCTCAAGAATTCAAAGCGCCTAATGAATATCGAATTGAATTCTCGGTCAAACTGCATTCGGTTTGGGTTAATATTTCAGAGACAACTATTCCAGGGCTCGGGCTCCGGCTCCGACTGCAAAATTCAAACATTCGCACCGATCCCCTCCAGTAAGGCTGGTCCTGCCATTACTCCCGACCGGCATTACTCGAATTATTTCGTCGCCGTCTTACTTAGCCTGAGTGCAAACACTTGCCCAGAGAAACCGATTTAATGTCAATGTCAATAACTGTCGGTGCGCTCCAGGATCCATCGTCTCAGTGGAGTGCCTCCGGATTTCACCAAATAAATGACAAATAGAATGCGAATGGAAAACGGGAATAAAGTCGTTATTAGGATAAGAATTTCGCCTCTCTTTTTTCGGTCTCTCTGACTGCAGGTTTCAAAACCCGAATTTTCACAAGTAAAAAAATCTGTCAGGTATAGATCGCACTTCAAAAATATTTACGAAATTTCTAATTTATGCCTTATTTTCACGTCACGTAGATATCTATATTATAACATTCACAAACATAAAAGTAAAATAAAAATTTAAAATTATATTTTAAATGAATGTCACGTATCTAATGCGCAGAGTCACTGTAAAAGTGGTATTTTAAAGGAAAACTTGAAATCAATAACTCAGCATCATTACTACGAAATATTAAAATAGTGTTACTTCTATAGTCATCATAATTACTGACCATATTTAGAAATTTGTAGATATGACATTTAAAGTAAAGAACATTTACAACTTTGAATGTTGAAGAAACTATCTCACGACTTGAGAAAACTATCCCGGTGTATTCAGGTTTGCGATTTGGTGAAATGTAGTTTGGTCTATTCCCTCCCTCGACCGCCTTCTTTCTCATTTCTTGTGTCTCGACTGACGCCCTCTTTCCCCGCAAACTTCTTTCCGCAAAAAGTCTCGTTACCGTAAAACTTATCATTTTACAAGTCTTCATGTTCCACGCAATGCCGGCCGTTCGTTTCTTACTTCTGCGCCGGCTAATGGCCGACACCAACTTTCCCCTTTCAAACTCATAAAACGAACTGGACGGAAAAAATAAATATTTTCCGATGTCGTTTTCACGCTCAATTAAATACTCGGTTTGGCGATGATTTGAGACTTATAATTTCCTGATGGTGCGATGTTGCACCAACACCGTATCATGAATGAATTATGTATAGCGACAAAACATATGCCTCATACATGAAGTGCTTCAAGCGATATTTAAAGTCAAGTTGTAATTTAGTTAGCGAAACGTATTTTTGTGGTGTAGGAGGACCTCACAGTATTTTTGACGGTATGCTATTGCGGTCTAGCTTACGGCCAAATAAGCGGGACGAGACAGAAAAGAGGCTGTTGAGGTTTCTTTAAAGCATAGCATAACTTCACGTTTTTTGTATCAGGTATATAAAATATTTAGCCAACACGAGTGTTGCAAACGAACCTCCGGGAGGGTTGTCGCGTCTAAAATCGGGTCAAACAGGGAGGTCGATTGTTATTGGATAAAGGGAGCCCTATCCACCCCCTCCCATCGCCCGCTCCCCGGCCCGTCCGTCAATATTATCTGAGCTCCGTTCAGTTCGATTCCTCCGGTTTAATTAGCGTCGACCCTCGACCCCCACCTACCCCCGCCGCAGCTCAACCCCAGACACCTCCAGATATCGCCCAATCTAGAATAGCAGTCGGCCTCGTCACCGATGAATCTCCAATGTCCAGGTTCCAATCAAATCGCCACCGCATAAGATTCGGCATGCATCTAATCTGGAACAAAGCCGGCAATGCTCTCCTTGCCCAGTCCAATCTGGTTGCGACGGATTGTTCTGGACATTGAAATATCTTTCGGTTATCCGGCACGCTACAAAGTCCCCAACGTGCATGTACAAAGCAATATTGATAATAAATTTGAACAAGCACTAATTATTTTTAAAGGAGGGCTTTAAAGAAATGTTAACTGACCTAACAAGTTTTGTACAGGTTGCAATAGTTATAATGCAATTTCGATTAAACAAATTAAGTATATCCACTATAGTCGGGTCCGAGTATTCAAATGTTTGGAAATTAAAAAGCGTTTTTATTTTGGGTACGTTGTTTATTTTTTTTTTATGAATCTCGCTACCGAACAACAAATCATGTCGGACAACGGAAGCCGACGGGACAGATCTAAGTTAAGTAGAAGAATAAGGCGAGGTAACGTGAAATCAGTTGAGCAGGAAATTTACAGGGGATGGTTGGCGGGCGGTGAAGGGAAGGGGTGGAGGGGGAAGTTTCACAATTTAAAGTTTGTCCGGGAAGGGAAGACCCATCATTTCGGGAAGGCGCTTCCTACACCCGCTCCTACCACCCCCCCCCTCCGCTTTCCATCCCCGTTCCACTCCGAACTCTTTAGAGTTGTGAGCCCGAAATGGTCTTAGAGTTGTTCCGGGGGAGTCCGAGAGGGAAGTTGAAACTCGAGCCGACCAGTCACTAACATATTCATATTGTGATATTTGAATTAGAACGACAAATAATTGGGGAGACGTTTGGTTTTGATCACTTCTATGTCTCTGGATTAATATCGACGTTTTAATTACATTAACGTGTTCCTAAATGGGAAATTCAAAGTTCTTATTATTTTACTTACTGTTTATAAATCAGGAAAAAAGATTGAATTCTTTCATATTTTTGCAAATAATAATTTTTATTACCCGATACAAACGTATACATGTTGTGTTGGATGTAAAAATTTGAACGACACACAGCTGAACATTTCGTGTTTCGTTTTATAAATTCGATAACAGATTTCTGGTGATATGATTTACATTCTAGTTGCTATTTTGTCTGAAATATAACGTGATAAATAACGCAAAAACTGTATTTCGCGGTTGCAAACACGAATCAAACACGTTCAACTGACGGCTCAGAGGTAGCCTCAGATTTTCATTATTAACTGTAACGTTTGCAAATTTGCTCAATCTGAAAGCGGGTCGAGTCGGAATGCATTAGACCATCAATTATTAAAGGGATATCTAGTAGGCCGAGAGTGAGGGAAGTGGTGGGAGTGGGAGAAATTGGGATCCAGAGAGAGTGAGAGAGAGAGAGTGAGCGGGAGGGAGAGTGAGTGGGATTGGTAGAACATGATCTGAAGGCCCAGTATGATTTCGGTAAAATGTTAAGTGCACCTTTCGAAAATTCCCTTTAAGAGACCGACGAAGTATCGAATTGGCCGAGGCAGTCAGAGGCACAGGTACACGAGAACGTGGCACCTGTAGTGTACCCAAAAAGTTCAACTTCGATATCCCATGTCACAGAAAAGTCGTGTAAAATTGTGGCAATAAAAAACGAGAATCAATAGTGAATTCTGTTTTCTTATCAACTTCCTACTTGAATGAAGGAAGGGGTTCCAAAAGAAATTATTTGAATTAAATGGGTTCAAAGATAAAGTAAAATTAATATTTAATAAGTATGAGCAATTTATTTTAGAAGATGGTCTATTTTTCAGCCGATTTGCTTTTGTACCGATTTGTACAAGACGAACCATCTCCTTTGATTTATTTCTCTTCTAAAAAACTAAATAATAAAAAAAAGTATCATCTCATACAAATCGTACAGGCATTCATCAAACAGTAATAAAGAAAGGAATGAACAAATTGTAGTGCACCATTAAATTGTCGTCGGGTTTACGGTTATAATCGAAGTATATGAACGGCTGTCCTAGAGGCTTAAATCCCTGTCAAAAGCCTTGCGGCGAGTGTCCGAAGTCGGCCTAAGCCCGCCGTGACAGTGACAGCGAGTCAAGTGTCCACAGGACTGACTCTGCTCCCCAAATCTAGAATCATGACACCGACAGACATCACCCCCAGACATAAATGTCCACCCAGATATTAAATTAAGCTTCTCCTGTACAGTCTTATTGCAAATCGGAATATGCACGTAACTCGGAAACAATTTGTAAATATGTATAAGAGTTCCCTGTAAGAAACTAGTAAATGTTTAATTTTGTTTCCGGAAATGTAACGAATATAAAAATTACGGTCATATAAGTTTATTCGACCGCGCTTAAAGTTCTTCATCTTAACAGAGCAAAATTATTTCATGATAATATAATTGCCACAATATTTTCCTAAACTCAATGACTGATAATACTTGTCAGATAAATAGAAGTACCGTATTTACTCGAAGGTCCTCTCTTCGAGTTCTGCGACAACTATTTACATTGGCGAGTATCTAACTATTAAAACGGGCTTTCAAACGTCGGCCGGGCGAGGGGATGAAAAGGGCACGGGCTGCGAAGTAAAATGGAGCCAGCGGCTGTAAAACGACCGGTTGATGAGACTCGCGGACGGGGGTTGAGTGGGGGAGCCGGTGTCTGATTGTCGGCCGAGCCCAGGACTCCGCTTTAAGTGTGCGTGCATGTGCCTGCGGGAGCGAGAGAGAGAGAGAGAGAGAGAGAGAGAGAGAGTGAGTGGGAGAGTGAGCTGTCTCAGGAGGGGCGGGGGTTTATTCCGGGTCTCAGTGACGGCCCCGGGCCCCGGGCCCCGCACCCAGTCAAACAGTAAATCCGAAACCAATTGGTTTGACTCCTTCCCTCTGATCAGTATGCTAAACCCACACCTCAGCTCCCGCCGCTGCCACCCAACCCCAACAAATAACCGACAACCGAACGCAGTCGCTCTCGCTAACGACATTTACCGTGTATCTTCGGCATACACTGTATTTTAAGAAAGACACTTCACACAGCTTTCATTCTACTATATCTACCTTACTTTTCTATTCTTACGTCATATTACGTCATATTTAATCTATCTTATAATGAAATATATAACGAACGATGACTGGGGAACGTTGAACAGCTTAAAACCATTAGGAGTCTGATTTATTTCGGAGTTGCGACGAAAATAATTGGATAACGGATTATTTCACTGGTGATATACGGGCTTTAAATGATAACATCCTTCGTTGAATTTTCGGCCGCCTGATCGGAGTGATTATTATTGAATATAAAAAATATTTATACCCGTTTATTGAAAAAGATTATTTTTAATTTTTTCCCCTGGAGTCTGCCGGTACCCTTAGAGCGTTCCTTTCCACCAAAAAGGGGTAGTTCAAACATTTTTTCCGCTCCCTTTCTCCCCGGCCTGGCTTCGAGCCGAATTGAAACAAAAAAAGCCGCCCTCCCCCACGGCTATGGATTGGTCTGTTACGCCCCAATTATCGCATTATGAAGGGCTGCCGAGACACCACCAGCACCGACGTTTAAAATTAACCGAACGCCCCACTGAATCTGCTTCCAACCCCAGGATACTTTAAGCGCTCTACTCCATTTCAAAATGGCCCGCTAATGTATATACTTTGAAGATGGGCTTCGAATCAATTAGAAATCCTGAATACATATACTCTGAATATATTATTGGCTTCGTGTATCTAGGAACGGGGTTGGGATATGAAGGAAAATTTATATATATATATATATATATATATATATATATATATATATATATAACGTCAAAAATGAAATTTTCGTACAAAGATGGGCATAGCCATGACGCCTGTAGATACTACCCCGCTAGACGATGTTCAATAGGCATATTATACGAGATAGCGAGCTGCGATATTGTTACTACAGGATTTCTAAATTGACCATACAGCTTTATCAGTACAAAACTGAAAATAACAATATACAATGTATCGACTGAAAAGTTCCGAGTATCGAGGCGAAACGAACCTGAGGGCCAAGCATTCTGCTGTTGCGGATAGAGCTAAGTATTACCAGCGACATTTCACTAATCAATCATTTTCAAATTTAGATGACATTTTTTATGCTATAATTTTGGATCTCGAAGTGGAATTATTGATTAGATATATGGCTAAGAGAGAACATTGATTTTGGTGTGTTAGTGAAGCGAGGAGTGTTGTGTGGGAGAAGTGACACAGGTGCAGGTGGACGACGGCAGTGTGGCGTGTAGTGCGCCGACCTATTTATCATAAATTACCTGGAGGAGCGACACCTTCAATACAATATCCCCTTCCTTATTACATGTTCCCTCTAGAGAACTTCCTCGCATGAGAAAATGCACACTGCCATTGCCGCTTCGCTCGTTCCATCCCTCTCTTACATGCTTTACTGCCGTTATTCTCTTTATTGCGCTCCTCCCCATCCTTCAATTCATTTTATTTGGAATATTTTCACTCCAGTAAGGTTATTTCAGTTGTTATTTTTTATACAATTATCAGAAGTCTTACTAGTCACAATAAATTCACTTCAATGCAATGTAAGGAACACATTCAAATAAAAATCAGTGACTCTTTTAAAGGACTGAGAAACAACAAAATTCAGTCTTAATTTCGACATTCATAAATTTAAATGAATTATAATTTCAGTAAAGTAGGGATTAGTTATACGTTTTAAATTTTACAAGCTTATTACCGCAATATTAAAATTTAGGTTCGAAACTCAAAACTTATATTTCGCGCGAGGAGGGATTTGAATTACATTCGATGTTCTTATTAACCTACTGCATATATGTTAAGCAAATTGTTGTCATCATACATTTGGGAAATATAGCGCCTGCAGTTGTTATACTGGCATAAGTTGGATCTTCAAAACTATTTTAATACACAAACCAGTCGCGAAGTTTAACTGCAAACGATATATTGTGCATCATCATACGTTTAATATCGTGCATGAGAACTATTCATATATATTAGCCTATGCAATAAATATTAGCAATTATTACTGCTAATACCATGCTAATACTATGCTAAAACAGCTATTATACCATGAATAAAGTGTGTGTTATTCACGAAAGGCGTAGAGACCAATTCAATTTTCTTTCCAGTAACACAAATCTGCAGCAGACGTACACTTTGATCACTATCCGGCATATAAATTCAGAGGAAATATTTATTTTCGTACAGAAGCGACATACGTCAAAAGATTTTATTTTGAGCCCGCGCAGATTGGCAAATGACGATTTAAGTGGCGGTAAGTGAACGACCGATGAAAACTCCGGGTCAATTTGAAGTTGGGCCCAATCATACTCGAAGTCGGAAAATTTCAAACAGGATCTGAAACTGGCAAATTACGGCCGCGAGAATTGAGATAAAACAAGTAGCCCGAGGAAATGCCCGGGAAGAGCTACTAATTTGACTTCCCATTAAAACTGTGTGGATTCAGCGAAATTCACAATAATTTCACCATCCTCATATTGGATTATAAGTACATTTTAATTTATTTCTTATTCACCAATAAAATATGAGTCGATATCGATTTTCCATTTTACTATTCCCGAGGCTTAACAATAACGACTGACATATTAGCGCCAATTCCGAAGCGGTTTTACTTCTGGTTCAAAAAATCTGTATCGGATCCAACGCCTCAGTCACTTTGGTCCTGGCCAATTTCTGGTCCCAATCCATTTCCGGGTCCTTCCCCGAACCCAATATGGGGACTAACGGCATCTGCGGCCCGTTTGTGCCCCACAAGTGTATTTATGCGAATCCCCATCCCCCCCCCCCCTACCAAGTGCCCCCATATTGAGTTGCGAGGGCTGTTTGAATTTTAAGCAAAGCGGGGGAATATCAGTTAAACGGCCCGTAGGATTGGCTCTATCCTCTCCTTCGGCCGTTCGGTCGAACGGGGACGCTAGCGGGGCGGAGGCCTCACCCGAATATTAACTAGCCCTTCCATAGAGGCGGAGGGAGGAAGAGATAGAGAGGGACGGAAATAGGGGATGATCCCGAGGTGCCGGGTGGAGTCTCAGCCCTGTAGGGGCACCATCGTAAACCCCCTTCCCTATCCGGAATTCACTGTCTGTACATTGTTAATACTTTGAGTATACTTTCTATGCCGAATGCATTCCCAGTTACATTTTAATGAAATTAATGCAAATCTCCCAATAAAGTAAGCGGTAAATTCTGTGAGGGTATTCCAGAGTTATTTGAGCTCCACTCTCGCACGAGTCCCGGTGATGGACTGGATCTTTTCATCGAATTATAAATTCGAATTGACTGAAACTTAATACAACCAGGAAACACTTAATAGGATTCGGCACGAAATGTCATATTCTTACTTCTTACAGTAATATCCCCTTCAAGTTAGAAGTGTTTGTGACAGAGCTTAGTCATTACAGAATCATGATTATGACATCATAGTCATTGTACATAATTCGTCACTCTTATAATGAATAAATTAATGTGATCATGACTGTTATTAATCTTTCCTTAATTTTTTTCTTTGTCCTGTGACCATCCCAAGTCACATTAGATAATCATCAATCGAATGAAGGTTCAATTGATCGACGTTTTGGTAATGACCTGGGATGGGAAGAGCATTCCCGCTTAGGGGGGCTGACCGAGTTCGAACCCAGAGAAACGAATACGGTTGGAAATTTAAATCGATATGAAGAATCATGTACCATAATTTTCGTGAACATTATCCGTAGAAGGAAACTATCCGTTTTTAATGTTTTAATATAATAAAACTTATTTTTCTAACGCAAGTAAATATCGGTATTCATTTCAATTATTATCTTCACTATAGTTCTTATGTCGCAAAACATAAAAATCAATACCATTTTCTTACTGATGCCCCACAGTACAAATGTGGTATTAAACACCATTTTTGTCTCGCCGCGACTATATATTGTGTAGGAACGAGATTTGCTACGCATCGATTCAATTTCAAGTCGGAATTCGAGACGGGGTAGCTGCCGAGGAAGAAGGGATGAGGGACAGAAGGGATGGATGTGAGGCCTGGGTAGGGTGGCTTATTAGGGCAATTTGTAAGTGTCCCTGCTGGGGAGGGTGGGCATAGCTACGGGTGCAGCAGCAACCCCCGATATCAATTCCTCGACTCTCCCATCCAAAGGGAACATAGCCCCATCCCCGACAATCAATTGTGACGTTTACATTTGTAAATCTACATTAGGCTGAAAATCCGACTCAGGAATCCTGCAAATTAGTTTCCATCGTTGCTTATTCGGCAATAATTCAGACCAAGATTGTGCGACATAGTTATTGTTTACCAGTAAATAGAAATTAGTTTACTGGTAGTAGTAAGGTCATATCTTTTAATAAATTAAAAAGTGTAATTAACGAGAAATTCGAACATGAAATTCCCAGTTCAAGAAGAGTACGCCGCGTCAGTCTTACCCCTAATCTTGTATGAAGTAATATTTTGACACGTGACTTTTAAAATTGAACTATCTGGAAAATTACAGTATTAAATGTGAGGACTTAATTAGCCTTCACTTCATTCATTCACAGACATTGCTCTTGGTATCTATCTTGAAACAACGTGCACTACTCGATACTTGATGTTAGGGCACTGAGAGAGAGACAGAGACAATTGCTATATTATACATTTTTAGATACAATCAACTTATAAATAAATAACCTAAATACAGTTCGTGACAAGTAATGGTCAATTACCGTCCGTCAGGTGCATTAGTGCACTGTTTCACTTGAGATGCTGTGTTCAGCATATGACAGGCCGCACACCGCCATTAGTACTATGGTAATCTGAATAGCACATTTGCCAGGTTATTCATATGACATGTCGGACGTCTATCAGAGACTACTTCGGAATTGCCCTTCATTATTCCTAACCTACACTTACTATACGGTATTCGGTAAACTCGTCACTCTTATTGAAAATATGAGTGTTGATATAAATACGGTGTTAACAGAAAAATATGTTGAGACCAAAGAATAAGGGGACTGTCAATAGTACGAAGAAGAGCTGCAAGACGATATTCTGAATTTTCTGGGAATTACGAAAGTAAGTTCTGGAAAAATACATATTTTGAAGTCAGAGCTAGAAACGATAGGGAAACTTGGCAACTGGATATTGGGCGATAGGCCGGTAAACAGTTTTGGGTTGTTGTTCGGTTGATACGGACCGTGGTCTCGGTCTGGGGGCTCTCCTGCACTAAATTGGGTTATGCTAACAGGGCAAACACTAACAGGACGATAGTGGGCCCGGCTCAGATAACAAAGCCCCGCTGGCCAACTTCAGGGCTACGGTTCGCTCCCGGCCTAAAATTGCATTAAGTGTTTGATATTTCCCGAGCGGTTGCCTCCGGGAACTCGATATAGGTTCGATCCCAAGGGAAGGCAGGTCCCACACCTACCCACTAATACATTACCCACTAATAATACCCAAAAATCCCGTCGTCTAATGGTCCTCGCTAACTCCGGACTCATTAACAGAAGGGTCCTGTCTGTTATTCCAAGACGGGACACGGTTCTAGAACTCACCTGGCCCATTTGAAAGTTCGTTAAAATTGAAACTTCCACAATACGAAACCATGTCACCTGTGTGTGTATATTTCATCCTGGTTATATTTCAACTAAATTAACTTGAACAAGGAATACAATGCGACCAATAAATATATCATAAAATTTTAAAAGGGTGACTGCTATAGGAGTTATTATTCTGTATGTCTGTTGTTACACAAAATAGCTTTGTACAAGGGCGTTACAAGCCGAAATGGCTTTTATCAGGCGGGTAGAAGGACACACAACGTCTAAGTGTCCGGAGAGGTGAGGCGAAGCCTCGACAGTGGCTTCTGGGGTCGGCCGGACTTTACCTCAACTTAATTGCCGTTCTCGAGTGTGTATCCGGCCCCGGGAGCGGGACCTGCTAATAAGGTTCGCACAAAGCTTTCCCGATTGTTGACTGGGCACCGATGCGAGCCTTCAATCCTCAATACGGGGCCACCGAGGGGGATGGTCCCTTCCCGCTGGTTACCTTCATTTCCCAGGGGTTCGGTTCCTCCTCCCCCTCCCGGTGGAAACGGTTAGTTGGGCATAAGGCTTAAGACCAATAAAACCCATCCCTCGTACAAACAGCGGGGGAATGCCAAACACGGAATAGAATTAGATTTTCATGAGTTCTATATTTGATACGGCAGTTCTCAGACATTTATTCAACAAGACCTCCAGTTTATTTATGTTTGTAACACTCGATTGCTAAATTCGACAACTATACGTTTTATTGTCTATATTTTTACCCACAAAATATTTCACAACTGCAAAATAAAATAAAGCCCTCTTTTATTTCCAGATTATAAGCAATTAAATTGTAACATAATTGATTTGTATGTCATATATTCCTCAAAAATTGTAGATGTTCGTTGTAAAAATCTATACTATCGCACATACAAATATATATATATATATATATATATATATATATATATATATATATATATATATTCTAGATAACTAATATTTTATTTCAAGAAAACAGATAAATGAAGGGTTAAATGAAAATGCCAACTCGCCAACATCAAAATCATCAAAGTTTCAATTAAAAAACACTTAAGCCCTGTTATTAAATGAACTGATTGATTTCTTTATTAATTGAGTCTGACGTCTTTCGTTACTTTTTTTGTTATTAATATCTCCTGAATAATAATGGCATATAGTAATTTGCATTAAGATTCCGGTTAAGCCTTCGCCGAGAGGTCGGTAATTGGATCCGTTTTAATCGCTTCAAAGTGTCATTCAATCCCGCGGCCATTCCTCGCCACCCCGATTACCGATCCAGATATCGCGTCGTGATCTTTCGGTCGGTTGCGATTAATTTACTTTTCGTCTTCAATGCCCCCAAAGCCGGGACCACTGACGGACAGGGGGTGGGTCTAATTAAGGAAATGTGCTCTCCTTGGGTAGAAAAGTGACTGGGAACCGAGGCCGAAAAAGGTAAAACGGAACCTCAGTCGGAGGAAGAGACTCCCCGACATAAAAGTCGGTGCACGCCAATTAGTGTACAGTTGGATTCAAAAGATTGTACCCACCCTCCCTTATCATTATTTAATAACATCTCTTTGCCCCAATTACCTCTCTTATTTTTCAGGCCGGTCCCGAAATCATTTTATTCCCATTCTGTAATTTTCGCTCATTATAAACAGCTGTTTGCGGGTAAAATATTCTTACTTTTTCATAACGAACAAATCTGAGCTAGTTTTATCTTATTATAATCTTATTATAATATTATAAAATAGATACAATAGATAAAGCCAGTGTTATGATATTAATTTATGAAATTATATGAAAACAATGTCCAAAAGGAAAATTTCCTGGAGTGTTCCATTAAACAATGTATTTTTATTTGGATCATTAGCTCAGTGGACGTAGTTGCGATAATGACGAATACTGAATTTTCTACTTCAGAACCTGAATAGAAATAAAAAATGCTATCAAATTGTTTTATATATTGTATTTGCAATTGCAATAATTATTCAACACTTTATTAACGAAATTTAAAAACAAATAACACGCTATCGACCTTATCTAAGGAGAGTTCTGTCGTAACGGAGAAACTGCTAAAAACTTCAATCGGCTATTAAATGCCCTACAATATTGATAGAGCAATATACACGGCCACGCAATTTAGCGAATATTAATAAACACCCGTCTGTGTTATGATTTAAAATTGCTCAACCGGGAAGATTGCGAGGAATTGGTTGTTGAATGTGTTTTCGCTCACTTTCCTGCTCCATAATTGGGAACAATGGCCCAGCGAGAAGAGCTCAGGTTGAGCGGCCCGGCTCGACTTTGCGTTTTAATTAACACAGAGAACAAAGCAAATTAATTTAAATCAAACCTCCTCCAGAGCTCAGACACAGACACAACAGAACATTTAATATTGCACAGGAAGAACCAGAATAGGGCCGCCAGGTCCATGACTGCAAACTCCACGAATAAATTCCATCTAAATTTACTGAAAAAATTTTACCATTTAAAAATCATTTAAAAACGATCATTGTTGTAAACGTGACAAAAAAAATTATTTTATCAGTCTGAAATATAAAGATTGCAACGGGGTATCCATTTATTCGGTAAACCGATAACCTATAAGAAAATAATGAGTAAAAGAGAATCTTCAAAATTATCTCTACTCCCTTATTTCAGGTCCATCTCTCGCCATCATCTATATATTTCCGTTTATAATAAACTGAGGTAAAAATCAAGAGTTATAATTGTATTTTTAACTTAATACTATTAAAAAAATCACAATATTGGTAGTAAATAATTTGATTTTCAATTATTCAATTAATGATGAATATTTTATGTATTCAATTGGGGACCTAAAAGTAAATTAATGTTATTTTAAACAATGTCGTTTAAGGTATCATGTAATAGAAATATTTATTAATTGGTAAAGTGATATTTATTTGAGTGTTACGAGTGGTATGACCTATTATAGAATTTTTTCTTTGACAATAATCAATTTATGTCTTCGCAAGAAGGAAGGGTACATGAAGGGGGGGCAAAATGAGGTGGGTTAGGGGGTGAAGATGGCTTCGAAATCGTATTTCTGAAGTGTGCGGAGGGTCTAGGAAGGGTGGGGTTGGTCGCGAGGGGGCTCATAAATAAAGGGGCGCTAATCTGACAGACAATTGTGACAAATAGAGGCCCGGCGCCCCGCCCCGCCCAGCATGACACACGGCCACCACCCGCCCGCCTAGCCATCACTTCGGGGCTCAATTCCTGTCAGATTAGACAGAAGCCCACATACTAGCCTTCACACAAAGCTCAAGGAGTTCAATTTCTCTAAGCTAGAAATTCCGAATAAAGTTATAATCGCGTAAATCGTGTAATAGCCCATTTAATTTATTGAAACTCTAGTGGCGTTCGCCTGATGAAATCGCGTATGATGCATCTTTCCGGAAAGAAAGACCTTATTTATATCCAAAATTGGCGGAATTTCGTCAGATTTAAGAATGGGTGAACCGTTTTTGGATAACTTGCGACCCCGTTGGAGAAATTGCCCAAACACTCCAATCAAAAATATCGAAGAAATTGTTTGACGGGCATTGTTAGCTCGGTATTATTGTTGAATGAAACACTGTTGGTTTACTATATTCGCGCACTTAATATCTACACCTGTCTGTACCAGGTGGGTTGGCTGAAGGCCGAGGACCAGACGATACTGAGCCTGCACACCCGTGTGGTGACGCACAACTCGAGGATCAGCGTTAGCCACGACAGCCAGACCACCTGGAGGCTCCACATCAGACAGCTCAAGGAGTCGGACAGGGGCTGCTACATGTGCCAGATAAACACCACCCTCATGAAGAAACAGCTCGGATGCGTAGACGTACACGGTAAGAGACAATAACGCGTAACGATCAATTAAAATATAAGCAGATCTGCACTGCAGACTGGCGTGTCGACAATATAACTTATTTATTTAAGGAATAATTTACAACATTCACACTAGTAAATACAGTGCAAGGAATACATTTATTTATATTAAATACATATATGTTTATAAAATACATAAATAAAATAAGAAAAAATAAATCCAGAGGAACGGGGCTTGTTTGTCCATGTTGCTTTTATCTTTGTCATAGTGTAGATGAGAACGATTCTCAGTGGGAAAACCACCAAGTAAGTTATAATTAGTTTGAAATTGTTACAGAGTTCGAAATACTATCAGCCGTGGATGTTCTATTTCCGCTTACCCATTTCACCTATAGCTAAACTCATTTTATATTATATTCACTAGGTAATCTTAAATTCGAATACGTAAATGAATTATTTGAGATATGTAACTATAAATATGTCTTTGTGTCCACACACACAAAGTCCAGTTGGAATTCATTAGAATGGTTTTTTTATAGGCAATTCCTCTCATTCACTAATCTGTGTTTAAAGCGAAACCATGATGTGCGTTAAGAGTAACGCTGAATTATTCTGAAACAAGAATTACATATCGAGAATGTAATTGTGTTTAACGGGGTAGCCAACATCTTAAATTTATGGACATTAAACAATTATGAGGTCTCCGGTGATGTCGTCTTTCTATAATTTAAAGTTCCTCGTTTCTTCCACTGTCGGGTATTATTAAAAGGGAAAACGGAATCGCTTTGTAGTGGAAAGCTGTTCCGGTTTTAGAAAAGAACAGGGGCGGAAGTGGACGGTCGGAACGGGGGCTTTGGTAGCGGGCCGGGCTGATGAACGCGGCTGGCGAGGAGAGCCGCTAATGACCTCGCACGCTTCCACGCCAACTTCAACCCAGCCCGCCTTCAAACTTCAGTCTCTGGCCCCCTATTAAAAGATCAAGAAAAAAAATAGACCTGGCCGTAAAATACAACAGGAGGGGGGAAGGAGGACCACCAGCCGATCCCTAATGCCCGCCACACAAGAAACACTCTAATGTCCCTGCCCAACCTCCTTTATTCCACTTCACTTTTGTTGGGTTTTCTTTATTGGAGGATATCGTTGTCGCGTGTTGCTCTCTCAAGCTCTCTTTCTCTTTATAAAGTACGTTTTCCATCCAATTCAAAGTGTGTATGTGTATACATATACAACCACAGTGTACTAGATGGATGTGGATTCATTTGACTAATAAACTACTACTTTATGCATAATGCTTAGTTAACATTAAACAGCTACAAAATTTAGTTTATTGTCTATAAAAGAAATACTTACATAATTTGATTTGTACTAAGAGAAAAGAAATTTAAAATAGAATAAAAGAATAAAATAAACTTAAAATCAACAAGATAGTTCACCTGTGTAAAATTATGTTTCGATTTATGCAGAAACTACGGTTGGATTTGAAAACGTCCGGTAAACTGGAATATAGAGATTAGTCTAGCGACAGTAACAGTGCAGAATGTTTCGCCGGGCGACATTTGCAAATACTTCACCGAACGGAATGCTGATGGCGATGGCGGGATACCAGGGAAGGCGGAAGTCACAAGAGGCGAGATATATATACGCACCACAGACGAGCACCACGGCTCAATTAAGCACGCGAGCCCGATTTTTTATGTCTACCCATTCTCTGACACAATGATCAGTTGTTACATATAAAAAATAGATTGGGGGATGATAAGAGGTGCAAAGAGGCGAAGGAAGGAATATTTTTATGGCTTTGTAATCTTATCCATTAACCGCTTTACAACACGCATGGGTTAGGTGTAGAAGGTATAACTAAGTCAAAAATAAATCCCCAGAATGGAGTATTGAATTTTGCGGACTATTTTAATTTACCTCAAGCCCAACAGCACAGTGCAAATTTGTGCTCGGTGGACATATTATAGTTCAGTCGCATATCTTGTCCGCGCAAGGGTCGGATCCGGTTGGAAGAGTTTTAGGTACAAATCGATATCGCGGATTGATGAGGGGAAATAAATTAACCAATTATCTATGCCTCCCCAGTTCGTCAGAACAGATAACCGAGATGGCTGGAACCGGTCTCCTCGGAGGCCGCCTACAAAGCGAGTTAGATCAGCCTGGATAACTCGATGCGGAAACTCTGGATCGTATTTCGACATCAAAATATTTGACTTCCCCTGACCCGTTTCGCTTCCAGTTCTCAGTTTCTTGATAAAGTTAATCTCCTAACGGTCGGTCATTTTCGCGCCACCGAACACACATTATCCAAACTCGTGTGAAGATATTTCCTGCCATGTGTATTAAATTATAACTCTAATTAACTTAAACGATCCTCGCTGCCGCCGTTATTTGAACCGTTGGGCGGGCACATATTCAACCGATCGGATACGCACAGGCTATGTAATTAATACTCTAAACATTCCTTCATTTTATTAGATAAAATTATAAAATTATTCTCTATAAATGAATTTCAACACTCTTTATACCCTGTTGAATGTATAGAAAATACGATTACTATATATATAAATATATTCATTGATCAATGATGACTCAATGTTGCCTTACAAAATTAGCCATAGATTTTCAACCATTAAGTTATATCGGAAATTCTAGTTCCTGATTGTACAGTCCAGTAGGCACAAAGTGCCTACTTAACATTAACGCTACTTCACTCGTTCGATTAATTGTATGTAGCAATATCAGATTTATTGACTTGTATGGCCGTTAGTGCAATAATATATCGAACTTGCAAACTGGGTTAAATCCCGAACTCGGCGTTAAATATGGAAGTAGTTGTTGCAATAAATCGTGCCGGAGGGATTTATACGCAATTAATTGCAACAAACTAACTGATTCAATACAACAAACCAATAATTTAGCGGTTTCATGCTTTCAATTTGAACAATTAAATTAGGCTTGCGTTAGGCATTTACTTTGAGTTCGAGTGTCGGTGTATTAAAATCACTTTGTCCAACCAAATTTCCATTCTAATTAATTACTGCTGCCGCCTTAAAAGTATATAAATGATTTTATAAATGATAAAAATGCATTCAACACGCCAAAGTAATGCACTTTACATAAATAGATAGGCTATAGACTAAATGCAAAATTACATAAATATAATAATAAATTTATTTCATTTATAATTTGAGACACTCACTGACTCTGTCACCACAGTAAAAGTGCTGACAGGATGCCCTCTCCACTCCCCACCCACCTACCGACAAAGCAGTGAGCATGGTATTCCTAACTCTCGTAGACAACCAAATGGTCTAGTCTAAAAATTTGAGTTTCTAGTACAGTATAAAAAATATTTCGGTATATTTTATATTCTTTTATGTATTTCTCGGGGAGGGTTAACATCCATTGGTACGATATTCCCCGCGGATTTCGCGATAACTCGCGGAGACTGTGGCTGAGACTGATACAAGATGTAGACTGGAGCTAATGGGGGAGTGACGTTATGTGGGGGCGCTAATATGATTGATAGCTTTAGCCCCCTCCCTCCCACTCCCCGCTGCCTTTACCTAACTACCTCTATAACTCTGTACCGGCCGCTATAGATATTCACCTCAGGTGAATTAAACGAACAACTCCAACTAAGTTGCATACAGTGAAGTTCTGTATACATAATACACTGTACAGCTACTATACTATTACAGTAGTGTGTAAAGAAAAAATATTACAGTAAATAAAATTACAGTACTAAAGCACCGGAAAGTTCCCTTTTAGTTTTCGATAAATTATGAACGCAGACATGAAAAAATGCGAGTCAAATGTGTAGATCCGATGTCATTAATCAGTTCTACTTACGTAATTGGTTGTTATGTACCTCAGGCTGTTAACAACCATTGAAGGTAATCACCGAGTTTGTTAATGTCGCTCTCTCTAGTTGGGTTATTATTTCAATTACAGAGGGACATGTTTCACCACATCCATCGGTATTCATTACCGATAATTAACTCTTAACGCTACCCCTGTTATTTGCGAGCTGCGTACAGTATCGTTTCTTACTAATACGATATGATTTGCGGGTACTTTGGCTTACCATTTCGTTCAATTTATTATGGACTGCTGATAGATTCATTAAGATTCGTGTTAAAATTTAGAGATTATTTTAAGGTAATAGAGATGCTTGAAAACTAGTGACCTCAATAATTTCAATAGTAAATTGTATGATTAGTCAGTTGACTCAATAATTTTTTAACAAAAATCATCCAGGTCTGTGTTCCATTGTTATAGATCTGTAGGTTTTCAATTTAATTTGATATGTTAATGTGTACATAAGAGGATGGAAATGCATGATCAAAAAGAAATCAGAATCATGGAAATAGGAAACTAATTGAAGAGAAGTTCGGTTACAATGTTACGTTATATAAAAATGCTTCTATATATGTTCCACCTTTTACTGGGGAAATAACATAATTTCTATGCTATATAATCTCTTATCGAGGGGAAACCCAACTCCCTGTGTACTTTGGAAGACTTTATAGAGGGATTTACGTCCATTAGAGAGTAGGACCAATTATGATTGGGATTTCTTATATCTACTCAAAATTGTATAGCAGGAATAGAACTTAACATTTTCGCGCACAATTTATCGAGCGGCTCACATTGGCAATAGAGTCATTTTTTACTCTATGGCTAATCTGTTCGGTTTGTTTGTTCAGTGAGTGATGTCTGTGTAAAAAAACTATTATAATGTATTATTGAATTTCCCCAATAAATATTCATTACAGAAGCGGCAATCGGGTATTTTACTGCAAGAATTCACAATTGAATTTCCTCACTGAAGTCAGAGAAGTGCTGAAGGAAAGTAAAAATCAATTAACTCCCTTTAAGTAGGCAACAGTTTTCAGTGTTGTTTTTCAGTGTTTAGGGAGTGTGTGTGGGGGGAAGTAAAATGGTGTTGAGATCTAGTTTCAAAGTAGTAAGGGCTTAGTAAACTCCACTGCCAGGAGGTAATCCGGAAGGGGCTTAACCCTGCCTCAGCCGCCCCTTCCATCCCCCTATACAATTTCATAGACTTCCCCCATCCGCGAGTCGAGTCTTTATACAGGTTGTAAGAATGTACTCCTGCCTTGAATGCAGGGGACTAAGTAACATGACACTTCTGTAAGCAGTTAAGAAATTATATACCAGCGCTAGCAGCTTATATTCTAGTCTCGCCCCATATTTTGGCGCCGATAGAACGTACATCTAGGCCATTCTGGGCAGGTAATGAACATGAACAATTCTGATGTTTTATAAAATATATATATAGTGACCGCGTAATTTATTTTATCATATCCTTAACGCATTCATTTTCTCATTTATAGTCAAACTGGTGTAAATGGAACTGGCAGGAATAAATTAGATTATATTTTTAATTATGCTCTGTAATGCAGAATATTATCGTTCTAGTTTAGAGAAAATACGTCCCACTATTCTGAGGCGTACTGAAACGTATATTTTCCTTCCTATCTCGTGAAAACAAGAATAAAAAATGCTTTCCAGACGTTGAATAATACCGCGGGCCAGGGGACGTATGCAAAATGTATGAAATTCGGAGGAGGTTATGCATGTGTTGTGTTGACGGGCTGAGGGCTCGGCTCCATTAGCTTGAGTAAACATCAGGTTTACTTTACTCCTTTATCTCCTTTTGTCTTTCACACTTGGTGTTCCCGTTCCCCCCGGCCGTTCCCCGCCCCGGCGCCTCGGGAGGAGGAAGCCCGCAGGAGCCGAAGTGTTAGCCTCCATCCCCTAATGGAGGCCGTGGCCACGGGGTGGTTTGAGGGGGGAAGGGTGAAACGATTAATAGTTGTCTCACGAACCTATGAGTGACTGATAGTGCCTAGAGGCATTACGCCTCAACACTTTACCCGGCCCACGGGGCCAACACCGAATTACAAATAGTTTATAGGGCAAATAGATGTCATCTCACTTTCTCAAAGTCGGCATTATGTTTAAATATACCTCCTTTAAAAATCCAATTATTAAAACATTCCTATAATATACCTTATTATATTAATATAAACATTTCCATCTCACCCTCTGCACATTTTCACTTTTCACGCAGGAAAATACTAACCTGTTCATTACGAATTTTTTATCTAATCTAAATATGCAATTTAATGAAGAAACCTTCAAGTCTCTAGCGATAAATTAATAATCTTGAAAAATAAAAATATTATATCAACATTAAGGAATTAATTTACAACATTTTATTATGTATATATTTCAGATAAACCGAATAATTCTTTCCGAATTTTATTCATTCTTTGTGTAGTGCGGGTAGGAATAAATGAATGAGTTTGTCTATTGACCAGAATAAATAGCGGGTGTCTTGTATTTGGGGGCTACACATAGAGCAAGACTAATGAGGCCGCGAGGTTCTATGAGCCGACCATTGACTGTCCAGGTAACAAAAGGGAGCTACTAACCGCGCGCCACTAAATCAGTCGGCCGGTGTAACATTGTCCCCGTATCAGCTCCATCCCACACTCGTCCCCTATCTCTTCGCCGACCGCCGACCGCCGACCTCAGTCTCCGCCCGCCTCGGCCGCTAATTTCGGCAACGGTGGTCACGTTATTGTTGACGCGCACGTGTTGTTCAGTTCACTGCAAACCAATATAAGCCGGCAATATGTCGCATAACTGATATCCGATATATCGACACTCTTCGAACATTAATTTGGCTGACTGATGCCGTCCAAATATAGCCAGCCCTTTTCCCTTAAGAGTCGGGATATCTGGACCATTCTGTGAGGATCGAAATATCATCAGACTATATTCCCGTTCCTCGGCAGGAGTCAGCCAAAATGTTCCAATCTATTGGATCTAAAACTAAAGAAGTCATTTAAATAATACCCAGAAAATACACCTAACGAGCACGTACACGGGTGTTTGTCCGATTTCGGCTCCACGCCACAGTAATGCCAGTGACACGTTATTGCCGTTCATTACTGACTGCTGCTATCTTGTGCTTACTGTTAAACTTTCCATACACCCTACACGCCATACAACACATACAACAAATACAACACCCTATAGATCGAATCATAATACGTTCTAGAGCTGCGTGTACTCTGGTCTCTGCATCGCTTTACTGTTTAAACGCCCTTCAATGTAAATTGTTAGCCCGAGTCGTGTAACTGAGGAATCATTAGCGACCGTTTGTCCGTCGCTGAACTACAACCGTTTGTATAGAGTTTTATAAATTCAATCGTTGGAACCAAATTATTATTAGTTTAAGCTACGTGTTTGAAAATACAAATATTTGGATTCGATAGTACAAAAAGCAGACAATTTTTAACTTCTAGTTAGTACTGGAGAGTTATTTAATTCAGAATTCTTATAGCACATAAACCAACGCACCCTGCTTTGTATGGAAGAGTTATTCTAATTACATCCAAATCATATATGATTTCTGAAGATTTTGCTTCTATATTTTAAACTAAGGAATTATTTAGGGAGGGACTTTTGTGGTACAATACGCTCCCGACAACTGCACACATCTTAAACGACGAGGGTACGAAAGGTCGTTCATTTTTTCTGAGTAAAATAACTTTTTCCGTGTATATTATGCAAGATATCGGGAGGTTGGTTAGACCGGGGGATATTGGAAATCGGGCTCCAGATGGATATGTGTGTTGTATGGACACAATGCAATACAATACGACTGTCGGTCGGGCGGATGGGAGGCTAAGGGACAGGTATATATAATAGAAACAGATAAACTCTACAATGGCAGAGGACGGGGACGGCCCCAACTTATCTCCCTATCAGCCGTTTGGGAGTTCGCTTCACAAATCCTCCCTGACAAATACAGGCCACCCACTGAGAGGCCCTCACGAATTGAGTCGGTTTTTCACCCGACACCCAGTCTCTTGCCCCTTGTCTCTCCGGGTCTTCCTCCTCTCTAGACGATTTCCGATTCTACATTTGTTGTTCGCCCTAATGCTCAGCATGAAATTAATTTACAACCGTATTTGGAAACCGAACTGAGCGCACGGAATCGAGTTGTGGAGATCCACCAAGCCGCCTAACTCCTATAAAAATTAATCCTTGGCGTACATAAGCCTTCGTAAAATCGTAACCTTATGTTTCTAAACCTTATTTTTATGGAGAGGTGTACATAACATAAATTACACTGTCAGTAATTTTGTACACATTTTATTATATGCGTATCCGCTAGGTGTTGTGAGAGAAAGATTTATTTAAATGGATATAATTTGCAGAAGGTAATTAACTTACTAGTACTCGATTTAACGCGTAGCTAATATATAGATATAGAATTTGCGCGGTCCAATTTCAGACTTTTCGGGTAGCGGCGGTCGGAATTCCACGATTGCGGATGAATTCAATCGGCTAAAAGCCCTGAGGAATCGGTGGCCGTGACAAGAGCGGGGAGGGGAGAGGCCAATAATTTTCAACAGGAGTCCTTCCACCGGGTTACAAGTTGGGGGAGCCCCCACCGGACGCACGGGTATTAAGTTTATTGGAGGGAAGTGACCCACCTGAGCCGCCCGGCCAACTTGTTGCCTCTTACCTACAACTTTGATTAAACTTAGTTATAAGGACAAATTTAGGCGGTCGTTATATTCGCATCGACTGGACTCCTCCTCCCCCCACCCCCGCCTCCGCTAACTAATGACCCTCGTTTTGAGTACCCAATAAACATTATAACTGGCCTCAGAAGTCGTATTAGGTCCAAACATCCACGAATGACTGCACTCGTATTGATATACGAGTTATTAGTCTCGAAGAAGCGTTTAATCACTGAATAATAACACAGAAATATGCTTCGGAGCACGACCGTCGACTAACTCTGCTACTCTGTCGTTAATTGTCCTTGTTCTTTTATACATTATAATGCAATTAGGCGAGGGATATATACTATCAGAACGTTTTTCAAAGCAGTGCTTTTCTCCTTGAGTTCCATGTTCGGAACATTATGTTTAGCCCATGAATGTATATCATAAGAATAACTTTCTCAGATACCAATTACGTTTATATTAAATTTAGTCTATATTAAAGTGCTCTACGCCTCAAATAGAAATTTATAATTAACTGTTGGCTGCCGGTGATGGCGTGATAGCTGCGTGATGCTGCCGGCTGGAAGGGCTCCAAAGTTTGGGTTCATGACCCTCCCCTGCATAAATTCCCAAGGGCCTATCTGCTTCAGACAGTATGTACGGCCCCGGGATCTAATGAGCGGTTAAGACATCACTGTAGTTTAATAAGTCAGAGGCCTATACCGGTAACCAATGCTCATGCCTGACAGTTTATTCGATGTTGCATTTAATATTCCAATTACCTTCCTTAAAAGTAGACGAAACTAGCAACTTCCAATTTTTTAGATCCATGGTTATTTATAAAAAATAAAACGGGCACTCACCTCAAATCAGTTTCTTTAGGATTCATTCAAAACTGTAAAATAATAAGTAATGAAACGAAAGTAAAATATAATTATAAAGTAATATAATTTAGCATTTAGTAAATTACATTCATTATATATTTTTATTATAATAATTATCATAATGAGATGTTAAGTTTATGAGATTGTTTTATAAGGTGTTTTGTAAGTGTGTCTGTTAAGAAAAATGTCACCCTTAGAAGGTAAATGTGGAATGCGGAGCTCGAAGTCGGATCAGTTATAAATAGTGAGGGAAGACTAATTGGTTTTGAGCGTCTAATAAGGCATAATAAATTTGCTGAGCTAGGTTGAAGACCCGGCCACTCGGCGAGGTAGATTGTATTTTATGCGAAATTGAGAATTAAGCTCAGTTTTGTGCTGAATCTCTGAAAGGACGCGTTTACGGTTATTAGTTCCACCGCCTCGGCGGAGAATTAATAAACCCGCGGCGGTCTCTATAACAATGAAAATTGCCCGTACAGCGGTCGTTTTATTACATATATAACTTGGCCAGTCCAGTGTAACATTATATGCATTGCACCACTATACAGTCCTCCGTATAACGTTTGATTCGGCCCGATTGATATCCGGTAGTTGGGCGGTAGTCGGGTTCAAATGCAATGGAGCCTAGTCCAATAAAGCGCGTCCATTTGCAAACTGGTTTATTGGCCCTCGGGTAGATCGAAGCCAGTTTGACTATTTAACAATGAATATATATTTCTCTATATTTATATACACACACATATATATTTGTTAGGTTGACACGGGAATAGTTAATCTTTTTAACAATAACTATTAAATACGCCTTAACTTAAGACTTAAGAGACCAGGATCGACTGGCTCGTCATTGTTGTTTCCATCCTTGTTTAAAATCATCGGTACCAAGAGTGTACCTCAAAATAAATTTAGTTATGTGTATGTTTTATATATGCGTATTGCATTAACTTGATTAGCTCTGTATTCCAAACGCCTCGTTTAAACACATGAATTGAACAGCACCCTTCTTGAATATTTCCATGTTCGGTTAATCGGTTAAATGGGGGGTCGGTTAGAGTTTGGAGAATTATTATAGATATGATTTATATTATGGTAAATATCTTGTATTTCCCAGCGACGCAGCGCTTACGCACATTTGTTCTCCTTTCGGCTAGGCCACAGATCGGTGGTAATAAGGAATAGGCTGCTGAAAACGCTCATGCAGGCTTCACGAAGCGACCGTTAATACGGGAGGAGCGTATCCCCCGGTGGAATTTTTTTCCCTGGGCAATTTCTGTACGCCGCTCTAAAGTGGCACCTTGTCCTGGCGGCCTTTGAATTATTTCTTTCCTTTCTGCTGAGGGCCCGGGTGAAGCGGAGCTAAACGCAGCGCAATTAGTAAAACCCCCGACACGCTACACTACACTGCCCAATGCCAGTGTCTTGCTCCCTCTCTCTCACTCTCTCTCCCTCACTCCCTCTTCCTTTCTCTCTCTCTCTCTGTCCTCCCTTTTCTCTCTTTTTCGTTATTCCCTCCGTCGGCTCGGTTTGAATCTTCGTTCCACTTCAATACTGGAAATAAAACGCGGAGCAATTAGCGGGCGCTACTTGAATGCCCGTCGGACTGCCTCATTGAGCTTAAAGACCGTCGAACTGTGTCCCGCACTAGAGGGCCGTACACCCGGAAGTAATAAGCACCGAGCGAGCCCCGTCCTGTAGTAACATCCGCAAAAAACTAGCGATATTTCAAATATCGTCATTTTGTTCCGAAAGTAACACAAGTTATCTTTCGCACAACAATATAGTTTAAGATGCTTTTTTATAAATTAGGTTTGCATTTACAACAATATGTAATTATAATCGTAATTTATAATACAATTATTGTCCGATATTATTTTTTCATGCGCCAGTAATACTCCAATGATAATAATTTTATCTGAATACTTATATCGAAATTATAATAACTGGGGACCGAATCCGTAAAAAGAAATAACCTAAATTTCTATAATTTATAATACAATATAATACCCTATGGACGAAATTCTACCAAAAGTTCTCCATCGTTAATTTATATTTCAATAATCCATATTTTATCCTATAACAGATATCAGAAAATAATAATTTGTTTCATGCAATTAAATTTTCGCGGAAAAGAAATTACGTAATTACCTTTTTTCTAGTGATGTTGAACCCACTCGCGGCTTAGATTGCAATATTTGAAAACGAGTTTTTATCCATTTTATGTTTACGATAACTACCCGAGGTACATGAATGTATTATGTGTCCCGCGAGATTCTTTTAGCAGTTATCTTTTTTCTAACTTTAATAAGCCAGTATACGTAATGAGACATAGTTGGCCAGGACCGAGTACTGAGGTAATAAAAGAAGTTTCACAATAGACACATCACTCTTTCAGAGGTGGCGCACTGGGAGTTGTCAACATTCGGTTAACTGCTTCTGCCTCTTAACTAAGAAAAGTGGCGCTCTCGACTTCGCCAGCGGCTATATTCTTTTCGCACTTCCGAAACTAAATCCGAAAAGCTGATTATAAAATGCTTTGAGTAGGTTATCTTTTTTTGAATTGGATATATTTTTTTTTCGATTGTTGTTAATAATAGCTAATGTATGATAATTTGAAATGCGTACGCATTTGTAATTTACCGCACAACTTTTATTAATCTAAAACAATTGTGAATTAAAAATTATTTAATTAAATAATGGGTCTCTGTGGGCTCAAACCTGAGCCTACATCCAGAGTTACTATTGCGTTAGTCGCAGTTTATTGACACAAAGTACATAACTTTTTCATTTAAAAAATGGATACATTTATTAAACAAATGTATACAATTTGATCTGAAATAATGTATTTTAAGATTTTGTCCAAAAAAACAAAGTGAAGATAAAACATCGGGTGTTTAATTTTTGTTCCAAATAATATTCTATTTTTTATTTCTATTTACAATTAGCGTGAAGCATTGTCAATTTGCTTTATAACTAAACTATTATCAATTTTACCCTCGGTCCTACTATTGTACGTTTATATTAATATTATTCAATGACTCTGCCTTTAATATCTTCTTGGAAATTATGCTTGTTGAAGGTAGAAACCGTAAATTAAAAAAAACCAGTCTGGCACATTTTCAATGCCTCTTTTTCTCATTTTCTCTCAATCTTCTTAAACCTCCCTTCTCATCTCTTATTTACCCCTTTTCATCCCCTTGCCGTAGTACGCTTATATAACTTTATTAACTGTAAAACTGTTTATTCAGACAATCATACCTGTCTAAGGAGTAGTTTTGGGATGTTTGACGCCGGTTAACGATGTAAAGGAGGTTGGTTGGTTTTTCAGTTCCTCCCGACATTCTCGACTCCGGCACGAGTTCGGACGTGACCGTGCAGGAGGGCGGCGACGCCAGCCTCGTCTGCAAGGCAAGGGGCCACCCGCACCCCAAAATACTCTGGCGCAGGGAGGACGGACAGCACATACTCATCAAGAATTCCCTCAGGGACCTCAGGAAAGGTAAGAGATCGGCCCGAAAATAATTCACAATGCCCCCACAGTTCTTACCTGTTGCAGGTGTCAAGTATTCATATGGATATCGGAATTGAACGATAATCGAAAATACCGGCCGTTTTTCAAACGGCAAGAATGGGCATGGTATCCACAAATATGAATTTTTTTAAATTTAAATTTATTTTGTATTGTATGTTTTTCATTACAAATATTGTTTTCAGATTTATTTTTCCGCAGCCTTCCCAAACATTAACCACACACCAGTCCTTACAAGTGCGTAACCTGCCTCGTCCATTCGCCTATTAACCGAGTTTCACTGCTTTGAAAGAGAAAAAAACCGGGTGCGATTGTATGCATTCTGCTTTTTGTCGTCAGTAGAATTACGTTGGCAATGAAGTTAGGCAACGAAGCAACATCATTTTTGCGTTTTACAATGATAGTGAAGATGAGGCGTAAAATTACGGATACAGTTCTTTACTTTTGTACTGGCGCCCTTCATTATTTGACCCAAATTCACTCGGGAAGGACGGAGACGTCAAAATGATTTTCCCTTCGGGCAGAATTTGTCTTTTACGGGCCGGAAAATGGTCGACAGGCGTCAAAACCTGGGTGGAAGGGGGGCGGTTGCATTGCTTGACGACAGTTTTGCGTCATGTGCAAACGAACTGTCACGTCACAGGATTCAGACTTGTCCCCGCCAATTCTTTTTGCCGAACGGACGGACGACAACTTCAAAATTCGGAATTAAAACGACTGTCCGTCAGCCGCAAAATCTTAGTCGACATCTGGTAATTGATTCCAAAACAGTTGTAATAAAAAATTTGTTATATTCGTGTATATGTTCTACATTCCAAGGATTTTTTTAAAAGAATTTCATTCATTCCATTTATTCCATTCAAAAGCATGAGTATTCTTCTCGAAGACGAGATAATAGTGATTCTTGAACTACATAAATAATTATGTCAAACAGACCAGCTTAGTATTTACTGAATACGATTCCGTAGGGCGAAAGCAATAAATCCTAAGAGCGGGCAGATCGGAGACTAAAGCTTATTTTGGGGGTTGAGGAGGGGGTCTTATGTAAATAGGGTATGTATTCCCGGAGGAACGGTGAGCCTCTGAGTCACTGGAACCTAAGTGGCAGATAACACCCTCACCAGCCACTCATTTCTTTCTCCCTTGGTCAATCCTCCATACGATTAAAGCTTCCCCTCGGCATCTCCCTTTGATCTCTCCCGTATCCGAATGCCTGGTTCGGTGTGGTGATAGTAGTAGTAACAATGGCAAGAAGCCGAAACCGGACTACAACAGGTTCCAATGAGCAAGACTACAGAAGATCGCAATAGTGATGAACATACTCCCCTAGATATTATTAGCATACCCAACAGAGTATTTTAAAGTTTAAAAAATTATTATTATACAACCTACACAATTTGAGCAGGGTCGTATTCTATTCAGCCTGATTAGCACAGGAAAAGTATTAAAACATTATTTTTGGTCACCAGAATTGGCTCGATTAAATCTAGAACTGGCCGGTCATTTCTCGACGAGTGCGACTAGGCCCTTAAAGTACAACTCACTTCTTCGGACGAGAACTTCAGTTTGTTCCTCCTACCGGTAGGGAGGACGGTGGAGGCTGAAACTTTTTAACAGAGATTGCTGGCTTCCCGTTGTTGTTTCTAATAAATATCCCCAATCCGGCCCTCCACCTACACATCCCTTCGGAAATGGATGTCGGGCCCCGATTGTTGCCAACAACCATAATGGGCCGTTCACCCGCCTAACTATCAGATGTATGAACATTGAGTTTGCACTCCTACTTTAATGGAATATATAATGTAAGTTTGTTCGCCGGCAGTGTACAAGTGCATTGTGTACGCCAAGTTGTGTTCAAGTTTCGTTCGTGAATATAGTAGGTATTGAGTTCTGTGTGTGCCTTAAGGCCAATACCAATTGTGAAAGTTTAGAGAACTGAACTATTTTCAAATTGAAACAGTCCATTGTTTTGAACAGTTAGGTATTGTACGCATCGATAGAATATGTCACACGAATTTCAGGAATTCATGAACAGACTGAAATTAAGACTGGAATGGTCAATTTAAATGTATCAATGTCAAATTAAACTGTGTCTTAATATTCTGTTTAATAGTACGAAATCATTACAGTCATACGATAAGGAAATTAATAAAAAATATAAGAAATGTAGGTCATATATTATTGAAATATTAATTGGGTATTAATAGCGGCAGAGGGATTTTCTTTTAGAACTGTGAACTGGGGCATAAACCAGTGCAAAGCGGTTTCAATCGTGGGCTACGACTCTGGACGTGATGATTTCCAGTCTTATAAATAGGGAGATCAGTGTAACAAACTGCATCAGTCCTGGTGCCCCCGGCACACGGTTATTCCATTAGGCGGGGATTAATTCCGGTTTCGAACCCGCCCCGCCCCACACTCTTCCCGGTGTTGTCCACTTTGTCGCCGCTCAGTTGGTAAAATCCACTTCCGGGACTCAGACCGCAGGCCGTAAATTTAAAACCGGAAATTCGGGAATTAGCTAATCCGCTCTGGAAAAAAAGAACGGGACAAGGAAAGTGTAATCTCCCTTTCTCCCACTGAGGCCAAGAAATTAAGGTTGAAATTGAAAAATACGAGGCAACGCAATGACGTAGTCGGTTTGCCTCATCGTATCAAGCAGGTGAATCCACATACACCACTTGCTATGGATTTATTGCTATTTATTTATTTATTTTATTTTATTTTATATTCTATTTTATTATTCTATTATTTTTAATTTTATTTTATTTGCGTAACAATTCCTTAGGATCATTGGATTAATCTGTATACGTTTTAATTGATCGGTAAGGCCAAAAGAAACGGTATGACTACCTCCAACGAACTGTCCTAAAACTTTTGTACTGTCATGCATATTAAAACCAAATCTTTTTCAGTGCTAACTCCCGGATTATGCGTAGATATTACTAATGGAACATTAACCAGAAAAAACAAAGGATATAAAACAGGTGGTTCTGCCTGGAATATTTTCTATATTGCTTAAATTATTCTCCTACCGTCCACCTTTGTTACCTCTCAGTATCATAAATATTCAGTAGTATAATAAAAACATATCATGAATTTAACATAATCGATAAACCTAACGTTTCATTCTTACTTTTATAAAAACGTTATAATACCTTACTTTATTAAGGTAAGTACGGTAGTAGATGAGTTGTCTCGAGTTCATTAATTGTTTGGTAAGGTTTGGTGTTTTTTTAAAGAGAATTATTACATTATTATTTGTATAATTGGGTACAAAAAAACGCAGGACTCTTCTTTATATTCACAACATTTGAATAAATAGGAGATATTATGTTATAGGGAATTTGTATTCGAATGTTGAATTATTTTCATTGCCGAGTCGCAAAGGAACTGCCTTTTGAGATGTGGGAAACTTTTCTCAGCAGGCTTAATGGGGCTAGTTGTAACATAATGCCTTAATAAGAGGCAACCCTTTAGCTCTTCAGTCTTCCTCCAGAAATTTCGCTGCAAAATTTTCGCTACGATACGTTTACTAGTCCCGTTCTCCTGGCAATTAGCCTCGCTATCCCTTTGTTGTGCTCAGTTGCAATTCAGAATTCAACATGATATCGCTATCACGAAATCTGAACAACCATTTATCACTTTCTCCGCCCGTATATCTCCCGTACTAATTTACTGCCGAAAGTATTGTTGTTTATAAAATCCAGATACAAGAAGAGTACGGAATGTTTTATTCCGCGGCGACAAAAGATTCCGCCCCACCCGCTAGATAGTTCCCAGTAAATAAATACAATAGATGCCCGGAACGATTTCATCGTAAAAGCTCTCCAAGATTTACAAGATTTACGTTATTGGTCCTGTTTATACTCCCCGGAAGAGAGGATATCTGTGCGGAGTGTAAATCGGAAAGACTTGCAGGTTTTATCTCATAGCCGGCCGTAAGCTTATACGAGCATTTTACAAACTACAAAATATTCCAATAAATAATAGAATTTGATGTATCGTGGGAGAAGACATATATTCATTTCCGACTACATTTTTCCACGCAAATTCGACACAATATATTTTAAGTATAATTTAATAATACAGAAATAAAGGTATTGAACAAACGATACAACACGCACACATAATCTCATATAATACTCCTTATGTGACTCATATCAAATTTCCTTTTAATTCGCACATGATTAATAATGCCGTCGAAATTACCTTGTAGAGTCCGACTATTTGTAACAATAAGATTTTTTTTAATTGACATAGTACTTTAAACAATTTAAAATTTAAAAGAGTATCTGTCTCTAGGGACATGGGTTGTGAATGTTGATATTTTTATGTAATTATGCAATTACTAGTTTACTTACTAGTTCTAATATTATCTAAATTGAACATTTCCTAGTGATAATACCAAAATTCATCATAATAATCTTATTTTGGATAAAAGTTGGATTACAACAAGTTTTTTTGTGTGTTGCTCGAAACCATCAGAGTCTAAAAACACAATAGCTATAATATTAATATAAGGTTCTTTTGTGCCGGCCTCGTTACTGACTGAGAGGAAGAGGGACAGGAGAAGAGGCCGAAACGGCATTCCTTATTTCGTTATGAATTTTCCTTTCCGAGGGGCCGAATCGTGTCGTTAAATTAATGCAAATCTGCGGAGCGTGCGGGCGGGCGGGCGTGCGTAGGTGCGCGCTGCCCGGGCCCTTTGAACAATGGCGCTGGGCGCTCCAAGTACAAAAAGGGGGACAACCCCCTTGAAGCAGCCTGAGAATATTGCATGTGTGACCCATTATCAACAACTCATAACCATCCGTTAGCCCCACACCGCACAATGTGTATACGTATATGTGGTTATGTACACTATAACCGCCCCCGCCCCGCTCATTACGTTACATACACCCCTAAGGCAGTAACATTAGTTTGACCTAATGACGGAATAAAGAGAAAGCCCTCTAGTTCATTAGTAAAATGTGCCGCTTATTTGGATTATGAATATTTTGTTAAAATCTATCGTTTTTACGAATTTTTCAAGTATTTCACATGTTATTTTTCATCCTTTATTACAATGATTCTTTGTCTTTAAAAAGTGTGTTATTTTAAACATTCTGAGTCATGGGATCACTTGAGTTAACTTCAGTACATTGAGGTTATCAATTATAGGCTTCTGTAAATATGCCAGTTTATTCTTGAGTGTTAACGAATAATTAATTTCACAGAACATAATATTAAAGCATAATTTGATACTTATAACCTTGCGAAAAATTCGTATCGTAAAGCGAATTGCATGCGGAGGAACGGGAAATAAAATTACAGAGTCTTATTACTGTTTCAGTGGACACGTACAACGGTTCAACTCTCGTTCTAATGAAGGTTGACAGGTCTCAGATGGGAGCCTACCTCTGCATAGCGACCAACGACGTACCTCCAGCAGTTAGCAAGAGGATCACATTAAACGTCAACTGTAAGTTTTAAATTCGTTGACCGACAGAAACATCATTTCAGTTACCGAATTTATTTATAAGTAGGAGAAGCGGGGATCATAGAATAGCATAAAACGATCGAGTTGGGGCAACAGAATGTTGGTGTATTCATGCATGAGAGCGTTTGTTTGCGTGTACAACTGAACGGAATAGCGGGGCGAGAGGTGAGGATAAATGAAAGGGAATATTGATAAGTGTCGCGCGACTGAATATTTAGCTTCGGGGCGGTCCGGAAGCTCCAGGTTCTTCGCTAATTCCGGGCGGTTATTTAGAAGGTGTGTTCGCGCCGACAGAGGCCGGCATTAATTAGGAGTGTAAACCGCAGAGCGGGCTCCCAGTCAACCTCCGGCCTGGGGCCTAGGTGTCCACTAAACCTGTGTTCGGGTCTGTTCCCAACACCGATGTGGGTGTTCCCCGCGACCCTGTTACTGCTTAAACCCCCGCCTAACTGCAAACGCCTACTCCCTCCCCCTACAAATTATCCCTCTGTCGCCTACCACCCCCAGCCACATATGGAGCCCGGATGGAACTAATAATAATGATTATATACAAAACGCGATTAATTTCTAAGCAACAATGTTATCCGAAGGATTGAAAATGTATTATGAAATTTCGAAAATCTGTTTCGAACTGAAGACCGGAATCGAACCGTGGGATCCACCAAGCAGTCAAACTCTTATAGACTCCAATCCTTGCTATCCTTAATTCTTCGAAAATTACTAACGCCCCACCATATGTCTCTAACAGAATAATCCACAATGAACTAAAAGTCCCATTCGTTCGAGAATTAGCTGCTTACCGGTATAAATCCTTCCATTCCAAATTATCCCTTCATTCCAATCCCTTAATTCGACAACTTTCCTCGCTTCACCTTCCCGAAAATCCCGTGAGTCGCCTAAAGCGGAGATGGCCACGCGATTTCCTTACGACCTGAGTAAGGGCAGGAGCGGGAGTACCATCATTGGGTGGCTTCTTCTTCAAGAGTTCAGTGAGTGAGTGTAAAGTTAGAGCACTGTCACTAGATACAATCTAAAAATTGTACTTGTGACTATATCAATAAATGAAAAAAACTGAAAACCAATTAATAGTAATGTCTAAAAAGGCATTGTCTGTTGGATGATTAGTTTGTCTGTGCTCGATTTTGTGAACTATTGAAACTGTTGCTATTATTCTGCATTAAATAAGAGTGATTCCACTGTTGGTTCGTTCTTACTTTTTTAATGGATTTCTTATATTTTTATAACATCCTGATATTATAGACATAATTATTTGTTATTATAGACCACATACTGTATTATCAGGTGAGATTTTTAACTATTTGTATTTTATTGAGATAACTGCTGCCATATATAATTGTTCATGTATAATTTGTTATAATGCTGGGCCGATTTTGGAGGGTGTGGGGGGGGGTTTAGCGGTGTATCCGGTCCGTGATGGATTGTCACTCGTCACCGACATCTACATCGACATCGCCATAGTGTTATGATCCGTGTGTTACGTTCCAGTCGCTCCTGTGATCAAAGTGCCCAACCAGCTGCTCGGCTCTCCGGTAGGCAGTGACGTCACCCTAACCTGCCACATAGAGGCCTACCCCAACACCATTAACTATTGGATGAAGAGCAGGGGCCAAATGCTTCTCAATGGGTAAATGGGCAGTATACCTCATAAATATTTTGAGTTCAATCGTATTTTTATCAATAGGAACACTGTAGGAAGTGTTTTCGATAGTAGATTGCGGTCCCATCTGAACAAATTATCGAACCCTTCTAGATAGCTCCATGTATGAATAGAGAAATAAAAGGGCAATTTTTTAAATTTGTAGTTATCAATTTTCAGGATATTGGTTTATAAATAATCCTATTAGTTAATAATTGCTCTATAAATAAAGTTTACATTTATTCTATCCATAAAATCCTTAGATCTGTGATACTTCTTCCGCCCTGATTAATAAATGTACTTCTCAGTACTACTCAGATTTGATCATGCATAAGATCAGTTCTTGCAGTCTGTCCCGTCCCTAAGTGATTTGTTACGGGGGTCACCACTGGATTATCTCTGGAAGCTAAGTCAAAATGTAATCTTCTCGGTCTAGACGAAGGAAGAAAGAGAGTGTCGTAATGGCTAATGCTTCTGTCGTACTGAATATCTGGTTCGGAGGTAGCCAATGCAGTTTGGAAAACTGTAATGTGTGTCTACGTGACACAAGTTCTCATTTCTGGGCATACTTCCCAGCTATCAACAAGTTTGTTGGCTTCCCATCTATTGAAATCAAAATTTTATTTTCTCTGTTCACGTTTTATTTTTCCGATTTCATTTCGTATTTTCTACGATTTGAATTTAGTTTTAGTTTTCCAATATAATTTTCTCGTCTTCGTGAAATATCCGGAAATAATTATTAGTAGTTTTAGTTCATAGAAAAGAAAATAACTATAATATATTAGATAGCAGCCATTAATTACACTTGCCAATAAGGAGTTATATCCGTTTATTGCATATTGTTTAGGCACTCTAGTTGGGCAGGGAATTTCTTTACGGTTATGTACCGAAACCGAAATGTACAGTGAGAGAGTGTTTTTTTTTATAACTTCTGAAGAAAGATAACGCGTGTAATATCCGATGCATTATTGGGCACGTAGTTTTATTTATTCGTGATTCCGATAATGGATTCGTTTTAATAGAATAAACGTGCTGAAAGTTAACTTCCGCTCTAGGGTCACTTGATAAGGAGTAACCCTCTTCCTCGGGCCACATATTCCATTAATGTGTGTGCGTACATGTGTGTTTGTGTGCATCCCAATCAATATGCCACCCCAACGCAATTTCCGGTGTCCCCTCCCCCCTTCGCAACCCTCTTTGGGCGGCAGTAGCCCAATACTTAGGATTTCCAGATACTTGTGTTGGAATACTTTTTTCGGGAGAAAATATAGTGAGAGGTATTGTCACAAAGAAGCGCCAATATAATCTACATTGCTGAACGGTGGTTTTCAAAGTTGTGCAATATGAAATGGGCCTTGTACCCTTTTATCTTTCAATAACCTTTAATCTAACTGACTTGAAACCTGATGATGTCTATTGCGAAAGGTAAGAGTTGTTGACTTGAAAGCCATTTTGAATACTTAATATCTCCACATCTGTTAATAATGTTACCCTGAAGTATAACTTCTTGACACAGGTTTTACAGTAATATGTGTATGTATTAGGTCCTTTCTGCGCCCTCAGTTATAGAATACTGTCGATTTCGTATTTCGAACTCTCACTTATTTTATTATTGATGCTAAATACTTGCGTTGTTTGTGTTTAGCGGGAAGCACAACGTGGAGGAATCCCGGCACGGGTACAGAGCACACTTGAAGCTCACTGTCAGACGATTCAACACAAGCGACGTGGGCACATACCTGTGCGTCTCCACCAACTCGCTAGGCAGGGCCGAAGGGGCCATCAGGCTATATGGTAAAATATCATCCTCCATTAGCTTACTACAAATTTATATCAGATTAACCATTCGCTGATTCAACGATTCAATAATAGTGAATGAAAAAGCTTAAAACAGGACCGTGGAGTTTGAGAAGGTAAAAGTCGACCTTATAAAGAGGGAATAATAATTAAGCTTCTTTTTTCGTATGAGAAAAATCGCGGAATAAAGCTCCGGTGTTCAATTTTATTTTTTTTAACGTACCTTATATAGCGCAAGAATTTTCAATTTAAAATAATGTTAACAATGAGTTCACATTTCCCTTAAATTAATCGAATTAATTTTAAATTGAGAATGCTCTGAAATATTTGACCCGTAGCCGCTAGGAATAAAATCCGAGGGTGGGGATACCGGGCTTGAAAAATGGTCGGTTATTTCTACAACACATAAGAACTATTGTATCAAGTCCAATGCTGCGTATGTCTTGAACATATTTCACTTCGCCCGATGTCATTCAACAATAAGAATTGTTCAACGGGGCAGTTGTTCCATCTCTCGGCGGGCCCCGACTACGGTTTATATTTTCTTGGAAAAGATAAACGAATTCTTGAAACCTGTCAAAATGTCCTTTCCACGCGCGAACCTCAGAAACGGGGTTAGTTTGTATATCGTGTGTGTATTTAAATATTCGCCGGCGTGTTAAGTTGTTTCAGTTCTCGGTCGGTTTTCAAAGTTCCAATTTTTGTTTGGTGTACGTTTAGTTCTTAGTGAAATGACGGTCGTATAAATTGTTTGCATTCAAATCGGCTTGCATCCTCTATCCAAACGAGACCCAAACTTTTCTAGGACTCATTACGGATTCCCGCAGGGACTCGTAATTCGGATGATTTTATTTTATTTCGCAACTGGTGGTGGAATGCCGGTTCGTGGAAAATCATCCGTTCGTGCACTCAAATTTGGGGTCGAATCGTTGTCAGCGAGGCGCGCTGGGCTTTAGCGCGCGTTAAATTGAGTCTAGGCGAAAGCAGACGGGCCGATGAAAGGGGCGATTTATAGTTCCGCCCTTTTTTTTCTTCCTATTTGTGGGTGTGAACAGTGCGGGCGTGTTTTGGGGGTGAGCTCGAATCTGGTACTGGTGAAGAGTGATTGACCGAGAGGATCCCTGGCCACCGGTTATTTGTCAGGCCCAGGTCTCTCCGCCATTCATCCATTTGATCCCTCTCCAGTGGGCGGACCACAACAAACAGGACCATTTACTTAATCCGGCTCCAATTTTTACATTTGTCGACGGCTATTTTCCCCAGCAGTAAATAGCGTCAGCTTTTCTAAAAAAATATTCCAAGTTGATTAAATTTTATCACTTTAGAATAGTTACAAATCTCTTATTGCCATAAATACTGGGTTGACAACTAAGTAATTGCGGAATTCACCAACAAGTGGCGTTGTACATATTTTTAAGTACGTCAACATTTTTGCACAGATAAGATTCTCTGATATGTTATTATTTTGTCCTTTCTGAAACATTCGGTATCAAAATTACATTGACCATTTGTGTGTATAAAAAGCTAAAACACGATGAACCGAATGGAGCATTTCCGTCACATTTTGCTTTATTATTTTCGCAAAGGTGTTAATAACTCACGGGCTCATAAAAAGTTGTATGCTGTGTACGGCGATGAAGCCTTAAAAGAAGGGCAGTGTCAGTACTGGTTCGCGAAATTCCGGTCGGGGGATTTTTCATTAAAAGATGAGGAGCGCCCTGGACGTCCAGTGTAGGTCGATGATGACCAAATAAAAGTCATTATTTATTCGAATCGGCATAGTTCAACAAGGAACATTGCAGAGAAGCTGAATGTATTTTATACGTGCATTCAAAACCATCTACGGCTTATCTGTGCAAAGATGACGTAATTAAAAATATGTACAACGCCACTTGTTGGTGAATTCCGCAATTACTTAGTTGTCAACCCAATATCTACAATAGAACACGTTATCGTACTGAATTTAATTTATAACCATTACGATTGTATATAAATATATTTAAGGAATTAAGATGTATATTTCGTACATTACGAATTGTGAAAATAATGAAAGCTACTGTTGGTGTCATTAAACCTCTCAGTATAAACAAGGAAAGTAAAGAAGTACTCTCGCGGATTTGTCTCTCGGGAAGATGGGAGAGGCGATGTGAGGTATAATCTCGGGGATATATGTGCCGAGCGGTTCACATCGAATGCCGACTCCGTCTCCCCTCAGTGTAGAGAGCGCATGTCCCCCGCCCTGTTAAACTAGTGTCCCCGCGGTTCATACCCTAAGAAAGTTACATCTGTTACCGGCGACAACCGGCCCTCTCCCACCTAATGAGAGCGGTCATCAGCTGTCACCTCATTAACTACAACGGGCCTCGCTAATACCCGAGAGACATCCTTCCTTCCGCTCATTAAAACATGTTGCAGGCCGAATTATATGCTGTCTCCCCCCCCTCCCCGCCACTCCCACATGCGTGCAGCCTGCTAATAAAAAACCGACTATAATGCCCTTCCTCGGAAAGTTCCTCGACGCATTATGAAACGATATTATAATTACACTTGTGGTCTCTCCATTCATCCGACCCAGTTCAGCTGGGTGTTTCGCCATCGTCTGCGTACAATAACCGTGCGGGAACAGTTCGTGTTGCATATCCTGATGTATGAACGGAGACCACAGGTAAGAAAATCCCATTCTCGGTTAATCATCCTTCCATAAAAATCCATTGTTTATCTCTGGGTGTTGTCGTTGGCGTGGTTCTATTATCGGGTATTGTGTATTTACAATCATAAAAGAATTCCTGTTGATCCAAAATTTATTGAAAAAAGTTTATTTTTAGTAATCTAGTTAATCGGTGCAAGTGCACTACACGAACTTTAGTTAAGTACATATCCGCACCACCCTCAGGGGGCGCTAGTTTATCGGTACAAGTGCACCGAACGAACTTTAGTTAAGCACATATCCGAAACACCCTCAGGGGGCGCTAGTTTATCTGTACAAGTGCACCGAACGAACTTTAGTTAAGTACATTTCCGCACCACCCTCAGGGGCGCTAGTTTATCTGTACAAGTGCACCGAACGAACTTTAGTTAAGTACATTTCCGCACCACCCTCAGGGGGCGCTAGTTTATCGGTACAAGTGCACCGAACGAACTTTAGTTAAGTACATTTCCGCACCACCCTCAGGGGGCGCTAGTTTATCGGTACAAGTGCACCGAACGAACTTTAGTTAAGTACATTTCCGCACCACCCTCAGGGGGCGCTAGTTTATCGGTACAAGTGCACCGAACGAACTTTAGTTAAGTACATTTCCGCACCACCCTCAGGGGGCGCTAGTTTATCTGTACAAGTGCACCGAACGAACTTTAGTTAAGTACATTTCCGCACCACCCTCAGGGAGCGCTAGTTAATCTATATCAAATAATTTTTATTTATAGAAAGCAAAACTTTCATAGACAAATACAATCCTAAGACAATACAAGTGACAGTGACAAGTGCACTGAGGATGCGCATAAAATATGAAAAGTGCCAAAGTGACTAACACCGCTACTGAAGATGGCGAGTAGCCGAAACCGGTTTAGCAAAAGACCAAACCAGCGAGAGGAGGCAGCAACACACGAAATCTACGGAAATGTATTCCTTGAATGAATTCGAATTTCTGTTCTTTTAATTTTATCATTATAATTGATATGATTGAAACTTCCAGGTAATATAAACTAAACTGCAATTTGTGTAACAATATGTGTCATAATTAAAATATTATTCTAGTTTCTATCGTTTATTAATAAACCACACTTACTAATTTCTATCATTATTTTTAGGCCATAACGTAGCGCGTAAAACCAAATTTTTATATATGATGATTAATCTTAGGAATAAATCCTATTCCACCCATTTTAATAAGATGTAATAACCCCTACTGCTGTATACACCTTTCTTCCAGATCACTAAGTGTCGGAATAAATCTTTCGGTTGGTGCTTAATCATCGCTGCTGGCCCGAAGAAATTAAAATAATAATACACGAAGAAGGAAAGAAAACGGGCGAAGATTAAGGAAAAAAGAGGGAAGAGGAGAAACATGAGAAATAAACCTGGGCGGAAACGAAGTAATTAAAAATTTAACCCCTCAATAATGCTCCCTGTCTGGAGAGAGAGATGGAGAGAGACAGAGAGAAAGAGAGAGGGAAGCCGGCTTTAGGGCTGAATCCGGTGGGGGCTGAAACACGGGACAGGGCGGTGCAATCCAAGATTAAGTAGATATCGTCCAGCCGGCCGTAAAACAGGGAAATCAGTTGGGCCTGACTGAAGGGTTGTGCATAAAAAAAAACTGCAGCTTGGGGGTGCGCCATTCTCCAAATCATTTTTACGATCAACCCCCGCTCACCCTCCCAACACCGCTCAGCCCCTTTTATCTTAACCGACGAGAAGTCTCCGATTCCTTATCTCTCCCCGAATCCCCACTAGGCAACCTCGGTTTAGCAATCTCCTTCCCGGCTTTAATAATCTTAAAAATAAATAAATTAAAAAATATATATGTAAAAGTTAGCGAGAGTATCACCATAGTGCAAAAGGAGCATAGGATACGTTCCCGGAAGTTTACGTCAATACCGGCCACAAGACCCGTCGAAGAGAGTTTTTCTTATGCCAACAACTTTTAGCTTTCGTCTCTGTGCTTTATTTGAAGAATACGGTTTTTAAAACAATGACCTATTATTATTGTCTTCGTTAATAGAAACTGTAGAATGTTATCGAATTACTAATAATTTTTCACAGACTAATAATTTTTCCAACTTCGCACAGAAAATATAATAAAATTAGTTGTTTTTACAGAAATCAAGATCCCGACTACAACCACGACAACAACAACAGAGCCAACCACAACAACAGGTAACGGAGACAAATCTCATTATGAGAAATAATGTATATAATACGCTAATTAAAACCATGCATTACTATGTACCAAGAGCATGTTTACTAAAAATATATTGTCTGACAGCAAAAAAAGTTCATATTTAGTGCTAGTACCATTTATTGTGAAATGGATTTTAAGCAAGCATTAAGATACGACCGTTTTAATGAATACCTTAACGTTTTAAATACCCTTGAAATATTGCTGGGCCCATTAAGGGTCTGACACTCTTTTAAGTTCAACACTGAAAATGTATTATCACTTTTTATTAGGAAATCTATAAATAAAGCGCCTATTTCTGCAATTGGGTGAATGTGCCTAGTTTTTATACAGTTACTCAGATTTCTTCCGCTGAACATTTATTATATTTATTACATTACGGCCCAATATTGAACGCTAAAACGCCACGTTCTGTTTCAGTGGAAATTACAACTACAAAGACAACGTTCCCTCCGACTCCAGGTAATCAACAATTTCTCATTTCTTTTCATTGTGAAACATCATTTTCTATTTGCACAAAATTTACTCTTAATTAAAGTCAACGGTGATAAACGGTTTTGTAAGCATTACAGTTTCAATAATGATTTAAAATAACTGTCAACGGTGTTGTGACGATAGGAAATATTTTTTTTCAATAATTGTACTACTAATATCGATTAACTTTCTGAAGAATCAAGTTCGGATTCATGGAGAACATTCTTCTTGAGCTGGCAGCGTGTTAACTTGACAATTGTTGGGACTTTTGTGACATTCTCGGATTGTATTCTAACAACTGACTACTCAATACTTCTTTTACTCCCTGAATAAAGCACATTTCAATTGTTGTTGGGAATGAAAGGAAAATTACGCAAAATTGTAATCCGCGCGATTCAATTGTATTTTTTTCAAGGTTTTTCTTATTTTTCTTCGTAGGGCTGGACCTGGGCGGCGAGTACGGCGAGAGAGACGACTTCGAAGAGGAGGACAACGATCTGAACGAGGTGGACACTTCGAGCGTAATGACGGGCAGCAGCCACCACCACCAGCACAAGCAGGAGCACCACCTCCAACAGGCCAGAGGAACAGGACATAGTCACTGCTCCTCGACCGTTTTGATAACAGTTCTGTTGGCCGCACTTGCTCTCAGGTGATGATACGGGCCGACAACGGGACAACACATTGCGAAGAAACGCGAAGCACCCCCACATCAGAATTACCGACTGGATATAGAAGTCGCGCCCATACAAAGTACCGGTTTTATTATACCGTACTCCTTTGGACCATTGCGCCCTCCCAAGAACGAACTTCGAGAATGTAAAGTTTAATTTCATGTCGGAAGTACAAAATTATGGTGTACAAATTTCACGATCTTATTTTCGCGAAATTTCGAGAGCAGATTAAAATTCTAGAATTACGCCAGAAGCGGTCTGCTCGACCCGCCGTTCTGAAATGCCCATACCGGACAAAATAATCCCACGACCATCATTTCACTTCTGCGGTCGTCGTATCTGAGAATAGACGGCTAACAGCCGTACTATATTTTCAACGATGACAAATGCTACAAATGGGAATGTTTCCTGAAATTAGGCGATCGTCCAATCAAACTTGAATGCAAGTTAGACATAGTCTTCCAATATTTTTCCTGATTTTTCTTTCGTCAGCAGCGTCTCTTTAGCGAAGATTCTCCGCAACAACGCTAAGCTATAATAAGCCAGACTGTAGACTTCGTTTGCCATCGTATAACCAATTATTTAAAACGCGTTTAAAACACTGGTAAGATTGAGATGACTCACAAGAAATTACATACTAAGACGTTATATTTGCAAATTTTTAAGAATTAGGGACAAATATTTGTAACGAAAAAAGTTGTTTTATCGATCGGTAAAAAATTACCTTAATAGCTTTGCTTTTCTTGTCAGTTTTCGTTAATATCCAGGCTCTAAACTCCTTCATCACTTTAATAATCACTTATTTTCCTTAATGATTGTTATGTGATCGCGTTAACGACATTTGACCTATTATTTAATAAATAATTTAACTGTTATAATCGTATATATTAGAGATTGATAATTGAAAATTTGACTGATCCAATGTAAAAATGATTGAAACCAGCTTCCATTGGTCTTCCGTTATGAACGGTAACGAGAGTATAAACATTATCCGGTTTCTCTTCACAGTTAATTCTATCCGTGTATCCCTAGTACACATGTAACTCACAGTGCACATTGAATATTTCTATTATTAATTCATTGACCGCTTCATTTCAGTATGATTTTCATAATTTGCTTACATATTCTTGTTATTCCAAATCCGATGTATATTGAAAGTACATTGGGAAAAGAAGTACCTCATTCAGTGGAATTAGAAAAAATATTTAGATCGTGTATATTTATATTATGATTTCTAATTTAGCGTTCGTCTCCGATGTATTGGCTCAATGTATACAGACTAATCGATTGTAAATATTTTATTATAAAGAAAAGACAAGTTCGTTATTTTGAAATTAGAAATTTTTGTATGTAATAACCATAGATTATTACTTAGATAATTGCTACTGTACATATATTGGTCCGGAGAGAAATTCATGTCGATGGCACAAGGTTCGTTAATGACAATCGAACGGATGTTACGATTGACTGTTTAATGATTACTGTCGAGATAAGAGGTATATAACCCAGAGATTAAGAAATAAAGAATAAATAAAATAAATGGAATTAAACCGAGTCTGACATTTTTTGTCGTAGAAAAAGAAAATAATTATCCGATGTGACAAATTTTTTAAAACTAACACTAGCGAAATTAATTATTTCTGAATTATGTTTATATTGGAAATTCGTTGTACATATTACTGGAAGAAATTGGATATCATCATTGTACATATCATCGTCATATCGTAGTAGAATATAATTTGCATATCTGGATCGGAATGACCGCATTGAATGAAACGACTGGACTTGTAAGATTAATTGCAATCGTAATTATAACAATTGCAGACTGTTATCGACAAGTCGAGAGCAATTAATTTTTGGAAACACTTCGAAATAAATATTGTATATAAAGTTCAGTATCCAATTTTCTGCAATTACCTTTCCCACTTTCACCTTATTAAATTTGTAATTACATTTTGCTATTAATTTTGCCATACTCTCATTTTACAGTTGTTGAGGGACTTATCAACAAGAGTATAACAAATTATCAAACCGATCTCACATTAACCTATTTCTGCATTCGTTTACCCGGCGTATATTTCTATACTATATTTAAAATTATTGTGGTAGGAGTTAAGTACCGAAATACATTTAAGCATTATTACAATTTATTTATCGTTAAACTTAACTTTAAAATTCGCACTTTTTATATTGGAACAATAAACAACTCCGCGTATTCTAAACGGTAATAAAGCTCGGAGAGCGGATCGATTAAAGCTTCAAATCTCCTATTCTCGGATTCCAATAAGAGGATCATCGCGTGGGGCTGGGAGTGAAAGCGTGCGGCCAATAACAACCGGGTATGAACTCGGATAATCGAATAAAGGCAAACTCGATATAGGAGTAAAGGGGCCCCGGCCGCCGCCGCCGCCGCTGGGGCTAACTGAAAGCGGACTCGGCACTCATCAAACGTTTTCTTGAGCGGGGGGATGGGACCCGACGCTGGGGAATGTTTGCCCCCCACGTCCACACCCCCAACCTACTAGCTATTTAATTACATCAGTGCCTTCCCTCTGTTCGCACTCCCTCCGACCGCGTCCTCTGTACTAGATAGGGGACGTGTACCAGCGCCTAGCCACCTAACCAACACCGGTACAAATACACTAAAGCAAAGTGTTACCATTCAACATTTGGTAAGAAATGGGCATTGAATTCCTGATTCAGGTGCGCTGAGAAATTCCGAAAGCCCAAGACCTTTATTATATATATCCTACGATTTTTATTGTCGCAACTGTACAGTACAATCAGCGACATTGATGTTCGAGTAGTGACAATATAAATACAACATAATGGAAGAGACCGCTTAATATTTTCGACTGTACGGTCAATTTTAATATTCGATGGTTTGGTCCAGTAACGATTATCAATATAGAAAGATATTTCTAAGTCTAGCGACAGGGCCAACGGTTTTCCGTGAAAGTGACCCTCTAACCATATATCCGATGATGCTAACAGAATTCTACTAAGGTTCGCGAAAAGATACCGTATTTGATATACGCAATTCAATCCCGCCGCTCAACGCCGGCCACCTTCGGGGCTAAGCCGGTCTCGTTACCGCTGGCGACGCCCACGGGCCCACGTATGAACGGATTTATATCTGCACGTTATTGCGAAGCGGTCTGTGAGGAACACGAACCGACGGACTGAATTCAATAGCGTTCTGGAGTTACGCGGGCTTCACTAACGATCGATTCAAATTTATACGGTGGAATATACGGTGGTAACATTAATAACCAATTCCGTTTACCACATAATCTGTTAAGGCCGTGAAATATGAACCCAGGAAACATGTAGATCTATAAATATTGGAACGATTACTTGATAAATTTAAAACATTTTAATGCGGTTTTAATGCCAAATGCTTACGATAATATGGATGACCGGCATGAGTCGCATATTCTTTTCAAATATAATTTATTAAAACTCGTAATATTCCAGTAATTCGTGTACTACATAATGGAATTACATTAAAATATTCCCAGAAAATGAGAACTAAATATGGCGCGGGGGAACAGTCCCTTGGGGCTCGTTTTCAAGAACGGTTTGAGGGCCGAGGCTGAAAACGCGCCAGACAACGGGGTCGACTGGCTCCAGGTCGAAGATAAAAACTATTGGGTGAAAGCGCAACCTGACCGCGGTGCATAACATATGCATGGGGTCACACGAGATGAGCGAGCCGGCCCTCGGGCCAAACCAGAAAAGGATAAACGGCAAAAATCCTTCCAATCTGTTCAGCGTATTGTCGAAACCTGTACGGCGGTTGGGGAAGAGGGGGTTCAGGTTCCTAATTCAATTGTTGGTCGCTCGGTTGCCCTCGGGCCGGCGATGAAAAAATATCTGATTGTGCTACCTCAACCCTTTTTTCCCCCAATCTGGAAGGAAAGCTTTCTGCGTCAATTGGACCGAGGTGGGTGGGTAGCAGCCGCTGAAGAGCCCAAAAATACAAAAAAACCAAACGAATTGTTTTTATTAAATTCAAAATTAAACGCAATTGCATAATTGCTATCAATGTGTTAGACCTATTCGGTACTAATTATTCAGTAAGATTTGACGTAAGTTTTTCGATAATGGCTTCTTTGGGGACGATTCTACATGCAATCGGATCAAAAATCGGTTAAATAAATTTTATTATTTTATCTTATAATAATATCTTATTAGTATCTTTGTATCCTAAAAGTAGAATCCAACTTTTAATGTGGCTCATATTTGGTTAAATTTTCATAAACTATTCTACTAGGAGATATCAACATTTGCTTTGACAACGTACATGAAAAGTAAAAAATCGTACAGTTTACTGAGGGAATCGCTAATTAACTAGAAATAAACAGAAAAAAGTAATCGAGGAGTTTAATTAAGGAAAACAATCGCGTTAGACCGTACGAGAGAGAGAGGTAGTGAGAGAGAGAGAGGGAAGGAGGGGATAGAAGGAAAGAGAGTGAGGGGGGGACGTCCTTAAAATATTCGGGGCACGGCTCAGACGAGCACACGCTACAGGAGCAGATACACACACACAGGCGCACACAGACGGGAGTAATTGTGTTTAACTAGAGAGCAAGAAGGAACCAGAGGGCTAAGGGAAAGAGAGAAAGTGTGTCTGTGTGTGTCTGTGTGTTATAGGTAGCCTGTGCGGGTGCGTAAGGGCCTCATGAGTGTACCTGCCAGAAGGAGAAGAGATAACAGAAAATTTTCATCCGGTGGGTAGAAAAGTTCTTATCCTCCTAATTTTATCCAATATTAGTGATATATCGTTGGTACTGGTTAACTAATTTATCTATAAAATTTTATTCTAATACGCTAATTGGGTATAAATAATAATGTTCTGCAGATCCCCGATTGAGGTTTCCCTGTCTCCACTGCAATCATCAATCTGGCCCTGAATTATGGTAAAGATAATTGGGAATAAAGATAAACCAGTCTTACTCCAGTTTCTAGATGGATGAGCGAGTTGAATTTGACGAAGGATCGGAGGAAAATATTATTTATAGCCGATTCTCTGTCTGAAATATTTTTCTAACATACAAACAATACCGCATTTTGACTATACGAATGTGTAACAGGGAATTGGACCGACGGGAAATATTTTGTACATTTCGTACTGGCCGTACGGTCTTTACAGGAAGGGAAATTAACTCATTAGCCTTTGTCCGAGTGGCGGGCGGGGCCGGACCTCCTTCTGTGGCCCTCTAACAGAAATTAAACCGTTATTTGGTGCTCTGCCGGCGGTCAACTCCACCGCCCCCGTCAATGGCTATTTACTGTACTCTGACTCCCCTCGGACCCCCACTTATTGTGCATTGAACAATGGAACCGGCGCCGTTGGAATGGAACTAAACTATTTATGAGATACGAACTGCCGCTATTTTAGGTTTTGGCTCTGGGCTCAAGAGAATGAGCCGAGCGACGATTTAATAATACCTCGGTGGCGCCTGTCTATGTACATACATAAATAAATAAATACGCGTATTTAAAAATAAATCACATTATTTGTAAGAAGTGTTGTTTACCTGTTGTTCAGTATAAATTAATTTTAAATTCGTAAAAATAAAATGCGCCACTAAATTAGGGCATCAAAAAATCAGTAACAACGTAGTGCCTTACCGAAAGCAGTAAGCCAATACCTTACAAGACTGAAACTGAAGATCGCAAATTGATTATTTGCGGTAACGACTCTCCAAATCTTAAATTTGTTTTCATTGGAGATAATGGATTTATTTTTGTGAAATTGAATTTTTCAAAGAATAGTTCGCATAAATGTAACGATCGGTGTAAATGTAACGGAAAAATGTTTTCCTTTTTTTTATCAATATTCGTGAATTTCAATATTTTCAATTCAATATATTCAATATTTATGAATTTGTATCTCGTATCCAAATTACCTTCAGCGTATTTAAGAACCATTTCCTACATCTTATCACTGGTATATTTTTTATTCTAATTGACCGCTACTTAGGTATTAATCAAGTTAAACCTTAAGCGGAGTTACAGTGGCAGTGTTTGCCCGGTAGCCGGTGGACTGTGTGCGAGGCAAGGGGCACAATACGGGCCCGGGCATAATTCCTGTTCCGTGTCCCATTCATTAGTTGACAGGGGCTTCCCGTTTGTCCGGCCATTACGGCCTCCGCCGGCCAGGGCCACAACACCACAATGACCCTCCAAACCAACATCACTATCTGCCGCATGCCTCCCGTCCACAGATACATTCCCGCTCCTTTTATTCCCAACACCAGATTCATACGCGACTACCGAATGTTTGTTACTACGACCGAATTTCGCCGATGGAACAGGCGAAGTTTCATGAAATAATATTTTCCCACTGTTAGTGCCTCAAATGTCAGGTTGTTCTAATAATGACGATCGTTCATGTAGGAACACCGATGAATGGAATTAATTATGGAATTGCCAGAAAAGTGTAAAAGTAACTCTTACTTTGAGAAGTGTAACTTACTATTGAAAATCAATTTCGATAATTGGAACTACACTTGGACAGAAGATTGACATGGGTGAATTCTCTGTCAAAAGTCCATTTATATTATGATCGCAATGTCATTAAATATAATTTTAAAAATTGGAGTCGTGATATAAAATTAAAAAGATTAGGAGAGCCTTAGTACCTTTAGGTAATCAAATAATAGGTTATGCTTACCGGGAGTATAAAAAATGTTAACTAATTATACGGATTATATTACTGTTTCTTCGTAAATCAATTTCTCAGCTGAGCGGAATACTGGTGGTAAGATTACTAGTATTTTATAGTATTTAGTTTTGTCGTTCATTAATTGTATTTTTTCTGGAAGGCATCTAGTTAACGTGTCTGGTTATAATAAACATTTATTTTATTTCCTAACTAACTCCTGTCATTAGATAATAACGATGGCATTTTAATAACGAAACCATTTTCCATCGCTCTGTCTGGAACTCGAGTGGTGACAGATAATCATACATTTTGATTAAAATTATATTAATTACTATAAAATTATGGAATATGTTTACTGAAAGTATAAGAAATATAACAAGAAAGTAATTCATAGTTTTTATATATTAATCCAGTTAACATTTATGCTGTAAATAGGAGCAATGACCGAATAACGGTATGCATTAAACAATAATAAAAGGCTGTTCAAACCGAATAACGAGTGATGTCCGAGCCGTGTATTTAACAGCATCTAGCGGAGAACCGTCCAACCATTAGAGTGGCAGTGTCCGCAAACAGTAGCGTTTGAATGCTGGTTAGGCCCGCCCCTTATGAATTAGAATCTCGGCAATCTGTCACGCGGTCGTGTTATGCGGGTCACCGTACTCCGAGGGGCAGGTGACGGACCGCTTCTACTACGCTGGCACCCTAATCCCATCTATCATAACTCTCCAGTTTACCAACAATGACGCAGGTGTTAACCAATCACCACGTCCTATTTACAGTTCAAAAATGGATAGCTATTGAGATGTGCCTCTTACATTATTCATATTATCAAAATCATATAAATAAAAAGAATAGACAATAGACTTTAGAATGGACAGTAAAATTACCGAAATTCTTTTTTTCTGTATTCCTCCTCAGGTAATAGTGAATAACAATAGTGTATTCACTACAGTGAATTACAAATAATTTGATAAGTCCGTCTAAATATATTTAAAGAACATAAGTGATCACTAAGTATTATTTTTCTTCACATTTTACATTAATAAATTGAATCCTTATATTACTACTATATTTAAGTATTTGATGAGAATTTGTTTTAAATACCAATTGAATTGCCAATATATAAGATTTTATTTTTTTTAGTTAACAACAATGAGTTTAAACACTTCAGGTTCAGGATAAAACAATATGTAGGTATTTATAATATATATTTAGTGCTGCTTTATAAAATGAATGGTAAAAATATTCAAAGTGTGTTTATTCCTGAATGTTTTTAATCTCATGGAGGTAAACAACATGAATTTATAATACTGGATAAATATTAACGGCGAAAATAAAATTAGTGAAATAAAAACTCGGAGAAAAAGAAACTGCTCTGTTTTGTGTCTCTATCTGTGCGCTTTAACCAACACTTTGGGGTTCAACTCTTTGCCTACAGAATGCATTGAAATGAAACCCGGAAACTGAAACTGCGCTTATGTTTACACGAGCTTGTAGAATTTTATTACTGTGGTGCTGATGTTTGACATTTATGATATTTATATTATTTTTACAAGTTATATATAAGTGTTTATGTTATATGAACGGCATTTTTATATAATGCAACAAATGAAATATTTAGGAAGTGAATAGGTTCTTCCCACAGTATTAGTCGTTGGTGAAAATTAGGGATCTTTCATGTTATTGAAGTGGCTGGTCATGTTATCAGCTGGATTTTCAGAAAGTTAGGTACAGAAAGTTCGACCTAGTGAAAACAATAGAAATCAGATTTACGCGAATATATCGATAACATTTATAACTGTACGGGTTTGAATAGGAAATATTTTTAATTCTACGTTATTTTCAAACTAGCCACTGTGTCACCTATTCGGATAATCGTATTTCTGACTCGTAGTGCCTTACCCTGGACACGGTCAGTTATTTAGTCGGGTATGCATAACGCGTCTAATACGTTATACAATATTGCAACCGCGTCCGGGTCGCAAACAAAACCACTTCATATTTCACGAGCAATTTAGGAGAATGCATTTCTCCACTAATTGTTGTACAACAACGTCCGCTCGTTTTATATTCATTCGCTTTATATCACTCCTTGAACTCACATTTGATTAACGTCTTTGTGCAGTAATACATATAAATCACGCGTAAATGTACACGATAATGTTTTGCTATTGATCAGATAAATTATTTTTCATTTCAATTCGAAGGTCTTCAAGTTCTGAAATAACCGGTTGAATTGAAATTTCTGATTTAAATTTCAGAAGACTTTCGGAACCAATTATTACACCTGTTTACTAGTTTACCCTTTGAGTAATTTAACAATTTAATAAATATTTGAATAAATATTGGGTTGTCATGCGGCTCGAGAGACACTGCAGCGTTGTGCTGCGGCTCGGAAATATTGTATATACGATTTATGTTGTTACAATTTATCATAGCCGTCCTGTTACCTCACGAACGTCAGTGGACGGTTGTTTTGGATGTGGAGAACAGAAGAGGGGCAAGTAGCCGAAATGAGACTGTAGATAAGGTGGAGCGGTCCGTGGGGTTGAGGGCGGAGGGAAGAAAACCTGCTGGCCCGGTCTCCGTCCGTCTGTCCCCCCGTTATCGGGCTCTACCGCCCCCCCTCCGCCTCCTTATCTTAACGGCCGGTCAGACAACGCTGTACACGCTCTGAAAGATAGAAGGGGATATGTCGCTTCAGGCGGACCCCCACAGTCCAGGAACCTATCTCTACACCAAGACCCCACTCCAACCAGTACCGCCCCGCCCCTTCCAATTCGGCCCCTATTTCTATTCCGATTGAACCCTACCTGTTAGGGGACGTTGATGAATTGCGCGTCCTAAAGGTTTACTTACACAGCCGTGTATCCGATTGTAAAGTGTTTTCACTGAAATTAAAAATATCATAAGTCATCAACGATTTATTCATTTCCACACCCGACGTTTAATTTCCCATCTTATATTCCTGTGAACCGTATTTCCAACAAATTCCGTACACCGACTTACTCAAACTTCTTATTTGTTGTACGATTCTTACAATTAAATAGTAGTGGATCGCGTTCCCCGGGCCCAAGTTATTCAAGGAGGCGTGCACACTCGCATAACATAAACGCGGATACACAGCGTAACGCACTTGCAACTAAGCTCTGGAAAACAAGTATTATCTTGTTTCAACAACTCGACGCGGAATGCATAATTCAGGCAGATATCAGAGTTTCAAACTTTGAGATAATCCCGGGAACGTTATCGGTTAAAGGTTCTTCCTCTTACCGAACTACCGGACTCTAACGGAACTCAATGCGGAACTAACTACTTCAGAATTAGTTAATTGACGACGCTTTCATTTTATTATTATCCAATGGCGAGGAATCATATTTGGATAAATTCAAAACTAGTGAGCGAGTATATAGTCGCTTCCGCCTAATTATTATTACATTTTAGTTGTACAATGTGATCACTGAACTTGCTCCACTTTTCAAAGCATGTTTATGGAAAGGAACTTTTCCGAAAAGATGCACGCCGAAGATGGAGTAGTGCAATACGTTAAAGTAGATAATCTGTAACCATTCTATATTATAGAAATATATCATTGATACATACCACTCGGTTTTGTATCGAAGAGAATTAAGGGCATTTTAGGAGTAACCACCCGCATTTATCTTCGGGCCGTTCTCTTAATTCTTCTGCGCTCGGCAGGAATTCCAGTGAACAATAATATCCTTCTATCCTGGGGGATCTGTGTATGGGGGAGGATGGGGAACAGAAGAAAACACGGCTTCCAACAGAAAATAAAGAGAAGGCGAAAGGGAGAGAATGGCGAAGTGGAGTGGAGCGGCTGAAGGTGGTGGTGGTGGGCGGCGGGGGTGGTCGTACCAGAAGAATGAGAAGGATTTACAATGGAGAGGGGGGGGGAGTGTGGGAAGGCGCCTTATACAGATTTATAGATCAATTATTAATCCTAATGGAGAACCGACATTTGCTAAAGGGTTTTTTTTTCTGAGCCGAGCATTTGTCAAAGTTTTACTTTGGCTATATTGAAAATGCGCCCCGGGGCCCGGCTGGCGGCGCCCCACCGTCTCTCCGACCGATGAGACTATTTATAAAGTAAATGGAACCCCGGGCGGCCCCTTCGGCTTAAAGGTATTATCGAGCCGTCACTGCTCGCGCACCACACTCGACCCGCTCTGCTGAACATGACGAATCGCGGGTCAATATTTATTTCCGTGTTAATACCCCCCCCCCGGCCCCCCCACAGACCAAAATATATCCTATTACGGGACCGATCACTCAGTCTTCCCCTCGGTCCATTTACATTTCAAGACCTAAATTATGATTTAGCTTCTGGATGACGCCCCCCCCCTCATTCGAGGGAGTTATATGGGGGTGTATATCGGATGGACTAAGATAAAAACTTCATAAACTCCATAAATAATCCATAAACTTCCTAAATATTTTTTCGTACGGTAAATCTTTTTACGTATGGCTTACTGTCGTTTAAACGTAGCAGGGTGGTACTAAAATAACCGAGGTTACACAGGAGACGGTGTTTTGTGGGGCCAGATTATTTATTGGGGAACTCGAGGAAATGTAGGCGATCCTTCTCGTTAATGATGAATTTCTCTGTTATTCTCGGCCGGAGGAAGCGGGTAGAGACAGTGGCAGTGGCTCCTAACGGCAGTAGGCCGGTGATTGATATGGGGGCCTACTGAGCCGTGTTATTATCCCATTTACCTGGCGTGTGTCCCACCGCTCCGCCCCGCACGAATATCCCGGTTGCCGCTGTTTCCCTCGGGATATGTCCCGATATATTCCTGACGACGTCCCTACTCCCTTCGCCGCCGCCGGATCTCGACCAATTTTGTCGAAAATCCCGAAACGCAATTTCTCCAGGATTTTGTACCTCCAGACCTCCCATTCCCTCTCCCCCCCCACCCACGACGCCAGTTTCTTATCGTACTTTGAAAATCGGGGTATCGTTTTCGGCTCACCGATTCGGTGATTTTACATTCGAAAATAAACGTCACGAATTCGGTCCGGAGTGCCGAATGCCTCTCCCCACCGATACCGTTTAAATTCACTACATCTGCTTTCCAAGTCGTGTATCACCTGTTGACTGCTTGTAACATTCTGTAGTAGGAATAAACTTATTTATTATAATATGTAAAACGGGGGTTATCTGGGGCCACACACCAGTCCACCAGATGGTCAGGGCTAGTCGGTCGCCAAATTCTTCATTATAGCGTAATGTAGAACTCCCAAATTTTATACACAGTTAACTCTCTTCTTAAATATTATAGGAAAATGTTCCCAGAAAAATTATGCGCTTTACACATACTCACTTTTTTGTAATTCGTTGCGGAATTCTAGTACAAATTATATCGCGATAATTATATAGATGTAGATTGTGAAGAAATTTATATACTAACCGCGTTCCGAAATACAGCCGGGCTTAGTCGGGGTTAATTAATGAAGGTAAGTCGTCGGGGGGTAATTGCGCTTAATCTGATGAGAAAAAACGGCTAGTGGCGGGGGTCCTCACATTAGTGGGGGAGTGTCAGGGACTGGCACCCCGAGCCGGAGCCAGATATGTGCCCGACATGACATCGTTAAGACGCCGAACCGACGCCCCCGCCCCCTCCCTCACCGGTAATTATAAAGACATTAAGGGAGCCGTATATGGAAATGAGTGCCCGCCCCCTTCGCCAATCGGCATTCAGACGGAATACGTTAGACCGATTTTCGAAATGACGTCTGACGCGGGGCGGGAGCCACTTGTCACACCTGCCGCCTCCCATACAGTCTTCTTCCCCCAACTGCCGACAAAAAATTGGTTGCTCCCGTTAGGCGTTTGGCAAATTGGGTTCATAATAACGTCATCTCACCAGTGATCATATTTAATGGACTACGCGTTACCATATATAATAATATGGCCTAGGCTTTATTTAGGCCACGAAGCTAAAATATAGAAATAATTATAATTTAATTTAATGAAAAATTAAATCGATTATTTCCCTGAACATTTGTTTTTACGTTTAACTTAATATATGACAAAATAACAATGTTTAAAGAAACTTGTAAAACAGTTTCAACAGTTTGAAGTTTCTCCTCTTGGACTAAAAGTCATAAGCCTTTACCTGGCCTTCTTAGCCTTCCCTTTGATTATAGTATCAGACTTCAGAGTCTTGTTATGAAAGCTTATGTACATACTAGATTTTAATTTCCACTTAGGACTCCAGGATAATGTAGTGTGTTCTAGGAAGGATATTTTTGAGTTTGAACAGTAACCCCGGGTGCCATAATCGATTGAGCGGCACCAAGACACCGAGGAAAACGGTAGTGGAATCAATCGTTTATTGAAAATTACGTCGTAGGGAAAAGGAAAGAAATAGAAACGATCCCAAGGTACAAAACCGAAATGTCTGGAGGCAGGAAGGGACTGGAACGTCCCCTCATCTGCCCCCAACCGACTACTCGCTTTGTTTCTTTCTCTGTGTGCCTGTGTGTGTGTGTGTGTGTGTAGCAGTGAGGGGCAGAGGCCAGTTCGGTAGTGGGGGTGGGGGGGCAAGGTGTAGTAAAAAGTGAGACGGGGGAAAAAGAAGGTCGTGGCGGGGGCGGATCCCCCCTGGAGGGCCCCGGCCCCTGTAAACATTGTATGATCGGAATACACAATCATTTCTGTGTGTGGGTACTCCCTCCCTCCAAATCTGTGTGAGCTTCGGCGTGGTGGAGGGGGGCCCTCTCAAGCTTGTTTTCCAATATCTCGCTCATGCCGCCTCGCCAGACCCCCGTAGAGCTCCGGGGGGCCACTCCCTGAATACTGATCCTAAAGCCTGCACTCTCCTCCTGCCCCACACACACACACACACACACACACGGTCGCACGCACGGCATGGCCAGTACAAGCACATGCCCCCTTACCGCCCCCTGTCCTCGAGATAGAAGGGCGGTCTCCATATAAAAGCCCCCCTTCTGGCCGCCACCCCCGCATCTTTTGTTCGACAGTGTGTGGGCACACTCGGACCCTTCCTCGACCGGGAGAAGTGGTCAATTCCGGGGGCCCGCCGGTAATTTTTCTACCGATGTGAGGAGGGAAAGCCCTCCCCCACAATTGCCGGCGGAAAAATCTTTATCCTTTTATTTTCGAGGGAAATAATCGTAAAGGCGACCGTTCATGATATTGCGCCGACCCACCCCTACTGCCCATTTCTAGAACGGCGGCTAGACCGCTACTTAATTTGTTTCATTTTATGATGATTTAAGTGACGGTTGTGCACTTCCCTTCCTTTTGAACACGTCTCCTAACGAGGTAAAACCATTAATAACAACTATACGAAGCTATAAAAGCATTTTTTAAAGAGTAATAATTTATACCTTATAAATTTACATACATTACATTAATTTTGTTAAAATTACAATATGTCGAGACCAATTTATCTTCTAAGGGTCTGTATGCGCTCCATATTTCTCAAAAATTCTTGTCACGAATTAAATTTTCATATTACTCATTGTTTCGAATAATATGAAGTATTGATGAAGCATTGCAAATGAGGGACTGAATGATTACTAAAGGTCGCGTTACGTTTTTACTTAAACTAACAAATGATCAATCCTGTAGATCGAACATTCGATCACGGCATGCGAGAGGGGTGCCGTGTGGGAAGGAAGGAGGGGAATAAGTGCGGGGTTATAAACAATAAGCTCAGACGTATTCGACCCCCTCAAACGGCCCGGAAACCGAGATAGACTGGCCGGCTTCATTTAATTACAGGGTGGGGGCTCCGCAGCATTTTACCTTTTACCTTTTTCACCCGCTTTTTTTCGCCCCCACCGCCAACCACTTGCCTGAATATTCAGACTCGCCAGCGCAGGCGGAACGGCCTAGCCCCCGGCCCAACCACCGCCCTGTTACGCCTTTGAATCTTTTATGCTGTAAATTTTTCTAGATAGAAGCGCTTTAAGGTCGGTGCGGACAGGGGGCCCTGCCATGCATGAATATGTAGGCCACTTCCATGCAGGCCGTAGAGGAACGAGCGCTTCCCTCCCGAACCCGGTGGTGTTAAATGTCTGTCCGAACGGCTGCACCCAACTGCACGCGGGTTGAATGTCGAGGGTGTCCGAAACTTACGTTCACTGTAGAACTATATGAGTTCCACAAAACTCACTTAAACTGATGAACGATAATTACAACTCCTAGTTGATTCTCGAAATTGGAAAAAAATCGGACCACAAAATAAATTACGTAAGTTTTATCGTAGTGATTCAAAATTCAATAGCTTTAACTCCATGTATCCGCTCCAGTAAATAATTTCAGTCAATAATACAGTGTGCGAATTATATCCTATGCGAACATAGCATTTTGATTGAAAACTTCCAATTATCGCATAGGTCGCAAACATCACGGCGCACATGATACTAAACCTGAACAGTGATCTGCAATGAGGGTGTAGTATCTTGTTGCGCCTTGTTAACAATGAACCTATTATACCGTATGTGGCTTTTCTAACCCTAGTCTTTTATTTGTCTTATCTTTTATATCTTACACATATAGATGAACAATATAGATTATTGTCCTTTGATCTCGAAAACCCTCATTTGTATATTGCGTTGAAATAGTAAGTTCGATAGCTGTATGGGAGTGTTTAAAATATTCGATAATATGTTATACCAAATTTATGTCCAGAATATTTGTATTGTAATTACATTTTCCCTAAAAACGACAATCAGTACAAAAAAATAATCGGTCTTTCTTTCTTAATGTTCCATTAGTCAGTTCCCATATTTTATGGTAGTATTAATCCGAGTAGTGCATTAGTCAGGAGGGGGTTTGAGTGGGGAAGAATGGTCGAAGTGTAAGAAATAGGTCGGGTTAGTACCAGGTCCCCATCTGTCTGTCCACAGACACAAATCCCGGAATATTTATTTCCGGCCCTCGCTATTCAATTTAGGTTTCGGGGAGCCCCTTAATTATGATGTATTCTCTCACCGTCGAGATCCTATTAATTAGGAGGCGAAAAATATTAGTCCGAAAAGCCAGGGCACTCGCTCAATTTTTGCGCTCTCTTTTATTTTTCCTTAAGAGTAATGTTATTTTCATTATAATTTCCCATTTATTAAATTGGGAACATCATATACAATTCAGTTTGTTAAATCCTGATTATTATTTTAGTCAGTTTTAACAAAATACTACTATTTAACTATAATAATATACTTTAATAAATAGTAAATATAATATATTATCATTATATTGAATATTCTTATTTAGCATACTTGTGTGAAACGGAATAGCCCAATAACCAGGCTTGACTTTTCTTCTATTTATATCAATACGAATGGAATGTTTCTCTATTTGCCTTAATCTTTTCTCTGTCTTAAGTTAGACCGATTTAGAAATTTCCTTATTATTAATTTCCTTAAAAATTTAGAAATACCTCATAAGCGCCCCAGTGAGCATTTAACAATATATCATCAGTCGTAATGACGACCACAGTACCGACGATCACAATTCCCTAGTGCTTAAAAAGAGGAGGAGAATATAATTAACTTATTTGTACAATACTTAAGCTAGGTTATTCATTAGCATCCCTTAAATAGTGCCATCACTAAGGTCACTGTTCTGGGCATCCCTTTAATTTTTGTTTTCCTCTCTGCATTGTTTAAACAACGAAGTAATGAGGTATGTTGTGGAACGATGTCTAGGCTTCTCGTAGTAGAGATGCGTGGGGTGTGGATATTTTTAAAGGCGTAAAAGTCATCGCGGTTTCGGATGTTGGCCGCCGCTATGCTGGCGGATAAATAATTGAATGCGCCCTCTTCCCTTCAATTCAACCCGGGCTCTGTTAAAAGGGCAACGAGGGGTGACGGCGTTACTCTAAAATGAAGAGTTAGAGAAGCCCCTTCGACTCCAGTAATTATCGGAGTGGTAAGAAGTTGTAGGAGGAGGGACCGGCGGGATGAGGGCTAAGGTCGAGCCAGATATGTCACTTATCCCGGGGGATAGGGACGGCTCTCCCTTCAGCTCGGTCAAATGCGTAAATAAAAACTCTTAGCTCTAGCCCCGTGATCCCCCCGGGAGCAGCTCCTATATTATAAGGTAAATGCCAACACTCGCTCTGTACCCATGAAAAATGGATCTTCGGAAACGAATTGATGCGGTGAAAATACCAACGATGAGGACAGATTCCAGCGAAAATTTTATGATGAAATATTTTTAAAAATTTAAATCTACAGTTAAAAAGCGGGATGCATTGTAGTCCAGGAAAACCAAGCTGTTTTGCGAGCAATTTTATGAAACCGGCCGGCGCACTTGATACTAAACCTGAACAGTGATATGTCTTGAGGGTGTAGTATCCATTTGCGCCTTGTTAACAATAAAGCTATTATGCCGTATGCGGCTTTTCTAACCTACTAGTCTTTTATTTGGCTATATTCTCGTTGTCTTCAGTTGCATATCCGATTACATTTAAATTTATTTATATAAACGTACAGCTTAAGGGTAAGGATTATAGTATACGATCTTCATTTGAATGGAAAATTAAAACAGTAATATTGATATCTAATACATCTCTTACTTTTTGTTTGACACCCGTGGCATAATTACCTAAATTTGGATTAGCTCCTGATAAATTCAAAACATAATTCAGGCGGCCATCTCCTACGCGACTGCCATCGCGTGTGCGAATCGTATGAATTATATTCTACCTTATGATTATAATCCATTTGATTAATTTGGCCGAGAGCCTGTTGATACTGGCTATATTAACACAGGCATAAAAAGTTTTTGATTACCATATCCGGTGGACAAGGTACATTTATAGATAAGATCTGTTCCCTTTTGATGTGCTTCGAAGCTGCCTCTCTGGTTCCGTCTACATACGAGTTGCATTATCCCGAACCCCATCACCGGATAGCCCCCTGCTCTACCATTTATATATGAAGAATCTCGTTCGCATATTTCTGCCTATACTATTCCACTCCCGTATTTCCCTGCACTCCTACGATTCCGGTTTCAATTATAACAACAGTGTCCATTAGGGTCTTAAATATTAATATACATTTTGGACAATATCAGTTGAAGCAGCTAGTCTCTCGCTTAGGTCCAGGCCAAATACTTGGCTGCTTACAAATATGATATTTTCCCAAAAATAGTTTTTATCACCTCTGGCGAATGACTCAAGCTTAATAAATATACATCACTCTAAGCAGGAGACTGAAGGGAAGCTAAGAACACAGCACCAGAGAGTGAAAAGGAAAAGAAAAAGAAATGTGGTACTCGAAATATAGGTGGGCGGTTTGGGTGCCCACTCGTGGCCATCGGCTGGGCCTCACCTCAGTAGCCACTCTTCGCCCCCTCACACACAGATCCCTTGCGCGGAAATGTAGATTCATAATTAAAATCCAGCCGCTTTAAGTGCCCCACTCGTCCAGGATCATCGTTTATAAGATGAGGTTTACCACTCGAGCCGAGTATACGTAATTAGTAGCACGGCTATAAGTTTGAGAAGCCCTCTTATAATTTGTGGACCGTGAATTATGCCCAAAGTTTCTATTTAAGGGAGGACCGAATTCGAGAAATAAATTTTGCAATCTCACCACTCGAAATAAAACATAAAACCAAAAAATCTAAATCTACAAGTGAAAGTAGATAAGACATAAAAGACTATTGAAAGGCGATTGTCCAGACTAATTGAAGTAAAATCATTTCAAAATACAACAGTTCCGTAAAAGGCGTTCTGAACTAGGGAATTCGACAAAGAAAGTATTATTTTCCATAAATACATAATACAATAAACTTTTATTTTTCTGAGCTGGATATTTATTTTATTGGAGGCCCATGATTTAAGAACTGACAAAGAAATTTGTCCGAGCGATTTTTTTTTGCCGGTTATAAAATAAATTGATACATTTAGTAACTAGTCGAGTGACAGGAACATTGATAGATTGCATTGTGTACCTGAATGTCGACACAATAAACGCTAAACAGGGCCTCTTTTACAGGTGCAGTACAGGTAGGGAGATTGATAGACAGGAACTGTCAGGGTTGTCAATCTCCGGGTGGGCCGCTGAAGAACTCTACTCGGAGATTCCTCCCCGCTTTATATTGATAAGTAAAAGGGATGGGGGGTGAGTTAAGGGGGAGGGGAGAGAGGGTTTCACACGGAGTGGAAAAGAAAGAAAAGCAGGGTTTGAAAAGTGGAGCGTGTCGGGCCGATACAGGGCAGTTCTCTCTGTCAACTGACACTCCCCAAACAGTCGCATTGCAACTCCCAGCTAGAACTCCCACCCGTTACCGTACAGGCTCCACTAGCCGGAGAACTCAGTTTAGGAATACGGACCGAATCCTTTACCCCTTCCCTCCGCCCGGTTGACATTAATTTCCCAAGAGCTTAGGGAGGGAGAGAGTGAGTGAATGAGAGAGAGAGAGAGAGAGAGAGAGAAAAATTTCCTCCGGCCTTTTTACATAGCCGAGATTTTCCGAAGGTTCTTCTTTGGCGCTACCACCCGGGGTACAGCCGGGACACCGAAAGTTAATTAGCCCGCCAGGGCTAAGTCCATACCTAAATTTGTGAAACTTTTAATCTCTAAGTTAAACCCCATTAAGGCAGAGTAGAGAGCAGGTCGGGCCACCTCTTATACTCCGTATTTGAACCTCAGCTCAAGGAAAGCACCCTACTCTTCCGACTTAACATACAGCTGTATATCAGTAGACAAATTTTCCCTTCCTATATTACGATTTACTATTCAACATTGTATATCAAAATTCCGTTACGATTTCACCTAATAATTAATTAATTAAATATTAATTACATTAACATTAATTATATAGTGTGTTATCATACCTATGCATATTATAAAAATATAACATACATATTGAATTTCTTAAATTGCACGTTGGATTTGAACCTCAGTGGCAGATCGGAATATTTTCATTAAATTATTAACTGCAATTAATCACGAGAAGGACGTGGAGTCAAGTATACTCATTAGAATAAATACAATACTTAAATATAAGAAAGTATTTTACTCTGGAGAATAGAAATAGGTGGATGTGTGTGTGTTTGTGTGTGCAGGTTCGGCAAACGAATGCCGGTATTTAAACCGGTAGCGTAATAAGAAAATTCCTCTGCTGGGCTGTGTGTTAACAGCTGGCAGACAGACAGGAGACCGTCACCTCTCCGAGCTCCGCCACAGCTCTACAGGTGATTGTACCCGCCTCCGTTCTCTTCTGTTATATCCGCCGAATTCTTGGCTAAAGCGAATAGTTTAAACGTCCCGCTTTGGCCCGACAATCCGGATTGGCTTTTAAATTGCGAGCCGGAATGAAACGGCGAGCGAAATATACCACCGAAACGAGGCTCTAAGGCCCTACAGAGAGCCATCGGTCCTCTTGCTAATACAATTTATTCAATCGCCTACAAAAAGTGGCGTTATCACACTTTCAAGTAATATGAAGGGACACTGATAGCATACAGAAACGACGGCCATAGCGGATCTAGTCCAATCAGTGAGGGAGAGGAAGCATAACAGAGTTTGGTCATGTGAATCTGAGTTATTTCAGTATAGTTAACTAGAACTAAAACACTCCCAGTCTCAGTTATTCTACGTTTCCCAGTATTAAAACTAGAATAGTGTAGTGTGACTTTTGAAATCGTGAGTTGTTATACATAGAAGAGCTTGTGGACGGGACGGGGAATAGAATCGAAATGTTTAATCAAATTTTCAAGATTATATCTGAAGTGAAAGTACTCTTTCCTGAACACCACCTCAGTTGTTACGATTAATACTCAAAGAAAAGGAACTCATGATTGAGGTAAGACTGTGAACAGGGTGATAGGGTGAGTTCTTAAAATAGTGTTAGTACTCCGAGCTGTTGGTTGTGATGGATAGCCCCAGCCTCTAGTGCTCATCTCCGCCCGCTCCTATTTCTCTCGGTTCCCCGTTTTGCCCGCTATGAAAAACTGCTTAATAAAACGGCCGTTTCGCCGATATTGCGGTTCGGTCCCCTCTCTAAACGGTGTATCAGTGGCATTCATCGTTTACGAGTGCAATTCTCGCACCTGCCCGCCTGCGCCTCATATTTATTAAACGAGTTATTCTTTATTTAAAACGGCACCCCTTCGCCCGAACGCTCCCCCGGAATTTTCCTTTCTCGGTACGGGGGCCGACACGATTAATGTTATGGCGGTGATCAATTCCGACCCTGTATTAGCCGAGTTGAGGGCTCAACTTTATTTCTTTTCCTGGATTCGATACCCATTTTATCGCGGGTTTTGGTTTCCTCACGTCACCCTATGATGTTGTACACTCTTCAGCTATGCTCGCCTTTTCTAGATAGGGGCTGTTTTTGTTAAAACATAAACTTTCATTCGTAACCCATCATCACAATTAGAACGAGTCCGAGTGGGCAGGTGGAGATAAACTTCCAAGGAAACCACGGTTTCCTCTACTGAAATTTAAAAGCATAATATTTTGTTCTACATTCACCAACGTAATAAAACTTGTTTCGTAAGACACTCTTCTATTCCCTCATAAATTACAGCCATAAATTTTAGAGTTTTTGAAGTTATTTCGAATTGTCAATTCGCTGAAAATTTCTCTCAGGCTCAACTCTCCGTCTCGTTATTTACGGCCGTATAAGAACCGCGCTTCGACTGTGTTAAAAACACACTTATATTTCTCCCACACAAGTACACAATTCAATTAATTTGAACGAATACAATATTTTCATCATCACTATTTCCACGGTACATCCTCCTCGAATTTGATTCCCAACTGGATGTAATCCGACCGCAGTGACCGGTGTCGACTGAAAAAAAGGAGAGGTTTATCGCTGTTTTGTGTCCGAGGGGAAGGGGCGCGAATATCCCGGAAACGAATCCCCCCGGGACGAATTCCCAATCAGTAAATGCAGATGAGAGCACCGGCGGGATTCCCTTCGTCTCCCATTAGCGGGATTGGAACCTCTACGTATGAATGCGCGTATGCATGTCCACTACTACTTACTTGATACTTGCCACCCCCCTCACCCCGCTGTCGATCCCAATCGGTTAACTCATCCGTGCGTCGGGCTCGGTGGGCCCACGGGCAATCGGGGATCCCTCGACAGTCCGCACCCATCCGGGCGCCTTCCTCCAACAATAACGATTGTTACGGGGGCGGAGAGAGACTGGGGCCCGCCATTCTCCGGCAGGCTAATAAACGACGCGGCTATTCGTTTCGCATCATCGCCACAATGATCACCATTCCAGTAATTTCCCACCCGTCTAATGGGCCACTTAGCCGTTCCGACGCCTGATGACAATCATAAACAAAAACAGTGCCGATCCGGGAGTGTTGGAGGTCCCAAGTGTCGTAAGTTTACAATTTTTAGGCAACTGAATGCATAATGAATTATAAGGATTGCGGTGGCAATTAAAGCCTGATCGAGGCCCTAAAACCCGAGAGGAGTTAATACCGTTTTCCTAATCTACTATATCAATAATTAGATAACCACAACCTCGCCGTTGTACTAGAAGGATACTTATCAGCACATACTCTTTCTCCGTTCTAATCTACAACAAATGATCCCGTATATGTGCAAATGACCGGGTACGCAAAATATATATTCTACAAAACGAATATGTTCTCAGGAAACTGAGCCGTGGGCAGAGCCGGGGTCGGCGTTCATATATATCCTCCAACCTGGCGAACACCCACCTACGTTCGGCCACGGGTCTTTACCGGACTCGGGCCGAAAGTTGGTGGGACCCCAAGTTGTTAATAGTTGGTGAAGATCTTAATAGTTGGTCCTTCCTCTTGGCATAAGAGCTATAATTCAAAACTGTTCGATGTGCCGGCGGGCTGCGGGTTGGTGCCGGGGGCCCGTGGAGGTGGCGGTCATCGCCCATTACTTGTTGCACTCCCCGCCCGCCCCTAATAGTCTTAACCAACTTTGCCTGTCCCATCGCATAACCGTGAACACTCCTAAATACACAACCTATATAACTCCAAGTAATTCGACCCGCTCCCTCTAATATACTCTCAAATATGGCATCCGATTAGGTAATGTTCTCCACATATAGCGATGTAGATAAACATTTTAAATAGTACACAGATATGAAACATAATTTTTAATTCTTGACGCTAATATAAATGAAAACGATCGTAAACTATTCACATTTTTTGTACATAGTATTTTTTTCGATTATACGATATATTTATAGTGCACACCATGTAGTAACTGATTCAAAAAACGAACTAGCCACGATAGCACGTAGTGTGAGTACATAAAAAAATAAATTAATACAATGAACTGCCGAGATGTAAATGATGAGGCCAATCGGGCGTTATACCTCCACTCGGGATACTACGAGATACTACGCGCGACGCACACATACAATTAATCATGTGTTCGTGTGTGTGTTTGCCTCTAATCCACCCCCGCCCCCGCCGCCGCCCCTCCGGCGCTCCTGCACTAATGTGCGGCACTAATGTGGCGTTATATCGACATTGTGTCAGGACGGCTCTAATGAGCCTCATACATTTGCCGCCTCATACAACTACGCCTTTGTACCTACCCGCCCAGTCGTTTGTTTGGAAATTAACCGATTCGAACGCTAACATCTGTCTGTACCGCCTTAATATTAATGCCCGACAATTTCGAGTGTCGTTTTAAAAACGCTCCTGATGTCTTACGGTCTTATAGAGTTTCCTAATATCCATCATCATTCGTCATTTGTCTAGGTCAGGAATCGGCATACCGCGATCGATCGCGAGCTACCGCGGGGTTCATTTTATTTTATGTTAAATAATTGAAAATTAAAACCTACCTTCTACATTTTAAAGTTTTTTCTTCTTCAAATGAATCCAATGAATGTATCAATCTTCACTGGCATGAATTGATTGTAGTTATATTTCGAGAGAAAGGTTACCTTCATATATTTTTTATTATTTTATACCGTTATAGTAAATGGTTAAACTTATGTATTCCAGTGAATTTCTAGACAAAGATTGATAGCAAAAATGCTTATTGCGGGTATAAAATATATCCCCCTTGTAAATCGAATTCACCTTACTGTGCCTTCTGAGCATAAAAACTCACGGGCTCTTCAAGTAGGACCGGTAAAGGTGTTACAATTAAGGCTAAAATTTAGAATAATGCCGTGCAGAACCGAATGGTAGAATTAGGGAAGAGTCTGATAGATGGTGCGTCACAGTTGTTGGGCATAATTTAAAGTGCCGGTGGGGTGTGGTCCCAATGATGAGGGGGGCGGAGGGAGAGGCCCGGCCACCGTGGAAGACGTATCGGCCGGGGGCAGACACCGCAGAGAAAGTACACAGGGCCCTGAATAACGACCCCGGGGCCGAGCCCTAGGGGACGCGCCGCCACATCAATTCAAACTTTTCCTGCCGGGGAGCCGGCAAAGCGGGAAGAGTAGGGAGAGGAAGGTAGGGAAGGTTGGAAAACGCCGACCGCCGAACGAAGAAATTAGTCCGGGAAACCTCCTCCAAGTAAAGAACGGTGATGGACCGAACGTAATCTACCGGCAATACTCTTCACGGCCCAACGTATGACTTATGTACGACTTAACTACACAGAACCCGACTAAACAGGTATCGACGTTAGGCAAAGTTTTCGGAGATTGGATCCATTTTGTGCGTTGTGAGCGAGGCGGGTCCGCCTCCAAATCAAATGACAATAACTCCGAGAGTGGCTCGACACCCCCTCCTCCCCCCACCATCACACTATCACATTTCCATCCCACGGCTTTCCTCTTCCCCACCTTACAAACTTTTTGTATTAAGCGGCTCTTCAAAGTGCTATATTTCAGGGAGAAGAGCACCCCATCCCCTACCCTATACGACATCCCCCGGCCCTTCCGCGGTTCTCGGTGGTATAATATTCATGATGGGCCCTCGAATATTATACAGTATATATAAAACCGAGGCGGAGGGTAGCCTGTTTACCGAGCCCGACAACCCAACAGTCGCGAAAGCCGTTGCGATGGACCGACCGCCAAATACACATTCGAGAAACCCATAAACATTGAAGTATTACTGTTTATATTTATTTATACCATTGGCTAATATTTTACAATGAATGTAAAATATGTATCCGTTTTGTATAATCGGTCGAATAAAACATTTAATAATGTATTTCCTTTGTTTTTTCAAATAAACAGAATATTACATATAAATAAATGTCTCCCTTTATTACACATAATTGTTTATGTTAGAAACTAAAAGGATCGCTTTTTACCCTTACTTTCTTTTAAGAGAGAAATATATGCGCCATAGATTTGATATACGAGCTTAATTAACATTCAAGTAATTACAAGTATATGAACGATCTTTTTTTGGGACAGAGAGAAGCCGGGAGCATCACTGACCAAAAAATATATAGTGCAGCTGACTCGCAATGCGTGCGCTATTTTTTTGCCTCCCCTTCTTCTGTTGTTGATTTGAAAATGAAAAAGACAAACACGAGAGGGGGACGAGTTTTTAACCTGTAAAAATCGGGCGTTCGAGTTTGTTGAAAATGAAAAAAAAAGAAAAATAAAAGCGAAGAGGAAGCGGATTACTTGGAAAAACTCTCGCGTTTTTTCCCCTCTCCCCCTCCTTTTTTTCCATTTCTAAAGAAAGTTTCGAAGCGTAAAAGCTGAATGAGTCGGAAAAGCCGAACCCCTCCCTCGAGCCGCCCACCCTCCCGCCACCCCTCAAACTTCAAATTGCGAGCGTTTAAAGCGAGAGAAAAATATTAGCGACACTCACACCGATGCTATGGAACGCGGCCACGCACAACACAACGAAACACCAGCGAAAAGGACAGAGGGCGACAGTTTTTCACCTGAGCTGTTTTCCCTTTTAATATTCTTTTCCCCGCCAATTCTCATAGAATCCGATCACCGGCTAAAACTAACAACCGCAACTTCCCACACCCCACCGTTCTCCCTCTCTGTATCTAAGCGACCAATTAAAACTCAAAGATGACTCGGTATAAACAAAGTTATCATTGGAACAAATTAGCTAGAAACTATTGTGTCGGAAATGGGATATTGGCTTTATTGTTATGGCAGGCTAATTATGGCTAATTATCAGATCATTAAGCGTAACCCATTTTCTTTGTGTTTCATTTATAAATGAAACCTAAATAACGATATCAATTTACTCGGGGAGATAGTTTAAATGATTCCAACATTAAACCTAAATAATGGACAGGATTCAAGAATTTAGAATATTTGTAATATAAAATAGATCGAATCTGTAAATTTTCGATTTCATGTACTACTTGATCAATTGATGAAAAATTGTCTGTGAGTTATTGTTTAAAATTTGGTTCTCCTAATTGGACTTTAACCCCCCCTCGATAGGTTTTGCGAATTATTTTAAATAAGAGAGCCAAAAGTTTTCGACCTGACGAGGACAGGATTTTTTCAGTATAGGGGCCGAACCTAAGGACAATTTGACTACTGTCTCTCATGATTAGAGTGAGATTTAGTGCGGTACTATACTCGGGGGACAGAAGATTCAAGTGGAATCCAAGAATCCCCCGGGGGACACCTTCGGTTAGCCATCTCCCTAACCCTATTGTATTATAATTTATAAAAGCGTATTCGGTGATTAAAACCTTCTTAACTTATATGCATGTAGGAGAGTGCATGGATACTCTAAATCGTCTCGGGCATCCAAACAACAAATATTGTTATTAATTCAATGAATGTGGGTCGATCAGAATGCGTCTCATCTGAATCTGACCGTAAGGAGGCAGTAATTTGAGTAATTGAGTTAATATGGGAGGCGATTGCGGCGTGTACCTGCGAGGCGGTAGCCTAATAAGTGGCGGGGGAGAGGGGCGGAAGGTGCGCAGGAACCGGGGGCGTGGGTGAGGGTGAGGGCGCGGGGGCTCAGTGATGCCGCCACCAGTGCCGGCACCACAGCCTGACCGGCCGCCGCCTCACGAATACCGAGCGCGACAGTACCCACCTGGACATGACACTGGCGGCTGACACTCCACTCCGGCTACCGGCCAACCCTCCCGCCTAGAGTAGGCCGCCCACCTCCGCCCGCTTCAGTCTCCGATCGGGACTGACGATGGGCTGTCGCCGTGTCGCCGCGTTCGCCGGCTACTTCCAAGTCACAGTGCTACTCTGTTTCGCCACCAAGACACCCCCAGGTAGGAAATTCCCCGGTCATTAGACACGATCCTATACCGACCGCCAATAGTCCACTTTGAACTTCGATTTAAATATACGCAATCCTCGGTAATCATCAAATGTCAACGGAAACTGAGCAAGAAGAAAAATAGTGTGGTAAAGAGAAATAGCGTAATAATGTCATCGGTCTATAAATGTTTCTTCCAAGACTTAAAATTTCTGAACATATAGGCTACTTTGGTCTACGTGAACACCGATTCAATTATCTGCTACAGCACCTCTGACAATCACTGCATGTGACTCTCTCTGTGATCTGGAAGGTGTCAGAATAATATGAATTTCTATTGCGATATCCTATTATGATAAAAAATAATGTCATTTCCTTCTTGAGTTCTGAAGTGATGAATTTTACTGCCCTGACAATTTTTGTTTGAGTCTGAAGAATAGATAGACTCGAGCGATCATTTTCGGTTCCGATAAGCTGATAACAGTTTTCGCATTCGGACGATCGTGTTGAAATAGTCAGCTAGTGTTCAAGTATTTCTTTCTTTCTCCAACTTCTGCTGCAAATGAGGATTGCCGCGCCGTAGTGGGATGAACACGTCCTTGGTTGGCGAGGGAACCACTGAATGCTACTGACGATGGCCGGAGTGCTAAGCATATCTAGCTCCAGGCTAGAACTAGAGAACACTAAAAATCGCAAGTCTAGTAAGCGCCATTCAAAAAGGCCAAACGGAATATTTAAAAAATCCTCACCCCGAAATTATTTTCGGACCCCTTCCTAAAATCAGCATACAGGTATATATTAATTTTTTGATCACTTAGAATATTTAAAATATCGTATCAGCTCTCCAGTACGTTCGCGGGTGGCGAATTTGCAGTTCTGAATTTTGCTTCTGCCGCGCGTTAGGCGTCACGTGTCACCACATGACACACCTGAATATGAATATTGAACCAGCTTACCATAGTCTCTAGCTTTACCTGCTTTGACATGAATATGTCGATACTGTTACGATTTTATATTCGAATATAAATTTCCAGAAAATTTTTTACTTCGTTTGCCAAAACATTTTTACGACGTACATAAAATAAAATACAGGCGTAACTTCTGAATCCTTTCTTCGCGCCTGTTTTCGGGGAATATTATTGTCCTTCTGTTTTCCCTTTCACGATCAGTCTGCGTGTCTGGTAAGCTAACACCGTAACCGCCTTCTGGAGTACAAACGACTTCATACGATCAAAGCTTCTTATCATGTGCCATACAAATTGTAAAATTTCTTTACTTACTAATTACATTTGCTGAAAATATTTCAATCGCTCATCCAACTTTTTAAATACTGAACACGAAATGACCCGCGCTTGACAATAACATTGTAGTAGTATTAAATCGGCGAATATTAAATGGTCTAATATTTGCACATATTTTGGTTTCTACTTACTTTTAACAATTTCTTTATTATTCGGGCAATTGAAGCCCCTCTTGCAAATACAGAGATTTCCCAGTACTATTTTTTTAAGCGATTGGACTTAAATGTTTCACATAATTTAGGTAAATATGGTATTTAGATGCGAGCGTTTTCGCGTGTAATCGGAATAAGAATGTCTCAGAAATTAGTCCAACCAATGGTAATGGGACGGAAAACATAAAATTTATCCTCCGCATTGGATCCTTTGTTGAAAAGAATGTTGTTCGAGTGCGGGCTGTACGTGTGCGAAAGCTACTTTGCCGGAATTGAAATGTTGTTGATGTGGCAGAGGATTACACGATTTGGGCAGAGAGCCGCCGGCCACACCTGGGTCTTGTTTGCCCGTTCTCTCTTTCCATTACAAACTTAGGAGATTCGATCGGACATATAAGGCTTTAACATATCAAAGATCTTTTCCCTTACAATAATATGATGAACGTACACTTCAGTGTAAATATATACAATTGTAAAATTAATCAGTATGCTTATAATTAATTAGTATATCAGAATCCCAATTATATGATTGAAAAACAATTAATGAACGCTCAATAAGATCTCATCTGTAGTATTTCCGACGTGATACAGGTTAGAAAAAGGTTTCTAGAATATTCAGTAAAACGTATATTCGATTATAATGTTGCACTCATCCAGAACGTTTCGAATACCTGGAATGGCAAATCTTCGTGGTCTTAGGTGCTTAGGTCTTGGATTTAAATGAAATCCACTCGTATCAGTCAATCAATTCAATTTCCGGGTGAATTGAATGGATTTTATATCAATTTAGAACGCTTATTCGAATTTACTGCTAAGCTAAAATTAATTACTTTCACTGACAGTAACATAGTATCCAGTTTTTAATATTTAGAAGCGTCTTCTTATATCGTAAAAGTTTCAGTTTCAGAACGGCCTAAGGCGGCCTCTTGCAGTATAGCAATTCCAGTATAGTTTTAAATTTTATTTGGACTGGGGGCCATTTATCGGTACTGGCTGGCTCTCGGGTCCAAATGTAAATTCAGGCCTCGATTACAATAAGAGGGCAATTTGCAGTAAAATAACATTAGGATGAAATTGTGGCCGAGTCCCTCCCACCCCCTCTCTCAACCGACTTTCCTCACTCGTGTTGTCCCCAACGCACTACAAGCGGCGGGTGTTTACTTTCTTTTATCTTTAGGCTATACAATCCGATTTTAAGAAACAATTTGTTTATTTTGATAAACACAATCACATTATCCGGATATCTCTGAAACGCAGAAATTTACCAACGTAGATTGCTTTCTGGATTCCGCAGGCTAAAACATAAAGAAGGCCTTTGGAGAATATTCTAATATTATACTTTTAACATCTTACATTTATTTAAAACATACCCTATCTTATTTACACTCAAATTATGCCGGTTATTGCAGTACTTCCGATTTCCAATCAACTCTGTAGTGGCTCTTGAATAATTCATTTAAATCGAGTGGAAAAAGAGAAGCTTGCATGCATATGCTTGAGAAGCGTATTAAATTAATACGAATAATTAAATTTCACGCAGTGCTTTCCACATTAATTCAAAATATCAGTTGCAATGATCCTTATCGCCCGGATTAAATGCATCAATATTCATTCCCTTAAAATTAGTTCCATTTACTCCGGTAAGAACTTACCTATCTCATTTTGGGTAGTTTAATAGGCAGTTAACACGTTGAAACTACTACAAAACTGAAACACAACACAGAACCTAAACACACTTTCGTAGTTCCCCAGTTAAACTCAACATTATAATCGATTTTACCTGCCTTACATTAGCAAACATAGTGGAAAATAAATGTTAAAATTATTTCATTCTAATATTTACATAAAAAATTTTGAATTATCATATAATTTATATATATATATATATATATATATATATATATATTTCATTAAAAGAAAGGAGAAAGGATTTTCAAATTTCAACGTTGAAACTGGAGGTTTCAATTAACATTCCTTGTCACTCCTTTTATAATTTGATAATGTATTTCAGGTTAGGCAATCAGAGAAGGATTAGGATATCATAATTTCTGCGATCTTCTGTTTGCACTAGCTGTTTGGTCCTAAATGGCTCCTCGCCATTAGTACTGCTCTATCAGCTATTGGAGCTAAGCACCAATAAGATTTACTTACATAATGCTATTCAGTATCAATGATTCGTTCTCTTCACTGATTTTGTGAACACTTATAAAATTCTTCTTACCCGATAATTTTGTTGATGTAACAAAGTTGCTCTGAGATGGAGGTATTCATAATATTTATTTATGTAGGAAGATTGAATATTGATGTAAGCGGAGAAATTCACCGCCCATAAATCGTTTTTAACATGCATCGGACACATTCAGACGTCTGGAAGTGCCCTCGTAAGGCCCGATCGAAAAATATTTTTCTAATAAAATGTCCTCGCCGGGCGGCAAAACCGGGGAATGTCGATAGCGGTAATGGCGACTAAATGGGAAGTAAGCCCGCTTCCGACTCTAGTGAGTAAATGGCTCGGCGCGGGGCGTTGAAAACGTTTTCGTTACGTTCACTCGATTTGAATAAATTCAATTTCCCAACAAATAACAGGCACGGAGTACACATTCAAGTGGGTATAAAGTGGGCCTCTTCTGTATAGGGGCGGGGTCGAGGGGGCGCCGGAGTAAAGAACATCTGGGCGAGGCGGAGGGGATAGTGCCAAGTAAATGGTGTGTAACTACCGGCGTGGAGGGGGTTGCGGCTCTATTTATTAGGGCTCGGTTTGGAATAAAGTGGAGCCGGAACCGGCCCTTGAGAGACGTTCAGATTTAGTGGCGGGGCCGACCACCACCACCGCCGCCGCCGCCGCCGCCGCCGCCGCGTTTCCACCCCCTCAAACCAACCTGGCAACTCTCATTATTTCAACAGCCATTATTGTGTTCCCTGTCTTACTATGCATGTCCCACTCAGCTATAAGCTTATTATTATATACATAACTGTGTAGATATTAATCACGAGACTGACGTTCTTTTACAAAAGCTACTACTGAACACGACGTTAAATTATTGTTCGGTTAAATTTAGTAAGCATTTCCGCTCTCTGTAATTCTTGCAACAGCACAAGTAACCAGAGTTCATCAGTACCCAAATATACACTCTTATTTATGAACGATAATCAATTGAAATATATTGAATAATGGAAAAATTGAACATTGACGATACCGAATTGTAAACATTTTAACTCATGTACTACTCGTATAGGCTACTCATTCAATACATATATATATTTATATTCAAATTTTAATAATGTCGTGCAGTACACGGATAGTACAGGTTGAATGTTTTATTAAAATATTTAAAATCGTTTCTACTTGCATTTTATTTACACGAGATTGTGAATTTTTATCAATCACGCGTACGTCAAATTAAAACAACCAAAGGAGCTTTTAGGAACATTTTTCATTACATTTTCGGAAATTATTTATAGCGAAAATCTCAGTAATAATGTCAAGATTGTTCAGAATATGCGAGAAAAACGTTTAAAAAAATAGCGGCATAATGACTGTGGAAGTGTGAAACTTTTTGAGTTTTTCACTGTAAGCCCGGAATCAGTTGAGACTGGAAAAGTGCGGCCGTTAAAGGGGTGTCGGAGGAGGCGTGGAGTATCGGGACGATTGCATCAGGTGTTTCTCCGTTCGATCCCACTTAGCGAACAGGCCGTCCGGATCCGGAATTGGACACTCCCCCCCGCGGAAACGACTCCAAAGTCGGGACGCTGACAAAGGGCCCAACCGAGAGGAGGACACGGCAGATGAGTCCTACTCAAACTACTTGAATATGCTCAGCGCCGACACGCCCGGCCATCAGACAGGCGCTGCTAGTGAGACATTTATTAAGTCGGAACGTTAAGACTTGTTGAACTTATTTGCCCAATATTCATTAAAATATTCAGTCCTTTCTTCAACGATACATTTTATTGTTACAGAATTACATTACAGTATGTTTTTACATTACATATTTGATTAATTCATGTATCGCGAGAAAAAATATAGGGGCATACAAGATATATGATTTCAGACAATAACCTCATCATAATTTATTATTATTTTAACAATTACGTACAAAGAATTAAGTATAAAGAATATGTATTCGCTTAAGATTTGAATGAACCCTGAATCATTTTTCTGGAGTTAATTTAATTAAATTGAAACAGTCCACAATGCATTATACAAATTGAATAAATCCTGAGTTTAATTCTCACTTCGTACAAATTTCATAATTGTAGTGTAATTATTTCATCTTCTTCCATTTGACTCCTGTAAGAAATAATAGTCTTTTGATTATTAAACTTGTACACCACTTAAATAGAATATAATTGCCCCGTCCGTATTGCTAACTTTTTTAAGAGTTAATGACAAATTGACAAAAATGGTGGAAAAAAGTTTTATTTTCCATATTATTTTGGTACGATCCATTATCGAGCTGAAAACTTGGAGGCCTGTCGTTTTATAGACGGGTAAATCTGGTGTCGTCCTCGACCATCGACTAGTTTACGATGCAGACCGTGTATCGGCGCGTATGACCGCGTTGAGTAATGCGATGTCGGGAGGCACATATGGTTGTGTATAATACACTAGTGGAGGAGGGACATACATATGGGTGTTTGATTGTGTGGCATCGGGCCAGGAGGGCGGCGGTCGGGGTCACCGGGCCCCACCCAGCGCCTCGAGTGATCTATGGCCGCCGCCGGAGATCTCTCCCCCGCCCCCGGGGCTAATACCCGAATTAGGCGCAACCCGCCCGAGCCCACACACACACACACACACACTCGCCCACAAACCCGACCCAACACATCATATGATTAGAGCCCACCCTGTCCGCACACCGCACAATGCCCACAAACTATTAACGAAAGATGTAGTCCCATTACCACGGTTAATTAGTTTCCACGCCCGAGTCCCTTTGAGATAATGGAATGTTCGGATGCCGGTTTGTTATTTCGAACGTCTTGAGTATATATTCTGTACGAATAAACAGCGATATTGGTTCACTTTTCATCATACCGCCTAATATGAATGTGAAGAATGTCTCGGCGGAGTGTGTGCCTATTTAATTGAGGCATGAATTGAAAATTGAGCGTTTTTCTAGTTTTTTCAATCTTGTAAATCCGTGACAGTGATTAAAGCGGAAATTGTAACTAGAATGAGAGCGCGGAACAATAAATCCGATATCGGATTCAGACAATTTTACAACGTCTTTTCCACCGGTGAAAAACAACGACTTCATACTTGGTTGCATCCAAAAATCATGAGCTTGTAATATCAAATGTCATCCACCGACTTCATTTTCTTTATAATTTACCGAGTGCGAACTCTTCCCTGTCTCTCCGTATCCCCGTCTTTCTATATCTCCGGTATATCGCGTTAATAATCCAACCTATATATAGGAGTTGACGGGGCTGTTAGGGTTCATGGGAGCTCTCCAACTCACTTGGCAAGTCACGCCTGACAGTCCTCTGTCTAGTTTCTGACTAGTCCGTCTCAAATATTAATGTATTTGCCTTCGAGCTAAGCCGGTAGTAGCCGGCCGGATGCCTCGGTGTGCCGGAGATAAAGTTATTCAGTCGGGATTAAGTATTAAGTTCGAAGTATGCCCCATCTGTGTGATGCACACATAAAGAAATACCCTCCCTGCCGTCACTTGAACCATTTATTAACCACTTAAGACTTTATCATATCATTATTTATTTGTAAATAAAACCACGTATATCGGATACCCATTACTTACTATTTAATTTTTACATTAACACTTACTCGGTTATTAAATATTCTATTTGATAGCAAACCTCTATAATTCAGGCAAATATTTCTAGAACAGTATTACTGTTACTGAAAATGAATTGCTTTAAATCACAAATTAGAATATAGAGGCGCTGGTGCTGTTTATTTGAGAACTGAAACCTGCAAATGGTTTCTTGAATTGGTTTATTGTGTACAGAGTTTGGTTGTTGAACTAGTTTGCCTGCCTTTAATATGAATGAATTTATAATTTCCTAGTCCTAATCCTTGTAGTTCCATTGAGCTCTGAATAAATTAATCAATGCATTATTTTCATACATATATTACTATAGCAATGTATAAATTGTCTTGATGAGGAGATCGTCTTCTGGCGCTGATCCGGTCCTATGGTCGACAGGAATTCCCCCCACAGTGTAAATTTATAAATTAGTGAGGAACATACGCATGTTCACTTCCAATAAAGCATCTCGTCTAGCACAGTTACTCTACGTAAAACCATAAATCCTGTAACATTTCAACCAAAAATCACCACGCAGATGCCTGCAATACACAATTTGTAGTTTACACAAACTCCCCATTTACGAAAATGAAATAAATTGTAATATCCTTTTCATAATAAGTCGGCCTCCTTAGTGGTCGGAGGCCGTGTTATTGAAACAGAAGTATAATGAGTTATTGGAATGTCGGAGAGCCCTCCTGTGCGCCGTGGTAGTGGGATGACAAACAGGTCCATATAAAAAGGAGGAAAACCGGCGCTAGGTGATAGGAGGGGTTATATATAAATTGCCTGTACGATAAATTGAATCGACGGGTCGGTGGGCGGCCTATTTGCCGATGTCCGCTTCTCAAAAAGCCCGACAGCTATAGATGTGTTTCAATATTTCCCGCTCGACGGGCTCCCATCCCCCCGTCCGTTTATTATTTTTTTCACGTCCCCCCTACCGGAATACGTTATAAGATCTCGTTGAGATCTCCCCGTACTATCCGTTCCAAATTTAAACGCGGGACCCTTGGAAACTTTCCAGTCGGGTCCACGATTAATGCGCCGGCAGTTTGTCACACTGGGAGAACGTCCATATTAGGTACCCCATTCCTGTGTTAATTGCTATCAACGCTATCAATATAATAATAACTCAAATACTTTAACTTTAATACTTTATTGTTCTTTGAATATGCATTACTGTGCATACGATGTACTCATCGTACTTGCATATAGGCCTTTCTACATTTATGCACATGAGTATTAAGACTAAATATACCTATATTGTTCACAGTGTTGTTATGCTAATCGGGAAAATTGCACTAATAATCAGACGAGGTACAGAAATCATACGAATCTTTATCTTATCTCGGGTTGATATTTTTATGATTATCAGAGCACGCAAATGTTACAAATATTATTTTCCCGTTCCTATTCGAGAGCAATATTTTTTTATGTGTAACGCTTGTTCAAGTTAAACTCTAAGGGTGAAAAAGGTTCTCTTTGTTTCGAGACCGTGTCGACTCGTCGAGTGGGCGTATAAACGCGGTGTTGAAGGCGTGGATACTCCGTTGGAGCGATTTTTACTGGATTTGGCGGGGATTTGGTCGGGCTGTGAAGGAGAGAGTTGGCTGAGGGCCCCCGGGGGGTTGCTGGCCAGCTTTGGCCGCGTGTCCTACCCGTACAACAACCGCTCCCAGTTGGTCAAAGTGCCGCTACACCCCTATATAAATGGACTCGTTTTGAAAGCCAATAATTCATAACGCGTGTGCCCGATTATTTGTATTATAAACTGAACAGATGATAAAAAAATGCACATTAAATATGAATTGCATTCACTGTGCTATCAATAACAATATCAATGTACTGACTATCAATTTTATTTATATTACATAGTAAGACAGTAATTACAAATTCCACCTCATCAAATTTAAATAAGAAGGGTTGCGTATACATATATACGTGTGCGTAACCTGAGGTAATTTAATTCACAGCCGGCGACAGAATTGAGCGAACGCTCAAATTTTTGTTCCTGGAATATTCAGTTGTATACCTTCATGAAATAAAAAACTTATTACAGTTAAAAGTAGAAGTAATGATAACCGAATACAATAAGCAATATCAAAGTTTCATTCAGTTTATACAGACAAAACTTCAAGATCATAGACGTATTTAGTGACTTCACAAACTTCTAATCTAATTACTTCGAAATGTTCCTTCGAAATAATATACTGGTAAATATTTGGATTAATACTAATTTGGCCCTATTCTACGATTCTGCGCAGGATTTGAATTGGTAAACTGCCCTTTGAATTATAATTGTAATGGGGGGAGGTAAACAGGAGCGAGTAAACAGAATTCAGCGTTTATTGATGGAGCCGAGAGGCGGCACATCAAAGGGAAATTTAATCGATTAACGTGGTGAGACTGGAGCCCGCTGAAAAACCTTCCATCAATGCCATTAATTAGCCTCCGCAAAGCCGCACCTTTGACACCTGTTGTAAGTGTCTCCTACCACTTACACGATACAATTCAGGCTTCACCGAATTGTATAAACCTGAAAGGATTCTCAATAAATCCTTAAAAATAAAATATTTAAAATGATTTTCGGGTTTAAGTGATCTTTTCAGGTCTTTTCATTTAGGAGAGAGCCATTAACCGTATCAAAGAATAAATGAGGTTTACTCGTATACGACAATAATATCGCAATAAATGTCATTGAAACGGACTGACACGATATACCACCAGCTATTCCTGGAGCTCGAATCGACCTCGAAAAAACCTTCCTATCCTCTCAGCCATTGTTGCTACAGGTATAATTTTAATGATACATTTATATTGAAAATTAAAATAAAATTTGAAAGAACGTGGAGACAAAAGATTGTTGGAGTGACGGTTCTCCCTTTCCGTTTAATATACGATAAATAGCTTCCGAAACTTAAATATGTTGATATATATATATATATATATATATATATATATATATATATATATATATACTTGATAAATAAAGAATGTAGGTCAAGTCATATATTTTATTTGTGATCATTTTCGCAGAGAAATTGAAATATAGTTGCTAATATAATAATTGCCGATGGAAGGTCACAATCCACGATCGCAGAAACACAGTTATCGGATAAATTACCCGACCCAATGTGAAATGACCAATCTCAAACCACACGTTTCAAATTAATAGGGAAGCCCTTACATATATATCATGGGCCTGGTGTGTATACCTAGGGCAAACCCACACCTAACCATATGGGACCCTCGCACTGCTAGGCATTTCCCCATAAATACATCGCTACGCCTAAACATTAAATATGCATAGCTTATTCGAAAATGGGATTAGAGTCACAGTTACGGATATAGCCAAGTTAATGACCGGTTCTGGAAAAACGCGAATCGAAGGAAAACCATTAGATAACCACTTTTTTTATTTACCGGTTATTGTACAACTTATCCAATCAAATATGAAATTACTTGTATGAGATAAAACACAGATACGAATTTTCTCTTTAGTTTATGTGAATGAGTGTAAAAATATTTGCGTAAAACTAAGGATAAAAAACAATATGAATAACTGTATACATATATATTTGTTGCTGATCTGCACGTACCGTACACTTCAACTTCGTTCAGATCCGTCGGGTCGTTTGGAAGATCTCAATGTCACCGGCAGCAGAGTCCGTTATACTTTGTGACAGACCATGCAAAAAATCCAATCTCCACATTCCTTTTCCTTCATATTTTTATGATTTTTACCGACGTTGTTAGTATGAACAACTACATACCAGTACACGTGTTTACAAATTAATATTACTCCCAATGGAAAATAGAAAGGGCAATCGCGTTGGGGGCACATCTGAAACAGAAACCTTTTAGCAAATATCTGACCCTCGCGATAAAGGTCAGAGGCAGACTACATTCCCAATAGTACAGGCATTACAACGATTAATATAAGAGAATCCGACCGTACATCAAACTGATATTTTACGGATTGCAATTGTTAGCGGTTGTTATTAATTTTAAGTTCGGAGCCCAGCTGCTAGGAGTTGGTTAAATTAGACTGATTACTGATATATTGTGTGGGCACCCAGTGTAGGGTTTGCCACTTGGGCTCCCACTACTCCTGCGTCTCAATCTGAATGTGATTAGATTCAAGCCGCGTGCATTTCACTTGATTGGCTATTATTAGTATTCCATATTACCCCTCGGGTCCTAATACCTTCGGATAGACAAAAAGCTCTTAATTAGCTCGTGCAGCTTTCCAAAACCCGTCGTGTTAATTATTTCGAATTTACAAAAGAAATGTCTATATATTTAAGTACATTTAAAACGAATGCATTATTATTTTCAATAAGCCACCGCTACTTTCACTGCTGAATTGATATTTTTGATATTTATTATTAAACTGTAATTTCCTTTAAATTCAGTGCGTCCGATTGATGATATTAACAGTCTTAGAATGAATTTGGTAGAACTAAAAATGAAGCGCTTTCAGGTCATTGCGACGAAATGGTAATTAAAGACAAAATTATTGCAACACAGCTTACGTTAAATTTATGTAGCTTAAATCAATAAAAATACATTATAAGCTAGAACCCAAGCTTAGTTATATCAATTTAAAAACACAGAGGAGCTGTATGAATCGTTACTGCACAATTACGACCCTGTTATTGGAGCGATAACACGTGCTAGGTGATTACAACAGTAACATCAGGCCTAGCCTACAACTATCAGCCTAATGACATACTAATCATCCTGCATCGGGGTGCTGACGATGTCATCAGGTGTACAATACATGGGGGTACAATACACGAAAAAGGATTCGTGACGGCATTCGAGAAGTTATTCGTGCAATCGTTTATTCGTGCACATGGTTACTATCCTATCTATTTCTAAGATATGTTTACGGCGTCTTATGTTTATGCTATTTCATTATGACGGGCAATTAAACTTTGAATTACCCTTCAACTTTGAACGTCATTTTCAAATTAGAATCCGATGTTAATCTACAAGTTTCCTCAACTATCTTTTATTGTGTCAGTCTGGCATTTACCAGACCACACGGTAACTAACCATTCAATGCTTGTTGTTTATCGGTGTAAAATGACTTTTTGTTCTCTCTTGTGGTGGAAAATCGTTTAGTCCTCCACTTTCTAAACCAATGACGTTTGGTTCAAAAGAGGTATATCCCTTGAATCTAACGGGTCGTGTGTGCCCGTCTGTCTGTGAATATTCTCGGTTGAGCTGTGTCACACACTCGGAGAGCCATTCAATTTGGGACAGAGCCCTTCTCTCAGGTGGGGCTTAAACCGTCCACCAAAATCATATATAATTCCCGGAAGTTCTAATATGCCTTAATATTCAATCGTTGTTACGAGGAATCGATATTTTTATTGGGGATTATGTTCTTAATATCGGCAGTGGGTATCCAATATCTAAGTAGGCAATTTCTCCGCAGAGCTTTCGGCTGAATTTGGCGGGTGAACCATCGACCATCCGACTCATTTTGAAATTTATCTGACCCGAACGAATTTACGCATAATTCATATTATACCATTTGGAAGTCAGGGTTGGACTATGTAAGTAAACTGAAAACACACACGGAAGCATCGAATTCTTATAGATGCAATATAATTCTTATAGAGCAATACCTGGTAGATTACCCCTTTAACCGTTGGTATATTACAAACGGAGTGAATTAGTATGAACAAGGAGTTTCTGTTATATTAATTGGCGCATTATTTTATTTGACTTATTTAATGTACGGGGAGCGATTAAGGAAAAACAGAAAATAGGCCTCCGGAGGAAAAACGAGCACCGACCGTTTCACACGACACAATTAGCAATGGAAAGTCATGGGGGGGGGGGAGGTTCGCCGACTGAAATAAATGTAATTTAAACCCGTCGGCAATAAACAAGGCTGGAGAGGTATGCGCGCGGTGCTTCTAATGACCGTGGACCTTGCCCGGTTTAGTAGGATAGGACCCGGGTGTGAAAAGGAGGAGGAAAAGAAAGGGAAGAATAAAAAGGAGGCCGTAAAATGAAACAGGGGAAGAAGCGAGAGATACGTCGCCAACCGGGGGAGAATCAATTGGTAGAACTGAAAGGAACATTCCTGCGATTCCTGGGAATTCCCTCCCGGCAGAACAGGGCTTATTGTTTTCTTAATCGACTTTTTTCCTGTTCCTCTCCGGTACTTCTGTTAAACTTGCCTCCCCTGCGGAGGGGGTTGCACCATTAAATTTCCCCCTTCCATCGCCCTTCCAACGTTATACCTCTAACCTCCGTGTCAACCCCCGCCCGCACCGTCCACTCATTCCGCCCTAGAAAACGTTTTGACGACACCCTCTAACCCCCGGGACTGTCCCTTAAGCTCCCCTCCGCGCCCTCCCGACGGTTCCAAATATATTGGCAGGTCTGTCCTGCTTTCTTATGTATACCGCGGAAGCTTTTATTTATTTATTCGGCACTGGCGGGCGCAAGGAATAAATTGCGGTTCGCACGGACCGGCGACACATTCGATACGCGGCTTTGTGGACGACTCCGATTTAGCTTGAGATCGAAAAGTATGTTATTACCGTACAATGTAGGTCCCCGGACCCATTTTATACTCCTATTCGGTATTGGCTTTCCATATCACGTCTCGATCTTGCAGACGGTGATATTCTTGTTTAAAATACAACAGTCCGATATAAAAAGATACTGAAAAATTTTAACTTGTCAAACTTAAACACTTTAAATAAATTCTAAGATAAAGTGACTTCCGACTGCAACAATTTATGCAATTCATAACCGTTTATGCAATACATAACATATTATGCTTATTCAATATCATCGAAACAAGTTTATAGTAACAAGTTATTTTAAAATAATAATACTTTTTGTTCACTCAATGTTTTATTATCCATTACATTATTGTTCATTACGTCCTGGAAACGTGTAGAGAATGTATTGTGGAATTCGTAAACTCTATAATATGTGTCACGCTTCCCTTCAGGTCCAGATTGATTCTGTTGAGCGGGTGGAAAATGGAACGTGGCCTACAAAAGGCCTCTAAGGGTTTTGGCCCAGTTTATGACAGTTATAAATAGAATGGAGCGCTTTATCGAACTACGAAACATAAAGAACAGCCGATATATGTTTTATCGGAGAAGGCCTCCTACCATCCAGTTTAGGCCGAAGTGTCCTGCCAGTAAATTCTACTCAATCGAATAAATATAATTGAAGACAGGAACTTGGCGTCTAATCTTCTGACCATTAGTTTTAATATTACGATAGAAATGTCTTTATTACACCGTTAAATTAAATAATAACTCATGTTATTAATCATAATTCAGAAAAATGTCTAATACCCGAGTATATAGCATTTCGGCCCTGTACTCTTAAAAGCCCGAAACGTATCCCGAAGTGAAAAGGTTGCCCTTGATCTAAGAAAAAATTTAAGAAATATTTCGCTTTGGATAAAGTAATTCTCACACTACACTAATTTAATCCTGTAAGAATTTATTTGAAAACAAATTGCTCATTTTATCGGAATTGGGTGGACTGGCGGTGGCATTTCCAACTAAGTTCACCAACATTCAAAATATTCAAAAGGCGCATAACGGAGAAACCATTATTGCGCCTAGTATAAACACTGAAAATGTTTTTTTTAAATATCCAAAGTGGCATATTTAATATATTCGCTTAAACAAAAAACCTGAAGAAAATTCTAACGAGTTCTATTTAAAATGGTGCCAAATTTTATCTAAGTTAATAAGGTTTATACTCCCACTTTAACTTAATTGCATTAATCTTACAGTAATTGAGTGAAAACCCTATAATATCGATATTTCATCACTATTGTATGTCACTAGGTCTCTATGTTTTTCTCAATCGTTGACATTTTCAAATTTAAATTGGACTGCAGTGAAATAATTATTGAGGGACCTCGCACATTTTCATTTGGGCCATTACTTATTCAACTATGGTTATAGAAATCAAAGTGATGTTGAAAGTGAGCCTCAAATGCAGTTTAACTGTCAATTTAAGCGTGACGTGGGACACAGGAATGCTTTCTGGCATGAATCCTCAGCAGTTGGGATTGAACCCGTCCAATGAGGCTCATAAGGTCCGCACAAATGATGAACACAACGCTGAAGTCGCTTCCAGTGATCTGGCCATATTCTACCGAGCCCGAGTTTCTAACTGGAGATAGATAGCAATTCACTCTATCAATATTGTGAATGAATGAAGTACTGTATTGAGTATGGGTGTTTGATAAAACGCATTCAGAACAAGTAATAATGGGGACATAATGGTACTCCCAGACATCCTACTAATTGAACTGTCCCTTGATTTGCCACTGCTGTAATGCAAGTGTAATCCTTCATGCATGATATTTGTACCTTCGACGATTCAGTCCATTTCTCCTCTTATTTCAATACAGAAATAAATAATACCGAAATTAAAATTTGAATAGTTTTCATAGCGATAGCAAACATAAATCTTTATTTACAAGATGCAGATATGAAAATAAATTCCGTAAATCTGAACGAAACTGGTGGAGGAAGGGGGCAAAGATGAATATTCTTGTGCCCTATTCCTGTCAGGCTTCTGAACTAGAACGTTTACTACTCCATTTTCTTCTTCTATGTATATAGGCTGGTATGGTTAGTCGCTAAGTGGTGAAGAGAGTCAGTTTGACCATTTCCGCACTGTTAGGCACCCCGTTGTATGCTTTGTGATTGCGGTCAACTACTATGGCCAATGAGAACGTACTCCAAACGCACTTTCCATAGTACGATAAGGCTCAGAGCACGGTGCAATATATAGTTCACAGTTCAGTGGAGATTATCTGTCCGAGAGGCAAAAAAATTTTCAAGCCCTGCTCTTTACCCACCACCACTTTTCCCTCTCTTTGGGCCTTCAGGGTTAGAGTTAAGGGGGTGGGGGAGGGGGATGGTTCCCTTTCTATACAAAATCCCGAGATTTATATCTGGAGAAATATAAGCCCGAAATACACGAGCCGTTACATCTCGACCTTTTTAATATATTGTAGTCTCTCTACATTATTAAAGGGAGACGGCAGGCTTGGACAGTATTGAGTAGAGTCGATTTATATATATATATATATATATATATATATATATATATATATATATATATATATGGGATATTCTTATCCCTAGAATAGCGACCTAAATATAACCCAAATCGCACTCACTCCCAATATCCATAATACCGGTTTTTATACTCCGTTACTCTCGCACTTAGAGGCCTCCTTCTAACTACCAATTTCCGTACAGAATAAATCCGTAAACAGAAGAACGAGGGAATTTTACTGCAACTCGTCATATAATTGCGAATTTACATGACTATTTACATATTAGATTAATTTGCAGGTCTTCCAAATGTTGAAAATTTACGGTAAAAAATTGCATTGATTATCAATTGCATAGTGCTTTGTTTTTTATTATTATATAACTTAATTATAAAAAGTAAAATTATTTGTCTAATTAAAATTAAATTATTTTATTTATCTGTAACTGAATTTGCCGATCTTAAATCCGCGACAAAAGTAAGCGATAAAGCAAACAAAAATACTCTGGATTCAATTTAGGAGGAATCAACGAGTGTACAGGAAAGGTTAGGGGGCCGTGACAAATTATAAATGGGCGGCTTGATTTTGAACGGCAAGAAGAGCCGGCTGGTCTTTATTGTAATAGATAGACTGCGGTCTGTCTCCCTGGAGTGAGTGAATGACTCCACGCACAGTCTACACACTACATAACCCGTGGGATTAGGCTCCAGCCAAGTTTTGGCTCCCGGACAACGAATTACGAGCTAATCTTCCATAATAATTGGCTCATAAATTGCCCTTACTAAAGTCCTCCTAATGCTTCCGTTGAATCGATTAATTAAATGAATTGTCTTCCGCCCGTTTCGCTCCAGGTCCCTTGAAATAAATAACCGCTCAACTCCAGCTTAAGAAGGACCAGAAGGAGTCTCCTTTCTTATCATCTTCTGAAATTTTTATTTTTTTTTTAAATACACGTTTGATGTACGGTAAAATAAATTAAGGCAGTCATATATGTTTATTCCGAGTGACGCCCAAATAAGCCGTAAGTCCCAGACGCCTCAAAAGAAAATAAAAATAATTACTGAGAATTAAACGTTAATTACAGCAGTTTTAACATATGACAACCGAGAGGAATGAAAATTACACGCGTAACCTCAGAAAATAATATGACGAATACACATATTAAATAACCGAATCACACACAAAAGAAATGTCGGGATATTTCATTTTATGAAAATCTAACGCAACGATGTAAACCATGTCAGTAATGGCGCGTTTAATTCAAATTCGCAGAAATATCTCAGGAATGATTTTAAAACGCAAGATAGTCTGAACACAATATTCATTTGACGCCAGATAAAACCTAGAACTTAATAATTAATATTTGCATTACTTTTGAATTTGTAAGACACACATGTGTCTTTGAAAGGTGTTTACGAAAAATCTCCGTCCTTAAAAAGAGTTGATAATGTACGTATGTTAAAATTGTAACAGATAAAAAGGCTGTCTTTTTTTTAATTTCACTAAATGTTTTCGTACCCATTTATGCCTTAATATATTACACTGTTATTCCCGCAGTGTCGCGATGAAACAGAAAACAACATTTAATGCCCGAAATAGTGCCCGGGTTTTTGCCCAGATTCGAATTAACTAATTAATTTAATTAGTCCGAAAAAGTTTGGACGCGGGGCACTATGTCACGGGAGACGACAGCCCAGCCCAGATAGCGGTGGGGCTGCGGGGGCGGGGGGAAGGGCTCGGGATTGGAAAGTTGCCGACTAACGACGAAACTAGACCTGGCTTTAGACTAAAACTGGTCTCCTCTGAAAAGAACAGATTCGCTATCAACGACGAAGGGCAATAATTATATAACAAATACCCACTATATCCAGCTATGCTCTAATTAGTTCATGATCTTTTACCTGTCTAAAACTGAACTAAATACCATCAATCTCCACTTAAAACAAAACTACAACAGTTCTTAAAAGTGTGGCAGACTGGAGCGTAAGTAGTAAATATATATATAACTTATTATTTTCCTTCCTCCCTCGCCTCTTTGCTCACGTAAACCCTCTTTTACAGTCCTATCTTGTATATTAAAGTTAGCGATAGTGCCACCCAAAGGACAAAAGGAACCCTACTCAAGTAGAGCACAGGATAGGTGTGAAATTACTCCAGTATTATCGGGACCCCCGAAATACTTGCGTTTATCCGTCTCCCTCCCCATATTGTTGTTTATATCATATAACAAGACAAGGAAATAAATGAGCAGACTTTCTTAAAAGTTTTTATTTATCGGCATTAATATTTAAAAAATAATAATATACTTGTGAAAGAAGACTGGGTAATTAAATTATTTATATCTCTATACCTTTAATCCATTCTTTCATCAGCTTCAAATCTCGCAATTTAAGCGTCCTAGCACCTGGAGATCTACAGCAGAAACATTACTACTATTACTACAATACATCAACTATACACCCACTAATACACTCGTAGCCCATGGGAAATAACACGCTGTTCTCCAGTTCATTTTTACACGTCGTCTTCATCGCTCTCCAGGTCCCATCCTCTCACTCTTTGTTTGCATGACAATGGACCGCCTATATTACTCCACTAGATCAGCCGAGTCCATTGTGCATTACTCTTTTTCCGTGTTAGATAATGATTGCAATCTCTACGTACCAATAATGAATTTTTACCGAACTAACAGTAGCTCAGAAATCGAAATAAAACATCCTTAACTGCGTTTATATGAAATATAGGAGATGGGAAACCTACTAAAATGCCAACTAATCTGAATCTTGTGTTTTTATTGGGTAGTTTTTAGGTTCTCTTTGGGACGAACCCGACCACCGATTTTTGTAAATTCCAACCAGTCTTTGATCTTTTGAGACCACCTCCCTCTATTTACTCTCTACCTAACGTCCAATATACCTTAAAGAATCGATAAATCGGGTTATGTTTGACCCATTTCCTCGTTCTAAGGAAATATCACCCGCACACAAGTGAGACATGTTCCGGATCTCCCGTAGCTTTTACTGGCTACGGCTCAATTTCTGCGCGAAATATTTCGCTCCACTTTGTTCTCTTACGTGCTCATATTCCCCTTATTCGAAATCGGCCATGGTATTTTGCAATGGTTAAGGGACTAGCAAGCATAGCGCCCTTTTACCTCATGAACCGAATAAATTATAAATTATAAATCCTAACCGCATTTACTACAATGAATCGATATTCATTGAAGTTTTAATTCGAAAATGGCGGGTTACATATACGATAAAATTCCACTTATCGAAAATAAAATAGTTTTCGCTATTTAGCACGATAATGAGCGTGTTTTATTATAATATCAATGATCCCAGTTATGTGCGAACGTTAAACACAACAGATTGATTCGATTGTTTCTGTCGCTTTAATATGTTGGAATATTATTGTATACATAGCAAACATATCAGCACTGTATTTTCCAAATCCCAAGCAATAATACTAGATATTACCGGCGGCGATTTAATTTTGAATAGTGGGATGTGAGTGCTGTGATCTGTGGACAGACACTGGGGCCCAATAAAAGTTAACAAGGAGACGGGGGTGGCGGAGCCTGGCCTTATTAACATTTTTTTTAAGTCCCCCTCAAGAGCGACATTTAATACGGAGCGAGAGGCCTCGGCCGGGGCCGTAGGCACGACCCTCGAGCTAATATCGCCAATGTGTGCCCAGACCATGTTGGAACCGAGCGAAAGTGACACTAACTTACATGGCCGTACTCGTTCGCACACAGACCTAACGTTCGTTTTCATACTGTATACACCCGCCTCATTAATTCAAAGCTGGGCCCAATGCAAAAAGACGCAGAAAAAATCCAGTAGAATATTAAAAAGGGCATAATTGTGCAGAGTTGTCATTCGACAAAAACAAATGATGCAGCTATAAAATAACCATGTTCAAGGGACGCGTTTAGAATCTTTCATTTTCTATTTCAATTAGGATTGGATCAAAACACATATTTCGTATAATTCCTTTACTTTTAAGAACTAATCTAGGTACAGGGGAAGATATATTTCCTGCTCACTGAAGCGAAGAATGGCCATCGTAGGCCGGGAATCCCTATGTTGATGGGCAGAGTCGTTGACATAAGGGCGATAATTCGTTTCCTAATATTGGCGACGCGATAGAAGCCTCGTGTGATTGGAAAAGTAAGCCACCTAAAGCCTACGTTGAAAATGTATTTAAAAAGCTTTCGGAAAGCCAGTGTAAGTGCCAATATAAGTGGGTTCTTAATGAGAAATAACAATAAAATTTAAATTATATACGTTCAGTATGTATAGTATTCTAGCTACAGTTCGGTAAACGTACAGACGCGTCATAATAGCCAGTCCAAAATTATTTTTGCTTTTATTACATACAAAATATTTGGCAATCAAACTCAAATTTATGTCGAATCCAGATGAACATGCGGCCTTTGAGACAAATACCAGTTGGGAAAAAAACTTTTCACCTGCTTTCGAGATGGTCTAATTGCGCAAAACAACGACTTTTGGAAGTAAAAGTATTTCGATATTACTTCTTTTGCCGGCTTCTCTTGACCGATAATAACATTTCGAGAAGGCAAACTCCGTTCTTCTTCCATCTCTCCCCCATCAACCTGGAAAAAGTTTTTAGACCGCCGCTTTTAATTTAACCGTTCGTCGAAACTCTCCACGGTAAAAGGCAAAACAACAGTTGAAGTAAATACAAAATTAAAATGCGAATAGTACTAGCGAATTCAAACTGTTTCGATTAATTAGAGGCTGCTTAATTTCTGTCTGCAGTTGACGTAATAGAATTGGGCGAGTTTTCGAATATTAAAGAAATGAGAATGAAAACTTTTTATTGAGGAAAAAAATAAATACTCACCACTCAAACAAAATGCAAAATATATATCTGGTCACACAACTGGTCACAACTATTCGGTTCAGACTTCCAAATATATGACAGGAATCTTATCTGGTAGTGTGTATTTACGATCAAAATAGGTTTCCTGTTGATCAAAAATTTATTGCAAAAAGTTTATTTTAGTGGTCCAGTTAATCGGTGCAAGTGCACCCAACGAACTTTAGTTAGTTACATTTCCGCACCACCCTCAGAGGCGCTAGTTTATCGGTGCAAGTGTACCCAACGAACTTTAGTTAAGTACATTTCCGCACCACCCTCAGGGGGCGCTAGTTCATCGGTATAAGTGCACCGAACGAACTTTAGATAAGTACATTTCCGCACCACACTCAGGGGGGCGCTAGTTTATTGGTGCAAGTGTACCCAACGAACTTTAGTTAAGTACATTTCCGCACCACCCTCAGGGGGCGCTAGTTCATCGGTATAAGTGCACCGAACGAACTTTAGATAAGTACATTTCCGCACCACACTCAGGGGGGCGCTAGTTTATTGGTGCAAGTGTACCAAACGAACTTTAGTTATGTACATTTCCGCACCACCCTCGGGGGCGCTAGTTTATCGGCGCAAGTGCACCCTAAGAACTTTAGTTAAGTACATTTCCGCACCAGCCTCTGGGGGCGCTAGAAGTGACTCGGAATTATGTTAGGCGTCTGTCAGCCCAACCGTGTGAAGTAGCTGTGGTGAACCTGTGACGGGGTTTACCGCACGTGACACGCTCCTGTCATCAAATCAATCATCTGCCCGAGGCCCACAGCTCCTTCCTGAGAGCCCACTCTGTTTGGGACCTCACTTTTAGAGATGAAGCATTGCTTCTGGTACTCAGTTGGATCCGCTTCAGATTCCCTTTTACCAAGATAGGTAGTTTAAATTCCAAATACTGTCGTCACAGTCTGTACCTCTACTAAACAATGCTCCTAAAACATTAATGATATTCTAAGAATGTTCATAAAATAATTCTACTTGATAAAATAATTGCAGGATGTATTTTACAAAGTCACAAACTGGAACATAGTAAAATTTTTTTAAATATACAATTTTATTCACGGATTGAAGAAATTACTTGAAGAAAAGTATTATTAAGTTTCGCCTAAACGCATATTTAAACGTTTAGTTTATTAAGGTTATTAAGGTTCATAAAGGAATTGTTAAAAATAAATGTTGTACTATTATTTAAATAATGATGAATGTGTGCTTTCTATTACTTTCAATTAACAATTTTATATACATATGTGTATATATATATATATATATATATATATATATATATATATAGTGGAGAAAAGCCAGCCCATAACGAGAGTACGTCCTGGATAAGGAGCAATTTAAGGACTCGGACGCTGTCTCTGGTTTGGACCCGACATAGCTTAGTGGTTCTTCCTGAGAGTACTTAACTCCTGATTGGCTCCCTCCTCAAGTAAAGGGTACACCTCTAAGTGGTGGTACGGGAACAGTTCTAACAAGACTAGTTAAGTAACTATGAGAAAAGATTAGTAGTTAGAGCAGTCGGACTATCCCGAGTTATCCCGATGACCAAGCGGACAAAATTTCCCTAAAATGTAATTTGCATTAAATATTACCTTGCAGTTATATTTTTTCTCCAAAGTAAATTATTTTTTATTATCTAACTGGTAGAAATATCATATTTAAGTCATTTGTAATGTCTCTTTGATGCTTAATGCAATAGTGCCGACATTGTAATTATCTATAAAGATATTTTTTCTGTTATGAAAATCTGGGAGAACGCGAAGTATAAAATGTATTTGACATGGTATGTGGTGTTTGTCTACTAACATCATTATTCATAAAATACATTATACTGGCTCATTGCAAGGAACATTTCAATTATATCCGACAACCAACGAATGTCATATTTTCTTGGCGCCGTGCTCCATTAATAATGGTAATATTGACATTGCGGCACCGTGAATATTTTACTGGTCGACCAACTGACAGGAATAGAACGATAATCGAAAACGGAGAGAAAACTGACGGCCTAAATTTAGTCAAATCATTGTTAGCTGGCGGCGAGCTCTACCTCAAATAGAGAGCCGGACGGGCCGCTAGGAGAGGACAATCGCCCCGAACCCCCCCAACCGTGTATGAATGGATTTTAGACAGCTATCCCTTAAACACACATACACACGCATCACACGGTACACATCAATAATACAGGATTGGGCCGTTGGGAACAGTCCGCCCTGTCTATAATTAAAACTTTAGATGAGAAAACTTTGGGCGAGAGGTGTACAACACCCAATAAAAGGCGAAAAAAAATTCCGTACTCGTTGTCACCCACCACCCCCGTTTCTGTCTCCTAACGGTTTACTCACGGATCATTCTGCAAAATTTAGGACACAAAACAAAAATTTCAATAATTAGTTACGGTATTATCAGTTCAGATACACTAAAAAACTTTTGTACGTTGTAGAACTAATAAACAAGAATTTACAGCTCGGATCAGTCACCGAGCGAAATTAGCTTCTCGTAACGGTTGAACTCTTTCTCAGGCCCCGAATCAGTCCACTCCGGAGTGTGTTCGAGTGTGTACGCGTATGCGTTCGTGTGTCTTGTACCGCTCGAGTAGTGGTAAGTGGCACATATGGTTTAACAAGTCAAGTGCGGACACAGTCAGTGAGGGGCGTCCTCCGCCGGCTCCTTCATGTTATTCAAATTTCCCGGCGGGGAGGGAGGGGCGGAGGTTTTTAAAAAAGGCCTCGGATGCGAGGCACCGAGTGTTCCCTATCGCACCCCACTCCCTTCCTGTAAAGCCTCCACAACCCCCCGCCCCCACTGTCCAGTATCCTGTCTTGTCATTTATCAGTCATTTCATTGCCAACCGCAGACTTCCCGTCCATTTCACTTTTTTCACACTCTTCTCCGACCTCTTTCAACTTGAAATTGGCAACTCAAATCCGTAAATACCTACGCCTGAAAATTATTTAAAATATTTCCCGACAATTAGCTGTAGTATAAATTAAAAAAATTAATAAAGGAATTTGGTCAAGCGGCTTATGTAATATCGATTATTCGGCAGTTCCCAGTTATGTAGCGCTTCCTTTGGCTGGGGTGAAAATGGGTCACTTTGGGTATACAGTATATAAAACAAAAATATTAATTCGCCACTGTACACCTATACAAAACAACAGTCAGAAAAATATCAGAGAGGTTCATGGCACACATAAATCCAATAAACGCGCACAGAATCAAATTTCGATAATCACATTATCCCCTCCGGTTACGATTCAGAAGACATAGACAGTTCCTTAAGTTAAACCACCAATTTAGGAAATTAATATAATCTCTTGTACCTGCGGCTAAATTCAGTTCCAAATTGAAATGTCGCTTTGAATATATTCTGAGTAGGAAAGGAATGTCATGTACGGCACTATATGTGCGACCCAGATAATAAGTTGCATAGGGCACAATAGGGGCGCGTGCACCTGGCTAACGAGTGGGCTAGCGCTAGTTATCTTGGGCGGGCGGAAGAGATGGCACCTTCATAAACAATGCAGCCCCGATTTGAATTAATCTGCCGCCACAAAGATATGCGCAACTTGTAGATTAGAGCCCCTTTTGAATTTTGATTGAACCCCCGCCCCCACCATCATCACTCCTGGCCACGCGGTGTTGATTTTGAATCACGTAGTCCACCGTCCGAAATTGCTGCTGAGCAATCACCGAGGTTTAGATTATACTCCGATGCAATTCAAATAATATACCCCCGTCGCACGGTACTCGTGGCCGTAGAAAATTTAACTATGTTCTGCCGTTAACCGTTTCAAATATTCCCGACAACATTCCGATAGTTTCTTTCATCTGCCCGTATATCATTTTTCTCCATATTTTAATCGCAAATAAATAATTCTAAAAGCCGGTTACGCGCTAATTTGGTGGAATTCGTCCGTGTCCGATTTGTTCGGTTGGTGATTGAGGCTAAACGAGCCTGATTAATAAACTAAATTCTCCGTTAATATGTGACATTACCCGGCCACGAAATATGCGCTATATGAAAGCAAAAACATCCGGAAGGCGTATATTTAAATTTTTCAGGAATTTAATAAAGATTAGAAAACGACCGTATATATGCAAAATTGTTTCCATTAATATTGACCCGGATGGTTTCTTTTTTTACATGGACTCAACACAATGGAGTACCTAAAAACAGCGGGTAATTAAATCGGTGGGCGATCCGCCGAAGTTTTGGGTTGATATTGGGTTGTGCGGTTGTGCGGTTAAATGAGAGGGATTTAAAAGAATGGCCGGCGCTCGGCACTGATTAAATAACTTGTGCCGCAGGAATTGCTCCCCTCCACTTGTCCAGCCATCGGCATTATTGTTATAATTTTCACCATAAGTCTACTGAGGTCATGATCATGAGGTATTTCTGTTTGGAATCAATTCCGATCTTTTGACTCCATTCGCATTGTTTTGTCTCCACTCTCTCAGGAGGACCCTTGAGGACCCCGCATTAAACGCGTTACCAAATTGTTCGAGTCGACATTTAATATAACTTCGTGAATTACTAGAGCGAGCTTTGCCATTGTATGTATTAAATGCCAGCATTTTTAGTATTTACTTGTCTGAAATGAATAGTATTATCGGAATAGGATGGACCGTGGTGATAGTACCATTTGACCGGCTCGTTCATAGAGAGCGACCGGCGACAAAAAATTGAGCCCGTCCCATCACATCAGTGGGCAGAGAACAGAGCCGGCGGTTAGCGTGGGGGGCGGGAGGGGGAAAGCGGAAGGGGGCAGCGGTCAGATACGTGTCAAGAATTTACAGTTCAGCCTTCACTGTGCCGCTCTCTGTCTGTGCGCTTGTGTGGCCGAACGAGTGTGTGACCCACCGGTAAATGAGAAAGAATAACAGTGCCATTACGTGAGGCCCCCCCCCGCCCGCCGTGCTCATATCGGCCGGCCGGTTGCGACCTCCAGTTAATTGCGCAAATATTGTGGCCTCCCGCAGAGCGTAGGCCCGCGGACCTGGTCACTGACCGAACCGCGTACGACACCCCATCAGCGATGCCGATACCGGCTTCCCGACATTTAATTAATGACCACCGTCCGCATTTACAAGTACCGACATTATTCCGGTTTGCCCCGGTGTGGGAGTAACAAAAAAAAGGGAATTCTCATTCTGTTGAAATTTGCTGAAGTCGAATCAGGTCCACAGCCGGTAAACCTAGTGTACCCTGACTATCGAGGAAACGTTAAATCATGAACTCTTATTTAATCATCATTCTATCGCCGTCATATTGGAAGCCAGTTCATAATAAATTTTTCCGTTTTATCAGTCAGTTATTAGCGCAATTTCACTTCACCTAATGGGTTCGCTGTAAGATTGCCCCGTTCCGTCTCTTTTTTTCGGATTAATACACTTTGGACTTCTGAATTAGGCTTGGTAATGACCGCTACTCGGAATACACACTCGCATTTCAGTTGTAGGGGGTGCGGCCGTTGCGAACATTACCAATATTAGCCAGGTTGCTAATGGATGTTTCATTATCTGACAGTAGAATATGGCGGCAAAACCATCTCTGTCACATTTCAGTCCAAGTGAGGAATTATTTATTTTTTCTTAATTTTGTGCAATACGAATTGAACTGAGAAAGTAGTTTCTAAATTAGATAGTTCAAATCATCAGTGAATTTTGTGATTAGTAAACAGATTTTATGTCATAATGAATACACACTTAGTTGGTGTTTATTTCCCTGGATTATATTGTATATTTATGTTGGTATATTTTCTCTTCAATATCTAATTGATAAATTTATAATTTATTCTAGTTCTGAGTTCATGCGGACACAGATTAATTGAAACTTGTACTTATAGTTTATATTTTAGATAGATCGTTTAACCAATGATCTATGATCTTTCGTATATTGTACTTGTGACGTCAATTTAAGTTGATTTTATTTTTCATTCTGTATGAAAGTACATTTCCGTACCACACTCAGGTGGAGCTAGTTTATCGGTGCAAGTGCACCCAACGAACTTTAGTTAAGTACATTTCCGCACCACACTCAGGGGGGCGCTAGTTTATTGGTGCAAGTGTACCCAACGAACTTTAGTTAAGTACATTTCCGCACCACCCTCAGGGGGCGCTAGTTCATCGGTATAAGTGCACCGAACGAACTTTAGATAAGTACATTTCCGCACCCCACTCAGTGGGGACGCTAGTTTATTGGTGCAAGTGTACCCAACGAACTTTAGTTAAGTACATTTCCGCACCCCACTCAGGGAGGCGCTAGTTTATCGGTGCAAGTGCACCAGTTGTGTGATCAAATATATATTTGACCGATATACCGGCAAAGACTTAAGTAGATTAACAAAATCCCTCCCAACCCAAAGAAGACAAACAACATCCCCAAAAAACACAATCACAAGACCCATATATATACACAGGACAAACAGACAACCACCACAGTACCCCTCGCAGACCACAAAACAGATATTCTAGACTACATTATTTTTTGTTTCAGGGGACGCTCCGGAGTTCGCACTGCCCATCGGCAACCTGACATCACCCCTCGGCAAGGAGGCAGTTCTCTCCTGCACAGTCAATAATATCGGTAACTACAAGGTAAGCTTGTCGACACAATATAAACAGAAAGTTTTAGTTTAGTTTTTGTCTATTAAAAATTATGTATACGTTGAAATAGTCATTATTACAGCGTTAACATAATTCATTCAATTGTCAATAAAAAAATTTTTCTAGTACTCTGGGTTAACGGTCAACCGAATGGGGAGTTAAAATTAATTAAGTCCAACAGTGTTTTTGAAGCTTGAGACGCTATTTTCACTTTATACAAAATGGCAGTACACATTATAACAGTGAAAATAATGATCATAATATATTGTAATAACAATAACAGTTGCATTTGGCACTTCACGCGGTCAGCCAGCGTCCCTTTGTATATCAATACTAAACTGTTTTATGTTACATATCACAGATTAGATTTTAAATAGAAATATTGAATTAATGGTTATAGTTATTTGAATTAACCAATAAAGTTCCTGGTGTACATGTTGAACAATAGAATTACATAAATTTTGGATTTGGAATATCATTAGACTTGTCTCGGAACGCTACTGATTAACTGGCTATAAGTTTCAACCTTGCGATCTTCTGTACCGAGTCTGTGATGTAATGTGCTAAACCTAAGGATAATATTTATAATTATAAATTACCCGCACACTATTACTCCTCGGTACAATCGTGTTTGAATATTTTCGTCATCCAATGAATGCATTTTTATATATATTCTATATATTGCTAGCGTTGTTCATTTACTGTCGGTTACCGATCGGGAATGTAGTGTCACTAAAAACTGTACGACAACTGGGTGAATTGCAGTAGGGTTGTGCGGTAAGGGTGCTTCCATTGAGGGGAACCGCGCTGTTCCCCGTTCCAGTTTCTCCGCTCCGACCGAGCAATTCATTCCATTACCTATTTCTCTTTCAATTGGGCCTCATACTGGGAGGCTGCGGTCCCATCACTCCTGGCCGACCAGAACCAATCCGACCGCGAAACCGACCTCGGCCCTCAACAATTTATTCGCGGACAACCCGGCCCTTATATTTATTAAGACTACGGGTAGTAGAGGGCACATATTATTTTGACGCATAAAGGAAATTCGTTTTGTAACGGAGAAGGGGCCGAATGAAAGACGGATCACTTGTCCCATCCGTAGTAGGATCATAGTGAAATCACTATACAGCTAGTAGCTTAGAAACTCTAAATTCATACATGAAAACACAACATAACAATGGAAGTAGTTGTTCATGTGATATAGAAATTGACATTATGCATGTTTCTGCAGACATCTGATTTATTGACGCGGAAAGTGTGAACGAATTTGAACATATTTAAAAAATAAACATTTCAGGGAAGTATCATATTAAAAATACGAGCGGTACACAGAACGACACAAAGGCTATATAAAATTGTCTTATAGTTTCTTACAAGGGTACGCCCGGAGGTGGCACCGAGAGTCTGTCTTGTTTAAATATGCGATCTTGAGACACAGAGAAGTAAGGGTTAATGAGCGGCCGTAGGCCTAGGACATGCCGAACAGAGTTGAATGAATAAAAAAAGATCATTCTTTAAGCTAAATAATGGCCTAGTTGCCGGTTCAAGCTCCGGAGAGGTCGCGCCGAAGAATTGTAAATATATTTCCCACTGCTTCCTTTAATATCATCCAATATTTGGAGCGATTTAGCGATATGCACAAAATTCAAGTATTTTTAATAAACGATAAATTCCGCTGGTAAATATATCAATCAGGCTTGCATATGTTATTATACAATATATAAGCGAGGCAGTGGTGGGTTGGATGGCTGGCAGTCAACAAGTGGCCGCCTTCGACTAATGAATCATTACCTTTGGCCCGCATTGAGTCAAAAGCGAGCATATTTCAAGACTGACTTATGATCTCGTTAATGCTATTAACGAGTGGATATGTTGTATCGCCGGGGCTTGAAATTAATGACCCTTTCTTGGGGAAACGGGGCCTAATAACAATTTATTGCGGCGGCAGGTTTTTCCCAAAATAGCCTCCCAGTGGTTCTACTCTCAGGCTGAGAAATTATTGACGCTCTTCGCTATTCGTATAAGGGGAAGGCGGGGGGGAAACGTCCGAATGAATAATTATGCCGAAAATTAGCTATAAAAGGGTACTTCGGATAAAACTTATGAAGGGAGCCCCGCAGAGTAGTCTGAGCGGGTTCCCTTCGCGTTTCTTTGAATAATTTAACGAAAAGAGCCAATTAGTTTAGAATAATTATAATTTAAATTTTGAGACGCATTTTCCCGGTTAAAATACGCCTTAGATCGGCGGAGGTCCTTAACGACCCTTTCAACTCGAATAAGAAACATTAATGGAGTTCAAATGATACACTCAACAATTGTCGCATTAATCCCCGGACGTATAAGTGGCTGCGGATTCTATTCTTAGATTAATCCAAACGAACATTCCATTTTTGAACAATAGCGCTTTTTTCAAATAACTAGATTATTGAGTGCATGCTCTTAATAAACTCTATAATTTTATTTCTAATAATATTTGGAGCTATTGCAGCTTTTTGTAACCATCGATTTAATTTGTTTTAACTTTGCACTTAGTAACATCAACTTTTCATCAGGCTCAGGCTCGGACTTTGTGATTGATGTCGAAGCCCCCTGAGCCATCTCACCCCCTGATAATGACGCAGAAGATATATTCTCGAATAATGTATACTAAATTGGGAGAGTATATTGGAAATATTGATTCAAATGATTTTTCCAGTTGTAGCACTCTTTCTTAACTATAAATGTTGAATATGCTGAATTCCAAAGATCGACAATTACCTGTTTCCTTCTCATGTTTGGAGTATGAACATTCCTGAAGTATGAAAATCGTTCTCAACCTCCGTGTTTTATAACGAAATTTAATATTACAATAATCATTTTCAATAATGGAAATAAATCGCCAGTACAATGGTGATAAATCGATCGGAGTTGAAATGTTTCAATGAATTGGATCGTTAGCCGCGAATGTCCTGTTGTTAATGGGTTCACCCCAAGAAACTCCTGCCCACCACTTTCTACACCCTCCTACCCTTCCCCTGCTCTCAATTAATGGTAATTTGAATGCAGTTAAATTAACGCAAGTTGTGTAGGGCTGGGACTCGAAGTGAGTCCCACAGGACCCCTCCTCCCACACCCCCAACCGAAGGGTACCTGATTGTGCCACCTAATTCTCTTTGGCCCACCGCGAGTACACCACCCTCCGGTACATTAGTCATGTGAGCCGCTACAACTCACTTCCGAGCACAAATAATCAACCCCCGTCATTCGGTATTAATTTCAAGGCGGAAGTCCGCCCTCAACACTTGTACACTGCGGGGACGTGGGAACTACCCACAAATTGAGGGTTACTTGTAATTGTAAACAAATTGTTTAACACCCACGCACTGGAGCTTTATTTTCACACCGTGTGCGATTAAAGAAACTGATCGACCACTTTATATTGTTAATAAATTCTCTTAAGATTTAGCCAATATTTCTCCGGCTCTTTGTGAAGAATTGTCCTGTGCAAAAAACGTCGGGGCAAAACTCTAAAGAGACGCAAACACTATTTGTTAGTCTTCAATATTTTCCACCTCAAATTTCCAGTCCCGACTGGAGTCACAACGTAAATTTGTCGTTTGTTGGCTGTCCGACAGCGCGAAAGGAAAATATGTCGGCAACTGTCAAAACGGCCATAAGTCCTTGTTTCGCTGAAACGACCGAAGTGTGCTAACCGGCTATCGGGGAAACAAACTGATTGTTCCCTATTCAGAAAACAGTAAGTAGGTTACACTGAAATATTAAGAAAGAGCGAAAATGTTGTGGATAACAACAGGAACATAGGTAAATAAAAGGGAGCGAAAAGCGGCTTTAGCTTGTTAAGCAACTAAACTCGATTGTGGAGAAAAGAGTTTAAATAAAAAATACACTTAAATAAAATAAATTAACTTAAATAAAAAATCTTAAACTTCAAGTGATAAACAACGAAAACTTTTAAAGTTTAACTGACAATTACTGATAAACTGATTTTTGTAGGAACCCCACAGTGTTTCCCCCCACTGTTCACTGTTTACGCAAGGAGATCCCATCCCACTTCTCCTATTTTTAGGTTTTTGATTATTTGTTAATATTGTGCGGCTACTCTTATGAAGACGCGTGGATTCAACTTCGGTAATTCGAATCGGAATTAGAATTTAGAGTTGGGATAAAACAGAGTCAGATTTCATGCCAACTAACGAGGCTTCCCACCTCGCTTCCCCAATGGGGCTTATCACCATATGGGGTGTTCATTACAGCCCCATCCGATGCTAATCTAGAGTCATTTGAACTCGCCTGGATAACGCCCGCTCTCACCCTCGTTAAAGCTTCAATGTACTAAGTCAGATAAACTATCGAAAGCAAACCGCATTGTTATTTTTCCTTCATAACCTGGTCTTGAGAATCAAGTTAGTGTTTATACAAGTACTTCTAAAATGCCTTCCTGCAGGAGGTACTGCTATGTTTTAGTTACCTCACGTGGAATAGGAAGCATGTTCCCAACTCCCTCTAGATATATTCGGTATAAAAATTTGAAAGGCGTCGGAATTGGAAGGGAAACGCCTTCGCTTAAATTAAGGGGAGGGCGCTGGCTAAGTTGTTAGTTTTGAGGCATCAATCGGTGGAGTCCCCAACAGGATGAGGAAGGCACTTCGCCTTCGAAGCCGGTTTTTAAACCTCCGAAGACATCAATAATAATGGAGCCGGTTAAATCGTTGTTTTGTTCGGCCGAGATAAGCCATGCTCCTCCTTTCCGTTCGCGCTACATCGGGCTTCGCTTCACTCACTCATCCGCTCTCCGCGCCCCCAATCGATTAGTTTATTATACTTGTTTGCTCTTATTTTATCTTACACTCTCATCTCACGCAGCGCTTCGTCCCCCATTCTCGTTTTCACTGCCTCAAGCCCCCGCTCCTCGTATCAATGTACAGAAATTGCTGTTAATTTCTAATAAGGACATCCATCATTTTTTCTCGCTAATATTTTTTAAAATGAACAAAATAATAGACTAAACAAATGTACCAACGGATTGCAACTACCTGCACCTCTCTGGAAATAAAAAACCTTTTCATTAATAATGAAATGCAATCGTCTTGTGTGTTATATTTTTAAAAAATGATTGTCTTATTATAAATACTACTGGTGTGTAGAATTGATAATGCAGTTTACCGTAATAACATGAATTACGCCAACCAGATGTGTTGAGATCTGTTATGACGGTTTAATTAATAGCGCGCTCCTATAATTACCAAAGTTCTTTATTTCCTTTTATATTTATAACAGGTGTCGCCAGATAACTCTAAAACTCTCGAGATATACCAGTTAATAACTAAAAGTTGATTCTAAAGTCAGGCCCCACCGCGATGAAAATGGCCGCTAGGTGGCCGGCCGGTCGTTATCCCTCATTCAGAAATAGTAAGGAAACTTTAAAATTAAATTTTAATCCGACCCCACCCCCGCCATTACAGCTCGAAAAGTTTGCTCAGATGCATGATCCAAGAGGCCACTAGGCCGGTTTCAATTCCCTGACATTTTAAATGGTTCTCTGTTTACTTTTGTTGCTATTTCGATTCCAGTTGAAGAAGTCCAACAAATAATCGCCTATTTATTGTTTCCATCACTCGGGCATTTAGCGTCACTTAAATCATTTATCTGTTTTCCTTCTCAAATTTGTCTCAATATTGAATTTGACAAAAATTATTGAAGTGGATATTGAAAAAATTCACAACCCTGACACTTATAACGAGGAATGTTTTAACGGTTCTCTCTTTCCGATGTGATCTTATTACCACACCCAAAACCCAAAACATCTAGAAGGTATTTCTGGATTTTTTTTATTCATTTAACAAAAGTAACAACAAACAGCAACAATTTAACAACAAATTCCTGAAAGCAAACAATCGTAAGTAATAATAAAATGTTTCTTCCATATTGAATGAATTACACAAATGATGAACTCGATAGTAGAAAACCATTTGTGGCTTAATTAATTTTTCAAAATTGTCTCTGTTTTCGTACTTACGAAAATAGCTCTATGTAATTACATGTTTTCATTATTTTATATAATTTATATTGTTAAAGTTACAATAAAGAGAGCTAATATCGAAGACGATAGGGAGAATGTTGTAGTGTAGAGGAGAAGTTGTGGAGCCTGTTGTATTGTTTCCTGTTCCGCTAGCGGATTTAACTCGCGCATAAACTAGTTTCAAATGGAGTGGTTTTTGAGACAGAAGGGGGTTTGTCCTCGCATTGTTGCATGCAGTAATACCTCGCCGGAAGTCCAAACAGCGTTCTCGTTTTCTAGTTCCGGCCATATTTTAGAAAATATGAGTATCTGAAAAAAAAATATTTCTTACATCACCTAGTGCAGACTACTGAATGTGTGCTGTACATAGGTGCTGTACTATTGTTTCCGTACACCACTATTTCTTTTTTTCAGCTCGCGAAATGTAAATTCGGTTATTTCCTAAAACGCTGCCGCTTCCTACACGAAGTGAAACAGTGAGTTTTAATTAAAGTGCGATTATGTGAATAACCTATTCCCTTTCGTTCTGTACCTCATTGCGTCAAAATGTATGCATAACGCCTAACGGTCATATTGGAGTTTATGTGATGATACAGACATCTAAACCTATCTAAGCAACTCTTTTGAGATCTAAAAATTAGATTTTGGGGATTATGTCTATAGTTCTAAAAAAATTATTAGGTAAACATTCATCGAGGTATTTGTTTTATATCCTCGATTTTAGGTTACTACTTGAAATGATGTATTCGATAAATAAAAAACAGATTCATGAAACATAATGTTAGTATTACATGGACTCATTCTGTTTAGTAGATTAGATTACTCACTAAGAATAGCTCAGTGCCAAAGTGTGATTCGCGTTGAGAATATATGATTTCTCAAGAGAAGAGAGAAAGAAATTTCTCAAAACCTAAGCCGTTTCAGCTTACTAATACAAATTTTAAAACAGCACAGCGAACTCTTGGGATAGTAGAGAGACTAATTTAGGCAAGAAGGGTGTCGCCAGTGATTTTCTAATAGAACAATAAAGAGGAAGTGTGCAATGCGCCCCCTCGACAGCGCCTCTGGGAGTGCCCAATTGTCGACCGCCAATAATATTATAGAAGGCTCCGCTACTCGTAAACCCTTAAAGCGGTCGTAATTGCCCAATCCCTTTACTGGCTCCGTACTCATTCCTTACTTTCCTTTATGCTCCCAAACAAAGACTCTGTTAAGACAGCTCACCTTTTGGTGAATTCAGAAATCCATTCATCTTCAGAAATGAATGAAGCGTCCAAAAAAGAATTCCTAAAAAATATCATTCATTAATTGGTATTTTGGATACCTGTTGAGCCACCCGATAACGGGATACTACTGAGGACTGCTGGAGTTCAAATTAGTATGCTTTATGAACTGACTTGTTATTACTTGAGACTTACCAATAACACGATTAAATAACAGGTTCCGACTTCCAAATATATGACACGAAACATATCTCGTATTGCGTATTTACGATCATAAAAGTGTTCCTGTTGATCCATAATTCATTGAAAAAGGTTTATTTTTAGTAATCTATTTAATCGGTCCGCACCGATGTGCATTTAAAGTGCACACAACGAACTTTAGTTAAGTACATTTCCGCACCACCCTCAGGGGGCGCTAGTTTATCGGTGCAGTGCACACAACGAACTTTAGTTAAGTACATTTCCGCACCACCCTCAGGGGGCGCTAGTTTATCGGTGCAAGTGTACCCAACGAACTTTAGTTAAGTACATTTCCGCACCACCCTCAGGGGGCGCTAGTTTATCGGTGCAAGTGTACCCAACGAACTTTAGTTAAGTACATTTCCGCACCACCCTCAGGGGGCGCTAGTTTATCGGTGCAAGTGTACCCAACGAACTTTAGTTAAGTACATTTCCGCACCACCCTCAGGGGGGCGCTAGTTTATCGGTGCAAGTGTACCCAACGAACTTTAGTTAAGTACATTTCCGCACCACCCTCAGGGGGGCGCTAGTTTATCGGTGCAAGTGTACCCAACGAACTTTAGTTAAGTACATTTCCGCACCACCCTCAGGGGGGCGCTAGTTTATCGGTGCAAGTGTACCCAACGAACTTTAGTTAAGTACATTTCCGCACCACCCTCAGCGGGCGCTAGTTTATCGGTGTCAGTGCACACAACGAACTTTATTTAAGTACATTTCCGCACCACCCTCAGGGAGGCGCTAGTTAATCTATATCTAATAATTTTTATTTAAAGAGAAAGCAAAACTTTCATAGGCAAATAAAAACCTAAGACAGTACAATTGACAATGACAGTATCTCTTGTTCTTGTATTCTTTTAGTTATCTTAGTATTCCTACCTCGTGGAAAGTTCGAAGAATGTATTTTAGAATATTTTTTCAGGATCCTAGTCAGTTTCTTCTTCTTGTGATCGATAATAGAATTCAATCCTGCCCGCAATTAACGTGCGTTAGACCCTAACTGCTGGATTCTCGTATAGCTTAAATCACACAGGACTGAAATCAGAAAATCGGATGTGTCGGTCTGAAAATTTCTATTCGCGTGTACCTCCTAAAGGGGCCATTAAGCTTTTGATCGGGGCGTGATGAGGAGCGGGTAAGGTGCTTGCAGCCGATATAGCTCTGGGGGAGCACTGTTTGTTTTATCGTGTAATTAACCGGGGGAGGCCAGGCACGCCCCTATATCACCCCCACCCCAATAATATGCGACCGTGTTTACAGTACTACCCCCCACACGGCCACGTCCACCCCACCACCACACCTGTTGTGAATACACACATCGGTCGCCCCGGGCCACTCATTACGCGATGTCCACTTAGAGGCGACAACTACTGGGCCGTGAGGAATGCTGACCCCTGGGTTTAATTGAATCCGATTACTGTATCGGATGCCCCAGCCGACTGTTGGTCAACAATCTGTGGCAATTAATCGGCCAATTATGTGTAAATTTGATGAACGAAATCGTCGTCTTGGGACCGGCCGAATGGCTTCATCGGCTTTTGACCCTGATCGTTTCAAGTGAACAGAGTTATTCCACTCCTAATAGTCCTTAGTCTCTCATATCTCAGTATTTCTGCCTGTCTACTACAAACGCGCTTTAAAAATTATCATCCCATTGAATTCTTTATCGGCCCATAATGGGAAAAGGATTTAGAGCTATAAAGGAAAATGACACGATGAAATTCTGATTTATATTGAATAATTACTTTGTATATAAATAATAATATTTGCCTTTTATTATTATGGATAATGTCGGTAGGCACGATAACGCAGCTTCCATAAAGTAGCTAAGGTCCATCACATTTATTTGCTCAAAAGGTTTATGGGCAGCAATTCGTGTCATTACAACCGCCCACTTTAATATGAAAGGGGTAGTTACTTCCTGGCCAGTGCTGGAGAGTATTACATATTACTGATGTCTGTACCAGGTGGGTTGGCTGAAGGCCGAGGACCAGACGATACTGAGCCTGCACACCCGGGTGGTGACGCACAACTCGAGGATCAGCGTGAGCCACGACAGCCAGACCACCTGGAGGCTCCACATCAGACAGCTCAAGGAGTCGGACAGGGGCTGCTACATGTGCCAGATAAACACCACCCTCATGAAGAAACAGCTCGGATGCGTAGACGTACACGGTAAGTAAACTGTACATTACTTCTCAAAAGTGACTGATAACACCTTATTATACTACTCATTATACTAGTTTTGTTTCCCTCAGACTCATCTACGTATACCAAGAAGGAAAGCATAATTTTTGGTGTCCAAATATTATACGCATGAACTGTATTTGAATTTGAGAGAAATGTATCCCTCAAAAATATATAATATGGTAACAAAACCTACTCACTGTAGGAGGTGAGAATCCATGGAACTGTGAAAAATTCCGTTTATCCTGTTAAATATTAAGGACCAGGATATAGAACAAAAAAATAAAAAATCGATGGAAATTACTTATAATATCCGCCTATTTGTGTCCAGATACTGCACTTTCCTAGCTCACACTAACTGCATCCTAGAAACAGTATAATATAACACTAACCAATACCGCTCACAAGTAGTAAGGCATTAGGAATGAAATAAAATAAGAATAAACAGTCGATACTCCTGGGAAAATATTCCGGCGACTAGAACATCCTTCAAATCACTTACCGAATGGCGGAGGGTGGCGTTAATCAGTGAGAAGGGGATTCGACAGAGGGGCGGTTTAAAGGGTGGACAGGGGTGGAGCGGGGGTGGTTGATTGCCGTCGGAGGGAGGTGTTGTATGCTCGGTCACGCACAACCTGTAAATCCCCGGGGACGTGCCCCACAGTGGCCCCAGGTTAACCCCCATGATCGATGAGGGGGTCAGCCAGGGTGTCGCCTCCCTCCGCACTCCACCGACCCCTCCCTCCCAAAGTCATCCCCGACCTCTTGTAAACATAAAAATATCTGCACTGGGCCAGATAAAGGGGTATTTGACAACTTGGCTCGCTTCCCCGAGGAAGGAATGGGCGTGCTTTTCCCGAGAATGGGCGTACTATTAGCCCTTTCGCTACGGCGGTCCCCGCCGCGGAGTGGCTTGCGTTGAACGGATCACCGTGCCGAAAGTGCGAACATTAAGCGCGCACAGTCTTTAACATTCGGAGCCAAGACTTTTGTCTCAAAAACGACTTTGTAATATTATAATTTTACTTTGTAATTTAAAATGATTACACCACAATTTACAATATTTATATAAATTTAATGCAGTTTTATCACGTATAGGTTTAGTTCCTATCTTCTGACGCATCCAAATTACGACTATTATTATACATTCGAGTGCCAGAGGCCAATGACAAAGCACTGTCGAAGGAAATAAACATTGCAATAGCGCTTGCAATTGTTTGCGAACTGAAAAAATCGAGTTGATAGCATCTGCCTTGATTTTTGGCTCCATTTCTGTAAGAGATGCGGCGTTCGTGTATAAGCGGTGTTTTCTGCCGGGTGACTATAGTCACCCATCGTCTCCATGCGGCGTTTTGTGGCGGGTGACTATAGTCACCCGTAGTAGCGAAAGGGTTAAGTTTATTTATCCGGTCAGTACCAACCTGACTGCCGGCAATGTACTGAATGAATCCCGAAGGTCACGTTGAGTCCAGTAAAATAGTAATTACTACTATAATACCATGACTCCCTGCGATCTACCCTCATTGATTTGGTTTCAACTGCTTTCGAAACTTCTCCATTACTCTCCATGAGTGTACTAGTGAGGCACTTAAGTTGTGTGTTCTCTAAGTGTGATCAAAATAATATTAAAAAAAGCAATATATTACCATTATCTTTGCCATAATCACGCTGATTTGCATATAATATTTTAATGGTCTTATGATAGATTGGCATCAGCTTATATATTGCATCATGTGTATACGGAATTCACCCAAAATAGGAATTTTTTTTGCAGAAAGTTCTAGCGTGATGACGGGCCAAGTTCCGAGGGAAGGGAAACTTTTGTGTTTGAGTTCCTTTCTTCTCAGTTTGTCCCCCAAATGCTATGTTCACTGCTTCCTTGATAGCGTTTAAAGGTCCCAAGTAGCAAATTCTAACTAGCTAACTTTCGACTAACTAATTCCTGGATTAGCTCCTGTCCTTATTTTCAGATAAGGCCGCACTGAACCTAGTCACTGTCGTCGTTTCACTCACTTCTTCATTCTACGCCTCTCTAATGTATTCAAATAAAAATTATTGTTTTGAAGTTGAATGATTGTATAACAGTTTCCTCCAAACTTTATGATGCCTGAGATTTTAAAATCGAAAATAAATAGTTATTTAAATCATTTTAATATCAATTTTTAGTTATTAAACCGGAAGTACTGGCTTTCAAACATTCAAATTAAGATTACAATGTATTTGATTCATTCTGTTATTTCAGTAATAATTCTCATATTGTGGAAGAAAATGTAATTATTTCATTTAATTTGAACGTTATATATTGTTTTTATATGTGCATTATTTAGTCATGAGTTCTTTTCTATTTCATATATAACACTAATAGACAATTCACAGTATTTTATAAATTCTGCGAACAGAATTATTAAGCTCTGATTTTCTGGAGGTGATATATCATTTAAGGACGAATATTTTGAGAAACACAAGTCTATAGTAGACCCTTCCTCACGTCTTGTAGCATGACTTAGTCCAGCCATTGGTGACGTATTGAACGGTACGTGCATTTCAAATACTTTCTCCTACGCGGCTACACTCTGTGATTCATTTTATCAAGAGGAATTACAATAGACATTATTTTTCCAATTGAATTACTTATTTCCAAGCTAACAGCGGTAGTGGAACAATTATATCTGAACGATGAAATACTGTAAGGAGGATATTAAATCATGATACCAGTTGACGATTGTTGGCTGGCTATAGATCGCGCTATTACATATGCGGTGCGGCTGATTTGAATGCAGGTTTTCACGAGGCAGTGAGCACCGAAAGCAACAGGTGCGGACGACTCTTACCCCCGGTATATACCACCTTGTGTTCCCAATCAATCCTGAGTAAGTTCATGAAATGGCGTCTGATAATATTTACAAAGACAAGTTTCCTTCGAAGAACCCCAATTGAAATATCTCGTTAACTCGCGGTACCTTTAAATATATTCCTTGTTTTAATTTAAAATGTGAAATATTTTTAATTGAATACATTTTAAATAAAATATTAAAATGATTTGAAGTCCACATCCATTTCAGTACTTTATACCGTAGATTAACTTTTCTCGACATATTAACCATGTTAATAAAAATTAGTTCTTGAAACTCAGAGAGATAGGGAAACTAGGTGGCAATATTGAATCCTCCGCCTACATCTACAATATTAATGCCAAGGACGATTTCTCAAGCAGTTTCCATTTAGAATTCAGAAATAAAATCTGGCCATACTTCTTGTATATTCGTCAAATATTCTTCAGATATCTCATTGCCTATTCGTGTGGATCTAATCCAGGCTGGAACATGACTTCTTAACCGGCTTTCGTCTTATCAAAATTTAATTCAGGAAACAGAGACTCGAGAAAAGTGTTTCAATATAATGGGTCTCCTCTTATACTCCTTACCTCCTTTACTTCGTCCCAGTTCGTTTCCCCCGCTCGGCTGTATTTCATTTTATCTCTCGTCGTTTCTCAAATCCGAGCTCCTCTTCTCTCCCATTCACGCTCAATATGCTCCGGTAGCATCTCCATTTTGTTTTATATCCTCCCGCCCGGTTCTTATATTATGCTCGCCAGATGGGAGCAGATACATTTAAAATTGTAAATAACATTTCATTCGATGAATAATCCAGAAATTAAAAATTTACTTTCAATATAATGACAATATAAACTGACAGGACAATAATAAGCTCAATATTGTGTTCGCCCATGTAAACTTACCACCTGACTATTTGATTTTACAAACTTTATTTAATTTATACGCTTAATTCGATTGCTAACGGTTAATAACAGTTTTATCCTGGGTTAATTTGTGTACTAGAGTTTCATTGTTGCGATCGGTAGAAAATTTCACCGAAAAAGAGCCTTCGACCCTGCTTGTACAGGTAAATATTTCAACCAAATTTGAAACGTCAGGGAGGTCATGAGTTAGGAAAAGAAAACTGGCGATCAGGAACAGGATTGGAATTCGGCATGTTGACAGCGCTCCGGGTACGCCCGCCTATTCCGTCATAAACCCGTCCTTTCGCAAAATAAACCCGCCCAGGTGGGGGCCGCTAAAAACAATATTGAGCCACCTCTCTCTCGCTCCCTCTCTCTTTTATTTATTTTCCCTCGAATCGTTCGAGTTTTTAAACGGCACTGCAATTACATCACTAGCGACGATGTTAAAATACACTCGGGGTCTTAACTCAATCATCTTCCCAGCCGGAGCTGGGACAACTACCGCAAACTGGAATAATTCAATAAAGAAAGCCTCAGCGCCCAACACCAATTCCCACAACAGAAAAAAACAAATTGAACCGACTGATAAAAGCGCCTAATACAATTAAAGCATTCAATACCGAATGCCATATTATAGAGGAATAATTATATTTTTTACAAATTCTAATTAAATGAAGATTCTCTCCACCACCGGAGTTCGAACTTGGTGCGAATTCATATTTCCCTATAATTAGAACGTGTCACTAATTTACGGGGACCTCAGAAACTCCAGAAAAACTCAATTGGATCCAGTTTGACAACTGTGGCCATGAACAACTGTTTCCCCGAAGAAATTGGTATAAAAATGTAGGATTCAAAAATGCACTTCTTTTTCATACTGTCTCACGAATGTCCATTTTGCTGTAACGTACAAGCGAACCAGTAAATATGATGCCATTTCGTGTGTTATATTTGAATAAAGATTATAACTCGCCAATCTCAATTAAAGTTTTAATACGGCTCCTGTAGACACGTATGTAACATTTTTCAGTATTTGTTATTTGTTCAGTTCCGCCCGATATCTTGTACGAGGAAACCTCGGCTGACGTGAGTGTTCAGGAGGGTGAAAACGCAACGCTCAAGTGCAAGGCGGGCGGTCATCCACCGCCGAGAATCACCTGGAGAAGGGAGGACGGACAACCAATCATTATAAAGAAACCCAGAGCCGACACAATAACAGGTAAGGAAACCAACTTGAGGGTCCGAGAACTTAAAGTTCTGTAGAGAAAGCAATTAAGGTTGTAAATTTAATAGTCTCCTTCAATCAGAATCTTGTACGGCGTATATTCAAGCCGGAGTCTCTTGGACGATCGAGAGAAAAACGTTTTCTTGTTTACAAGTAGGGACCAAACGAGGTGGCCCTCGCAGACTGAGTGTATTGTCGAAGGAAGCGTGACCCGCCCAACAAACAAGATTTAAGTTGAGGGTGGAAATAAAAAATTCCACTCCTGGCCCGAGCACAGACACAGCCAGGGGACAGGTTGGACTTCAATCGGCCCAAACTACCTCTAGAACCGCTCTATCGTATACAGGGTCTGGTTCAAATATAAACGCGAATTCAGTTCCCGTTCCCGCTCTATACAACTGGCATCTCTCGTCCGTGCACTGACAGTAAAGACATGTATAATTAAGCTTTCAATCCGGCCTTCCACACAGGCAATAGTAATGATAATACATACGACTAATAACACAATAAATCTAAATCAATATCAAATTGAAAACCTACATTTATATATTATATAGAAAGATCGGTTAGGGTTTCGAACTGTAAAATACAATAAATAACATATTGAGCATTTATGTATAAATTTGTTGTCATATATGAAATGAAAAAAAATAAAGAAATATAATTAAATCCCACTTGATGTTTAGCCAATGTATGATATTGAATACAATACAGTATAATGATATCTACAACTTATTTACTGTTATCCACCTATATATTAATACGACCGGAACGTAATTTGAGCCGATATTGACTGCTGTTATTAGTCAATTTGCAAGGTTTGGGAGCAAGTATAGACCAGTAATTACTGACCGCTACGCTGAAAATGATTAATGTAAATTTTATTACCGCGAGGGTAAAGGGGACGCGTTAAGTATTCATTAAACTACCGGCCCGCTCTGCCTAATATTGCCATTCGTATTGTGGGGACCCGATAGGACGCTCCCGGGTCCAGAATTAAAATTAAACGAGTGCTCTCGATTTCTCGCTACCTGTTATGCATGAGGGCCGTTCCCCCCGGGATTTCCGAGCCCTAATGCATGTCATACTTCCAAATTTAATTCAGTTGGTGCATTCATCATATATAATACAGAGGTACACTTCTGTTATATTAACCCTACAACAGACGCATTATTTTTGTAATTTCAACCAAGATTAGTCAATCGTTAATGTGATATTCTAGAAAATATTTCACGTACGATTAATTCGAACTAAAATTTATATTACCGGTATGTTAAGTTGTCATGATAAGTGGATCCAAATACTTATTTTGGGGGTCCAGGAAATATTTGGAATTTTAAACGACATACAGATATCCGAATGAGATTATATATTGGCCACCGGTCTTTCTAACCGGACAGTGACCTCCGTTGGAGCGGACGACGACCCCCTCTTAGGCGATTGCTCCGGTAGGAGCCGTGAGGGTATCAGTCTTAAGGGGCAAGATGAGCTCTTCTCGGGGGGGGGGGAACAAACAGGAGATGCTCGGGGTAAATATTTGCCGTGTGGGGGTCACCGTGGCGCAGTGCTCACTGCGCACTGCCAATGCTCCGCTACACACCGAGGTACACTCGGATCATGTTGTTTGTGTTTAGGCTAAGCCCCTCGGAAGGTCCTGGGCCCTGTTCAAACCTTCAGGTACCCAAACAGACCGCCAGCGTACACCCTCTCGGCCCCATTAGGCATTCAGCTAACTTAGCCGCAATCCCATTTCCTCCCCCCTCCCGAGGGACTTATATTCCGCGGGCAAATACGGTCAATTTCAAGCGCGGTACAAGCCAAATTAACCAGCCACGGAGCGAATTATAGGTGTTTTAGCACAATTTTAGACGTTAATGTTAAAAAATGTACAAACAACGCAGTAAGATGAATGTACTACTATAACTGATGGCAATGATATTACTCCGAGGATAAATGAGCTCGATAGTAGAATGAAAAAAAATACAAGCTGGTCTGACGACTAATTTGACAATAGCTATATTACCTCCACAATAACTTTAGGAGAGGTGACCATGTGCTAAGGCCAGAAAATTATAATATTAATATGAAATTAATTAACGGCGTTCCGATTGTGTTTGACGCCACATTTATTTTTACGCAATACGGATGTGGCCTAATAATAAGAGATAAGCGGGATTTATATGGTTGTTAATTTAAATTGAAATGGAAATTTGTTCGCTGTCTCAGTCGAATCGTACAACGGGAGTGTACTTCAGTTGTGGAAGGTCGACCGGCGGCAGATGGGAGCATTGCTCTGCATCGCCAGCAACGATGTCCCACCAGCGGTCAGCAAGAGGATAATACTTAATGTTAACTGTAAGTACAGGTAACTTATTGATTATAATAGTTAATGCCCCTTTCATTAGGAAATAAATAAAAGAAAATTATTCTTCAGTGTAATTTTTCCTCTCAAACTACCTGTGACTGGTAATTTAAACATTGAGGGTTGATCTAATTTATTTCCTCTTCACCGTTGGCACGGATTCTTGATGTCGGTTTCACCCAGCGAATCCTCCCTACATACTTATCCTCGATGCCGTGTAAAGCACCCTCTCGTTGTCCCACATTCCAGGATAGAAAGTGACACCGGTTGTGCCAATATTTCCTTTCACATATTAGCCCGATAGGTGGCCATTGGTCAAGCAGAGACAGCCTGTCCATCACAGGGGCCCGCCCCAAATACCAATTCCGCCCACGAAATGTCAACTGAATTTTTCCCAACTTTTTTTTTTTTTAATCAATCCGACCCTCCTCCACCAATTTTATTCTGACCTGTGGTCAATCCATGCTGCTATCTTGATTTTTCTTCGATTCTCCCACAAAAATTATACAAAAAGGTCGGATAAAAAATATAGTAATCACAAAGCGAGTTTGAAAAGCGTAAAAAATACCCTGCACGCGCGATAAAACGTACTTTGTTAAAATCATGCGTTTTTAAATTCCAAAAGAGCACCTCACAATCTTCATGACCATCAGTGAAATGGTACAATTAGCAATCAAATTAAAGTTATAGAATCGAAACGTCGGAAATAATGAAACAGTTAGAGCGTGTTATACAACGAAGACTAACATTTGCTTACTAAAATATCCCACTTAGTAAAAGGCCGATCAGATTATCAGTCCAGCCCCACCCCTTAATGCATTTAATACAGTGCCTGGAAAATTACTTTTGTTCCGATTACCAACAGGCCCTTACAGTAGTACCTGCGCACTTCGCTATCGAAGTTGTGATTCTGAAAGGAATTAAAGTAAGTTCAAAGTTGGACTGCGTTATCTGCTAGCTATAATACTGGCTGGGAAGGATAATAAGAATGCTATGAACAGTCATCCCATCTCCAGAACGCAATCTGTAATAATAATAACAAAGCCATAAAAGATCGGATTATATAAAACCTCATTTAAAGTTTTAAAACAAACTTAAATAAAACTATGACTCAAGTTCGTTATATCTGCTCGGTACTGAACTATTTTTTCCGCCTTTTGCCCATATTTCTTTCATTTTCTGATTACTACTTATGTTACTACTTTTACAAACTAATTTAGTTTTAAAAGCAATAATCGGATTTATATCATTTTTTCTCTTCACATTTCTTAATTAGTTCAATAAGGCTTAATTGGCTTAATACGTTTAATTAATTGAATAATACTTTGATAATTAATTCAATTACAATTGTAATATTAATTTATCTACAGTTTTTAATTGAATGTATTTATTAAGTTTTGATTCCTAAGTCCTGTGCCATACTGAAAATTCATTCCCATTCGCTGACATATGTAGTTCCAGGCGCTTGATACTAAATTTCCAATACCACAAAGTTATGCGGGTTTAGCATCTGCGCCCCAGTATGCACCAGGTTACATTAATTGTCCGCATTCAACTTACAACTTAAATTGCTATTTATTTCGTGTCAGTGTCTACTTTCTATATAGACAGTCATCGAACAGGACATATTCAGCTCTACATGTTCTGTTTTTATCAGCATTAATTCTGGTGGCTTCTTGTTAATTTTATTAGTAAATATTAACTTTTCTCGAATTTTGTAACGTAAATTAGAACTCAATATCTATAATACACTAACTCTTGCCTATTAACCATGTAGGTAGACGCACTGGCAAAAGAAATAAAATTCCAGAAAAGAGAGTGCTTACAAATTAGAAGACTTTCAATTTTTAAAAATGGACAACAAAACTCTCTTAGTATTTCAAATATCATAAAATATTATAGAATTTCATGAAATACAAATACCTAATGCGTTCATATCAATAACAAAATCAGGATTGAATCGATAATAGGGGTTCCGCTAAGAAATCCAACATCGCCCGCATCCAGAGATTCCAATCAAAAGTCCTTCGTACCATCCTTAATGCTCCCTGGTATGTTTCTAACCAAACAATCCATAATGACCTCAACATACCAACAGTCGACGAAGTCGCAAAATCACGCTTCCTTAAATTCCACTCCCGCCTCTCCCCACATCCAAACCCACTCGTTCAGTCCCTTTCTTCTTTTACCCATCCACTATCCCCACCACGACGGCTTAAACGCCACTGGCCCAGAGATCACCTCACATGTTAAAACATGTCAAAAGCGCCATCATTGGGTGGTTTCTTTGTCGTGACTAACACGCCGAAATAAATACATGTATCAATTGCACCCATAACTGTATAGGTTGATTGTGCAAAAATAAAACAGTTAAAAAAAAAATCGATAATTAAAAAATATTAAACGCAATAATAAGCTGATCTCTATCTTAGAGCGAGTGGAAACAAACAATTTTTGCCCCTTAAGAAGACCGAACCAAGTTAGCGCGTCTGACTAATAGGCCCGCTAACAATATTTTTGCAGTCGCTCCGGTGATAAAGGTTCCGAACCAGTTGCTGGGCGCCCCTTTAGGAACCGACGTCCAGCTCAAGTGTTACGCCGAGGCCTTCCCAAACACAATCAATTACTGGATCAAGAATGGTGGGGAAATGCTCCTTGACGGGTAAGTTCTGTTCTATTCTATATTCTGTTTTTATTAAAATTTGTTTCGCCATCCACAAAAGCTACGTTTGACATACCTTTTATTTATTAAATAGGCACAAGTTAAATATTACGCACGTTAGTTGAATTGCCTATTCTTATAGTAAAATACAATTAGTGTTTTAACTGCAATATTGTGTATTCAAGGTTTATAAAAATGTCCCCATTCAGAATTATTGGAATCTATCATACGATTTTAGGAGCGATGCCGTAATATCTTCTATAATACGACCTTAAAATTAATTCGATACGCTTAAATAATATTGGAAATCTATCTATATTGCTTTTCTGTAGGGCCAAATAACTAAGTCGCCGGGACGGGAAATATCCGTCGGTCAAAGCGATTTCCCTTTTAGAGGCGAGTCCTCTTTTCAATTGAAAGACCCTTCCGCATTAATACTATAAATGTCGAGAATGCTTATCCATCGTACGGCCTACGTACGAACTCTGAAATCGAGCTTTAACCGCGGAATAAAGTCCCTCGGTTGTCGTCCAAAGAGATATGAAAATGCGGTCGCAGTTGAGGCGGGTCCAGCCAGCGGGAAAGATGCCCCGCCAAGGGCCATTTTGCCTATGTATCAGCCTCATGCATCAATAAATTGAACTCAAGATACTGCTATCCAGAAGGAAACTGCTCATCTATCTTCTATGTGAAAAAATAATATTTAAAATATCATCGACAAAAATACGACAATTTTATTGGATTGATATTTCTTTAAGTCATTATACATCACTGCTAGCCCTGAAAATAAATGTGTTCATTTACCAGTCGAATATAGTTTTCAACGACCACACTCGATGAATTAAAACCAAATTGCGTTTCCTTAACTAATGATTCAATATCAGAGAATTTCATAGTAATTTAATAATACATTTTTTTTCTGGGAATTAATATAGATACGAATTAGACTTTGTGAAGGCCTTTCCAGTGTCAGATTGAGAATATTCATAGGACGGTCCACGGACTAGGCATTGTACTCTCATCTTAAACATGACAAGCGCTGATATGACATATGTTTTGAATGGAAGAATCTCTTTTAGCTAGTCCTATAAATTGCTAAGAGGTCATAATATAACATTTACTATGCAGTGCGTAGCGATTCCGTAAGAATACCAATGTCAGGATATTAAGCCATTTTCAGAATTAGTAATATTGACTCTAAAAGAGACGATACAATCTTATACCTGCAACTGTAATATTGACATGGTTGAGAACAGACAGACGTTTGGTAACAAAAAATTATTTCGCAAGCTTAATTATAAATGGATTTGAAACCGTAATGATTAAAGCGCATGGTTATTAACACTCGAGGATCGGCTCTTACAAAAAACGGGGCGTAATTTCAAATTGGCGTTTTGTTAATTCCCGCTTTTGTGATGAAATACTCACCATCGGAATTGCAAGAGCTTATTCACGGGTTATGACATGGTAATTACCGGAATGAAATTTTTTTTACAATGTGAAATTTGACTATTTGGTATACTATCATTTCTACAGTTTCATTTCCGCAATTGAATTATCAGGTATCGCACAAAGTGGATACGAGACGTAGAACTCGTCCGCAATATGTGTAGGCGAAATTTATTTCTTATAGTGCAGTCGCTATTTCTGAACAGGCTTTAATTACGACCAAGCTATAATAATAGAAATTTAAAAAAAAAATTATTTGTCTTCGTTTTCCCGGTATCAATACCGTCCGTACTGATGGGGCGCAGAATTTTACCTCGAGTGTTGATTAAAAAAGACAGTTAATATCGGTCCAAGTGTGTACGAGCGTGAGCGTGTATAAGGGAGGGAAGCTCCTCTTACAAATTGCGTCCAACTTTATTGGCGGGGGTGGAATGCAGTTAAAATTTTATGTGGGCATCCCCTCCGAGCAGACACACACACACACACACACAGACACAGAGTGGCCACCCCCACAACACAGCGACAAACAACGAAAACAACAACCCGGACTGAAATAATAATGAATCTGACATTAGACCGGTGCCTCTCTCTCTCTCTCTACATCCTCGTTCCTGCAGCTTCCTTGATTTGATTGACCCCTCCGACCCGCACACACACGCGCGTACGCTGGCTCACACTCACGTGCACACGGACACACGCAATTTTCAATTTTGTTTTATATCCTCCTCTTCCCCTCCCCCCACCATACTTGGCCGCGCTTTATATTGTTCGTACGGTGACGCGAGGACGAGACCGAATGAATATATAATTTCTTAATTCGCGGGTCAGAAATTTGTCCCTGGTGTATTGCTGGGAAACGCGTTGAATTGTTAAGGGATACATTTCTGATTGTTCAGTTGCCAGTAGAAGAAAATTGTGGTGTCTATTTTTACTAATTATATACACTGTATATATATATATATATATATATATATATATATATATATATATATATATCCGATATATCGAAGACTATTGGGCGAGAGTTATTGTTTTTATATAAAATGGATTCCTCCACTGTAAAGAATTCCGAACGGTTTCTTGTTGAGTGGGGCAGAAGCCGAGCCGAGGAATTCGTTCAATGTTCTCTCGTCGTTGAAACACTTATTAAACTGTGGGGGAGGGGGAGGAGCCCCTCACCACTCCTTGCTCGAACACTCCACGAGGTCAACTTGACGCGCTTCCCCATCGGGCTAAAGGAGGGGGAGCCTAGTTATTTGATTTGGTTAAACAATGTAACGAGAACAAACTTTCTTCTTCTTCCGAATAGTTCGGGAAAAGTCCCTACGCCAGTCCCTACGGATTTCCCGAATTTATATTCACTTCAAATTGATGACAATTGGGACTTATGAAATCAGAATAGGCCGACGACTCCGTTCTACCTCGTATCCAGTTTGAAAGTAAAGGAATTCACAATTTCGCCTACAGGTGTAGCATTACCTACAATAAATATTGTGCATATTGATAAACCAGTCATATTTGGGACGAGAAACTCTTGCTGTAATTAAAATAATTGTTTGTACGGATGACCGGATTCCGTTACTTCATAACGCTGCGTTTGTTCCGCGCAAAGGCCCAGCTCTTGACAATAAAAGTGCCGGCGCTAGTGCACTCATTCTGAGACAAGGCTTTGGCCGATCGTCAAATAAAAGAGTCGTAGATTACATTGCAAAGGGAAGTTGACATGTGTCCCGATGACGCGTCGGGAACAGCATAACTTCATAATTCTAAAGGAATTTGTACGAAGATTAAATTAGAAACAGAGGACACAAGAGTAATAATAGAGAGGTGGTATACAACGTCGCTCGATTGTCATACGAGGATTGTACATGACAAATCAACTCTGAAATAATTGGGTAAGCGAAATTGACATCCTTCCACAGTACAAATTGAAAATTTGTATTCCAATTCGGGCGTCACAGATTCGATAGCCGGCCACAGATAAAACGCACGAATAATAACATAATAAATTTTCTTTTAGATATAAATGTAAAAAGTGTATTGGAAAACTGGTGGGCATATATTGTTACTTTTCTTAGTAGCAGGACCCAAATAATATCGCTACTAGAGAGGTCTTGTACTAGGGAAGATTTTGACTTAGGACTACGTCTACCTACCAAACGCCTCAGACAAAAATAAGCTCCATATGATATCGTTATATCGTTTTTGGGTAAATGATTTAACAGTGTGATTTCAACAAAATCTAGTCAAATATACCAAACTCAAGCCTGACGGCTGGGTGAATACACATTTTTTCTTCATATTCCTTATTTCACAAACATCTCATGCGTTTAAGCAGTTTCCTTGGGTCGTTCAAAAACAATTCGGATGCGTTTATCGTTGTTTGGTGAATGTTGTACAACTCGCGAGTTGTTCAACGTGTTGCCTAAGGGGGCGGCAATTTTTCTGTAGCCGCTTCGGTGAGTAGGCGTTTGCAATCTTCGTATAAATTAATTTTGCGGCTCGATCGAGAGGCGAGAACGTCCCGTTTTGCCCAACAGGTGTCCGGGCAACACAATTCGAATCCTCCATTGTCAGAATCAGAAGCCGCGCTCCGACTTGTGACACAGCTTTTTATCGCGAAACGCGGCGCCCGCATCGACGATTTCCCGATTGTTTTCGTCCACGCGGTGGTAAAATATGACAACATCAGAGGGAAACACTGGAGAGACACTTGAGAGCCCAAGCTCACCGCTCTCCTGTCCAAACCATTCACTCTCCTTTCTCGCTTTTAAACCATCCGCGTGTCGAAATTATCTTGCAGTAATAGAATGGACGATTGAGTAATCCTAATTGCAGTGAGACTAGTGCAACAAAAATCTCAGAACTAATGCGTTATAATTCATCACTCTTATTGTTTTCTGTCACAAAGGCCTTGGCACATCGCTATTGTATGTTACTAACTGGTTCATAAATTAGCTTATGTACAGAGAATCGCTCGATACTGTCTTACGCTTGAATATTTTCTTGACATTTTCTTGAAAGCGCTCTAAACGGTACCGGAAGTGAAAAACCTTCAGATCAAGACCGTAAATGGGAATTGATCTGGGTTGAAAAAATCAGACAATTCTTCTTTCTTCTGCCCCATCTTCTTTGTATTTTTCCGCGCTCCAAAATACGTAAATCTTCTCAAAGACCTTCCACTTGATCAAACACAGGATCCGACTGTTCGTCCACTCGACTATTTATTCATGACTGCCCCCCTTCGAGTGTACTACAGGCGAAGATACAAAGTGAGGTTCGTACGCCCATCTGCATCCCGTTACTAACACTACACTTTTACAACCAATTGCCGTTACTACTACTAGCGGCCCCTGAGTGTGGTGCGGACATGTACTTAACTAAAGTTCGTTGAGTGCACTTGCACCGATAAACTAGCGCTCCTCCGAGTGTGGTGCGGAAATGTACTTAACTAAAGTTCGTTGAGTGCACTTGCACCGCTAAACTAGCGCCCCCCAAAGTGTGGTGCGGAAATGTACTTAACTAAAGTTCGTTGAGTGCACTTGTACCGATAAACTAGCGCCCCCCTGAGTGTGGTGCGGAAATGTACTTAACTAAAGTTCGTTGAGTGCACCTGTACCGATAAACTAGCGCCCCCCTGAGTATGGTGCGGAAATGTACTTAACTAAAGTTCGTTGAGTGCACCTGTACCGATAAACTAGCGCCCCCCTGAGTATGGTGCGGAAATGTACTTAACTAAAGTTCGTTCGGTGCACTAGTACCGCTAAACTAGCGCCCCCTTGAGGGTGGTGCGGAAATGTACTTAACTAAAGTTCGTTCGGTGCACTTGTACCGATAAACTAGCGCCCTCTGAGGGTGGTGCGGAAATGTACTTAACTAAAGTTCGTTCGGTGCACCTGCACCGATTAACTAGATTACTAAAAGTAAACTTTTTTCAATAAATTTTGGAACAGGAAAACTTTTATGATCGTTAATACACAATACCAGATAGGTTTCCTGTCATATATTTGGAAGTCTGAACCTAATAGTTGTGACCAGTTTGTGATGAAATATATATTTGACTGATAATTAGACAAACACTTAAGCCGATTAACAAAATCCCTCTCAACCCCCTTGTAAGACAAACATCACCCAAAAACATAATAACAAGACACGTATGTATACACTGGACAAACAGACAACCTCCACAGTACAATTGACAGTGACAGTGCAGTGAGGATGCCCAAAAAACATCCAAAGTGCCAAAGTGCACTAACACCGCTACTGAAAATGGCGAGCAGCCGAACCGGTCTAGCAAAAGACCAAACCAGAGAGAAGAGACAGAAACCCACGAAATCTACGGTATTGCATTAGTCCTTCACCCATCCGGTAATTTCTTTGGCTTCTAATTACATGGTAAAGGCTTTTCATTGTATGTTGAAATGGACGCGATAATAAACAGAACGTTTAGGTTAGATTTTACACCACATCTGACTATCTTGTAACTCTCCACCTTCACAGTTAAGCCGGAGCAAATCCCCGCCCGACCCACGTTCTGACCCCATGATTACCGTCCTCCAAGATACTCAGTGCTCAAAAATCTTCGTTCATGAATTCCTAACCCAAAATATTTCCTTTCATTAAACCCACGGGTTGTATCGAACGCATACAAGTCACAAAAACAAGTCAATTACTGCCGCTCCGAGAAGGGGAACGCATTTTTATGGCAAATCCCCGATACACAATAAAAACCTGAGCTCTAACAAAAAAGTATTCCAGACGAGCTTAATGATATTAGAGAATTTGTGGTGCAGAATGAATTCTTTATATTCATTTTATTTATATATTTTATGAATTATTTACTCAACCTATAGTGTTTATAATACGGCAATTCCTCAGAATCACTATCGCGGTGATTCAAATTATTTTTCTCAGCTCTAGGTACTAATAAGAGTTTAGTAATGGAAAAATCCATTAACTTTACCCATAATTCACGGCAAACCATATAATTGCCGCCTCGTTTTAATTTATTACCGAAATATTTTAATCTTTATCCACTTTACCTGGCATCTGCGTGTAGCCCTTTCGGCGGGAGGAAGCCCAAGAATGCCGGCAGGCTCGGGAACACCGATCTCAGAGATCGGAAATGCCTGGGAAAAGGCTTTGCTAAAAATAACATTTTCATCCTGGTCCGCCGATTTCCAATATCCTCCAGGATCGAAGAGCCGCCCCCGCCCCGCAATCTCCTCTGCCCCCGGCTTCGCTAGCCGATATATAGTATAAACAACATGTCTAACAGACCAAGCAATTATCTCAATCAGTGAGCCGAGAACCGAATCGTCCGCTGCACCGAATTCCCTCCTACCTAGTTCGCTCTTACCTCCTGTTTTTCTCCTTTACCAGAGACCTCTTCTATAGATAATTGTTAAGAGAGTAAAAATATAGGTAATAAGTTCGACGGTAGATTTGGACGTGAGGTTGTAACGACCATCCCAAGGTAGCAGCTTTTAACGTATCAAATGCACATTCACAAGAGAATATTTCCATCTAGTCCGAATCCCTTTAACATATAAATCCGCACTTTCCAATTAATTATTAGTAATGAATAAATAACCAGTGTTAGATGGATACAAGGTTCGATAACGAATAAAATCAGATTGAAAAATAAAAATGTTTCTTTACTCTCAGTGCTTACTAACCAGTTTTTACTGAATGGTTGATGAGACAATCAGCATCTATAATAATCAATAAAGCTAATTCAAACACCATAAAAGTTTCCTTAAAAGAAGTTGAGAAAGCCTAATATAATTATTTACGAGTTTTTCAGTCAAAATGGTGTCGATATTCATGTTTTACCGAAAAAAATACCAGCAATTAAACATTTTCCAAGAACAAGTCGACAACTAGATTAACCCCCGCATTATTAATTAACTCGAGAAAATTAGTTTCTCTTTAATTGCTACTAAAATGGCGTCCGTGTGCTGACTAGTCGATGCCGGTCAGATGTTTATTAGAAAAACGGAGCCCGTGCATCAACGGGCTGCAACTTGAAATGAAAATGTTATTTATTCACCGGTCCGGAGATTGTGAGTTGTTTAATTAATTAAGGAAAACGGCCGTAAACACGCCTCTAATCTGAACCTCATCGTCATCGCCGTCAAGCATGATGCATATCGTTCTTTTTTGGGTGTGGGACGCAGACAGAACAATTACTACCGTAATTTACCAATAAGTTTACCAATAAACTGCGTACTACCAATAGTTTTCTAGTAAAGCACATTTTTTTATTTTACAGTCGATGAGCTATTGATTAATTTAGATATATTTGTTTTTTTCCAGTTCGAAATATGAGATCAGGGAGAACAGATCAAGCTACAAGGTGATGATGTGGCTTACTATAAAATCATTCACAGATTCTGACATCGGCACTTACAATTGCGTCGCCACCAACTCACTGGGCAGGGCGGAAGCCACCCTCCGACTCTACGGTCAGTCTTATGAGCCATTATAAACCTGTAGACCTTTTTTATTTTTATGTCGTATTATTTTTATCCCAAATCAAAGAGCTAGACGAGATTAAAATGATGGTTGAAAAATGTTTGAATCTTGTTCGTAATTATCGAAAGCAAATTTTGAAATCGTCCGTATAATAAAGGAGATGGAACTCTGGAGCGTAACGCATCCATACGGGGAGGTTGGTGAAAGCACTAGTGAAGCGCTCAGCTGGTTTCCTGTATGCTTACAGCTCGCGTCTCCTATAGCAAAATAGGGTAATAGTTGAGATTATTACATTAACGATATATTGCATTTATCTGTATTTATATACATACGCGTGTGGTTGGCAAAGGTCAGAAATTTAGTCTTTCGAAAAGCGTGTTACAGCGCATTGGGATTTGAGAATACCTCGAATACATGTGGACTATACACAATAAGTGGAAAAATACTGCATTCCTCTCATTTCTCTTCATCTTCATCTCTCTTCTTATACCGACTTCTTAAAGACGTCAGGTTTTCTCCCTCCCGTTTCTTCGAATTTCCCACGGCTTTCCGGGAATTGTTGAATCGCAGTGTTCAACTGTACCCTTTCACGCGACCGTTTATGATTGTTCGTTGGGGGCAGTGAAATAAAAACCTCGGTCCTAAACCGGGCTATCGGACTATTAGCAGTATGTTCCGCTCGGATACCTGCCGAACGGGTACAGTCTATAAACGGTCGCGCTATTTCTCTCATATTTGTAGTCGGCTACAACTGGCCATCGAACCCAAGTTTACGACCTCGTAAACCCACCTCGGCATTGCGTGAGGCCTTTCCCGCCCCTACTCGTAAGTTGTGCCGGTAGACCGCACGTGGACAATAATAAACATTCCCGGTAGGCCGCAGAGCTCAGAGTAAGAATATGCTGCCTTACAAGAATTACCAATCATTTGCCGATCATTCACCTGCCCTTTCTGTGTAACAATTTTATTTCCATACACTCGCTGATTTGTTCGAAGTCTTCTTTTAGAGTCTATTCACCCGGATTTGTCATATTTTAAAACCCGGATTTTAAAATATTTTCGTAAAGAAGAATGAAGATTCCGCATTTTTCATACGCCTCGAGTGGTAAGGTGACGATTAAATGCAGTTTTATGTAAATAATCATGGTCTAATTAATAAGAAAGGGAAACCGGCTTGTTTACTTGTCTGCCGGTCTTCCTGGTTTCATTTCCTTCCCTCAGGATCAATGCACGAAATGGCGATAGTTTTCGCTTGTTGAATAACCCGCCGAGTGAAAGTGGAACCGACGCGATGATATACGCCGGTTTTTTTTCTCCTTTTTATACATTTCCCATTCTCGGCTCTACTACTTCACTGCCGGGTACAGATTTCCCAGTACAAAAATAAGATTAATTAAAGCGCCGTACAAAAGCGCGTATGGAAATTACGATTAAAGCGTGTCCCGAACGCTTCTACTTCCCTGCAGGAGGTTTACAGGCGTATCCGCACGTCGCTAGCTCACGTAAACTGCAGGCTAAATACGGAACAATGCTGATATATAATACCTTTCACGATTAGTAGGGTATTACCAATACCGACATACTTTAGGGCTGCCGTGCTTCAAGAGGGAATTGCCCGGCTAGTGTTGGCCCCTTTTATTTCTTTTTTTTATATATGGTGTTGGGATGTATAGAAATCGGGAGTTTGCACAATTATAGACGAGAGAACAAAATGAAATACAGTAAATAAAGAGGCCTTCACCGCCTTTAAAGAAGGGAGGAAACGTCGATTCACTCGGTCGTTATCATCTCATCGGGCTAATTAACTTTCACCGATAACATCCTCGGTACGGGTGGCGGAAGGATTGTCCTTTTATGTGTCATCACCAGAGAGAGTTAAACTCCATTCGCGATACCGAGTTCAAATAGCCATTGCGCTTTCTCAACCGGAACGTAGACAAGTACATTATACAATCGCCATTTTAAACTAACATACCTGTGCTTAGAACTTATTTTTTTATATCTAAAGTACAGATTTAAAAATTTGATGTGTGCATGGGAAGAGAGAAGTTTTGCTAATGGAACTTTAGAAATCGGATTATCCCATCGATAATTATAGTCGGTTCAAATTCTAAGTTGAAAGTTTATGTTTTAGAGTTGGCGGACTCATCGCGGGAGAGCAGAGCCCGAGGCGGGCAGCCGGGCGGCGGTGTTGGTGGGGATGGGGCGTCGAGCGGCGGTCCGCCGTGGCGGACGTCCGCCGGCTACTGCGGCCTCCTGGTGGCCGCCACCACCCTCCTCTCCCAATCTTAGCCGTCGGACCGAGCCCCAGTCCTCGCTCCGAAAACGTGCCGCTGATAAGTGTTCTTACCAAACGAAATCCAAACAATGCGAAGAATTACCATTGCGCCAACGCCTAGAAGAGTGAAGAAGTCGGCTCGCTCTGTTAAATACGGCGGTCGCAACGGCCGGCGGAATACGACAGGTCACAGTACTCAGTGACATTTACAGATGTGACACGGGGGGCTCCTAGAGCAATGAATTTTGAGGTTATAAATGCAATAATAATTATAAAAACTGGTGAAGGCGGGAGGTTAAATACCACCGTTCGGTAGTATTATCAAGCCCCATCGACTGGCTCCAACGTAAGACCTCACCCTCCCCCAGCAGTGCTTGTCTGTGTCTATCAAGCACAATTGTCGTTAGCTGAGAAGATCTCTGTGCCCGAAATTGCGCGCGAATGAATGATGAGTCACTACTGTCGGTCTGGCTTAAGCTAATTTTTAAATATAAAAGTGTATGCGCTGTCGGTGGCGCTCACACGGATGAACGAATACCCGCCGGCCTCTCCAAACAAACTAAAACAAATCATTAGTTAAATATTCTGTAGACGACACAGAGTCGAGACGACGCTAGTCCATTTCCAGTCTATAATCCATTAGAATAACGCGCGAATTCCTTTTCTGTCTTTATCTCTGGATCGAGTTCTGCTCTCCTTTGGCATTATTAATCGTATACGAAAAAAACAGTCGTTGGTGTTGGCGTTTCCCAGTTTTAATATAACGAACATTTCTACTGTGACAATAATGGCTGCATGTGTTTGTAATCGTTTTCTCGATATATGTAAATAGCTTCGTATAATTCGACTGTTGTTTTGTGCACATACCGAATCGAAGATTGTAGCTCTTCCGGAAGAAGTAAGGTCTCAAACGGAACATTAAAGATAATGATAAACCGTAAAACGCGTTTGTAAGAGATTATAGTGTGGTTCCCCTAGAATTTGGTAGAACTGACGACTTCACCAGAAATTGTTCTGTAAATAAAACTGAAGCCTCACTCTTGCATACCACAAAAGAATTGTTTAGTCTGATGTTCGAGATTTTTAAATATCGTCAAACTGAGACTGCATTCAAAAGAGGCGCGGATGTTTTATAATTCGAATAAGATATTGAGCAATAATCTAACAAATAAATATATCAGGTAATAAGAACTTTCTTGTACTAGTTTTATAAACATACTGTTTTATTCCGTGATCACCACGGACTAAATGAAAGGTGGCTTGTTTTCTATTTCTGCGCAAGCGGAGTACTTATGTGCTCGCCCACATTTTAGGAGACCGATGAACTATTGGGAAACGTCGCACTGATCACGCCTGAATGGCATTTGTACATTTTAAAATTTAATTGCGCCTGTCTTTAGGAAAAAGAGATCATCACTCTGACTTCACGCCAAGACTCGCTGCGCTGTTGAATTACAAATCGACACGTTTAAACAAACATCAGTGCCAAACAAAAAGAATTAAACCGTTTGTAAGACATGTAATTTATAATGTGTACATTCGTCGACATTATTTTGTTAAATAAACTTTCTTGTTTTTCAAACCGATTGTAATTCATTCGTCGCATCTTCCCAGTGTAAGTATGGCCATAACCGAAACACGTAACCGGGGAAGACGTTGGGAAAGACTAATATCTTCCGATGCTGTTTTCAATTTGTGCTAGTATTTCCTTAAATATTTGACCGAAATATAATTTTCGGGGATTTCATTTTCGCATGACCTATGATTCGTGCTAATTTTATGATTGCCTCACAGCCTCGCCGTAAACAACGGCCGACGTGAAGACATCGGGTGATCGAAGCCATGTAGACCCGTCTTCCGATATTTCAACGTCACGAGAGAGTGGAAAAGCGGTCGACCGAAAGCCCACGGCGAAATTAGAAGCGGGCTCAAAGAGAAACCTAGCTAGGGGAACGGTCAAAGCTTCCAAAATACAATGGATTTCATAGCTCAAATCATATGTCGGTTCAACCGTTAGGGCGGATTTAATTAAAATCCCGTGATTTATAATATAATAAATGGTTGGGAGGTCAAAGGAAAGGGGAGGAATGCGGGGGCGCCCAATCTGGCCGTCGGCTCGACATTTTTGGGCCTAATTTTGGATGGACATCTTATTATAAAACAAATTAATCGGTCGGCGTTGCTCTTGTGGGTAGATTATTGATAAAAAAAATGCTTATACGACTCGTCGCATTTTCACTTTTTTAGCGTCATATAATCATGTCATTCCGTCCTATTTCCCTATACTCTCATTGCCCCGAATGATTTCTGAACCAGCGGTACATAATTACCTATTTTTATACCCTACCGCACCATATAATAGTACGCAACAATACACCCTTAACGCCATAGGACAAACAATATTCCAAAAGCAATACCGATTGTATAATTTGAAATGTATTTTATTATTTAAAATAGACGAAATTTCTTGGTGCTCGAAACAAACATATATTTCAGGCTAAAATGTCTTCTGTAACTCTGTGTGGAAACTCCGAGTTTCGTGCAAAGTATTCAACATGAAACGTTTTTCGCGCTTCAAAAATGAATATTTTCACGCGGGAAAAAATCTGTCCAGTTCGTCTTGCTTCTCAATTTCTGGCCCGTCCTCGTACTGAGAATCGTCCTAGAAAACATAAATAATACATGCAGACTACACATTGCAACACGGGGTGTGTAAACAAAAGCGGCATTAAAGCAATATTCACTTGGACATTTATTATAGGTAATATAATAATCTATATATTTGAATTTCATCAGTCGTTCGATTTTCTGTCAGGTTCAGCTTATCGCCAGCGTCTTTTGTACTTCATCAGTAATACGCGAGGGTACTTGATGAAAACAAACAACCGAGAGAAAACTAGAAAATCGTACGAGCGATGAGAACTGGTTTAGTTTATCATGAAAGTACACTTACATGCTCTGAAGCGTCTTCATCGTGATTCTCTTGTTCGGGCATTATCGGTGTCTCGACCCAATCCTGCTTTTGAACTTCGTCCTCAATTACATCCTAGCAAAATGAAAATTATTCTATTAACGAGTTTAACTGATTATGCTCTTAAATATGTTGTCCATGTTGATCACCTTCGGATATATGTTTTTTTTACTACCTAAATAAAACGGTTTCACTGTGCGTAGAGGACTCGATTATAGATTATTTAATATTTTCTGCATACAGAGTGGATCCGATTTCAACCTACATTTGTATTTGCGCTGGTCTCTTACTGAGCTACTAATGAAATCCGCGGCGGAAGGCCGAAACCGGATACGACTCAAAACCAGCCAAATTGTAGTGAAAACAAGTACGTCTAAACAGTTTTTAAACGTAGGTCGGTGTAAAATTGTAATTGTTTCTGCGAGACATCTGAGTGGTGTCACACATAATACAGATCCATTTCGGGGCTGCGCGTTGTAAAAAAACAGGATCAATGACTGAAAATGCGAACAAGAATTAATGCGGACCGACAACTTTTTGAGCTGAGTTGTCAATCGTCCGTTGATGGCGGCTATCTCCAATTAGGATTTTCTGATAAACATAAAAAACATGGATGCAGACAGATTAAATTTTTTTACTAAGAGATTAAGGTTTTCGTCGGAAAAAATTACATACCTTTGGCTCGTCCCATTTTTCCATTTCCTTGTCAACAATTTGTTCTTCACTCTGGTATAAAAAAACATGAAATTAATAATTAATCGGTACCAAGAAATATTATTTCGATTGCAATCGATTTTCGAATATTCAGGCCAGTACGCAGAAAATTGTAAAAATACCAACATAAACCGAACAAATTAGTCGCCACTAATTTGTAAATGAAATATTTAAGTTTAACTGGAATTTCTATGTATGCGCAACCCAGTACAATTTCTCGGGTTATAAATGCTTAGTGGAATACTAATAAATTTAGGCATATTAAAATTTACCTCGCTATTATTCTCAATTTCCTCGGGTGGATATTCCACGGGATCTTTCTGATGTTGATCCAGCTCGTCCCTCTATAACGCCACGCAAAGAATTATGTTTTTATTTCAATTCGAATCAATATTATCGGATTTAGTTCTTAATTAATTTGAATGAGAAAGTTTTGTAGCTGGTTTGGAAAAATTTTCCCGTTACGTTTGATTTTGTAAGAATGAAATTCTTATGTGGATTACCACATAAATGATAAACAATTCAGACGTCATTCGCCCACTTCGTTAAAACGAACAATACTGTACAACGTACCATAAGAGCTTCGGAAAGTATATAACTTCATTGAGTGAATCTAGCTGAATATTAACTTGCGTCTAATAAACCATTTACTATTTATTCATATATTTTTTCGCTAATACGAAAAAATCAAATTGAAGCATTAATGATGATTATAGATTATGATTAATAACTTACAATGGTCCTACTACCTCCGATCGCCACCAACATCATTAATACCAGTACCCACTTCATCCTAGGACTGGAGGTAACAAAACTGTCCAATAACGCCCGGATAGACTGGGGAATAACTCGTCTATGTGTAACCCAACAGGCACTACCTACTATCGAATGTCAATAACTGAGATAACAGAGTGTCCGGTGTAAACGATGATTGATAAGCAGCGAAATCAGGTAAAGATATCAGGAACGCGATAGGCTGGGAGATACGAATTATCCAACATGTTATGGGGGCCGCGTTCAAACTATTTGCGACCATCTGGGGGCCGGGGGTGTTTCATTTGCAGCGATACCCTTTCAATAGGAAGGTTATACAGTATTTCAATCAATGGAAAATGTTTAGCCCCTTCCATACTGGCCCAGGGGGCTAATAAAAATGTTGTTCTCATCATCTGACTTTACTTAAAAAGAATGCAAAGAAATCATGATGCGAGAAAACTATGAGAGTATCGATCAAACGACCGGTTTTATCTCAGTGAAAATAAAATGAAGAAAATGTTTTTAAGCATAAACACGATGAATCGGCGTACGCCCCCAAGTACGTACCATAATTTTCTATTATAAATAGACAATACTGTATAGGTTTACTTAAATAAAGATATTTTCTCACATAATTTTAGATAAGTTATATTAAGGCAGTGTTTATATCGAGCTTAATTCACTCGGCTGGCTTATTAGAGCTTATATAGGAAGGAAATGATACCGGAGAGTTCTTACTGGTAGGACGGCGATACAGAGGAGGGCCGGATTAAAAATGTACCGAGCTAATTTACCTCGGGGGGGGGGGGGGCCAACGCGAAGCAATAACGCGGATACGCGCGTTGTAAAACAGCAGGGCATAAAGGAGAGATTAGGGGCCGGAGAGGGAGGTGTGAGGGGGGAACATTGAATGTAAATGTGAGGGGCCGTTATCTGGCGGGAGAAGCGGGGTCCGCGTAGGTGGAGAGTCACTGATAACGGAGCCGGCCACTAGTAATAATGGCGATATATCAGCCGACAGACAGTCGGAGAGACTCTGTTAGAGAGCACCGCCCAATATAGGTCCGGGCACATCATATCCTAATATATGTATATATGATGCATGGCCCCACCGATAATATGAATCCCCGGCACATTTCCCATTTCCAGTCGTTAGTCGGCCACCTCGAACTCCACCCCCCCCCAACGGGGTTTTATGAAGGATGCCCATTAAGTCTTTATGGAAATTGTTCGGCGATAAGCGAGCTGTAACTGTCTGTTTAACAGGACAAAAAGAACCCCGAAATCTGTCAGTTGGATGGGTTGTCAGTTGGCCACCCAACAATTATAACGTTGAATGTTTAACGAATTTTCACCAAATAATATACCATCGCTCCTGTTCGTTTGATCTTTCACATTGCGAAGAGATTAACAGCGCTACGTCTGCAGTCAATTCTGCCTACAATATTGACAACACCGAAATCATCCCAACTTAGACCCGAACTAAGACCGGGAGGAGGCACAAAATAGGACGGCTGAGATTACACAAAGGTACCAAACACTTTTCTTGTTCCTTATTTCACGATACATTTCGTTACCGAACGTTAAAAAAATTACATTTTTTTTAATCCTAGACAAATACCAGCGTTTTACGAAGCGACATAATAATAATTACTGGTGCGGAGATATATGCACTGATAAAGGTGAAATCGGTCTAGTAGCGGACAGACAAGCGGTATAATGTATAACTTATAATACATAAGTTTGTTATCCAGTTGGCTTTGGCCTTCACTTCAATGAAGACCTTATTTTTGCCTGCGATTAAGTTTGGTATTGAAATAGGAAATCACTACTGACGGATGGAGAAACCGGTACAATGCAAATAGTATGCATCTATTAAACAAAAGATAGCTTTATACGTCCGGGAAGAGATGTTATCCCAGCGGTCGACTTTCACTTTCGCTTATCGAAGATGCGGAGAAAGTGCAGCCCGTGATATGACGCGTTGTTTTTATTGCCTATAAATAGTCAGCGATCGAAGACATGGCTGTTTCCTGTCATGTTACATAGGAAATATCACATTTCATAATTAGTATAATTAATGAAATTCCGGAATATAACACTTGGATAACTTTCAAGCCGTTTCGCCGTGTTAGCGCAAAGAATCTCTCTGTACTTAAAACGGGTGACTGAAATTTTGAAATTAAACCTAAAATATATATCTTTTAGGAATTTCACACAACTAATGCATTTTTTTTATTTCTGTTGCACACCTCTACAATTTCCTCTTTGATTAGTGCACGTTTAAATGCAATTAAAATAATAAAGTAATTAAGATTTATAAATTTGATTAATTTTCTTCTTTATTCACTTTTTATTCTTCTTCATTTTCTAATTTATTTCAACGGCTTCTATGACCTAAAAATGCTTAGCTATGCACTTCTTATTCGCGAACGTGTCAGACATATGTAGGCAGAAATAAATCATGTTAGTTAGGATAATGTTACTGGAAAGTCTAACAATGGTATACTCTAAGGAAGCCGAAGGATGTAATTAAATACATAGCGCTTCGTGTGCATAGCGGATAAGTATAAGTATGGGCCTCAGAATGAAAGTTGACTTTGCCGAGAGAGGCCTAACTTTCCCTCAGGTCGAAGATGCTCAGTGCGTATCTGGGAGACACTTGCTTCTCCCGCACTCTTCGATAATTCTGCTTATCGTGTCGGCAATTTAATTTTATATTTGTTAACTAATTTCTTATTGATTGTGCGTGCCAATTTGGCCAGGCAAAAATTATTTTCCAATGCAAAAACAGTCAGTTTAAACACCCAAACTCTACTATATTAAGGAGTTAAAATATAGTTGTTTTCGGCTTACTAACTCAAAAATACATCCAGTGTAATTCTTTTTCCAGTGAAGTAGAATTCGCGCGCCCCGAGGGTGGTGCCGAAATGTACTTAACTAAAGTTCGTTCGGTGCTCTAGTACCGCTAAACTAGCGCCCCCCTCAGTGTGGTAAGGAAATGTACTTAACTAAAGTACGTTCGGTGCGCTAGTACCGCTAAACTAGCGCCCCCCTCAGTGTGGTGCGGAAATGTACTTAACTAAAGTTCGTTCGGTGCACTAGTACCGCTAAACTAGCGCCCCCTGAGGGTGGTGCGGAAATGTACTTAACTAAAGTTCGTTCGGTGCACTTGTACCGCTAAACTAGCGCCCCCCTCAGTGTGGTGCGGAAATGTACTTAACTAAAGTTCGTTCGGTGCACTAGTACCGCTAAACTAGCGCCCCCTTGAGTGTGGTGCGGAAATGTACTTAACTAAAGTTCGTTCGGTGCACTAGTACCGCTAAACTAGCGCCCCCTTGAGTGTGGTGCGGAAATGTACTTAACTAAAGTTCGTTCGGTGCACTTGTACCGATAAACTAGCGCCCCCTGAGGGTGGTGCGGAAATGTACTTAACTAAAGTTCGTTGAGTGCACCTGTACCGATAAACTAGCGCCCCCTGAGGGTGGTGCGGAAATGTACTTAACTAAAGTTCGTTGAGTGCACCTGTACCGATAAACTAGCGCCCCCTGAGGGTGGTGCGGAAATGTACTTAACTAAAGTTCGTTTGGTGCACTTGTACCGATGAACTAGCGCCGCCTTGAGTGTGGTGCGGAAATGTACTTAACTAAAGTTCGTTCGGTGCACCTGCACCGATTAACTAGATTACTAAAAGTAAACTTTTTTCAATAAATTTTGGAACAACAGGAAAACTTTTATGATCGTTAATACACAATACCAGATAGGTTTCCTGTCATATATTTGGAAGTCAGAACCTAATAGTTGTGACCAGTTTTGTGATCAAATATATATTTGACTGATAATTAGACAAAGACTTAAGCAAAATCCCTCCCAACCCCCTTATAAGACAAACATCACCCAAAAACATAATAACAAGACACATATGTATACACTGGACAAACAGACAACCACCACAGTACAAGTGACAGTGACAGTGCAGTGAGGATGCCCAAAAAACATCCAAAGTGCCAAAGTAACTAACACCGTTACTGAAGATGGCGAGTAGCCGAAACCGGTCTAGCAAAAGACCAAACCCGCGAGGGAGACTGAAATACACGGTCTTGTAGATTTCAGTAGGAAATAAAACGGTAGTTATCTGTTTAAATCCATTAAAACAAACTCTTGTCTTGTAATCTACTACCGTTCTTTTCCATTTTAAACGTAATATATTGGAAAATACGACCGTCTAACGTGTCCTAATAACTTTTAAAATATTTACCAATCGGTCGGGAGTCAGTGACCCGACGATGACGGGGTGGCGAATGGCAGGAAGAGGCCTGGACTGGGGCACTCGGTGGGGGACGACCTCGCGTGTAACTAAGCTATATGGTAGGGGCCAACCGTTCCTTCTTCAGACTCTCGCCCACCGGCCTGCGATTAGGTCGCTGACAGTCGCGTCGACAGAAAACCAACAGAAGAAAACCGGTCTCAGGATACGGTCAGAGTCGGTGCCAGCCAACTTCCATAAATTGGCCGAAGCGACTCGGAGGGAGTTGTCCGAGTGAAGCCCCGTTCGTCGACCGACCCCAGTTGTTCGCCCGGCATCAAGTAAGCCCCGTTCGATTTGATTTGACTTCCGGAATCGCCTCGGGTAGCCAATTTATTTATAGAGACCCGAAATTAATTACAAGCTTCGGACCGATTGATCGGGGTCAATTTCCCAAACATTCATTATTAGCTAGGCCTTCATGAAAGTGGGAGGGGAGAGAGAGGATCACTTCGGGAGTTGTGACCCTTCATCACGCATTCGTTTTCCGTGAATAATAGTTTTATTGAAATTTGGCACAAAATAAGGTTAGGAAAATATTTCATAGTCATGTCGCATAGTCGCGACAATTCGTGTCACGAAATCATTATACCAAAATAATTTACGATATTAATAATTAAATTGATTTAAATTAAATTTGCTAATGATTTTCTGAAAATAAATTCGAGTGAATTTTTTTTAATCGACCTGTTTGTCAGTTCTCGTTAGAAGTATTATTTGCCTAGCTGTCGTGTTTCATTAAACGTGCATTAATTTTTCCGCAGTAATATTTTGTCTTTCCGCTCGCTTGTTTGGTCTTTTACTAGACCCCGGCCTCGACTGTCCGCCGGTCAATTATGCACAATTGCTGTTCGAACTCCCGATTGGCGAGAGATCGCCAAGTACCGCGGTATTCCAAACCCTCGCGGAACCATCAAACGGGTTTTACAGATAAAAAGGAGTTTTACTCTCACTGAGAAAATAACCGCACTAACGGTGCCGTTCAATCAATTACGGAGCGATCGAATTTCTTGTCGTACCGGTTTCAGAAGATTTTATTGATTTGGAACGGGAATCCGGCGAAAACTAATCGGATATTCATGTTTGCCAATAATCCATTCTGAATTTCGAAGTTGCATATAAATATAGGCGTGAACAATATAAACCACATTAAAACAATAATCATATTCAAGAGAAACTCGAAACTTAAATCTTATGTCATATTTTTTGTTCAACTTGAAAAAATAAGTTACTCCACCGACATCAATTCTTTGGGCTTTCTTTCCTATTAAGTTTGACTAAATACTGAATCTTTCTGTCAATTATGGACGAAGAATTTTATTAGAAATGTAACGCTATTGTCTTGAAAGTAAGGGCTTGATAACGTATTTTTGTCGTTTAAAAAACTGTATTGTTGACCGGACGGATGAAAAAACGTAGTGACCGTATCCAATCTTTAACACAAAGCCGTAACCAATGGGTAATTGTCCACTGCGTTGAGAGTTACTGTCCCGAGCAAAATTTCCACCAACAAAATGTTCTTCCGAAAGGACCCCAACAAGTTTGTATTTTTAAGAATGCCGCGAGATCCCTCGGAACTGTTTGGTTCCAGCGACCTTACTTAGCATATTAGGCAGAAAAATTAATATTGTAAGAATAACTTATATTACAAGTTGGCCATACTCGCGAACTCAAAGATCCTTCCTAAAGGTGAACGGTCCGATCTCGACATTTTCTAGCGGGCGACCGCCAAGGTCTCGTCCTTTCTCCCATGCCATCGAACTATTGCAACACAGTCATAATGTCCTACTAACCGAGTGGAGAATTAGTAAGTTTAAATTAGTTAAGAAATACTACAAAAATTGTTGACGCGATTAGCTGGTAACCGTAATATGTGGCAGTTGAAGTGGACTAGAGGAAGTGACGTAAGTGAGGTAGTCGTCTTTTTCACACCGTGGGAAACGAGGAAGCTTCGATGAAAAAGTCAGCTAAGCGTTCCCAATAAAAACTAAATGCGTCCGAGAAAGCAAACTGAGCGTATATTATAGTTTCTTAAAATCTATGGGCAGAGACGCTGCCCAACGAGCTGTTTGAACTTAACTCCTACCAAGCGAGCCGAAGTACCGTTCCGTTTGGCGAAACGCCGGCATAATGTGGCGAATAACAGAAAGATAGAGACCTTAACAGAGATCTTGATTGATCACCGCACTAGCTTATACAACCACGACGGCGCTGATGATTTTGAGTTATATCATTGGCCGTTGTGAAATCTGAGCGGGACTGTAACGCAACTCGAGTTTTACGATACGCGAAAACATTGTATTGAGTAACCTGTTGTTGTTGTCCACATGTCACAAGTGTGTACAGTGCAGTATTACTTTGTTACGTGTTTTAGAAGCTGTAAGCAACTTTAAAATAAATAAGGATTACAACATTTCATTTCAGGTACCTTACAGAACTAGATCTGAATTTGATCTGGAATCACGTGACGTATTTTATACATATATATATTTGCATTGCATATATACAGACATTTGGCAACATTATACTAGATGTAACAATTTAATTAATGTGCAGAAACAATATGAGTCCGTATATCCGTAGGTATCATCATCCAATTAGTACTGCACCGGTTTGCCCATCACTTGAAATGTGCTTAGGGCACAGATAGGCGCGACAATTGCGGGAATTAAATTGTTACACCGCCTACAGGATTTGGTCAAACGGAGGTGATTTATATTACAGCCGGCTTATTACAATTCCCGATCGACCGGCGTTATAATTTCCGGGGCAAAGAGGTGAAACGGAGAAAGCATTCCAGTCATGAGCAGCGGGGTGGGAGGGATGTGAGAGCGGCTGTATGAGGTGAACCGGCGTATGAACTTACCCTCTCCCGAGGGGTGACAGTCATGCACAGCCGCCGCCAGCACACCCCTTCGTTTTGCTTCCCAGATTTAATTAACAGAACGGCCAATTGCTACTTCTTGTTTCAATCTCAGTTTTCTACGAGACCCGAACTTCATTATTGAGCCACGAACAAGCGAAGAGCTTTCATAGGAAGAAGAAAATAATAATTAATTCCGTGAAACGTAACATTTGACACAAATTTCTAGGAGCGCATATTATTGCATATAATTATTGAAACTTTAATCATTACCGAATAATCGTTGGTACATTTCGAATTTACGGGCGTGTTCTTATTTCTGTTCGAAATTTCCAAACTCTACCTGAACTGTATTGTTAGCACCAATTGATCTTATTGGACATTGGCTAATAAACGTGGTTTTAAATACATACCAATAACATATTTGTATCTAAGTACTTACTGCATCATTAACGTAATTCACATATGTGACGTATATCGGATTTATTAGGTAGGGTGCAGCGAAACATGCTACCACTAACTTCTTTTCCATCCCGAGGTATTTTGTTTTCTGCAAAACACAAGCTATCCAAAAGTAACCACTTCTATTCCTGCTGCTAAATACATTATTCGCCTTATGTACAGCTTAGTTATTGCTTTGAAACAGTAAAGGTCTAATCCCGTGTTAAATAAATGTGCTTTTGTATATGGACGTGTGTATGTATATGTTGTTTATATATATATATATATATGTAAAGATGGAGCGAGAGATATTGAGATATACTGAGGCCAATGTAACTTGGTTGAGTGTACTTTACTGTTTCAGTTTAGTCCAATTAATAAGATGGAGGAGGTGCGGAGCTCGGATGTGGTCGCCCTCAGGAATTGGCTGTCCAAGCAGCCGCATTTACCGCAACATATAGGTACAAACTTTTAGATAAACTTATGCAAATACAGCGGCCTACATAATGGAATTTCCATTAAGTGATAATAAATCGACACCATTATTCCATTCAATCGTTTAACAATTAAACATAATTGTTCAATCTTCGTGGATAGTTGTAGTTGTACAAGTTTACTTTACAGGACGAAACATACAACTTTGCCATTTTGACACTCATATCATGTCATCCACTCTAAATACGACCATTGAAAATAAAAATAATTTAAAACCGCGACAGGAAAAAATATATTGACATAAATCGGAAAAACCACTCAGTTTATTATCTCCCAAAAGAGTTCGGGTCGAAACGACATGACACACCGTTCTTAAAGTGGACGTCAAAAAACGTTTTTTTCGGCAAAATAATCATTGAACAGCGAAGGAAGCAACGTTTACCATATATTACGATATTATTTCAGCTATGATAAAAATATAAAGTCAATGTTCTCATGTTAAAAAAACCGCCACACCCTCGTCAAAGCGCCTGTTTGAAACCTATTTCAAAGCGGGGACCTTTTAGGTTTTAGCCGTTCTTAATGCAAAGCGGCGGAGGTTTCGGAGAGAAAAAATTTATTAAATTGATATTATGTAAGCGGGACTTGATAGGACATTTGAAAACCAAATGTAGAAAGGTTCGCGGGAGATAAAAGGGAGAAAAAAAAATCAGTATTCAATATTAGCCGCGTTAAATGCGGAGATCCCCCGCTATATTAAAAGTGACAGGTGCAGGTCCTTCAGCAACGGCCACCTCAATGCTTCTATAAAGTTAATGAAATTTAAACTTATTCCTACTTTATATATCGTTATTTTTCGAACTTCTGAAAGTTTAGAATTAAGAACTGGAATCGCGACACACTCTGATCATTGAAGAAAAAAGTCGCATTTTCGATTAAATATTACGTAGTGTTAGAACCGGTTTCACAAGTGCCACACCGGTTTCAGCTTCTCACAAGCTTCAGTAGCGATCTGAGAGTAAATCAGTGAAGCACGTCGGTTGCACGTCGTTGGGCATCCTGTGTGCACTGTTACTTTGTACTCGCTCATTTACCAACGCAATGTCGTTTTCATAGTAGGAATGATATTGCTTTTGTCTGCGGGACAATTCATTGCAAATAAAATGGACGGATGAACTGGATCGAGACAGGCAATTGTTATGATTTTCAAATTGCCTAGTGCATAATTTAAGAACAGTGGCGGAAAAATAAGCCGGAGTAATCCCCGTTGAAATTATTTGGACAGAATAAAAGGCGTATGCGTATTTTTGCACGATTTTAGAGACCAACTTAATAGAAAGATTTCTGGTATGCTGCGGTCACAGCGTGGAGAGGAGCAAGACGACAATGGACCTCTTCTTCTGCCTCAGAGCCGACGCGCCGGAGTTTTTCACGGATCGTGATCCCCTACAACCCAAAATACAGGCCATATTCAAAATGGTGTAAGTCAATATACTACAGTAAACATAGTATATTCAGTCCGTGAATAGTGTTGGATGCACACAAAACACTCCGTGCAATAGTAGTTACAATAGTTTCCTCGCAAAGGAATAATATTAACTGTTTTCAATCCCTGTTTTGTGATCTGCGAGGGGTTGGAATATCGTAGATTTCGTGTGTTTCTGTCTCCTCTCGCTGGTTTGGTCTTTTGCTAGATCTTCAGTAGCGGTGTTAGTCACTTTTGGCAATTGGATGGCAAACATCACTGCACTGTCACTTGTACTTAGCTTAAGTTCGTTGGATACACTAGCACCGATAAACTAGCGCCCGCTTGAGTGTGGTGCGGAAATGTACTTAACTAAAGTTCGGTGGGTACACTTGTACCGATGAACTATAGCGCCCCCTGAGGGTGGTGCGGAAATGTACTTAACTAAAGTTCGGTGGGTACACTTGTACCGATGAACTATAGCGCCCCCTGAGGGTGGTGCGGAAATGTACTTAACTAAAGTTCGGTGGGTACACTTGTACCGATGAACTATAGCGCCCCCTGAGGGTGGTGCGGAAATGTACTTAACTAAAGTTCGTTCGGTGCACTTGTACCGATAAATTAGCGCCCCCTGAGGGTGGTGCGGAAATGTACTTAACTAAAGTTCGTTCGGTGCACTTGTACCGATAAATTAGCGCCCCCTGAGGGTGGTGCGGAAATGTACTTAACTAAAGTTCGTTCGGTGCACTTGTACCGATGAACTATAGTGCCCCCTGAGGGTGGTGCGGAAATGTACTCAACTAAAGTTCGGTGGGTGCACTTGCACCGATTAACTAGATTACTAAAAATAATCTTTTTTCAATAAATTTTGGATCAACAGGAAAACTTTTATGATCGAAAACACATAATACCAGATAGGTTTCCTTTCATATATTTTGAAGTCAGAACCTAATCAAACCCACTAAATCAAAAACACTGATCATCTTCCAAATTATGAGAGCCAAATTAATATTAGTCTTATGACCGAATGTCTTATTGTCTAATATTAAGTAACTGTAGTCATTATTACGGAAAACCGAAGGAATTCAGATGAGGAATCGCATCATCAAGGGAATGTAGCAGATCTAAAGTTCCGGAAAAGATAGGATCGAGACCTATTCACATAAATTTACAATTAAGTAAAGAGAGAGGTTCTCTCAAACTCCAGATTATCAATAAAGCACTTAAGTACGTTTTAATTACAGAGACCTACTACCTTTACCAAAACTAACTGGGGAAGGATACAAATGCTTCCTTTACCGATTGCGTGATGCTGATCCTGATAAATTCCACTTCGACGATTACGTGAAGACATTCTTTTTGGTAGGTGACACGAGGATACTCACAGAAACCCAGTTTCCCTCAGGAGAGGTCATCATATTTGATATGACAGGATTCACTTTCCGTCATTTCACTAGAGTTGTTTTAACTTCACTCCGAAAATACATGCAGTACTCACAGGTTAGTTTAGCAGGTAATCTGTTTCCTATTTTTCAGGATTAAGAAGAATCAAATTTAGATACTTCTTGACCTTTTACTAATATTAGAATATGAGTTTCCAGAGAATACATGAAAATGTCCTCTCTCAGTTAAGTATGTAACGATTTTGAATTGGCAGTCTTCCTCTATAATATGTAAATGTCAGGATTACATTGGATTCATTGGATGACATTCAAAACTTTGTTGTTAGGAGTAATATATATTTTTGGATGATGCTCCTAGAAAGTGAGCTGTGTCCTGAAGCCATTTGCCAGTTCATACTATACAACTTCTTACCACAAATTTAAAACAATTACATTAATACACCATAATAATTATATCAACAGAGAATTAGTATTAAAACTTAAAGTATTGCCAATATAATAATTCCATTGCTAATAATGTTATTAGGAGGCACATCCTGTGAGACTGAAGCAAGTGCATATTATCAACGTCTCCCCACTGTTTGACAAAGTAATGACAATTGTCAAGCCCCTTATGAAATCTCAAGTTGCAGAAATGGTAAACGGTTACTTACACATTTACCTTACCCCATTAGATTATATTGAAAATTATTTATTCACTCACCTGTATACATGATATTATTTTTGGTTCAGATACATTCTCATCAGCCGGGTTCAAGCACCCTAGCTGATTTCATTCCAATTGAAGTATTACCTTCAGAGTATGGAGGCAAAGCAGGAACTGTTGATGATATTAAAGGTGGGTGTAAATCAAAAACCAACTTATTGATAGAATTTCCAAGGGTATTTTTACAAAACAAAATTAAAAACTTGCATATATTTAATTAAGTAAATACAAACATTGTAGTATCTAAAAGCCTATTATACACTAATTGTAGCTCTAATTTTCAAATCACAGAATATGCAGTATACAATTTAAAACATAAATGAAATAAATAAACAAGAGATGTGACAAAATATTTGACAATTCTGAAGTACTACTAAGCAATGTCAACAGGGGTATTACACCATTTTCTTTCAAAACATCTCCCAAATCATTTTATTAGTAGTTTTAAGTTATTATCACAAATGTAATCATTTCACAAATAGTCACTAATTATACATTAATATATTTTAATTTGATAGAGACTTGGAAGAGTAGGGTCGAGAAGAATAGAGAATGGTTCCTAACAAATCCGTGGATAGCAGACAATACAAGGAGGAAAGATCGTAAAACTGCTCCAGACATAATGGAAGGCTCATTTAGATCTTTAATAATTGACTAGAAATCATTGATCAACAATAATCTAATATTCTGATATTATAATCAGCATGTTTAGATTATTATTATTATTCAAAATGAGTCTCACAAAATAATTAAATTTACACAGAATCAGATTTACACACACCACAGTCCATCTGTCACTGCTTATTAGATTGTCAATTGTTGAAATAATGTTGAAACTGTTAATGCACACACTCTTAAATTGTTAATTTTAAGAACTACAAAACGTAGTGAATAAAAAAGTCAGGGAATGGACCAAATGGTATGTATAAATATGTTTAAGTTGTTGTGTTTAAAATACAAATTCCTTGAATAGAATTTATAAGTCAGTCTTTCAATGAGTATTATTAAAAAATGAATAAGGGAAGAGTACAATAATGTGTGTAATTAATAAAAGGTAAACTAAATGTAAATAGTTTTTATTCCTACATATACCATCAGAAGAAA